>OW052245.1:6834866-8094821 GCA_932526585.2 Philonthus cognatus
ACCAAATGACATTTCTTTGATGTACAGGGAGTTTTTCTTTAAAGTATACGTATTCCAAATTTAGCTTATTTTCTTTAAATCTTTAGCTATTCATAGTTTTCTTTAAGAGTTCAATTTGAAGTTTTAAGCGAGTGTTTTCCACTCCCAGACTAATCATGAAGTAAAATTTTGAGTTAATAAAAGCCTCGTGAAATTTTCTAGGCTTATCTAAACTCGAAATTTTACTTCATGCGCCACGCGTATAAAACACTAAAATATTGTGAACTCTATGTATATTTAAACCTCAATTGAAATCAGTGTTTTATACGCGTGGCGCATGAAGTAAAATTTCGAGTTTAGAAAAGCCCAGAAAATTTGTCTCGGGTCGCTGCGCGACCCTCGACAAATTTTCACGGGGCTTTTCTAAACTCGAAATTTTACTTCATGCTTAGTCTGGGAGTGGAAAACACTCGTTTAAAGCTTCAAATTGAACTCTTTTAAAAAACAACGAATGTCGAAAAATGTACAACTTTATGCACCTAAAAGAAAAATTCCCTCTATATTGATCAAGTAGTAATTTAGTTTTCATCATTGTCATGGTACTATTAAAAATTATTTCAATAAATAAGTTGTTCTTTCATGCTCATTGTTTATTTTGTTAGGGCGTAGGTCAAGTATCGTACGTTTCTCGAGTGGTATGGTAATTACATACTCGCGGAATACTGCACTCGCCGCTGCGCGGCTCGTGCGCAACATGTCCGCTCATATGTAATTTGCTGCATACCACTGTCGTTACGTAATATATTATTAATGTTATTTATGAAGTCGAGTCTGACAGCCGTATCGTGTTGGTCGCTCTCGTCGATATTTGGCGGATAAGTACCCATTCAAACAATTAATTATTGGTTTAACGAATTATCGTTGTAACTCGAATATCTAGTTTTTTTTAAGAGATGGGTTTTGTTTGCTGGTTTTTGATTGAGTTTAGTTAAATATTCTTAGGCGGCTTGCGCCGTGGGGGAATGAGTGTGCCGGGCGACCCCGGGGCTCGGCCCGGGTCGTCCGAAGGAGACGTTGATATGCAAGCAGATAGGAATAAGGTAAAAAAATTGATACGGAATTAAAATACACACATTTAGATGAAGGACCTTTTGTGATTTACATTAAAAGTACATCATCAGATATTAGTAAATTACATCCCATGAAAGTGGGAAAAATTCTGCATTCAATTGACTATTTTAAAAACAATCTTAGTAAAATTAGTATGGTAGGTCGTAATAGAATTAAATTAGAATTTAATGTTCGCGACGCCGCACACTGGGCCAGATTACAAATTTACGACGACAAAAATAAAATTTTCAAATGTTTCAAAATTAACTAGAACCACTTAGTATGTATTCTATGATTATCGAGTCACAATACTACAAATAAACAATTGTGAAAAAACAATGCTATTCGTTGCGGGTACCTGTCAAACATCTCTCTTTCCACTCGGTTGACAGAAGTCGATGCAACGCTCAATATTTGACCTCCTAACTACGGCTGCTTCGCGTATGTGCTCAAAAGTTAAGACATTTTTAGGATGCAGAATTTTGCACCAAGTATGTATTTACATGTACAATATCTTATTTGTAAAAAGTTTTAAACAATTTGGTTGTAAAATAAGTTTTGTTCAGGACTAACGTAAATGAAAAGAATCGCATAATAAACTGCTATACATTGATGTTTAAAAAAGTTCCGCATAGTTCCGTCAAATTGTATATTTTGTAAGAGACAACAAACATTGATGATTCCAGGGAAGCAATAAACCCATCCCCATATTTCCCCCCTTGTTAAAATTTAACCTTTTTTCAGGTACTCATGATGACTATAATTTTCAAGAAAGAAAATTAAATAGGAATGAACTATTTTTAGTATTAAGAGATGAACATTTCTATCAGTCTTCGTCATTCAAGTGTAATGAACGATTAGTGCAATACGTGTTGGACAAGTTTGGTGTAAATGACCCAACTGACATTTTATTAAAACAAATAAAAGATGTCATAAAAGTGTTTGTGACCAAACTTTTGTCCAAATGGCGTAAATGTAAGTCTATGTACGAACGTTTCAACAATAACAACGTAAATTGGCTCAGTGTTGAGTTGAAAATCCCAGGCATACATTCACCTACAATGGCACAACCCATTGTTTCGAAGATGAGCCGAGGCAGGCCAAGAAAAATGTTTGAACTCAGTTCTGATCGCAGCAAACAGAGAAAACTTAAGCCTTTTGTTTCAAATCTAAGTTTAGAAGATCTATGTTCGGCTACAAAATCAAGTTTAGCGAAATCGGGCAAAAGAAGTGCGGCGAAGGTATGGGACTTGCATTAAGTGCAATTCCTAAACGTTTGAAAATGATGAAAAAGGCTCACGATTCATCGTCTTCTAAGGATGTAAGGCCATACAATGCTGAAGAAGTATTAGGTCTCATAGTTGATCTTCATCTGACAAAAGAAGATTATAAAACGATGCGGCTAGGAGCAAAATCTAGAGGGGCTGATATATATCCATCATATCACGTGGTATCAGAAGCAAAACAAAAATGTTACCCATTGAATGTCAGAGTATCTGAGAACGAAGCTGTTGTGCCGCTACAGGATCTTTTAGACCATACTGTGCAAAGACTTGCACAAGTTCAGTCGCAAGTTATTATCGAAAACATGGGCGGCACTAACAACACTCTTGAAATTATTTATAAGTGGGGTCTAGATGGCAGTGGAGAAGGCAAAACTTCACTAACAATACATTTTATACGGATTCTAATATAATTTTATGTACAATTGTGCCCCTGGAGTTATCCGAAAAGAATGAAAGTTATATAAAAAAAATATATTGGAAAAATCACACTGCTTCTTCCACCAGATACTGCCCTCCAATTTCATTTAAATTAAAAAAAGAAAATGGCGAAAATACGAAAGACGAATACGACGAAATTAAATATCAAATGAGCAATTTGCAGCCAACGAATATCACCCTGGGAAACAAAACAATTCAGTTTAGACATTAAAAGTGCGATTCTTTTCGCAATCTACAACAAGTTAGTCTTACAAAGACTATATCAAACACTCATTGAAACAACTAATTCAGTTTAGGCATGTGCTCATTTGCACCATATTAGACGGCAAAACAGTCAACGTCTTAACTGAAACAAAAAGTACACAGGCGCGTAATGTATACAAAGCCACACCCACAATTATAAACGATTTAAACGATTTAATTAAAGAAAGGGCCTGTGACGAAAGCTCGTACAAATTCGGTCTTTCTGTTTTGCATGCGTACCTGCGAAGCTTCGAATACTTTTTACACATAGCATATAAATTGGAGATAAAGCAATGGCAAGCCAGAGGAAAGGAAGCACAAGAACAAGTTAAAGAGAGAAAGAAAAAAATATGTCAGGATTTTTATAAAGAAATGGGTCTTGTTGGCGATTTACCAAAACAAGGTGGTGGTAACAGTAATGATGGGAACACGGCAAGAAAATTTTTCAAAAACCCTGAAGTGAGTTCCCGGATCACAGGCTTAGATAATAATTTGATTGAAAGAATGTCTAATAGTCTTACTGTTATATCGTGTGGTCATTATATCAACGAAGGACTATTTAAAATATATTGTTTCAAGACCGCGGCGTTGACGACCACACTTTATGGATGGTATAGAATGAGTGCAAGTGTCCATAAGTTATTGATGCATGGGGCTGACATAATAAAATCGCTTCCACTGCCTGTAGGTCTCCTCTCAGAAGACGTTATAGAAGCAAGCCATAAAAGTTATAAACAGCTCAGACAGTACCACTCGAGGAAAACGTCAAGATTAGATACAAATACGGACATTTTAACTGGTTTCTTGTATCATCAGACCCTCTAATCAGTAGTTATAGAAAAAAAACCAAAGAGACGAAAAAACGATTGAATGAGGTAGTATTAAGAATGCTTCGAATGCCCAACTATCTCAATGAACAAACTTCACGAGAAACTACATATGCTGTGATCAGAGATAATGACGAAGAAGATAGTGATGATATTGATTCTGATTCCTCCTAAATTTGTTATTTTGCTAAAAAAAAAAAAAAAAAAACGCAATTTCACCATTTCTATAATAAATATACTTTTTCCAATATAAATTATTTTTAAATATGACGCGTAGATCTTGACCTATGAACCTGTAATACCTTATTTTCATTAAGCTACATTGAAAGAGCTTTATCGTCTACAGCGCCATCAATAAAGAACAGAAAAAAATGTTTCAGATAAAAAGTGTCTATTTTTTAATGTAGAATCTGATTCCGTAAAAAACGAGGGTTCCCTTTTAAAATTATGAAGTTGCCCCTAGCCTCCATAACAGGGGGGGACTTGGAGGGATTGATATTTGAAGGGTTAGTTAGTTCAACTGCAACGATTAACTTTTTATTTAAACCTTTTTTTCGTACGACGCATAGATTTTGACTTATGGATCTGCAACACTTTATGTGAAACACCCTGTATATCTAATATAGATTAATTTTAACATTAAGATCATCAGGATGGCATCCTAAGGTAATATGTGAGGTAAAAAGATGTTTTTGAACAGCATTTTATTTTTGTCGTCGTAAATTTGTAATTCAGCCCAGTGTGCGCCGCCAACGCAGTTATTGAATATGCTACCATTAAATCAAACAATTTAATTGCGTATGTACCTAAACATGTAATGGAGAGGAATATTGTAAGTGAGATTCCTGTGGTGGAATTAAAACGTATGTTATAATGCGTCGAATTAAAAACGCGGATAGCTCGTTCACTTTGGCTAAATAAGAAGCAGTTATTGTTACATTTAAGGGGATTGATATATTTAACCAGTATTGCAGTGATTCAACTGCCTTCGTTATGGGCACACTAGTAGACATTGTAAAGGAAATTTAAGGTGTAGGCAATGTTCTAAAAATCACGAGGGTGAATGTAAAAACAATATTTTTTTGTATTTTTTGTAAGACATCATATCATAATTCTACATCTAAAGGCTGTCCAATGTACAATAGACAAAAATCTATCAAAGAAACCATGGCTAGACATAATATGTTACGGTTCAAAATTGCCGTACGCAATTTTTCTCCTTACATATTTAAATTTGCCACCGTAATGGTAATATTTTTCCGTAGTTAACCTTGAGTAATTAAATGTATTTCTAGAGATGTAACTTATAGGAATTATTTGCCTAGCACGTAATTGGGTTGCATATGTTCGTTACTATTCATAAGTTATTAGGATTTCTGGAAACGAATTTCTGTTTGTTTATTTCGTTTGGTAATTATCTATTTAATTAACTCTCGACAGTGGATCTTATCTGTTTTAATGTATAACACATTCGAGTCGGTATACAGTTAGTTTTGGAATGAACCGGAAATGCACCAGGGATTTTTATTTTTTCGCGGTTATTGGGTTGGGTGAGAGATTGTTCTTTAAGATGGCCGGAATATTCGGCAAGGGAGGTTTAACAGGTTGGTGTGTGGTGAAGCACGGTTGTGTTACTGAAGAACTCTGTGTTGAGTTTTGGCTGTTGTTATTAGCTAGTTTTGTAGTAACACGCGTGTAATAACTTCATCAGTGTTAAGTTAATTAGTTGTTGGTGTTTTGGAAGTTAGAACTTGCTGAGAAGTATATCGCCGTCGGCAGATGTTAAACCACGTGCAACCTTTTTTGACCGGAGTTAAAGTCAGCAGAGGTAGGCCTTAATTCTTGAATCCTTTTCAATTCAAATTAGGCATGCAAATCTCAATTTCCTTGATTTTATTTTACACAGGTATTATATTCTGCCTGACTTATTTTCCGGGGCTGGAGTTTTGTTTTTATTTCCAAGAAAGAATTTAATATTGAAAATTCATCTCTAAATGGAAATGTGCTGAGTTTTACATATTGGAATTCGTGTGTGGGGTTTGCGTTCCTGGATTTAGTGGAGGATTAATCAATTCAGTGGCGGTCACTTGTTCTTCAGTGGTTATGTTGCGTGTTCACAAATTCCTGGACGAATAGTAAGCGGTCGAGTCTCAAATTTCATTGGATTTCTGCGAGTCCTTGTTGTGTGATGAAGAGGAGTCGATGCAGTTGAGATTGATGTCGTAGTGTGGTAGTCGGTGGAATTAAAATTCATAAAGGATGACTGAAGTCAAGAAATTTTGAGTCAATTTAACCAGGTTGATTTTTTTTCTTTTTTTTTTCTATTATTTCACATCATAGATATTTAAAACACTTAATTCAAGTCTAAATTTAATTATGGATTTTTGTTATTAACGAAGTTGGAGACCAGCATTTGAAGTTCATATGTTAGTTTACTCGTCTTGTATCTGTCGTAAGTATTTTACAACAGCTGCGTGGAATCGTCGAGGTAGCGCTACCAGCGATTCAACGTTTGACAGTAACTATTAATCATCTTTGGTAAGTGATACATATTTTATTTCTAAGGGATGAACTTGACATGTGATATTCAAATAACGGGTCATAAATAGTTTGTTTAATTAAATGTGAGTGACAATTAGGTTGTTAAATATAGGCAACACAATTAACTTAACAGTATTTCTGGTAGCGATAAGCAATATTTTGTTTACATTGAATTATTGTATGCTTTAGCTCTGGCATTGTTATCAGTCGGGTAACATAGCTATCTTAAATCTTATTTTAATAGTTTATTATACAATTCATTTTATAATGGAAGATGTGAAATAATTCTAAGAAGTAAACTAAAAGGTTAGGGTTTGTTGCCAACAGAATTTGTTCCTTATTTACAATAAATTGTTAAGTATTTCTTTAACCATTATTTATTTTTTTTTTCAACTTGGTTTCCGAATTTCACTAAGGTTCACATGGTTATTGAATCATAGCGTTTGTTTTTAAATTGTGATTTATATTAGTTGATATAAGGGAGTGCTGCCCAGGAAGTAACTGGGACGGTAACAAATATATCATTTAAAGAAGCTAAGAAAATTCACAAAGATCCATCTTACGCCAATAAGCGATTAATAATTATTCTAATAGGTTTTCTCTATTGAACAATTTAAATAAATTTCCATCATTACCTGCAACAAATTACAGAAATAATAAAAACAATAATTCTCAAATTGACAACGTGAGATCAGTGCCTATTCCAAATAGTAAAAAACGTAAATCATCTTCCCCGACATATTCACCAAAGAAGTTTAATTTTACTTATTTATCAGAGCAATGCGTGACCCCTAATCCTCATAGGGATGAACTTATTTTATTTAAAGAAAATCTTTTAAAGGGTATTAAGAAAAATAATAATATTGTTGTTAATAAATATACCATTAATAAAAATAAGGACTTTATTAAAAATGTTATAGATAATCTGACAAAGAAACACAATGTATTTGGTGCACACAGTAATAAATTGAATTATAAAAGTAGGTTAACAATTAGCGATGGTGAATCAGAGTAATTTAAATATTGTTCAATGGAACGCTCGCACCATTGTTTGTAATAAACATATATTTAGACATTATTTGACTAAAAATAAAATAGATATAGCTTTAATTGTCGAAACTTGGCTTAAGCCGGAGTTAAACTTTAATATCCCCGGATATTTCTGTATCAGAAAGGATCGAAGAGATGGACACGGTGAAGTCCATGCACCAAACAATTAACCTATGAACAAATAACATGTTCATTTAGTTCTAGAAAAAAATTGAAGTGATTAAAATAAAATTAATAAACGATAATTCAACCATTCACCTGTTTGTTCTTTACAGACTTCCTAATATAAAAATGAATAAAACTGAATGAACCTCTTTTTTTCACTAGTATACCCAATAACTGAATTATTTGCGGTGATTTTAATTATCATCCGATGTGGGGTTCCACATCGTCGGGAAAGTGTCGATTTTGTAGATACGTTAGATGATTTTAACTATTGCGTTATTAATACAGGAGATCCTACTAGAATTTCGTCTAATGGGGTTTCTTCAATATTGGATTTGATAATAGTATCGTCAAATCTTTCACTTAATAGCTCTTGTTATGATCCCTTAGGATCAGATCATTATCCAATTATAGTTAGAGATTCTTGGTGCATGAGAAATAACGAGGGTGTATCAGATAAACAGGAATGGTGTGAAACACGAGCAGATTGGGAGATGTTTCGAAAAATAATTGATTAAGAATTGCAAGCGTCGCTGACAATTCTAAATACTTTTATAGGTTCTGTTACAAAAGCTGCTGATCTGAGTATGACACGCAAAATAAAGGGTCGTGGTAACAGAAAACTACCAGCTTGGTGGGACGATGAATGTCATAGTTTAATCTTAAACAGACAAAATTGTCTTAAGGCATATAAAATAAATCCTTCCTGCAATAATTTTCTTAGGTATAAGAAATTTGCTGCTACAAGCAAACGTAGATTAAAAGAAAAGGCTAAACAGTCGTGGGCAAACTATTGCTCTAGTCTAAATAAAAGTACACCTATATTTCAAATTTGAAAGGTTATGAAAAACATTTCTAATGGACCAGATTTTGGTTTTATCATTCCTCTAAAATTGGTAGAGCAAATTGGAAATACTCTAGCCCCTCCATATGTTGGAACAAATCCTAAAGAATTTAGTAATTCAACACATAATTAATTTTTTGGTATGGACATGGAGAAACCATTTACACTAACAATTTTTCTCCGGGTCTAGATAAAATTACGTTTAATATATTATCGCAGCTTTCTAAGCAAGGCGTTAAGTATTTATTAGATATATTTAATAGTTAGTGGGTCAACTGTAAACGTGAGGATGCAATAAATAATGCTATCATAGTACTATTAAAAAAACCAAATAATGACAGTTCTTCGTCCACCTCATACAGACCTATATCTCTAACATCTTGCATATTGAAAACTTATCAACGATTGATAAAGCTAAGACTAAATTGGTTTCTTGAGTACAACTCTTAATTGAATACTAGTATTTATGGATTTAGAAATAGTAGAAGTACGACTGATGCACTAACGGATTTGATTACAAATATTCATAATTCATTCTCGAGTAATAAATATCATGTCGCATTTTTTGCTGATTTTAGCAAAACCTATGATTCAGTCAAATTGAGTATACTTAGAAACAAATTTAATGCAATGGGTTTATCAGAGAAAGTTGCAAATAATATAGTGTTTATATATTAAAATAGGAAAATATATATTAGGAACAACAATCAATTGTATGGGCCCTTGAAAACTGCCACGAGATTAATGTAGGAGTCAGTGTTGGCCCATTTTATACTCATGACCTTCTTCAACTAGATATACGTCATGTGAAATGTGTACAATTCACGGATGATTTTTATTTTCATTTTGAATGTAATAGCTTTACGGAAGCAATATATGTAACGACTAATGTAGAAAATGTTATTAGGTGGGCAGATTTAAACGGTCTTCAGCTGTCTCCGAGTATATCGGCAGTAATGGTTTTTAGTAGGCATAGGGATAGGTTACCGGATTCTATTAATTTTGAGCATGGACATATTCCTATTGTAAGTTTGTATAAGTATCTCGGTGTATTATTGGATAAAAAATTACTTTGGAAACCTCAAATTTTATATTTATAAAACAAATGTTCAAAAGGTCTAAATGTAATGAAAGATGTATCTAAAGCCAAATGGGTGTGCGACTTAAGTTGTTCAATGCTTTTTTATCGTGCATATATTTGATTAATTATTAATTATGGTAGCATATTTTATGGTCAGGCTGCTAAGACACATTTGAAAATAGTGGATAGAATTCAGTATAAAGCCTTACGCATCTGTATCGGTGCTATGAAGTCAGTACTATGTGAAACGCTTTTAGCCGAATCTGGTGAATTGCTTTTGGAGTAAAGACGGAAGCTAATTGCATACAAGTATTCTTAAATTGAAATCAAATAACCAATTACATTTTATAAACACAATTGGTTCTACGGCCGTCTGTACTTTAACAAGTAGATATTGGAAAAATCGTACTGACCCTTTTATTTATCAATCATTTCTGAATACTGTACAAATTAATCTTATTAATGATCACAAATCGATTTGTGATTCGTGAATTATTGTTGTCTTACTCAAATAGCACATACAATGCTTCCTATATATTCGAATATTCCTGCCCAAAATAATAAACTGTTTGAAAATATTGTTAGACAATTTCCAACTAAGGTTCAAGTTTATACAGATGGATTCAAAACATGTGATGGGACTTGTTTTGCCTGTGTAATTCCCTCTTATAATATTAAAATTATGAAGCGATTACCTTCGATAGCATCTATTTATTCAGCTGAAGCATTGGCGATAATAGAAGCTCTAGAGTGGGCTGTTAGGCACTTAAATAGTGATATACTTATCTGCTCGGATAGCTTATCCGTTCCTAATGTTATAAGCTCCTTTCATCCATATAAATGTAATAGTAACCCTTTGATTAATAAAATAAACTACCTCCTTGAGGACCTGCAGAGACAGGAAGTACAAGTAAAGTTTGTATGGACCAAGGCCCATTGTGGAATTAGGGGAAATGAGGAAGTAGATTTGGTAGCAAAATCTGCAATTAATTATAACAGTATAGAATATATTAAAAACCTACCTTATTTCGATTATGTGGTATCATTTAGACGAACGGTACTGAGGGAATGGGAAAGATTTTGGGAAGTTAATATGCATAAAAGAACCAATTATAGTACAAATCATCGTTCTCTTCCAAAGAATATAGTATATAACTCATTGTGTGTCACCTTCTCACTTAAATTACATTAAAATTAAAGCAGACCCTTTATGTGAGTGCGGTAACTATGGAGATATTTATCACATTCTGCTTGAATGTGCCCTAAACGAAGTAAACATTAATCACGTTTTAAAAGAACTCCATCAGTTAAACGTAAAATAATCTAATTAGAATAATCTTATTTTGAACTGGCTCCATCTTTTATTATGTAATAATCATATCAAATAGCTCAGTAAAGGTTAAGTGTTGTCCTGTGTTGTAATTCTTTTGTGGTATAAACCTATTAACCGTGGTATACCTGTTTGTTGTTAAAGTCGCCTTGATCTACCCCTTGGCGTGAAGAGTATCCTTTGTTTATTCCTGTTTAATTAGAGTTACTTTTAAGAAAATCTTATTAAAACAAGCGTTAGTGGCCGAATGCTTAAACCTATGCCAGTAAACAATAAAAAAATTGTATTGAATAATTATAACAATACGATATCATCCTTAATATTCATGTAAACATGTTTTCATTAGAACAGTCCATTAATTATAAAGGATTACGACAAAATGATATCATATTTTTTATGCAACATATTGCATTTTAACACAATTTAAATAAACCCCCAAACCGTTAACAACGTTCCTTTTATAAATGTTTTAAAAAATCATAGTAAATATTCCGCTGAAGATTATTTTGATTTTTGTAAAGAAAATGATCTAATTTATAAATATCAACAACCCAGTGCAAAATTTTTAAAATATACCCTATCCATAATTCTGGATATTTAATTAAAACACTTGGTTTTGTTTCACTAATTTATATTTTCTCCGACTAGTTTCGACCATTGGTCATCTTCGGGGAGGAATGTACAAAAAATATCTAAACAACTATTGATATACAAATACAGGCTATCATAAAATATCGGCAATAGGGGCAGACGCTATCGGAGAGTTCCAAAGCTCTTCCATATTATTTACAATCGGCTTTCCCCGCTTTAGCGCCTTCCTAATTTCTAGTCCCTCACGGAAATTTAAGTATCGACCCTTATTGCCTGGGTATAAAATTTTACAATCTGTTGTGTTGAAAATATGATTTTCTTCTATGCAATGCTGTGCGAATCCGGTTGAGCACTTTTTATTAATTATTGATTTTTTATGTTCTTCTAGGCGTGTTCTAAAATTTCTTCCAGTCTGACCTACGTATATGTTATCACAATCACCACACTTAATTTCATAAACGCCGCACTTGTCAAGTTTATCGACCGCTGATTTGTTATTAACCAGAAGTCTTTGTAGATTTATTGGATTAGTCATTATAACATTAAAATCATACCCCTTAAAATTGTGTGTGATTTTTTCGGAAAGATTATTAACAAAATCCAATCTATGCCAAATTGTTTTAATCGATTTTGTTTCACAATAAAAATATTTTTTGAATTGTTTTAATTTTTTCTTTTTTACCAAGTTGTTAATTAGTTGCTCATTGTAGCCATTATTAGTAGCTATAGTTTTTATTGTATTTAATTCTAAATTAAAGTTATTTTCGTTGAGTGGAATATGTATAAGCCGGTGAATTAAAGAGTGAAAAGTACTGTTTTTTATTTTGTGGTGAGTATTGGAGCTACTAGGGATGATTACATCAGTAAAGCTGTCTTTTCTGTAAATTTTAAACTCTAGGGCGTTATCTATTGTTTTAAAAATGGTCAAATCTAGAAAATTTAGGCTATTGTTGAGTTCCATTTCTGTGGTAAACTCAATATTATTATTTATGGAATTTAAAAATTTTGTCCCGCCAAATGCAAAACTTTTATCATTCGACGTAAAAAGTCTGTTTACGTCTATACCAACTAAACAATTAAAAACAATATTAGTCGAATTAATTGATAATACAAACCAACCTGATACACACAAATTAGAGATGAAAACTCTTGTCAACATTTGTATAGACCAAAATTATTTTGAATTTAACAACAAAATATTTTGCCAAACAGACGGTCTGCCGATGGGTTCGCCTTTATTGCCTCTATTGACGGAAATTTTCATGTCTAATTTTGAAGAACACTTATTTAAAGATAACAGGTGTAAAAATATTGTTTATTGGGCGAGATACGTAGACGATGTGTTTTGCATTTGGGATGGTACAACACGACAATTAAACGCTTTCACAAAATTTTTAAATTCCATAAATAATAATATTGAGTTTACCACAGAAACGGAAAATAGGCCGATTGTAAATAATATGGAAGAGCTTTGGAACTCTCCGATAGCGTCCGCCCTTATTGCCGATATTTTATGATAGCCTGTATTTGTATATAAATAGTTGTTTAGATATTTTTCGTACATTCCTCCCCGAAGATGACCAATGGTCGAAACTAGTCGGAGAAAATATAAATTATTGAAACAAAACCAAGTGTTTTAATTAAATATCCAGAATTATATTCAAAAATGTTTCACCACGGGTTAAGTGAGAAATTAATTAAAGATATACCCTATCCATTTCTATAATATCACCTTGTGATATGTTAATTATATAAACAAATATTTAATCTTCAAATTAAGGCATCTTATACAGAAAGATGATATACATAACATATGAAACAATGATTTTTTTTATACAGTCCCTGCCGAGAAGTAAATTCATAAAGTTGAGTATTCTGAAATAATACCAAAAAATATATGTTTGTGAAGGGCAAAAATTAAAATCAAAATATGTAACGTAGAATTGATTGCTCTTTATGTTTACTTTTGAACGATGATTATTAAAAAGGTACTTTTTGTTTTATTGGCTTTTGAACGCGAGGGGCAAAACTTTTGAAACGTACAATAAATTCTTTATCGTGCGATATGTTCGACGTCAGGGACGTGATACATCATAATGTTATTGCAACGCCTCATTAGATTTTTAACTCTTTATATTGGTTTTTTATTATTGATACTAACTTAATTATTTGAGTTAAATGGAGAAGATTCAAGTGTTATTGCTTTGTTTGCCAAATCATTAAGTTAAGTGACGCTTTCAAGGTTGTATTTTTAGTACATAATTTATTAAGTGGAATTGTAATAAATTCGTCATTTTTATCTTTTATTGAATTTTCGTTTGATATAAAAATAAAATGGGGCTTCATAGGATTTTTTTTCACCTATATTCAAATTAATTTTTTTTACTAATTCTGAGTTAATTGGTACTGCAAGTTTTTAATACGGAATGATAATGGGGTCAAATTTAAAACAAATGTTTTCTCCATTATGGCTATGTCGATTTTTAGGAAATCTAGATTACTCTTCGATGTTCACCAATTAAAATGTTTAATATTCTCTTTGTTCATAGCGATAGAAAAACGCTTCGCTCGAGCCAGAATATCCAAATATGCGGGCTTTTCTTAAATCGAAATTTTACTTCATCCTCAAATAAGGAGTGGGAACACTTGTTGCTTAAAATTTAACACTTTTATAAAATTATTGAATGAATGAAACTTTACAGCGTACAAGTCTGAAAATGTATACCTACTTAAAAAAAATCCTGTATAATAAACTCGAAACCAATTTTTTACAACTCAAAAAATGTTTAAAAAATACTAGAGATACATTTATTTGAAAACGTTCTTTAATTGAAGGGCTTATTGTAATAACATGGTAAGCCACATCAACAAAAAATCCTGTTTTATTCCTGGATTTCATTAAGTAGCAGAGCTGGACGAATCCTCGTAAAAATGATTCGAATCACGAATCCGAATCACCTAATATGATTCGAATCACGAATACTCGAATAAAGGATTCGTAAGAGATAAATATGATTTGAATCAAAGATTCGAATCCTGTTTTTTCGAATCACGAATACAAATCCTTTAAGAATAAATTTGATTTTATTGTACCATTAGTATATAAATATCGTTACAGTTGTTTTAACAAATATATTTAAAACCTAATAATTTATTATTAACACTGAACATCGTTGATAACAGACCAAATATCTGATTCCCTGTTACTCTGGTTTAAGATGTATTTGTGTGTTTCTGAACTTCACTTCAAATCAGTGTTTTGTACGCGTGGCGCATGAAGTAACATTTCGAGTTTAGAAAAGCCCGAAAATTTACTTCATGCTTAGCCTGGGAGTGGAAACACCCGTTCAAAACTTCAAATTGAACTCTATTATAAAATCGACGATTGCTTGAAAATTACGTAAATTAAAAAGTCAGAGAAAAGTCATGGAATTAAATTTAAATTGACCGAAACACTAACAAAAAAGCCATATGATATTATTAAATTTGTCAAAAATCAGCAGGCAAATTACAAAACACGTAAAAATTTATAAAATTAATTAAAATAATAACAGAAACAATGAAAACAATTGAACAAAATGGGGGTTTCCCAAAGAAGAAAGTTATATTAAAAGGCCAGGGACAAAAATCTTGAATCAGGGAAATGTCGGAATAATTTACCATTTCAGATTGTGGCTACCATGGCAGTTTTACTTCAAATAATATTAAACAAAATTTTGAAAACTAGATTATTATCTTTAAAAACATTTTCAGTAATTTAATATTCTTTAATATTCTTATCAAAGCAGTTTGAGGTTTCGAACAAGCGTTTCCACTCCCAAACTAAGCATGAAGTAAAATTTTCTGGGCTTTTCTAAACTCAAAATTTTACTTCATGCGCCACGCGTATAAAACAGTGATTTAACGAGAAATTTAAAAATACACAAAACCATTTTTCATGTTAATCCTAACAATTCGAATTATTTTTGACGATTTAAATCCTTTGGTAAGTATTCGAATCATTTTATAAATATTCGAATCCTTTTATAAATATTCGAATCCTTTTATAAGGATTCGAATCACCCACATTTGGATTCGAATACGAATCCTGTTAAAAATGTAACGAATCCGGATCACGAATCCAGTTGAACTAAAGTATTCGAATGCCTCTTTTGAATCCTCTAAAAGGATTCGAATCCAGGATTCGAATCCTGAATGATTCGAATCCTGCCCAGCACTGTTAAGTAGTAATATAATAAGCTACAGTAGAAGAATTGTGGCCACCGTCTAGCAAATATACGCACTATATCTAAAATCAAGTGCCCACAAAACGCAATTGGGGTTCTTTATAAATGTCACTCTAAATCACGATAAGCCACATTAAGATGGCAAAAATAGCAGGTATTATTATACCTTTCAAAAAAAATCGATCTCATGTGAGAGTTTAAGTTTAAGTGATAAAGACTTTGTGCAATCAAACGATAAAAGTCCTTCGGATAGAAGTTACCTATGTATTCTATTTCTTTTATTGTGGCCTATCATGTTTTACTTTAAAAAAACTCCATTTAATAAAATGTACCCATGATAAGTTGAAATTGATATAGCCGATTTATCAAGTAAAAAACCCATGTGTTATTACTTTTTAGGTTAAAATTTTGTTATTCTAAAAATTAATTGTTTTTTGAATTTCACATTAAATTCGTGTTTTACACGCCTGGCGCATTAAGTAAAAGTTTTGAGTTTAGAAAAGCCTGCAAATTTGGTTTGGTCGCGTAGCGAAGCGACCAAACAAAATTTTCAGGCTTACTTACTTCATGCCTAATCTAGGAGTGGAAACACTCGATTTAATATTATTAAACACTCTAATACATATGAAGGCCTGAAAAAAGGAAATCAAACCGATTACTTAATTTTGTATTAAATTTACTTCAATAAATTAATAAATGTTTATATTTTTTAAAGAAAAGAAGCGTTTTTTTTAAGTTAGGTAATTTTAGGGAATATTTATAATAATTTTTAAATTTTTATCTTACTTTATACAGAATTCATTTGATATTACATCAATTTCAAACATACAGTTCATCATAAAGAAAAAATACATTAAATTTACCAAGTATTGTTTATAAAAATAATAAAAATTAACAGTTAAATTAATCAATCGTGAGAAGAAGCTTTTCTTTTAGCTTGCAAAACTTTAAATATAATATACAAAATTAAATTACGTAGATTTACATAAAAATAATGAACCTACCCGCAGTCCTACAACAAATCCAAGTTGCTGAACGTTCAGCCCTTCGCACACTCACCAAAATGAGACACCCCAATAATCCCTTACACAATCCTTTAAATACCCTTCTATACGAAAAAACAAAAATAATCCGTATTAACCAAAGACTTGAACACCTATCCGAAAAGTTTGCAACCAACCACCTTAACCTAGATACCTTATCCCAACTGTACCACATACGGAACTCTAACATCTATCCTAAAATCAAAAACCTAAACACTACCATATATCAATTCATTTCATCAAGACACTAACTGATGTATCGAATGACATTACCATGACAATTTGCAATTTTGGCAGAAAGACTACAGGTCAATAGCCGATTAGCAACTAAATATCAACTTTTTATAAATTTATATATAAATATACATGTTATGTAATCGCATGTTGATATTAAAGATTGTTTGTTATTGTAATGGACCTATAACTTTTTTTTTAGAGAATTACTAATAAATATCGTCAATATATTATCAAAATTAAAAAGCAATATTTGCCTCAGTGTACCCATGATTATTCAATATATTCATAAATGACTTGCTTTTGATTTAGAAAAATGCCACACCGTCTTCGGATGTAGTGGTTAGCGATGGCCATAAGTACCACTCCAGACGTAAAACCCTGCGTAGTGGTACAAAAACCGTTGTCGCGGACTAACTCCCCCTAGTCCTGGGTTGTCGTGTCGTGACTACGGTATTGAATCTGGGGCCTTACCACGCCTAGGACCAATACTGTCTGACAGCATGCCCTAGTCATACCATGGGCCCTCCTCCGCAGAAGGTGGTCATGTCTCGCGTCTGCAGGGAAGGGCTTGGGGGTCCGAGCCTAACCACTTGGACCAAGAGGAGATCAACCTCAATAAAAAAACTCTAAATCTTAAGGTGGGTGACAGACCGACTGGATGCGTGGCTAGATAGAAGACTAGTTCAAACTGTACCAAACTGAAGGGAACAGGCGACCCCCGGTTTTAATCAGCCTTACCTGCGCAAGCGGGGCACTGCGCGGGCGGACAACATAACTCCCTAGCTACTCGTGGGAATACAAATGAGTACCAACACAAATAAAACAAAAGAGTAACCCAAAACAAAAGCAGGGGACGCGGGTGACGGACCAAATCCCCAAGAGCTGACCAAAACAGAAAACGGTGGGTCTGCGGATCCCACACTCCCAAGCACGCCTAGAAGAAGGGCAGAGCCTACGGGTTCCCCATTTTCTGCACAAACAAACAAAAATCAGAAGGGCGGCCCTCTACTGACACACACATCTCCTTAAGGAGGAGAGACGACGCCAGCAAACCTGCCATTCGCCGCGAGAACGGTAAAGTAAGCGGTTCTAAACCCAGACGCACCAAATTTCAAAGGGTTCAAAAAAAACCCGGGAAGGGCAATCTTCTAAAACTAACCGGCTTTTCAGGCTTATCGATGAGCTACAAGGATGCCGCAGAAAGAAACCTGAAGGTTGCCATCATCAACGAAGACAACATGTACGGCAAAGCCAACGATGAGGAGGTTCAGAAAATCTAAATGAGCCTCCGAGCGGCACATATACCCGTGGTTATGGCCACCTAGGAGAAATCCTCATGATGACCTGCGAAGGCCCCAAAATACTAGAGCGGCTGAAGAACACCGTGCTTGGGAAGGAGCTAAGCTGAGGATGGTTGGCCTAGACCACCTACCAAAATTCACCAAAGCGTCACTATGGGTGCCGGCAGCGTGATGCATAGTGTGCGGGAACAAAGAGGTGGTGATCAAGGAATTTGAAATTCTCAACCCTACCCTTAATATAGGGAAATGGCCCACCTTCCACCAGGAACAGAAGGAGGAAAGCTACCTTCTAATCCTGGGGATTCCGGAAGACGACACAAAAAAACTGAGGGAAGCCGAGAGGGAGGGGAGGAACCGCCTCTTCCTGGGCGTTTCAACAATAATGTTAAGGCTAGCTAGAGATGGTGGTGACGAGGAGGCGTGGACACAAGAGACCGCCGCTCCCACCTCCCGTTAGCCCAATACACACCCAAATCTGGGGTAAACTGAGTGAGGACCACACAACAACCCTGAAAGAGGGCACGGACCAAGAGGTGACGGTCATTCAGGCAGAGTCGGAACCTCTAATACTACTGGCAGATGAGAGGATAGAGGAGGCGGCCACCACACCACCATACACCACCACCCCCATCAACCCAACACTAGCCAGTACCGCAGAGGAGCGCCCCCCAAATAGATCAAAAAAGGAGGGAAACAGGTGAGCAATCTAAAACTACAGGGCTTACTATCACTACATCAACAACAAGACTAACATGATGTACCCCAAACCTATTAACATTATACAGGCAAACTTACAACATTGCAGACCGGCGGTAACCACAATTTGCAACCATCTACTCAAAGCAAACAATACCATTGCACTAATTCAGGAACCCTGGATAGTCAATACAAAAATATCAGGCTTTGGACAACTACCTGGTAAAATCCTGTACGGAAACAACACGGAAAAACCCCGAACCTGTATATACCTACCTCCAAATGTCACCGGTTACCTTGTTCCAGAACTGACAGATGGAGACCTAACGGTTGTAAGGTTAGGAAGAACCGAAATCTACCTGGCATCAGCTTACCCACCTTATGACTCACAGCATAACCCTCCGACACAAGAATTGGAAAGGTTAATAACATACTGTAAGGCGCAAAGCAAACACATGATTATTGGCTGCGGTGCCAACGCACATCATACCGTTTAGGGTAGCACCAATATAAACAAAAGAGGTGAGGCACTGTTGGAATGCCTTATGGGCACATCTCTAAACATTTTAAACAAGGGTAGTGAACCGACGAATAAATGCAGTGAGACAGGAAGTGATGGACATCACACTGATATCACAAGACATACCTTAACACATGTTTTAATTACGTTTTGAACATGTTTTTTAATTCTTAATTTTTTTAACGCGGTCTTAATAAAAAACATGTTTTATAAAAAAAACTGTTTGTTTTGATTAAAATATAAGTGACTAATACAAAATTGAGAAATTTAAAAAGTTTTAAAGTTTAAGTTATATTAAAACCAGCAAAGAAAATAGCAGAATGGTTAAGTGGATTAACAGAAAATATACTGGGTAACAGTACCTATCAATGAAAGCTCTATATCTCTTTGCTAATTAATTAAAAAAACTGTTGCATGTACTCAATTGTATTTTGTATCCCGTTTCTTAGCACTATTGTCAGAAACATACCTAATAAACTTATTAAAAATACTTTCATTTTAAATTTCATAGTAATACATTTTTCACATATTTAGAAAATTTCAAATCCTAATAACTCTAACAAGAATAATTCAAATTCAAAACTATTTTAATTTAAGAAAATAAGCTTAAGCTACTCATAGTTTGCACACTTTAAACATAATATATAAAATTACGAAATATTCGTGTAATATATTGTTGTATAATTTAATATCCGGAAGTGTATGTGCACGGGAAGTCGATGTTTCAATGGGTATTTATTGTCTTAAGTTGTCTTATTAATTAAGACGTATTGTTTGCATTTTACATGTATATATCGTAATTTTATATATTATGTCCAATAACTCATTTTTGTTTACTTGTGGTATATCACTTTATTACAATAATCTGTTCAACTGTTAACTTTAATCAAGTGACCAAATTAATTTATGAAATTTTTGATGTGTTTTAATTTTCTGGAATAAGCCAAGCCCGTATGTTCTAAGTGCAACATATTCACTAAAAAAAGTAGTTCATACATTTCTGAAATTAAATTTGCATTTGTGAGAGCATATTAAAACTTCATAAACTCGTTTCTCGTTTTGAATCCCACAAGTACATTATATCACTCATTCAAATCCCCACGAAATAAATAAATACCTACTGCACAATAAGATACACATCACAAAATTCAATTAAAGTCGAACACAGACCTGGTGTCTGTGTTACAGACAAAAGTTTCAGGAACTCCGATCCATACGCCCGTTTGAAATATTGAATACAACTTTGTAATTTTCTCGAGGAAGAACAAGAAATATAGGGTGGGAAATTGTTCTCCTGGGCACATTTATACTCGTTTGCCGATTGATACATCTCCGTTTTTTTTTTTCTCTATCTGTCGGGCGAACAAGTTGCAGTAAATCATCCGCGAACGTTTAAATATTTACTGGCTTATAATATAGACGACGGGGATCTCTTTGATCTTCGCAAACGTTTCACGCTGATAAAAAAATACATAAAGTTGAAAAGTATTTACAGATATTTTGGCGGCAAGCAAATTACAGTCAGAAATTGGGATTTAATTACGATAATCGAGGTTTTTGATTGAAATGTTAGTATTTAATTATTATTTATGGTTATAACATTTTCCAATACATCTTAAGGTTGAGCCATAATATTTTTTTCATAGTTAAGTTTAAAAAAATGTAGTCGTTTAAATTTAAAAAAAACATTTTTGTAAGCAAATTCTGACGGAAATACTGGTTATTCTAGTTTTCTTTTAATTAAAATTGAATACTCTATTTAAAAATGTGTTAAATATTGTTTACGATACTTTTCGATATTTTCTAAACTAAATTTAATAAGACTTTATTCCTATTACTTTACATTTCCATGAAACATAATAAATCAACCAACCAACCAAACCAAATTTTATTTAAATATCTAAGCCCTTTTGGCCCTGACGGTGGAATTTGCCAACACTAAAATTTGCTAAACATATTGGGAATTTGTCTTTAAAATATACATACATGTATGAATGAGCTGTAACTTTTCCGATAATCGTTTGTTTTTTTTTAAATAGTTTAATTTGAAGTCTTAAACGAGTGTTTCTACTCCCAGATTCGGCATAAAGTAAAATTTCGAGTTTACAAAAGCCTGAAAATTTGACCAAACCAAAATTTTAGGCTTTTCTAAACTCGAAATTTTACTTCATGCGCCACGCGTGTAAGACACTGATTTTAGGTGAAGTTCAAAATATTCTACTAAAGCAGTATGCTAAAAACGTGTATTCTAAACATCACATTATATCAATGTTTAGTACGCGTGGCGCATGAAGTAAAATTTCGAGTTTAGAAAAGCCTGAAAATTTGGTTTGGTCGCTACGCTTCGTTACGCAACCAAACCAAATTTTCAGGCTTTTCTAAACTCGAAATTTTACTTCATGCTTAATCTGGGAGTAAAATCACTTGTTTGAAATGTTGTGATATTCTAACCATATATAATAATCTTATTATTTAATTATTCATTTTATTGTATTATTATTAATTTTATTATGTTAACTAATAAATTCCATTTTGTAAAACATTACACTATCATATTGCAAAGCGCATGATGGCATTTGCAATATAGACATGTCTGCACTTGTTGCTACGTGCATTTTTTCATACAAATTTTGCTGAGTAAGATGGGGTGATGTCGCTTGTACAAATTTCATTGGTTGTTAACATCGTACCATGTCACGTGCGACATCACTCACACTTCTCGAAACATATTGTAATTTTTTTATAAGCAGTACGGTAGATACGTTGAAATTGTAACCATTACACAGTAAACTGTAAATCTATATAATCCGTTAATTTGAATACAGTCTAGTAATTGGAAGTTTTCTAATATAATTCCGGTGACGGGCAATTCTCCAACAACCCTAACGATCGCTGCGAGCGCTACAAATCCGCAGCACAACAGAAAGTTCACTTTGGAATATTTGTAAAAACAAGGAATATCTGAAGATTTAAAGCGTGTACAGTATATTTAAGTGAACCTAAAATAAAAATTCTGTGTATATCTGAGATAGTAATAAATAATATAAGTGTACTAAACATTTTTTTGGGCATCAGAAAAATTCCAGAGCTAAAAAGGTTAACATACAAAATTATCAGATAATATTTACATTTAAATTTCGTTATTTTCTTAAATTGTACCTAGTTTACGTATTATGATGCATCTTAGTTTAATCAATCTTAATATTTTTAGAAGCCTGTTTTAGGAAATAAAGAATAAAATCTGTTGCGTTTCGATCCTGAGTATTTGATATAATAAATATTAAACTATACCTGGAGATTATTAGATGTTAAACGCAACTATTTTATGGAAACTGCTTTACCTGCAAAAAAGAAACATTAAATTAGAATACAATTTATTTAGCATAAAATATGTTTAACACTTTTAAATAAAAACCAAAATCTTATAAAAATAATAATAAATAGTATATATTTGAACCTTATATAGAGGGTATCCAATAAATGATTGTAAATTAACCATACAGGGAATTTGTCGTTCAAGTATACATATCACGATGTGCACTCTGTAAATGTTCAGTCCTTCGTTGTTTTTATGACTTTTAATTTTAAACTTCTATCGAGTGTGTCCAATCTTTGGATAGGCAGGAAGTAACATTTTTTAGTTTAGAAATGCCTAAAAACTTGGATTGATCGCAGACAAAATTTTAAGGCTTATCAAAACTCTAAATTTAACTTCATGCGCCTCGCATATAAACACTAAAATATTGTGAAGTATAAAATATATATTTTATATTGAATGTTCTGAAAACTAAAACCTTAGGCTAATATTTTTAATTCAAAGTAGTACTAATATGATCTTCATATTAAATCAGTGTTTTACACTCGTGACACATGAAGTTAAATTTTGAGTTTAGAAAAGCCTGAACATTTGGTTTGGTCGTTCTGCTTATCTACGCGACTAAACCAAATTTTCGGGATGTTCCAAACTCGAAATTTTACTTCATGCTTAATCAAGGAGTGGAAACACTCGTTCAAATTGAACGCTTTTGTAAAATCGACGAATGCCCGAAAATGTACAGCGTATACATTATGTATATTTAAAAGAAATATTCCGTGTATGTAACATAATAAGTCATTCACAGAAATCATAAAAAGAAATGCAAAATTTTATCTAAAACCAGCTTTTAGAGTTAACTCTATAATTGCTCTGCCGTTAATAGACTAACTCGTATTGTGTGCCAGAGTTGAATAAACTTTACATAATTACTAACAAGTGATAATGTAAACTGCGACTTGGATTACTTTTACGATATTTTATTTAACTCAATTAAAAAATGCGTTCCAATCATTCGGAGTAGGTCGTCAGCTCAGTTTAAATTTTCTAAATGGTTTAGTAAGGAACCAATTGACTTGATATTTTTAAAGAAAATACAGCGTAAGAAATTTAAACAATCACAACACGTGATCGACTATACTAGATTCCAGTCCACGCGAGCAAAATGCAAGGAACTCACACAGGCTTGTTTCAAAAATTATATTGATTCGATTGAGTCGTCCATTAATAATAACCTGAGATGCTTTTGGAGTTTTATAAACTCCAATAGGTCATTACCTGATTTCCCGGATACCCTCGTTTCAGAGGGGAGTACATACACCGACCCGTAGGATGTGGCAAATATATTTGCAGACTTCTTTGGTTCGGTTTATAATAACTCACAACCAGTGCTTTCTCAACTCACTTCGTGCAGTACTAGTCTTAATCATATATCGATCAACCGAATTAACAATATCTGTATTTCTACCATACTTCAGGAGCTGTCAGGATAGACCTCTAGTGGAAAAGAGGGCTGGGATGGTTTACTACCCGTCTTCTTACAGAAGTGTGCGTTTTCACTCTCTAGACCTTTGGGGCTCTTATTTAATAAATACCTTAGGTCGGGCACTTTTCCTGACAGATGGAAGCATTCACTAATAACACCTATCTTCAAGAAAGGCAAGAGGAACCTCGTTGAGAATTACAGACCAATATCATTGCTATCACACATTCCCAAGATATTTGAAAAGCTAGTTACTGATTGCGTTAGTAAGGACTTGAACTCTATTTTAACCGATAAACAACATGGGTTTCGGCCAGGACATTCTACAGTATCTAATTTACTAATCTTTGGGGCAACAATTACTACATCGCTGGAAGAGGGGTACGAGGTTGATACCGTGTACGCCGACTTTTCTAAAGCGTTCGACAGTGTTGACCATCAAATCTTGGTCAAACAACTTTTAGGGGCTGGTGTACATGGGTCTTTGCTCGATTGGATTAAATCATACCTCAGCAACAGAACTCAAACAGTCCGCATCAGTAACTTCACTTCTTGTCCCATACCTGCAACTTCGGGGGTACCGCAGGGATCACATATTGGTCCATTACTATTTAATTACTATTCCAATTGCCTTCTTTTTGCGGACGACTTAAAGCTGTACATGCCTATTATTCTAACCATAAGTGTACAGATTTTTCTAATATAAGAACGCTCGTAAATCTGTATGTGTCTCTCGTTCGGCCGCATATCGAATATTGCTCACTGGTATGGTCCCCAAATACATCCCAAAACATCAACCAAGTGGAGAGGGTTCAACATAGGTTCCTTACATACATAACCTTTAAATTCAATCTTGATTGCACTTATCCACATATATTGTCATTTATTAATTTGCAATCGCTCGAGCGACGACGCTTAAATGCAGATGTCATTTTTCTTCAAAAATTAATATCAGGTGTGATAATCTGTCCAGAACTTTTAAGTTTAGTGAACTTCTATGTTCCAAGTCGCCTATTACGGAGCATTAAGTCATTTTATGAACAAATGTACAGAACCAATTACTGCAATAATTTTGGTATCAATAGGATTTGTGCTAATTGCAATAATATCAATTTTTACATTTTTAGTGGAACATTGAAACACCTACGCGCATTCTTATTAAAGGAATAGTTTATTGTGTACATGGTTAGTTTGCTTATCATTCACTTTTTGTTTGACGCGCCCTCTCTCAGCGGAGGGTGGTACGGTAGTCATGGCCGGTGGTGTGCGCGCCGCGCTGACTGAGCCTCGCGTCGGCTCGTCGTCGCTAGGTGGTGTATGCGTGTGCATGCGGTTTCCTAGCGTACGGCTCCCACATTGTATAACAATTCCATGAGCCATTTTCGCTGAAATCGTGCCACAATCCGATCGACCGACAGACCGACCAAGAGATCGACATCATTGAAATAGCACTTGATTCGCATTCCTCGGACCCCAAAACGAATAATTTCGTAGAAAAATGGGGGGTCAATTTTTGATCGATCACAGTACTTTTGTTACACAGTAGTGCGGTCGGGAAAAATATAGTAATTTATACAAGAAAATCACTTTTCTAAATTGTTAAAATAATTGACCGCCGTTAAAACCAAATACATTAATTATAGTTAAAATAATTGGTTGCCGTTAAAACCAAATACATTAATTATAGTTAAAAATATACTGTTAAAGCAGTATTCTAACGACATATATTATAAACTAGTGTTTTAAGTTGGCGAAAATTCTCGAGCACGTTCTCTATGACCGAAATGGCGAAATATAGAGAACGTTTTGCTGGCGAATGACCTTGATAATATTCATGCCTTTGCCCGCCGTTTTCTCGTGAGCTAAATGCGCGGTCATCATTTATCCTCATCATAAACGCTGTTTGCACTATTACATATTATACATAAATCAATAATAACATAATTAAAATATTAAATGGCCTCACATGTCATATAAAATTGATCCAGAACGATATGTTTTTGTCTGAATTAGATCAGGAATGATGTTATTTATCACATTAATTAAATCATCATTTCCTACATATGTTTTCAATATTAAATTTTTATAAAATATATAATAATAAGAAGATAATATTTTTTGTATTGTTATTTTTTTCTTAATATAATTAAATAATTATTTTACAATATTTACCGTATATTTATAAATAAATTAAAAATAAATACTTATTTCAGTTATGTAATATTAATTATACCATCAAATGTCTAAAAGTTATATTATAAATCACCAGAAATCATCAGAGGTTTCGGTTATTTTATTAATCGAATTTCAATTATTAACAAAAACTGTGAAATTATTGAGATCTTTCTGAGACTGAAGCATTTTTAAAAAGATTTTGATACTATATTTCGTTTGTTTACATTTCAAATGATGATTTAAAAGAAACTAGTTATGTGAGATAAAAACTTTCTATTTACTATTAAAGTACGCAAATTGGGATATTATTATTTTAAATTACATCATCCATATGTGATCTTTGACTATTTTGACACTGCTGCAACCCAGAGCGGAAATTTTCAATGACAGCCTCACAAGTGTTTCCTGAAATATTTTGCATTTCCTTTTGAATATTTTCCTATAATTCCTCTAGGGACACTGAGTTGCTGTTGGAAACTTTACTTTTAAGGTATCCCCATAGAGAGAAGTCCAGTGGGGATAAGTCCGGGCTACGAGGTGGCCAGTTAATGGCACCTTTTTTGGATATCACTTTTTGTCCAAAAAATTCGCGAACAGCATTTAATAAGTCGTTGAAAGTGTGGCATGTTGCCCCATCTTGCTGAAACCACGATCGTTGATTAAAACCATCGAAATCCTGTAGCGCTTGTGAAAAAAAGTTTTGTAACATGGCAATTTAGCGCTCTGTATTCATTGTAACAGCATTTCTTCGGCGATCTTCAAAAAGTATGAACCAATAATGACTCTTGCTGAAAAAGCTGCCCATACAGTAACCTAGGGCGAATGCAGAGGTTTTTGATGCTTCAATTTAGGATTAGTGTTACTCTAATACCTGCAATTTTGCCTATTCACATGCCCATTTAGATGGAAGTGTGCTTCGTCTGAAAAAAAAAAATGTTAGTAAAGCTGGTGAACCTCTCTAACATTTCGTTTGCAAATTGAAGCCTGTGAGCGTGATTTTGAGGCTTCAATTCCTGTACCATTTGTATTTTGTACGGATGTAAATGTAAATATTTGTGAAGAATACGAATCAAAGATGTTCTGGGCACACCTAAGGCGTTAGACCGCTTCCGAGTAGAGAGTCCATGATTTTCACGAATAGACGCTCTTACACGCTCGACGTTTTCGGGATCCCTTGATGTTTTAGGTCGGTCGGATCGTGGTTGATTCATTGTTGAGCCTGTCTCTTCTTCTGTACCCATTTTCGAATAAATTGAATCGATGGAGCTTCATTTTTACGCCGTATGTTGTAATGAGCGCAAAATTTTCGTGGCGCTAGAGTAAAAGAATCGTTGTTGCGGTAGTACTCGCGTACACAGAACGCACGTTGTTTATCGCTGAACCACGCTATGGTACTGAATTCCCATTGGCCGCTCTTGCGCTTCGTAACCCCTTCGCCCCACCCCGCTGTCGCTGCTCGTCGCAGCTACCGATTCAAATTTAAACGGACTTTTGGTCCACCCTCTACAACTGTTTAAATCACAGGCGTAGCTGAAGTCGTCTTGGGTTGAAACTAGTTTATCAAGTATTTTACTGGTGGTAACTATTATTTCGCGATGAACATTTAATGATGCCAAACTATTTAGTCTATTTTCGCTAACTGTGTTTCTTAAATATGTTTTTAAGCGCCTAAGCGTAGAAAATACCTATTCAATTGTAGATGTTCTGACTGGTAATGTAATTAAAACATGTAGTAAAATATTTACTACTGGAAAAACATTTTATTGCACATTAAAAATGCATCAAACGTATTTTTTAGTCTATTTTCTATGCTAGAAATATGTTGCTACCAGATCTTCATTTCTCCGATGAATTGTTCAGTACCACATTTAACAAGGCATTCGTATTTCTGCAGATGCGCTTGTGCGCGAAATTCTTGATTCTTTTGTAAATCCAGAGTTAGTTAGAACACACATGAAGCCTTTCAAAATAGTTTTGTGCTTCAGCAACCGATCCAGAATTTGGTTAATTACTGAATCAATAAAAGGTACAAATGCTGATAACGTTAATACTCCTCGGGAGTGCCGGCCATAATGTTACAACGTTGAATTTGCCTTCCAGTTCGGCGTGGAATGCTAATAGAGATGTCAAATTTTTCACATATTTCAATAACATCTTTAAAAATGGATGTGAATTCTGCCACGACATTGTTCCGCATCTCCATGAGTAATTTATTTACAGCCTCCGCCAATTTAACCATTCGGTACGGCAGCGCTACGTCAGGTATATCTCCGGTCTCCTTCTTTCTCTTTTCGCTTTTTCTTTTTTAGGTAGCTCTACCCCTCAATACACCTCGTTTCCTTCGAACTTTGCCCCCTATAAGAAGATAATGTCGTCTGGACGTACCTTACGAAAAGATACATTTTTCTTCCTAATCGATAAATTGTGAACCGCAAATCATTGGCACTAAATTGCCATCGGTTCTTCAAGTGCTGAAACTATTTTTCAATATGTAAGAAGTAAACTTAAACTTACGAGACAGTGCAGCGAATCCCAACTTAAGACTCAGCGGGTTGTATCAACGAGTTGGAAACTTTATATAGCAAATGGAGAGATTTGCAGGAGAATTCCAAAAAGCCGTTAGAACGTTTACAACGGCATTGATTTGAAAATGCAACAGGAAAAAAGAGCACTAGAACGAGAAGAAAAGTTTGCAGAACGAAAACAAAGAAATGTTGAAGCACTTTAAACAGCATGCACGTTTTTTTAGACACAGTATAATGAATAATCCAGATTAATTATAAGGAAATGTTTAAAAATTTCTTCTTTTGTTTTCACCCGTCGTTTAGATTAGTTTTTGCTACGAAACATAAAAAATATTAAATTTCTGAATTTTGATTAATAAATACATTAATTTTTATCGATGGCCTTTTATAATATGCTATTATTTGTTTGAAGGGGAAACGACCGAGTTTGCGAGTACAAGTGATAGTAGCAGTCTAGCAAAATCGAGTACATCTGCTTCTCAAGCGTTCGTATGCCTAGATCCGAAGATTGTGAAATCTGGACCATCTGGTCCAAAAAGAAGAGGAATATTACGCGGGCACAATAATATAATAACCGAGAAATTTGTTGCAATTTTAGACAAATGTCGAATAAGTGATCAAGATACAGTGCATATTTCATCTGCAACAGCTGATGTTTTAGGCTACGATGTAATGTTATTAAATCATCGATTCATCGTACTCCACAGAAATTACGCAAAAAAGAACACTAAACCTTAGAGATCGGTTCAAAGAAACTAAATTGCAGGCTGCTGACGTCCACTGGGACGGTAAACTATTACCTACTATTACAGGTAAAGGTATGGAGAGACTCCCCATAATAGTTACCGACGGCGACACTAAACAAATAAAATACTTAGAATACCGACATTACCATCCGCAATAGGAATGGATCAAGCAATGGCGGTTTCTGATCCGTTCCTTGATTGAGGCCTTACTGACGCGGTAAAAGCTTAATGTTACGATACAACATCATCTAACTTAGGACACAGAAATATTGCCAGCGTCTTATTACAACATATGCTACAAAAAGATCTTTTCCATTTATCATATTTTCGAAGTTATCCTTAGAAGCGTCTTTTAAACAAAAATGCCATTATCAACAGGTCCGAATGTGCTATTTTTTAAACGTTTTCAAAATGCATGGCCTCAAATTAAACCAGATACATTTAAATCAGCGACTAGCATTAACAAAATTGAACATTTGCTGCAGAATGATAATCAAAAAATTCTTGCTTTTACATAAAGTAATTTATGTAATACACATCCTTGAGAAGATTATAGAGAATTTTTAGAATTGATAATGATATTTGTTAGAGATGCTGCACCTGGTGGGATTTTTTTTCGCGTTCCTGGTGCAATACATCATATCAGATAGGTGGCGAAAGCTATTTATTGTTTAAAAATATTCCTATTTTAAAATGAAATTGATTTAAGTAAGGAAGAGAACAGCGGAATCATGGATATTTGTCTTTGCATCGTTAAAATTTACGCAAGAGCTTGGTTCACAGAGCCTTTTGCTGCTGAAGCACTAAATAATGATTTCCAATTTAAAAAAAAAGACTATAAAGTAATAGATCCCGAAGTATCTTATGTTGAACAAAGTCACAAGCGTCTTCGGCGAACAATAATTAAACTAAAAGAAATTCCTGGTCCCATTAAAACACGACTTGAGTTTTTTGATACACCACACAAAATATTTTTTACGATTTTTAATATAAACTTACATTTTCTTACAATAGCTTTTCTAGTTGTCAACAAATTAAAAGTAATTAATGATGTAGCCGAGAGGGGAGTACAATTAATATATGACTATAACGTTTTATACTTTTAACAAAAGACAAAGAACAAAAACATTTCATCTTACAAACTATAAGCGATTATCGTCATCACTTTCCGGATGTGAAGAAGGAAACTGTACTCCAGAGTCTATAACACTTGTTATCTAATAAATATTTGTTAATACTATATTAACACTTTTGATTTCGTATTTTAAGGATTCCTTTTCATAAAATGATCATAATTCCATAAAATTATCATTACATTGATCCAATCGTAAGTAAATATTTACGAAATTTTATAAAATTTACTGAAAATCTGAAAATCAAGGGCTCGTCATCACGTGTTCCCTTTGTCCGATTACACTCAAATTTAACAGAAATTAATTTTTTTAGCATTTGACGATATCCTTAGTAAGCTTAAAAAACAAAAAAAAAGGAGAGAATGTGACAGTGTGTGCGAGGAAAATAATTGATGACAGCGCATTTAGCCCGCGGCGAGCAGAGGCATGAAAATGGTCAAGGTCGTTACCCAACAGAACGTTCTCTATATTTCGCTATTTCGGTCAAAGAACGTGCTCGAGAATTTTCGCGAACTCACAACACTATTTCAAATATCATAATATTTTAGATGGCTTAAGACAATTTATATTTATTCCTTGTAATTTTTTCAATTTATTTCCTGTTAACTCATTTAGTATTGTAAGAGAATAATTTGACCTGATGTTGCATTTCGCATAAAAATTATGCATAGAACAGTAAAGCTGTCGTGTAACTCAAGTATTCATTGTATAATTCAATATCTGTCGGGGTATTAGCTCGAGAAGTAGTTGTTTCAATGAATATTTGGAGACTTGTCTGAATGAGACAACATTTTTACAGAAAATCGATATTAATTTTAATTCGTTTTTATATTTTGAAAATATTTTAGTGTTTTGTGCGCCTAGAGCATTGAGTAAAATTTTGAGTTTAAAAAGCATGAAAATCGAATCCGATCGATCCAAATTTTCAAGCTTTTCTAAACTTGAAATTTTACCTTATGCTTAGTCAAGGAGTGGAAACACTAGTTAGAAGCTTTAAATTGAACTCTTAAAAAAAAAAAACAACGAATGTCGGAAAATTTACAGCGTTTGCATATGTACGAATATACTTAAAAGAATAAATCCCTGTATATTAATTTATGGCCTATACTTATTTTAAAATTATAAAAAGGAAAATAATTGATTTCACTCAGAAATGCATGAACTTTATGAATAGTAAATTTATGAAGAAAAACGCTATTAATATATGGAATTTTACTTATATTATCATTGTTAAATAAATATTACATGAAAATAGCACATTTTTAATCTTAATTAAAGCGCTTTGAAAGGATGTCAAATAAAAAACGGAAATATGAAATTGCAATTACAAAAAATATATGCGATCGGATTTGGATTTAGCCGATACAATTTTAATGGAGATATATTTTGTGTCGGATATTCTAATACAGGCGGATTGGGCGCAATCGACTTTTTTAAATTACAGGATTAAATTTTAAAGTCATCAGGCTATTTTTTAATGCGAATGCATTCACCACATGAATACAAGCCAGTCATACTGGATGCATCTACTTAGTTACCGAGTATTAATTCTATTTTTAGACTCCTCTAGAAAATTACATTTATTCCCTAGTAGTAATAATACCAGAAAGAACTTAATCCCTTTATTAGACCCCAATATTACAGAAACATCATTTCCTAAACGAACCATTGTAGATATTTTCCACGGCTTGTCGCTATCATTTACGGAAAATGTAAAAGCGTAACGATTGCCCTGTAAATCGTAATTGCCCTCTAACTCGGGACAATTTCAGTAACGTCATTGTCCCTCGGAATCAACCCTTTATGCCGCGACAAGGGCTCAGTTAATTAAATACCCTTTACAACCATCAAATGGGTCCGAAGAAGAGCCGATGCTTTTCCTATCGCACCCTTTGGATAAGTTAATTAGCCGAAAGCTAAAAAAATTTAATGCGGGGATGTTTGCTGCTGCCGCCCTCTCAGATCTCCTGATCGGGTGATTATTTTCTTCGTCTTCAATGTATTTGGGATAAAGCAATTATCCCTGAATCTAACTCGATTCCCACGAGCCACATGTGGCTCATATAGGCGCCTGTATACATTGCTTATAATTCAATTTCAGGCGACGGGTAATCATTTACTAATCGGATTAACGCCAATAATTTGTGTATATTGAGAAATGTTTGCAGGAAAAAATCAATGAGTCTATTTTATAGTTAAATAAATTTTATACAGCAGTGTTTATCAACCTCTTTTAGGCTATGCCTCATCTTTAAATAAATTAAAATTCGAAAGCCCCTTTACCTTTCAATATGATATTTTGCTGTATCGATACTTTGTTATACGATAAAATCGATACTCAATATCGATACATTTAAGCAATAAACGTCCGATTCTTTTCGCAATCAAGAACAAGTTAGTCTTACAAAGACTATATCAAACACTCATTGAAACAACTACTTCTCGAACTAATACCCCCACGGACATTAAATTATGCAACAAGTTTTGGCTGTTACAGTAACAGAACATATAGTATATATAACCACCTCCTAAAGTCTATCAACGGAATCTTAGATTATAAAAAATAAAAATAAGTGTATTTAACTATTTGTGTGAAATTGATTTATACTCCATGGTAAATTACTTTAATTTAAATTTAATGTTTTAGTTGGTAAATAGATATGAATAATTTGTATTTGACGTTTTACATGTACATTATTTGTTAATCTTGTGTAATGTAAATAAAATATTTCTATTCTATTCTAACGTACTGCAAATTTAACAATTTGGGTCGAATTACTCAGACGATATATAGACGCGTTTAGAGATATGCTGTAAAAAAGAACTCTGGAAGCATATATTGGTTATTGTTATTCATTGATATTTATAGTACTTTACTTAAAGAAACCATCGAAAATGCTGCAGTCCAGGCAGCGGAAAAGATACAAAACAGTTAAAATCACATAACGTAAAGAACAATGGGCAAATTTGAGGTAATATGCCCGTGAGGTGAAGGCAGATAAAAAGTTGATAATAACATTTGCCATCAAAAATGACTTCGACCACTTAAAGGTCAAGTCGATATTCAATAAGCATTAGTCTGAAAAACGATAATTGCTCTTATTCCGTTTTTAGCGTTCTATGCGACACCTGTTGACATTTCAATCAGGAACTAAACATTAAATAAAATATTGAGATTCAGTAACGGTCCCTAAGTATTTTGTTTGGTTTTTAAGGAGTGGCGTTAGCTAGTTTTCCACTTTTTGAAGATGTCTTCATCAAGTTTCAACGTTTGCTCTCGTTCTAATTGTAACATTCGCTTAAATCGAGGCAAAACTGGATCTCAAGGATGGACATTAGTTGAAGGCCAGCGTGTTTGTAACAAATGTTTTCCTAAATCAAGAGATCGAAGCCGTTTAAGTTTGAACACAAGCAGAGAATTGCTAAGCGCTGATTCAATTGTGATCAATATACCAAAAGCAATACATTCAAAAGGTGTTACTGATTGCATTTTTAAATGTCAGGAAAAACAAGATTGTAAGGATATCAAGAAAAAGGATCTTTGCTTATTATATATGAGAACAGGAATCTTGGTTGGAATTAGATCAAGAGCGTGAGTCAAACATTTCCATAAAACAGGTCAGTTAAACTTCAAAGAACTACCTGATTTGACACCAACAACAAATGAAGCTCGACTGGATACTAATTCAATTATTCAGATACTAGACAGTTTTGTTAAATGGTTAATATGAAAGGATGGAACCAGTGAAGCTTATTTCGATAATATTCAAGACGATTGTTTGCGATATGAAACTGCTTTGACTTGTGAACGGTTTAATTATTTTAGTGATCGTATTCTTACAACAAAGAAAGGACGTTTTTCATTTGGTTTATTTATGATGCGATTAAGACGAAATATGACGACGAAGCTCTTAGCATTAAATTAAATCTCGATCGGTGATCAGTAGAAAAATATAGAAAGTACGAAACCTTTTGTACGAAGAATTTGTACCTTTGCAATTGGGAATGACTGAAGAGAGACGTATATTGCTAATAGACAATCAATCATCATTTGCAAAAGTATTATTCGAACAAGTAACAACTGATGTCAGTTCAAGTTTAATTGTCATATGCTACTCAACTTATTTGATATGTGAGAAAAGTTCTAACTATGACTTTCAAATGGATTCCTGGTGTCCATACAAAAGCTATAACTGTGTGAAACCTTTCATGATAGTCACTAGTTCAGGACATATAGTGTCTGTTGCGATGCCATATTCTAGTAAAAAGTCAGATAGCCAGATATTAGTTGAGTTCCTTCAATCTGAAAAAGCCAAGCAATTCTTCAAACACGGTGATATATTTGTTTTAGATCGAAGATTTCGAGATGCTGAGAAATGGTTGCTAGAAAACCAATTTAAGGTTGAAATTATACCATGTGTTAGCAAATGAAGACTGACTGCACTTAAAAGCAATAGACAAATGGTCATTTGAAGAGCAAGTTTCATTATTTTCATGACATCATCAGGCATACCAACATCGAACATACGTCCCAAGATTTCATAGTTGCCTGTGCAATATATAATTATACTCGCAATTCAATTAAATCTGATCAAAGACACTTTGAACGACAGATTACATACGCCAAACAAGTTAGACGAAGTGATAGAATCAAAGAATATCAATGGCATTAAGTCCTGGTTCATATAGACAGCTCAGATCATTTGCACTTGAAACGTATCAGCTTCGACAAGCGCCGTCATACTATTTTCAAACTATTAAACATAATGGATCATTCAAGTATCGAATTCTAGAAGACAATATTATTGACTACGATGATTACTTTGATATTAATAACGCTGACTATGTTTGGATAAACTGTCGTTTCACACTAGAAAAACAAAAACTACTATCAAAATGTACTTCTCAATTTGAACGGTTCTGATCTTGATCTGATTGTTGGTTATACATGCAATTGTTTCGCAGGAAGTAGAATTGCTGGTGGCTGCAGTCATATCATGACAATTATCTGGTATCTTGTACATGCTTGGAAAATTGACGATCTGCAGTCTCCTGCAGGAAATCTTGACCACTTTTTCGACAACTTAGCTCTAGTAGATGTTAGTGATGAAGATGATGATTAGTATGAATTTTTAATAGTGTCTATAACGATGATTAAATTAAATTTACATTTGCTGATTTTGAGACTGATGCTCAATAAATTTTGGGTTGACCTTGAAGTGGTCAAAGTCTATTTTGATGACAATTGTTACTATCAACTTTTTATCCGCCGCCATCAATCGGGCATATTATCTGAAATTTGCCCATTGTTATATATGTCACAAAATTATTAATAATACAATAGAAAGATTAAAAGGATAGGGGGTTTATGAAATTAGTTGCTTGAATTGCGATGTCATATACATACATAGGACAAACGAGAAAAAATGTTCAAACAAGGCAGCGAGATCACAGAAATAGTAGAACTTCGCATAAAACACTTAATTTGTTTTACTGATTTATTTTTATGTTCACTCTAACTAGTTTCGACCTTAGGTATATATCAAGGAGATATGTACAAAATTTACAAACATACTAACGTATTAGTATACAACAGCGAATTTCAGGTAACAAGGGCCGTCGAGATGGGGCAATGCCAAGTGTCTTTAATGTTATTAGGCGTAGTTTTTCCGCTATTTATTGCTCGGTTTATTTCTAATCCCTCTCGGAGATTTAAGTCGCGCCCCTTATTACCTGAATACAACATTTTTAAATTATTATTATTGAAAAAATTATTAGTTTCTATACAATGTTGTGAAAGTCCAGTTGAAAATGTATTATTTAATACTGATTTTTTATGTTTACTTATGCCCGGTATTATAAACGATTAATAAATCATTAGAAAATCTTTAATCTTTATTAAAACGGATGGCTAATACATAAATATAAACATTCAGAATAATAACATATAAATAAATAATACAATACAGAAATCAGCACAATAAAAACATAATACTGATATAAAAGTGTATAACAATTAGGTACAAACTAAAATAACATAAAATTCACAACGATTTCAATACGCGCAGTAAGGTGTTGTAGGAGTCAACAAAGAAGTCAATGTTGACTTCGTTTGCGTTCCTTAAAATACGCGTAGAGGCCGAGTGTAGAGCGTAATCCGTCCTTCTAAATGGAACGTTAAAGTTTTAATTTTATCTTAAAGTTCTAGCGGGAACATGCACTGCTATCCAATTTAGAAGGTCCGGACAATCGATTTGACCATTTACGATTTTAAATACCTGAGTTACGTCAAAGTTGAACCGACGTTGCTCTAAGCATTGGATGCCGAAATGGTTACAGAGTTCAGCACTGCTTCCGATAATGTTAAATCTATAACCCAAAAACCGAATAAACTTTCTTTGGATGCATTCAATTCTGTCTTTATCTACCGCCATGTATGGAGACCAAACGCAAGAGCCATATTCCAAATGGGAACGCACTAAAGTGTAGTATAGTATAAGTATGGATTTCGAATCTGAGAACTCTCTGGAGTTACGTTTTACGAATCCGAGAAGCTGATAGGCTTTGGCAATAATATTCGATATATGTTCGTCGAAGGAGAGCACGGAATCGCAGACCACACTCAAATCCCTGATTGATGTTACGCGTTCCAATGGATCATCCATCAATCGGTATCCATACACAACGGTAGACTGACGTCTAGAAAACGTTATGACTTTGCATTTTTTTAAAGTTAAGTTGAAGTTTATTCAACTGGCACCATAATTGAAATGATAGCAAATCATTTTGTAACCAAACGGCATCTTCACAAGTGCTAACTCGCATGAAAATGTTTATGTCATCGGCGTATAGAAGACATTGAGCGTTAGAAAACATTTAATTACATCGTCCACAAACACGTTAAAAAGCAGTGGTCCCAGGTGAGACCCTTGCAGAACACCGGAGGTGACAATAATGTTACACACTGGCCAATCCGGACGCGTTAAGATCTTCCAGTAATATACGACTCGATCCATTGGAGAACCAAACCTCCAATGCCGAGGTTACGTAATTTATTGATAAGAATACAATGATCAACACTGTCGGATGCCTTCGAGAAATCGGTATAGATGGAATCGACTTGTACTCGATCGACAAAGGCACTGACAATGTTTGATTCAAAAATAAGGAGATTAGTTAGGGTTGTTTTACCTGTACGGAATCCATGCTGTTTTAATGAGATTAATGGTTGGAGTATTTCAGTCAAGTAACGAGTTACTAGTCGTTCGAAAAGCTTCGGGATCGATGACAAAATTGATATCGGCCTGTAATTTTCAAATATTTTCTCATTCCCTGATTTATGAATGGGAGTGACAAACGCTTCCTTCCAGATGAAGGGAAATGTCCCCTCAGCAAGGGATTTGTTGAAAATGATCCACAAAGGTCTACTAAGTGCAAAGGCGCAATTCTTTAAAAATAAAGCAGGTAGACCATCAGGTCCAGAGATATGGCTTGTTTTAATTGAGGTAAGTTCGTTTAAAACATCCTTAATTCTTATTATGTTAAAAATACATTCATTAATATGATTAGAGGAGATAGAATTATATTTGCACTTTGAACCATAAGTATGAGGATTATAAACTGACCCGAAAAACGTAGAAAAATTATTTACTATACCCTCGGGAGTGTCAATTGAGCTATTACCAGCAGTGAACGTTGAAAGAATGTTATTAGATGTTCGCTTGGAGTTAACATAATTCCAAAACGATTTGGGATTATGTTTGATGTTATCTTCCACATTCTGAATATAATTGGTGTGACAAACACAAGCCAAATCTTGGCATTGCTGCCTAACAAGACTAAATTGACGGTAATCATCATCCAAGCCTTAGTGTGTATATACCTTATGTAGTATCTTCTTCTGGATTAATAAGTTTGTCAGCTCTGGTGTAAATCATTTAGGGAATCGTGTTAGTTTAAGTTTCGGTGTATTGATTATAGAAACAAAGTGGTCAATTATTTCGTATATAGTTGAGTAGAACATCTGGCAAGCAACATCAATATTACAGTCATTAAGAATGGAATCCCGACTTATGTTAATTACAGCATTGTTTATGGCAGCAAAATCTGCACGCTTAAAATTCAATCTTAAGAAATTATCGTTCCACAAAGTACCAGAAGAATCAACGTTTGTATCGAACGAGAGAAGTAGTTCCAAGACTGGATGGTGTGGATCGCATGGGATAATAGGAAATTGTGATTCATTTAAAGTGGCATTGGAAGAATATGAGGATGGTAAAAATATCAGATCTAAAGTAACATTATTACAATTATGTATGTTATTAACTTGGTGTAAATTAATGGAGCCGAATTCACTAGGCCCAAAAATTATTATTAAATAAACATAATAAAAATCAATTTAAATCTTTTAAAATGTCGAAAATAACTAAAATTTAAAAAACCCAAAACATTTTGCAAATCACCAAAAACATTAAAAAATTTTAATTTTACGAAAGAAAGAAACAATGCAAATAATAACACCACAAGTATTTATTTATACTTCAAAAAAATTTGAAAAATAGTAAAGTTTGAATAAATATGCAAAAATCAACAGCTTAAGTCAATTCAATTTAAATCAATATAAAATGATTTGGAACTTCAGAATATAAAAATCTAATGTCAGTTTTCGAAAATTAAATTATTACAAAGAAATACTAAAAAACTAGATTTTAGGATATACTGAAATATGTATACTGTAAGTTTTCAAGCATTCGTGATTTTTAAAAGCTTTCAATTTAAAGCTTTAAACGAGTGTTTTCCACTCCCAGATTAAGCATGAAGTAAAATTTCAAGTTTAGAAAAGACTGAAAATTTGGTTTGGTCGCGTAGCGCTACGCGCTACGCGACCAACCCAAATTTTCAGGCTTTTCTAAACACGAAATTTTACTTCATGCGCCAAGCGCACAAAACACTGATTTATTTCAAAGCTCAAAATATATTGATCAAGTATGTACATTTACAAATCATAACATAAATACATATATTTAGTCGATTTTCAGCGTACTGTAATAAATAGTTGAGAAATCAGAATTCCATATGTGCGAGCGCCCACATGATCATAGTAAATGTTGATTGATACTAAATAAGTCAGAAATACCTAGTACGCGATGAATATCTACTAAATCGCGGGACCTACTGGACTTAAAAAAACGCTAAGCTGACTCGGTGATCAAATCGCCGAATGCCGCACATTCAATTTGGTAAATTATAAATGAAAAATAATTTTTCCGACTCAGCACTCGTATCAACATTTACTGGCATTTCAAATTCCTATTCAAAACATGAATCCTGAAATACAATTATATTTACAAAATGTATTGGAAAATATTTCAATAATGTCTTTCTTTGTTGTGTATCAATAACATAATGAATGAACGGTCCGCGTCAGAAAAAATACATTCGCAACTCAAGGTCGGGAGTCAGGAACCCGTGTCGCGACAAATGTCGTACACGAATTCTACATATCAATCCTAATTTCTTTTCACATGTTTTTAGAAATCACAATATATTTTTAAAATATAACTAAAAAGGCACGATGCTGCCCCCTATTTATTGAAAGTATAATCAAAATTTACATTGCTCCTATGGAGATTTCTAGGCAACGATTAAATTTATTTATCATTTATTATAGATCGATCTATTTAATATAACATGTTTATAATAATTACCTTATTAAATTAAAGCAATATGAAGAACAAATAATATTTCCTATGCAAGTAATACACGGATTTATGCAATCAATTGACACTGTTCCAATATTTAATTTACATTTAATTTAAGAAACATTTTTTTGAATAAAAAATACTGTCTATTTATTTGCAAAGCTTCAATGTACAATTTGTATAAGTTTCAATGCTCTATTTTCATTTTTGTGGAAGATTAATCGTTGTTCGTTCTCATGGCCAAATAACATGTAAATTTCCGACCTTAACGTTAAATGATATTAATTTTGCGTTTTCGGGAATCTCTAAAGATTTAAATTTGTTGACTAATTCTATTAAATTTCTTATTGCATATGTTGACTTAAAATTAATGAACTCTGGTAGAATTTGTTTAAATATTTACATAAGTTGTATGAAGGGGCGATTAAATATAAAAGTACCTATGAATTCCGTCTTAGTGCAATTTCGGTAAATCATACAAAGCCGGGGCTCTGGAGTTCATTTTTACACAGAATACAGAAAATCAATAATTAACCGGACAACAAACACAGGATAAGCCGACCATTACACTACCACAGGACACCACATATCCCCCATGTGGTGTCCAATCCATATTTGCCGAAGAGGTCGGTAGCTAAATCTACTAAGGGCATTAGAGATTAAACAAGTCATCGGCAGGCAGGATTATCTACTGAACAATCAGCACGAGATCCGACAACATCATTTGCCCCCAAGTTTCTATCAATTAGCCAATTAGTTTATTTGTATATATATATTGTAACAATTGTTAAAATTAAATTAGTTTTAACTTTGACGTAATGGATTGAAACACGTGTTAGGCAACTGAAAATAAAAATATGAAACAAAACAAGTTAACTTACTCAATCCTTTCAAAACTTGTTATTTTAACATCACTTTGATAATCAATAAAGATGAAATGTATGTATAATACTTCAGCTAATTTTTCTGTCATTTCTAGTTAACGTTAAAAAAATATGCCAATTTATAAAGAAATTTATTTTGAAAACTTATGAACATTAAAAAAGCTGTTGACTCAATGTAAAACTAACTGATTTTGTTTAAAAAGGAATGTTTTTTTTAGAATCAGCGAGTTGTGTTCAAACGTTTTTTTTTTAATTTAATTTTAATAATGAATATTTGTTTGTTGTGAGATTTCGTTGATTTTAATGCATTTGGTTAATTTTTTATAATTATAGCCATTCTTTAAATTTTTGTTCTGTTAATTTTCAAATGCTTTTCTTACAACTCAAATTGCCAACAATATCAGCAAAACATTTAAAGGTTTTGTTTTTACATGAATTTTCCGTAAAGAAAAAACTGCAGCCAAAAATGTAAATCGACGTGATCGAGCATTTTTCCAAAAAAATAAGCCCCTGATTTTAAAACAAATTTGTTCCAACCTGCGCGTCTTCACTGTATACAGAATGCCCGTATTTTTTTATTTTTTTTATTTATTTCCTTTGACTGTAGATCATATACAAAAAATATACAATTACAATTTTGGAAGTGTCAAACAATCAAATAAAAAATTATAGAGAGCAAACAAATTACATCAAAACATAAATATCATACATGTACATTTAAAAATTATAACATATCACTCAAAGTGTAATATAATTACTCAAGCAAAAATTCTTTTAATTTAATTTTAAATAATTGGGTGGATATTGCATTTTTAATATAATGTGGTAATTTATCGTATAGTTTTGGCCCGAGGACGTTTGGTGAACGTTTTTTTATATTTAGTCGGCAATTTTCAATGCTAAATGTATTACAATGCCTTGTGTTGTAATTATGTATATCACTGTTTTTTGAGAATAAATGTTTATTTTTGCGAGTATACAACACTAGCTCATACATGACTAAACAAGGAAATGGTAGTATTTTATAGTACTGAAAGTATGGCTTGCAAGATTGGTTTTGCCGAATGCCTGCCATCGATCTTATGATTCGCTTTTGTGCAATGAATACGGAGTTCCAATGAACCGAAATTCCAGATAAGCATACACCATATATAAGTCGTGAATTAGCATTAGCATAGTATACCTGTATCAATTGTTGTGTACTCAATACATTTCTGAGATATCTCATTTGAAACGAAGTTTTATTTAGATGTTTTATAATCGTATCAGATTGATTTTTCCAGTCACAGCAATAATCCATTTCTATTCCAAGGAATTTTGTTGCGTTTGACTTCTGTATATTTATGTAATTTAAAGTAATATTGATATTTGAGTTTATTGTTGATTGTTTTGTTTTATATCTTATACAAAATGTTTTGTTCATATTTAGAAATAGATTATTGCTGGAAAACCAAGTTTGTAGTGAACGTATCAAATCAATAGATTTGTTGCTCAGAGCTTCGTCATCAATATCACTTAGAATAGTTGACGTATCGTCTGCATAAATAAACATTTCAACAGGTATTGTGTTTACAATATTGTTGATATATAGGATGAATAAGATCGGCCCTAATATAGACCCTTGCGGTACCCCAATATTAACTAATGCAGTATTTGACATACAAATTCGACCGTTCTTAACAATCCGGACAGATTGTCTTCTATTCTTTAAGTACTGACTAAACCAACTTTGAGTAACGCCTCTAAACCCATAATTATTTAATTTATCGAGTAATATGTCAATATTTACACAGTCGGACGCCCCACTAAGATCAAAAAATAATCCAATCGGACACTCTCCATGGTCTAGATAGTTTATTACTTTATCATAAAGCACATGTATTGCAGTAATAGTGGATCGGCCGCTTAAAAATCCATGCTGACTATTGCTCAAGATATTATGTTTTTTTTTATGAATTTTAACATGCGGTCTAACATTGCAAGTTCAAATATTTTATGAAATACTGAAACTAATGAGACTGGCCTATAATTTTAAACATCGGAATGATCTCCTTTTTTATAAATTGGAGTCACCAAATTTAATTTCAGCTTCATTGGAAATGTTCCCGTTTCCAACGAATAATTAATTAAGTGACATAGTGGATTCGCTAAATAATATGCCGATTTTTTTATGACCCGGTCGGGGATTTCATCAAAACCTGGCGACCTATTACTTTTTAATTTATAAAGTAATATTTTAACTAATTCATTTTCTGTAAATGGTTCTAGAAATATACTGTCAGCGATTATATCTGGCAGTGAATTTGTAGAATTAGTCAAATTTAAGGAACTTTGTAATTTTAAGGGTTCATTGATAAAATATTCGTTAAAAATTTCCGACAGTTCTGAAGGATCACTGACAGTAGAATGTTCATAATTTAGTTCTATGTCCACATTTGATTTCTGTTTACCAGAGAGTTCATTTATAACTCTCCGTGATGTTTGTTGAATGTTATCTGATTTAAATATGACGTTTTGATAATGTATCTTTTTAGTATTACGTACAATGTCATTGTGAAGTTTTTTTCGCTTTAGATATTCACTTCTAAGCTGCGGAAAATGCTTTTTTATTTGAAAGAGATTACGTAATTCGCTGCTAGATTTTTTGACAATTGTGTTTACCCAATTTTTATTTTTATTACATTTATGGTATTTAAATGGAGGGAAATGTATGTTAAAGTAATATACAAATATGTTATGAAAGACATCAAATTTTTCATTTAAATTATCGGCATTATAATACGAAGGAGATTTAGTTGAGGGACTGGATTTCATTGGGTTGAAAATAATACGAAGGAGACTTAGTTGAGGGACTGGATTTCATTGGGTTGAAAATAATACGAAGGGGATTTAGTTGAGGGACTGGATTTCATTAGGTTTGAAAAAATATGTAGGGGCTTGTTGGAATGCCAAGGTAATTTTCCGAGGATTGCTGAAATTTCTGGGGGACCTAGCTCTACAAGTGACTACAAAAACTTTAAGCTAGAGGGAATTTTCAATTCAATTTCAACATATCGAACCATTTTTCCTGACTTATATTATGTATGAAATTAAACATATTTTCATCATTAAAAGGCCGTTTAATAATTAACGGTGTTGATTGTTTAACAGAATGTATGAGGATCTTGATTATTTGAAGAGATAGAGAGTCGGTTAAATAGGAGCAAAGTTGCGTAATTTAGGGCCCAATAAAAATCTAAATACAAATTTAAAATACCTTTTTTCGTTTTTTAAATATTGTCAAAAAACAGATTTTTTGAAATTTCGTTTTTATTTTTTTTATTCAAAAACTATTAAACATTAAAAGTGCGATTCTTTTCGCAATCTACAACAAGTTAGTCTTACAAAGACTATATCAAACACTCATTGAAACAACTACTTCCCGGGCTAATACCCCGACGGACATTGAATTATACAACAAGTGTTTGCTGTTACATACAGTAACCTACTGCAAATGTAACAATTTGGGTCAAATTATTCAGGCCATCTATAGACGCGTTTCGAGATTTATCTCTCATCAGTATAGCTTTGCCATTCCCTCAAAACATTTTTTTCAATGTCCGTCGGGGTATTAGCCCGGGAAGTAGTTGTTTCAATGAGTGTTTGATATAGTCTTTGTAAGACTAACTTGTTGTAGATTGCGAAAAGAATCGCACTTTTAATGTTTGAAGTATTCTGCAACCAAAAATTGGCAATTTCATTTATACCTATATAAAAACTTTTAAATCCAGACATTTACAACTTTGACATTATAGGCACTTTTTAACGAGAAATCTAGTAACATATTTTATATTAAGATAACTATAACATTTACCCAGGGACCATAGCCAACTTTTGTTTTTCTTATGGGCGCCATTTTGGATTTTCATATTTTTTTCTAAATTCCATGATGTATGACACTTATACTTTATTGTACATTTTATATGTTAAATTGTAATCTTTTGTTTTTTGTAAAGAGTGCCTTGGAAACAGTTGAGTAACTCACTTATTTGACAACTCCTAGGACCCATAATTTGCTTACATATCACCCATGAAGACGGGCATCCGTCGATACATATTTTAACGGTTGTGATGTATTATAAACTAACGAGTGTCCTCCACTCCCAGACTAAGCATGAAGTAAAATTTCGAGTTCAGAAAAGCCCCGCGTAGAAAATTTGTCGAGAGTTGCGCAGCGACCCGAGACAAATTTTCACGGGGCTTTTCTAAACTCGAAATTTTACTTCATGCGCCACGCTTATAAACCACTGATTTACAGTAAAGTTAAAAATATATAACGCTTAGAAGTGATAGTGATCAATATTTACCGAGATGTAGCGAAAAATGCAAGAATTACTTCTTTTGTGAACAGTTTTGAAATAATAATAATAATAATAATAATAATAGTAGAATAAATTTAGTTTGTGCAACTTTTATGCGATAATCGATACTTATTATCAAGATGGCCGGCGTGCAAGACGGTTGTGAAAATCAGCGCAACAAAAGTTCGAATAGTGCTAATCAGCCAAGTGATTCAAATATAAAGTTATGTGCATGTGGCACCATAGCCAAATCGGGATCACAGTGTAGTGTGTGTAGTTCGTTTTATCAACAAGTTGTGTTAGAAGAGTAAAATCGTGTTGTGGTAAACCACTAGCAGGTTGGGGCAATTCCAGTAGTGACGAATCCATCGATTTTGAAAAAGAAGCTTACGCGAGTATAAAGGAGCGTTTAAAGGAACTTAAATATGCTAATGAACTAATGCATGAGAAAATTATTCGTCTTGAGGATGAAAATAAAAAACTCCGCATGGAAAACATAGTTAAGTGCAACGTGACTGTCGGCCCACTGAGTGCACAGAGCGCAATGAGCGGTGTAAACAATCAAGCTAACGATGCTAACCTCAAACATGCTGCGAATGCGAGCTACGGTGATGTGGTAAATAAAAAGCTTAACGTCAAAGAAGATGATTACTTCATAATGGTTTCCCATAAGAAGAAGAAGACAGCTTTGCCGAAAAATAAACCTTGTGATAGTTAGTGGATGTTCCATAAAATCTAACCTAGTGGCGGAACCAAAAAGAACTTGGCTCTTTTTAAAAAGAGTGAGTAAACTGACCTCACTCGATGATGTTAAAGATCATATTAGACAAATTATAAAATCTGATAATTTTATATGTGAGAAAGAAATTACCAATATATCGCAAACTGCGTTTAAAATAGGGGCTCATTGCAAGTATCGTGACCAACTAATTGATCCTAAAAATTGGCCTCCCGGTGTTACTTTAGACAGATATATTTTTAGAAGAACCGCCAAACCTAAGCCCAAAGGATAATGAACCTTCTCAGTATTGTAAAACAAGTAGTAATAAACTTGATATAATTTTCATAAATGTGCAATGTCTTAGGACAAAAGCAAATCAATTTGAAGCGCATCTAATAGAAAACAAGTATAAATATAACTACCTATGTTTTTGTGAACACTGACTCAGGGAGCAGGAAATACCTTTATTTACATTCAATGAATACAAAATATCCTCTTATTTCTCTCGGAAACAGTACATACATGGAGGTGTTGTCCAGTTAAGTAAATCTAATATTGCATTTAAAGCTCTTGACTATGTCAATCAATTATCAACAGAAATGGACTGTGGAATAGCTGCTACACTGACTCCGGTCTATAATTTAATTATAATAACAATATATCGATCACCTCTAGGTAATTTTAATAATTTTTTATGCATATTAGGAAGACTATTAGACATGATAGATCTAACTAAAAATATTATTGTTGGTAGAGATTTTAATGTGAAATTTAATACAAATGATTCTAGGACCGTATCATTATGTGACCTTTTCAACTCATATGGCTTGTCTCCCAGGGTTAAATTCAATACCAGGGGACCTAACTGCCTGGATAATGTTTTCTGTAACGTACATGAGTCAGAAATCGCCGTCGAACGAGTGGAAGAGGAGTTATCGGATCATGTTGGTATTCATGTCAGCATTCAAACGACTGTAAGTTCGAATGCCATTAAGTGTACAACTAGACCCTTGACTGAAACGGGTTATTGCAAACTACATTATTATCTTAATCAAACCGACTGGAATTTTGTCTATAATGACTACACAGATGTAGAAGCTAAGTTTGATATGTGTGTTAACATACTACACAAGTATATTATATTATCGTTTCCTGTAAAAACTAGCGTAAAACATAAAAATAATAATAAAGTCAAGTGGTACAATGATGACCTTCGACATATGCGCGAAACTTTATTATTCCTTAAAGATGCCAGCATTCGTTGTACTAACTTAGTTGCAGTTTATGCTGATTATAAGTTAAAGTATAGGGAATCTCCTAAAAAAGCCAAATTTAATGCCAACGAAATGTTTCTAAAACAAGCAAACTTCCAGCCAAAAGCATTATGGTCCTTAATTAAATCTAATGGTTCCAACATCTTGCATAGCCACTGTGATATTGAACCAAATACGTTTAACAACTTTTTCGCAAATACCGCTAGCGATATAATTAATAAATTGCCAAATGTTAATAACTCACCAATTGCATTATTAGCTAAAAGTAATGCAAACACGGCAAAATCGTATTTTGAGTTTAAGGAAATAAGTGAAGTGGTCGTAAGGGACGTTATTCACAACTTACGTCAGTCTGAGAGCCGTGATATTTATGGCATGACTACCAGACTGCTAAAGCGGATAACGAATATAATCATAACCTTTTTCACTAAATTGATTAATTTCTGCATAACATCTTGTGTACTTCCTTCGTGCGTTCAACGAGCATATGTTATACCTATCTTTAAAAAGGGGGATAAATCTGACATTAATAACTACCGCCCAATTTCTCTTGTACCTATCATCTCAAAGGTTCTTGAACGTATTATATATCAGCAAATTGTAGATTTTCTAGATTCTAATAATATAATTTCAAGTAATCAGTACGGCTTCCGCAGAAATAAATCAACCAGGGATGCAATCATCGCTTTCACTGAGGAAATATACGATGGCTTCGAGTCTGGAGGAACGTCGATGGCCACCTTTTTAGACCTCAGTAAGGCGTTTGATTGTGTCTCTCATGAAATACTTTTAGAGAAATTATATTATTACAACTTGTAACGTGCCGTTATATATACTACCCCGTATACCGCATTAACCTATCATAGGCAACCCAATATACCTCACTATCCTATCATAGACTATATACATCCCTTTTTCACATACATGCCTATCCCGATATAATACTCAATTTTCACCTCCAACATTTTGTTCCACCTCTTTTCCTTTCGAGTTTTTCACTAAATCCACTCCTATATAAACGGGTTACACTCGCCTCTTTAGTCAGACGGCGGATCTCAGTGGTTGACACGAGTTCCGCTTAAAGGCCCAGTGATTGTCACGGGTCCCGTCTAGTCTCCAAAGCCGAATATCCGAGAAGCCTAGCAGTTAGGGTAAGCCGAGACGGCGTTGTGCCGTGACTCTTCCGTTCGCCGTTCCCTAATTGATATTCGTTATTTGAACAATATTTTATTTTTATATTTTCCAGAATTGTTATTTTATTTACTTTATGTTATATAATATTCAGAATCCCGGTAAACCAAGACGGCATTGTGTCTCTGGGTTTCCGTCTGCCGGACTTTGTTAAAATATTCTTAGTTACGTTATTTATAAACATAAATAAAGGGATTATTGCTTTATTTATGTTTATGCCCGTTATATGTTAAATTATATTGTTTTATTTTTTTGATTTTGATAATAAATCTATTATTAAATGTTTGTCGTTTCCGTCTACACTTCGGTATAGTGGCGCCCGAGTTAAACGAAACCAATCTCTTATATCCAAACTCCACTGAGCTCTCGAAATACACAAAAAGTGTTACAAACTTCTTGCCGAAAAGCTGCCGAATGATAAGCTCATACATGAGTAAACGCACGCAGCAAGTATTTATAAGGAATAGTACATCTGATGAATGCACCATACATCATGGGGTTCCGCAAGGCTCAATTTTAGGCTACTTAATGTTCCTTATTTACATCAATGATCTGCCCGGACAGCTGCAGAATTCTTCAATAGTACTCTTTGCTGATGATACTACAATCAAAAGCTACTCTGCACAAGAACACACAGCTATTCAGCTAAACAACGCCGAAATTAATACAGCAACAAATTGGTTTACGTCGAATCGATTGCTTGTTAATGAGGATAAATCAGCGTATATAATATTTACGTTAAATAATATTTCTGAAAGTTACAGAGACAGTACGAAATTTTTAGGTATGCACGTTGATCACAAACTTACGTGGCATAAACATGGCACTGTAACAGCAAACACACTTTGTAAATCTGTATTTCTACTCCGACATCTAAAACTATCACTCCCTCAAGCAGTCTGAAGAACAGCTTATTTTGCGCTATGCCAGAGTCATCTTATGTATGGTCTCCTTGCATGGGGTCATTCGAGCACAGCTGCCAGACTCTTTGGGTTACAAAGACGCGCTGTAAGAGTTTTAGATGGAATAGGTTACAGAAATGATTGCCGTGATTGATTTACAAAACTAGAAATACTCACATTACCAAGTTTGTATGTTTTAGAAACTTTAATCTATGTGCATGAAAATCGATCATTATACACCAAACACAACGACGTCCATGAGTACAACACAAGATCTAATGATCATATATGTCCTCACTTCTTAAGATTGTCTAGGTCACGTAACGGTATAAAGTATTATGGTCCAAAATTTTATAATCCACTGCCATCCACTATAAAAACTCTACCAACAAAACAATTCAAATCTATTATGAAGCGCTATTTCATTAAAATGTCTTTCTACAGCATTGATGAATATACAAAAACAATGGAGCATGACAATAATGTCATCTTATAAACTATTTTAATGTTTATACTAATTTTTAATTTGTTCTACACTTATACATGTATTTAATTATTTTATATTGTATTGTCTATTTAAATAGCAAGGTAATAATATTTTCTGTATATCTGACATATGTAAACCTAGGTATTAACATTAATAAAGCACTTACTTACTTACTTATTATTATTACATAAGATTGGCAATTAATAATTAATTTGGAGTGCTAACAGTGATTAACTGCTGTCAAGATTTTATTGATTAACAGATATGACGAGATTGTTTCCAAGGCACTCTTTGCAAAAAAGAAAATATCATAATTTTAAATATCAAATCTAAAATAAATTATGAGTATGATACATCACTGAATTAAAAAAAAAATTTTGAAAATATATGAAAATCCAAAATGACACCCATAAAAAAAACAAAAGTTAGCTATAGTCCGCGGGTAAATGTCATAGTTATCTAAATTCCTCATTAAAAAGTGCCTGAATATTGTCAAAGTTCTAAATGTCCAGATTCAGTAGTTTTTGAATAAAATAATAAAAACGATCTTAAAAAAAATCAGTTTTTTATTGATATCTCGAAAACAAAACAAGATATTTCAAATTTGTTTTCTGATTATTGTTAGGCCCTAAAAATGGCAACTTTGCCGCTATTTAACTAACTCTCTATCTCTTCAAATAACTGAGATCCCCATACCTTGTATTTATGTTGAGGATAGAAAACAATATAATTAGCGTTTTTGAAAATAAATGACAGAAGATCGAGTTTAAATAAAAATACTTGAAATTATGTAACCAAATAAAGACCTTTATTATTATGTAAACATAAATAAAATTCCTAGACTGAGAATAAAAATACCGAACCGCATATTTATATATATATATAAACATCTTACAATAAAATTATATAATACATATATATTTATTTATCTATTTACACTATGGGGTTAGTCTGTCTAGGCCAGTGGTGGGGAAACTTTTTTTAAGACGGGCCATTTGTAATAACCAGACAATCGTAGCGGGCCAAAGAATAATGCTTAATCGTAGCTAGGTAGTTTTTATGCGGGTCGTTACATTACGAACGCGTTGAAACATTCTCACGACGGCACTCTTAAACGGGCCGGATTAAACCTTTCCGCGGGCCGGACTTGGCCCGCGGGCCGTAGTTTCCCCATCACTGGTTTAGGCTATTGACGAGAGGTCTTTCTGCCCTATCTAGAATTTATTTTATTTGAAGCAATGTGATAAAATGTTAGGCTTGTGATGAATTGATGTATAGTGAGAGTGGGATGTTTGTATTTGGGATGGATATTTAGGTTTCTAGGAATACAGAATTTGTTTAGGAATTCTAGGTTATATGCGGGTTAATATGCGTTGGGAGATTGGTGTTACTTGAGTAGTTTCGTAGAGGATGATGTTTGATGGATTATGGAGAGGATTCGTTGGGTGTCTGCGTTTTGTGAGGATTCGTAGGGCTGATCTATCGGCGACTTGGATATGGTGTGAAATTGAAGGACGGATGCAAAGGAATAAAATTGCACCGTAATCTAACAAGGGCCGGCATATCGATTTGTATAGTTTGACTGCAGTTTTTGTGGAAATTCCTTCTTGTTTATACGTTAAAGATCGGAAATCATTTTGGTTTTAATGGACTTGATATGTGGGGGGAAGGAAAGTTTTGAATCAAATTCGATGCCTAGGTATTTACAGGAATAGGATGGCAGAATAGTGGTGTTCTTGATTACACTGGTCGGCATGAAAATCGGCCCTGACACCATTCCTGCTGATTCTTATGTAAAATGACCTCCTGAATCCGAATATGACCCCCGTTTTCCCCCATCACCCACCGTTTTCGGGGGAGGCCCCCCACCTATTTTTATCACTTTTCGATAATTTGGAGGGATGAAAAGGATTATGTTAGCCTTTACATTTCTTCTGAGGGGCTAGAGAGGTGAAAAGTTCCAGAACATGAACATTTGTAGCAAGGAGGTAGATTTGGGGGGAGGATTTTCCCCCTTAAATTGTAAAAAAATCCTTAAAAATTATGGATTTTTCCGTTTTTTTCGCAGTTTTTTTCACTTATTTTCTACATATTCCAGCTTCCATCCCCCCTCATCCTCCCTCAAACAATAAAAATATATAGCAACAATATATAGCAACAATAATAAAAATATATAGCAACAATAATAAAAATATATAGCAACAGTTCGGAAGATTCACTGTACCACGCTGGCGCTCTCAATACCTCGCGCGCACAGGTGTGACCAGGAATTTTCATGCTTTGACAGGTTTAAACTTGCATTGCTCTTGTCACTATAGACCTGCACTGTTATCCTTATCTTCCCTCAGTACATCTCTAGCGATCGTAGAATCAACTTGTTGATGCTCTAGGCGGGGATTCTGTGTTTCCAAGTTGTTTAAATTGTGTATAACGGTAGAAATTTTTTAATTCCGGCTTTTTCCAAGTGAATTACAGTACGTGAGTGTGAGTCGTGATTAATATCGAGCATATATTTACTGTTTAATTATGCCACGCGAGTGTAAAAATCATCCCGATAGCTTCTGCTATGTTTGCGGGGAATTGACTTTAAAAGCGCAACGAAACCCCCTTTCTCCGCTTCTTAAAACTGCTTATGAATTTTACTTTGATTGCCAAGTTGGCGATCAGGACAAGAATTGGGCTCCAACAGTTTGCTGCACTACTTGTTACAGTAGCTTGACCAAATGGCTCAAAGGTACCCGTAAATCAATGCCATTTGCTGTGCCCATGGTTTGGCGCGAACCTCGCTGTCATCTCACAGATAGTTACTTTTGTATGACTTCCACCGTCGGGTTATCTAGCAAAAGTAAGCATACAATTCAGTATCCTAATATCCCTTCGGCTCTAAGACCAGTTCCTCACAACGAATCTTTGCCAATCCCAGTGCCCCCAAAAACCTATACTCTAGAGCCAGAAACGGATTTGAAAGACTTTGAGCCACAGCCTGGACCATCTTATGATACGTTCACCGATGATGAAGATTGTTCTGCTGATTCAGCTCATCGAAAACCTCACCTCGTTACTCAGTCGGAATTGAATGATCTCGTCAGGGATTTGGAGTTACCTAAGAGTAAATCTCAATTTCTTGGATCTCGACTTCAGCAGTGGAATCTCTTAGAAAAGAGTGTAAAAATCTCTTCTTACAGGACTAGGCAGTCAACCCTGAAATTACTTTTTTCGGCAGATGAAGGCTTAGTGTTCTGCCCTAATTCAAATGCATTGATGATAGAACTGAAGATGCCATGTGACCCAGACAAATGGAGACTGTTTATAGACTCATCAAAGACAAGCTTGAAAGTTGTCCTATTGGCCAATGGGAATGAGTTACCATCATTCCCGGTTGCATACTCTGTTGATATGAAGGAGACGTACGAAAACATCAGCCGGATCCTTAATAAAATCAAATACCATGATTATAATTTGAAACTTTGCGCTGACTTAAAAGTTGTTGCTCTACTCATGGGCCTGCAATCGGGCTTCTCAAAATACTGCTGCTTCCTATGCGAATGGGACAGCCGAGCCCGAGACAAACATTACATCGTACGGAACTGGCCTCTGCGAAAAAGTTTTACTCCCGGTCAGAAAAACGTAGCTCACGATCCTCTGGTCCCGAAGGAAAATTTATTTACTTGCCGCCTTTGCACATCAAACTCGGATTGATCAAACAGTTTGTGAAAGCAATGGACAAGACCGGTGATGCATTTAAATTTTTGAAAACTAAATTCCCTCGTCTTAGTGAGGCTAAAATCAAGGAAGGAGTTTTCGTGGGCTCCCAGATTAGACAACTTTTCCAAGATTCGACGTTTATTGAACACCTGAATCGAAAATAAAAACGAGCTTGGATTGCATTCCAAAACGTGTGTGAGAACTTTTTGGGTAACAACAAAAGTGATGATTATGTCGCTCATGTCGAGGAATTGCTGTCAGCGTACAAGGCCATGGGGTGTAACATGTCTCTTAAAGTGCATTTCCTTCACTTACACCTGGACTTCTTCCCTGAAAATTTAGGAGCAGTTTCGGATGAACACGGGGAACGGTTTTATCAAGACATCTCTAAGTTCGAGAGGAAATTTTCGGGGAAGTGGAATGCGAGCATGTTAGCAGAGTACTGCTGGTTTTTGATACGAGAAACTTCTACCTCAGGGTACAAAAGTAAAGCAAGCACTAAATGAAGGTACTTATCTTAGTTATTTATTATTCTTTACATTTATTATTTTACTTTTTATTTATTATTCTTTACAGCTAAAATAATCCTTTTCACCCCTCCAATGGATGGGGGAAACGGGGGGAGTATTGAGAGCGCTAGCGCGGTACAGTGAATCTTCCTAACTGTTGCTATATATTTTTATTATTGTTGCTATATATTTTTATTATTGTTGCTATATATTGTTGCAAAATATTTTTATTATTTGGGGGTGTTTGGGGGAGGATGAGGGGGAATGGAAGCTGGAATATGTAGAAAATAAGTAAAAAAACTGCGAAAAAAACGGAAAAAATTGATCATTTTTAATGATTTTTTTTAAATTTAAGGGGGCAAATCCCCCCCCAAATCTACCTCATTGCTAGAAATGTTCATGTTTTGGAACTTTTCACCTCTCTAGCCCCTCAGAAGAAATGTAAAGGCTAAAATAATCCTTTTCATCCCTCCAAATTATTGAAAAGTGGGTGATGGGGGAAAACGGAGGTCATATTCGGATTCAGGAGGTCATTTTACATAAGAATCAGCAGGAATGGTGTCAGGGTTCGAAAAAAAATTTTTTTTTGCATACCAGTGTTATTATTGTAGGAGATCGTGGAGTGATTTTATGGTAAGCGATGAATAATTTGGTTTTGGAAGTATTTAATTGTATTCGCCATTTATTGCACCATTTTTGTATGGAATTCAGAGAGTTTTTAAGGAGATTTTGGGATTGTTGAAGCGTGGGAGATAAGAGCCGTATCGTCAGCGAAGAGGAGGGCGTATTTTGTTGGATTGAAGTAGGAAGGGTTGAGATTGAATATCTTATACCAATATATATTGTAAAGGAGTGGGGATAGCGGAGAGCCTTGCGGGACACCTTGTGTAATAGGGAATGAGCGGGATATCGTTTGGTGGATTCTTACTTTACAGGATCTATTTGTTAGGAAATGGTAAATAAGGATTATTAGATGCTTTGGGATGTTAAGGATGTAGCATTTATATAGGAGGTCAATATGCCAAACCGTGTCAAAAGCTTTAGTTATATCGAGAAAAGCGATACTTGCTTTTTGACCTTCTAGGTGCATGGTTTGTATATTGGAGGTTAAAATGGAAAGAGGTAGTATGGTTGATTTTTTGGGGAGGAATGCAAATTGGTATTGGGGGATGGAATTTATGGTTAGCTGTAGGAGTTTTTGTTTAATAAGGGATTCAAACTGTTTACCTAATACTGGGAGAAGTGATATGGGCCGATAACTGGAAATATGGGAAGGGTCGTTTTTAGGTTTAGGAATACATGAAATTAACCCTTGCTTCCACTCGGAGGGGAAGTATTGATAAGAGTAACAGAGGTTATACATTTTTAGGATTAGTACATGGGTATCGTAGGGTAGTTTTTTTTTAAATTAATCTGGGAATTTTATCATAGCCTGGAGAGGAAGTTTTACCAGAGTGTAAAACAGAGGAATAGTCCGTCTCGTCCAGTGTATCGCCTGGGGGGGGGGTGTAAGAGAAGTCGTGTCAAAAGAATTAAACCAGTCTTGCAAGTAATTGTAGAATCTATTGTCATAAGTGTTGTTTTTTGTGATTTGATATGTGTCAACTAGTTGATATGCAAATGTCTTTGCAATGTTTTTATCGTCTCTTTTTGTATTTTGATAATTTTTCAATTTCTGTCCAATAAGTTTTACCTTGCATGTCGTTAATTTTGTTACAGGTTTCGATCCATTTCGATTTTTTAAATTCTAGAATAAGAGTTTTGATTTGTCTTGTAAGTCTGTTAAATGTCTGTTTAATTGTACTGTCCGTATTGAATTTTCTGTCTCTGTAAATTTGTCTTTTGTATTCTATAGGTCTGAGGATATAATTTGGTAAGGGATATTTGTAATATTGTTTTTTTACTTTAGGTGTATGACGCTCTATGGACTGTGAAAGTGTGGAGTTTAAACGGGATATAACTTCGGGATTTATGTCTTGTACATCTTAAAATGCTAGAGTTATGTCTTTTTCTACTTTCTCTATATCACAACTATGATAAAGAGAAATGTAATCTGGTAGAAGAGGGGATGGACATGAGTTTGTTTTAATTTCAAATTGTATGGAGAGGTGGTCGGAACAAAGGTCTGGTGTAAGCGTGATTGAATGGATAAGTTGTTGGATATTTAGGGTGCACAGGATGATATCTGGGGTAGTGACTTGATTTTTATTCATTATGAATGTGAGAGAAGTAGGAATTTTTATAAAATTGGAATTGGTGCATACATTTTTAATATGATTTAATAAAGATAACACTTGGTTAAATTTCACTAATATTTTGGTTTTTTATTCCAACTAGTTTCGACTTTGAGTCATTCTCAAGGAGTACAGGAAATAACATTTTTACAAACATTATATACAATAGAGGTTAATTTAAATTTTATGGTTAGGTAATAAGGGCTGTCATGATGGCTGAGCTCCACAGATCTTCGATGTCATTAACTATTGGTTTTCCCTTTTTAATTTTTAATTTGTTGAGTCTTTCTCTTATTAACATTGAAATCTCCTATTATAATGCGGATGAATGTATACTAGAAATATATGAAATGTATGATTGTTTATTGGGAGGGTGAAATGGAGACAATCATTTAAATGGTTATTAACACGTGGTGGATTGGCTTTTCCATAGGTTATGGTTGGGTGAAAGGATACAATGAAACCTTCTCGTTGGTTTTTATTAAAAATTGACGCATGGATATGCGGGTTTTTTCAATTGTTTAAGCTCAATGGGTTTTTACATTTGGTTTCAACGAGGAGGCTAACATGGGCATCATGGTTTAATAAATAGTTGGATAGGTGGTGGGATTTGTTGCGAAGGGAATTGATGTTGGAATAAAGGAAACGTATATTAGCCATTGATAACAATGGAACTTGCCGTATGAACCCCATCACGCATATTTATTATTTGTGAAAAATTACTAAACATACATTTTTATAATATTTTCTGAAGTTGGGAAAAGAAAATAACATGATTTATTTTTATATGAGTCATAGCAAAATTCTTTGACTTGGAAAATCCCAGCAGCTTAAACTTGCAGCTTTCTTTTCTTTTTTAATAATGAAATGGTTGTAATCAACTCAATTAATTACTATTTGTTACTTAATTGTTGTTGAGTTGCGTGAAGATGGTTTTAAATTAATGAAACACTTGTATCTTTTCTTCACTTATTTTCTATCTACTCCATCAAATGTTGTAACTGCAGTAAAATTTATGTAGGCCAAACTAAAAGAAATGTCATTACGAGATACAAAGAACATACATCACACATCAAATACAACAACCCTACAAAATCTGCAGTTGCCCATCACTCTATTGAAACAGGTCATAAATTCTCCCTCAACAACACCAAACTATTAAAATTCTCCACAAATTATCACTTAAACCTGTACGAAGCTTTTTACATGAAAAAACATAACGCTGATCTGCTAAATTTTGATTTGAGCCCACTAGACAACCCATTACTTAAACTCGTTCCGTTGTGATAATTTTTGTATTTTTCTTGTTATATGTTCTCATGTTTTTATGTATATTGTAACTTGTGTATTTTTCTTATTTTTCTGTTTTTCTATTTTATATTATTTGTTCCAATTACACTTAAAATAGATTTAAGATGTCGGCCTAATTGTCGGTTTTCCCTTAACTCCATAACCCCCGCGCTCATTACGTAATTACTCCTCCTAATCCGCAGGTATATATTAAGCGCATTTTAGCTTTTAAGTTTGTATTTGTCAACCATTGATAATGATCACATCGTGATCGAAATGTGCATTTGGTACTCGAAATAAATAAGTGAAGAAAAGATACAAGTGTTTCATTAATTTACTATTTGTTGTTTAAAAAAATATTATCAAAATTCTGCTTTCAATTGGTTTTAGATCGTACAAGTTAAAACATTGTGTTTTTTTTAATAATGAACTAATTTTAGTCAACTCTAAGCTTCTGACTGTTTCTAATTATTTATTTGTGCAAATAAATGAAACAGTAATTCTACTCATTTCTTAATGATCTCACTTGATTAATTATCAAAATTCCATGGTTATTTTGTTTTCAACTGATTTTGGAAGCACCACTACCCAAACATATCTTTATAGTTATCTTTTTAACACTTTATGCAAATTTTATACAACAAAGATTACGCATGTTTGATTTATCAAATTTAAAATATGATAATTATTACAGTGTTAGTATTTTTTGTTTTTATTTCTGAGTTGTGTAATCAAAAATTCTGATTTTAAAGTGAATCGTAGGATTTTGAAGTAGTTTAAGTTAAATATAAATCAAGCATTTTTTAAACTTTTCTATGCATACGACTTAATTATTTTTCTGAACAAATCCTCTAATTATTTTTTAACTATTAAGAAATGTTTTTGTATTTAGCAAAATGTCATATCATATGACTTTATTGAAATACATTGTTATAAATCGCTTAATAACTAAATCTACGCATGCCTTTTACTCCTATTTCTTTGTAAGTATTACTCCGTTAAGTGGATTCTTGTGTTTCTCATTAATTTCATAATTAGTTTTTTGTGCAACATCGGCGTAACGATATAATTAATTAAGCCGTCGTTGGAGAATGTCTAAGTAATGAGTTGATCCTTTGAGATGTTAATATTTTACGTCACTCATTCTCTTAATTGTTCCGGGATTTCGCAATTCATCTCGGATTACGTTTTAAATTTACATCCCTTTGAATAAAAATTAATATTACGCAATAATTTAATTAGAATAATCTAATACAAGAATCTTATATTTTTTAATAAACACATACACAGATTTTTTCTTTTAAGTATACTTTCACATTTTCCATATAAACATTTGTAAAAAACCTAATTAATTTATTTTGAACTTTACTTCAAATCAGTGTTTTATACGCGTGGCACATAAAGTAATATTTCCAGTTTAGAACAGCCTGAAAGTTTGATTTATTTACTTCATGCTTTACACAGGAGTAAAAAACACATATTAAAATATACAAAGTGTCCCAACCAAAAGATACACCCCATAAAATCTAGGTACGTTCTATATTATGATCTTCTTGTAAAAGTCTTTCGAAAGTGCTATGTGAAGTATATCTAGAAGATATTAAAAAAATAATATACATTGTAACCGAAGAAATTTTTGGAAATTTGCAAGAGAAACACAGAATAAAGGAGGCATACCAAAAATGATGAACTTTCATGAAATTACTGCTAACCAAGGACCTGATATTGTTAACCTGTTTTATAGGCATTTTTCATCTGTATTTGAGTAACCCGGTACACTATTAATACACTAGTTAATAGTTCTCGATCTGTCCAAGACACAGAATTCTACGTCTCGAAGGAAATCATATAATGAAGTTGAATAAGTCGTTTACAGTCGGTCCTGTCTTTATGCATTGTGTAATTCTATATACTTTTTGTTTAAAGACTCATTAAGCACAGGATATTTCCCCAAAATTAGGAAAGAATGATATGTAACTCCGATTTTTAAAAATGGTGCTTGCGATGAAGTAACAAACTATCGTGGTATCAGCATACAATCAGTGATTTCCATACTTCCGGATTCGATAAATAACGATCGACTAGCTTGGATATTAAAATCGGCTATTTCAGCTAACCAACACGGATTTTGAAGTGGAAGATCGACGACAAAAAATTAAATCGAATTTAAAACTTTTGTGTCAAATGCTCTAGTAAAGAAATTTTAAGTTGATGCTATTTACAAGGAGTTTTTAAAATCAATTGACAAAGTCAATCAAACTATCCTAGTGAAAAAAGTTAATAAATTAGATTGCAACAACAATGTTATCACATGGCTTCATTCCTTTTTATATCAGACGCAATTACAGCTAGCTCAGATGTGCCCCAAGGCTCCCATATTAGACCGATATTGTTTACGATTTTTATTGATGACATAACTGATGTCATAAAATGTGGTAACTGCTTATTGTACGCTGGTGATATGAAGCTCTATCAGACCGCAAATAACATAGACGATTGTAAATCGGTGCAAAATGATTTAACTAATATTTGTAAGACGTACAGGATTAATAAGTTAATTCAAATACTGAAAAATGTACTTCAATATCATTTACTCAAAATATGAATTGTTTAACTGTCCCTTATTTTATTAATTCAACCGAGTTGGAATGCGTGAAAGAGGTAAAGGATCTAGGAATATATATATATATATATATATATATATATATATATATATATATATATATATATATATATATATATATATAGAGACGTTCGGAAGACGGATCCTAACAGGGCATTCGACCAAAAAAGGAGGCAGGAGTTGCTATTGTAATCTACTTTATTGTTTACCAAGCTTTCGGGACTGACTTTGTCCCTTCCTCAGGGACACTATACACTATAACAAAACAATGAGTTTGGATTTGATACATTATCTGACTGTAAGTGTGGTGTTAATTGCTTACATTTGAGAATTGTGAACTAAACTGGTGTCTTCGCACCGACGGTATTTACTATGCATTGTAATTAAAACTATTGTTTATTTTCGTGGCACGTGTGCTGAGGGCTGATGTGAGGTTAAGTTTGCGGTGAGTTGAAAAACACATATTGTTACTGCACTAACACGTTAAAAACACGTAACTAATTAAAACTGGTTAAAATGGAGCATTGGTTGTTGTACTGAATGTTGTTTAAAAATTATAGAAGCCGCCGCATCATGAAGTGGTGCAGTGTTTGTGCGAACACGAGTGCGGAAATAAACACAATGGCGGATGCTGGAGCAACAGGTCCCGCCTGTCTCCCTCTCACTCTGTCACCGAGAGAGGAAGGCACGCGAGGAACAGGGCTGCCAACTTCGTTACTTTCGGGGCGCCCGAGCCGCGGGCTTTTCAAATTCGAAAAATTCGAAAAAACCCGCCACCCGCGCTTTACCCGTCGTATGCCGTGTCTATTTATTCACTGTTAAGTATGTGACTATTATTTCGTATAGGGTACACCTGACGTAGATTTAATCTGTACGATCGTGTTCGTTATCGCTTGATTAGAAAAGTTGTGAAGGAGAAAGTATTAATGTTAACAAAAATTCAACTAAAATTATAACTAAATGAAAAGTTACGAGCAGCAATCTACTAGAGAAACCGTATGCAGAAATTATACTAACGCGCCCTTCCCTGTCCCACTCTGGCCGCACCATCTTACCATTTGTTTTAACCTTCGTTTTGCAGGTTATGATCTAGCTTAAATTCCTGTTTCAGGAATTTCCTTTTTTGAATATTATAAAACGTATTGACCACGTATTACAGGGAGAACCGGAAAAATCAGGGAGGTTTCGTTGTTCTATGTGAGTGAATGTTACTGGAGTCTAACTTGATAAATTTGTTTTCTAACCTGAGAGGCTGAAGGATAACGGTGCCACCGGCTCGGACCGTGTCATATCTATTAGGTACGAGTAGATAGTGCTGAGCCCTTCCGTATCGGCCTTAAAGTTCATTGCACCCTCTCCCGCCTTCTGTATGTGAAACATCTCAAGGAACAAACGACTTTTGTAAAAAGTTGACTGATCTAATATTTCAACATTGTTAAAGTCAGGTGCGTGGCCATCCCTGTTGCAGTGGATGGACAACGCACATGACTTCTTGTTGACTTTGATGTCGCTTTTATGTTGTATTATTCTTGACTTAATCCATTGAGACGTTTGACCTACATACCGAAACGTCTCAATGGATTAAGTCAAGAATAATACAACATAAAAGCGACATCAAAGTCAACAAGAAGTCATGTGCGTTGTCCATCCACTGCAACAGGGATGGCCACGCACCTGACTTTAACAATGTTGAAATATTAGATCAGTCAACTTTTTACAAAAGTCGTTTGTTCCTTGAGATGTTTCACATACAGAAGGCGGGAGAGGGTGCAATGAACTTTAAGGCCGATACGGAAGGGCTCAGCACTATCTACTCGTACCTAATAGATATGACACGGTCCGAGCCGGTGGCACCGTTATCCTTCAGCCTCTCAGGTTAGAAAACAAATTTATCAAGTTAGACTCCAGTAACATTCACTCACATAGAACAACGAAACCTCCCTGATTTTTCTGGTTCTCCCTGTAATACGTGGTCAATACGTTTTATAATATTCAAAAAAGGAAATTCCTGAAACAGGAATTTAAGCTAGATCATAACCTGCAAAACGAAGGTTAAAACAAATGGTAAGATGGTGCGGCCAGAGTGGGACAGGGAAGGGCGCGTTAGTATAATTTCTGCATACGGTTTCTCTAGTAGATTGCTGCTCGTAACTTTTCATTTAGTTATAATTTTAGTTGAATTTTTGTTAACATTAATACTTTCTCCTTCACAACTTTTCTAATCAAGCGATAACGAACACGATCGTACAGATTAAATCTACGTCAGGTGTACCCTATACGAAATAATAGTCACATACTTAACAGTGAATAAATAGACACGGCATACGACGGGTAAAGCGCGGGTGGCGGGTTTTTTCGAATTTTTCGAATTTGAAAAGCCCGCGGCTCGGGCGCCCCGAAAGTAACGAAGTTGGCAGCCCTGTTCCTCGCGTGCCTTCCTCTCTCGGTGACAGAGTGAGAGGGAGACAGGCGGGACCTGTTGCTCCAGCATCCGCCATTGTGTTTATTTCCGCACTCGTGTTCGCACAAACACTGCACCACTTCATGATGCGGCGGCTTCTATAATTTTTAAACAACATTCAGTACAACAACCAATGCTCCATTTTAACCAGTTTTAATTAGTTACGTGTTTTTAACGTGTTAGTGCAGTAACAATATGTGTTTTTCAACTCACCGCAAACTTAACCTCACATCAGCCCTCAGCACACGTGCCACGAAAATAAACAATAGTTTTAATTACAATGCATAGTAAATACCGTCGGTGCGAAGACACCAGTTTAGTTCACAATTCTCAAATGTAAGCAATTAACACCACACTTACAGTCAGATAATGTATCAAATCCAAACTCATTGTTTTGTTATAGTGTATAGTGTCCCTGAGGAAGGGACAAAGTCAGTCCCGAAAGCTTGGTAAACAATAAAGTAGATTACAATAGCAACTCCTGCCTCCTTTTTTGGTCGAATGCCCTGTTAGGATCCGTCTTCCGAACGTCTCTGTTCTTAACGTAGTACGACCGTTACTTCTTGTCCTGGTATATATATATGTATCACTTCGGGTTTGGTCCCGCGTATTTTCTTGGCTCTGGTCCATTTTATTTTTAATTCGACGTTTCGATGACGTCGCAGTCATCGTCGTCAGGAATAACTAGTAAAATTCGATTGCTCTAGCAACCACTTGTTTTATTTTTACGTACTACTTGATGCGTGAATTTCTTGTTTGGCTTCGTATTACTCTTCTGTTTTGTTCTTTTAATGATGTAGTAGGGACAATTTCAATATTAGTTTCGGAAGGGGTTTGATTTTGAATTTCTTGGTTGTTGTTCGGAGATAATATATTTTGACCAGAATTTATACAAGTTTTAAAAATTGGTGGTAGTCTTTTAGCATCATCTCTTTGATTTAGACTGTTCGGCCTCTTTTCAATTTCTATCGCTTCTCTAATAATCCTCGCGTGGAAGAAGTCTGTCTTTTTTAAAATTCTCGTTTTTTCGAAATTTATTGTATGTTTAGAAATGTTTACGTGTTGAAATAAAGAAGATTGTGGATCAGACTTTCTTACTGCTAAAATGTGTTCATCTCGACGAGTCCTAATTTTCCGGTTTGTTTGTCCTACATAGCTCTACTCACACATTTCTAAACATACAATAAATTTCGAAAAAAACGAGAAGTGCTGTGTAGCCCAAAGAGTGCGTTGGTTGAAAAGAAGTTTTGGCCGAAGTGAATCACCCACCGCGCCTGCTGTACGCACAGACAAGAATGTGGCTGCTGTATCCGAGAGTGTGAGGCTCAATCCACGAACATCAACTCGCCGTCGATCTCAACAGCTCAACATTGCACGCACTTGCCTGAGGAGAATTCTGCACAAAGATCACGGATCATTCGCTTACAAGGTCCAATTGACTCAGCAATTAGAGGCGCATGACCATCCGTTTCGTTATCGCTTCGCAGTTTGGGCCTTAGAGCAGCTTGAATTGGACAACGATTTTGGGTGAATAATCATCTTTTCTGACGAGGCTCATTTTCAACTTGGCGTCTACGTTAACAAACAAAATTGCCGCATCTGGGGCTCGAAAAACCCGCCGTTATTTTCGAGAAGCCAATGCATCTCCGGAGAGTGACAGTTTGGTGCGGATTGTGGAGTGGTGGCATCATTGGACCATTTTTCTTCGAAAATGAGGCTGAAAATAACGTTTCGTTCAACGGTGACCGTTACAGAGCCATGTTATCCGACTTTTTTTTAATGAAATTGAAGACATTGATTTGGACGACCTCTGGTTCATGCAGGATGGCGCGCCATGCCACACAGCCCATGCCACAATCGATCTTTTGCGCACCAAATTCCTAAATCGTGTTATCAGCCGTCTTGGCGATGTCAATTGCGATTTGCGATTTAACAAATTTGGATTTTTTTTGTGGGGAACCGTGAAGGACCGATGTTATGCCAACAATCCAGAAACGATTCAAGCACTTCAGGCCAATATCATCCAAGCAATCCGTGAGCTACAGCTCGAAACCATCAACAAGGTCTTAAAAAATTGGAGTGACAGAATGCGCTACTGCGAAGCCAGCCGAGGCAGCCACTTGAACGAAGTTGTGTTCCATAATTAATGGGAATGTTTGCTCTTACTAATAAAGCCATATTACATGAAAAAAAATAATTGTGTTCATTTGTTGCATTTTTAAAAAGAAACCACCAGATGGCCCACCCTATATATATATATATATATATATATATATATATATATATATATATATATATATATATATATATGTATATATATATATACATATATATATATATATATATATATATATATATATACATATATATATATACAAAAGATAGAAACACAATTCTAACGTTTTTGGGAAGAAAAAAGTTCAATTTTTATGCATTCAATATGACCACCATGTGTTACACGAAAAATATCAAAACGGTGGCTTATTTTTTGCCGCACACGAATCAGCTGGTCTATAGTTATCGAATTCACAGCTTCAACAATTCGATGTCGCATATTTTCAAGGCCGGTTTTTGAGCTCCTTTTTGTAAACTGTACGAATACGTTCGACATTTTTATTTGATGTGCGTGGACATCCCGTGCTTTTCTGTTTGCAGATGTTACCATCGTCTACGAATTTTTGATGCCACGCGTAAATCTGCTGACGAGGCGTTTGTTTATTAAACTAACGGCGAAAAGCACGTTGAACTTCAATAATGGACTCTAGTTTTGCTAATTGCAGCACACAAAATGTTTTTCTTGTTGTGGCGCGATTTTACTACAGACAATTAACATGATAAGTAACAGCGCCAAGGCGGCCGTAGTTGGAACTTCTGCCTGAACTATTAGAATAAATAAATGTTTGAAATCTGTTCCGTCTTTTTGGATAACCCTGTATATATATTTAAGCGCTAAGGGCCCTGTAGGCCCTGGGCTTTCTTTTCCATTTCTCTCCATGCTTGTCTATCCTGTGCTAGTTCTGTCCAGTTTAAGATGTTGAGCCTTTTCAAATCTTCCTCAACCACATCTTTTCATCCTCTTCTTGGCCTGCCCCTTCTTCTACTTCCTATTGGTTCCTGCTTCAGGACCTTCTTTGTTGTTCGGTTAGAGGAGAGTCTCTGCACGTGGCCGAACCATCTTATTCTCTGGCTTCTGATGATTCCTCTTATTTTGGCCTCTCTGTACATATTCCTCAATTCTTCGTTTGATCTTCTTGTCTAGTCTTCGTTTACTTTTCTTCCCCTATATATTTGTCTTAGCTGTTTTTTCCCACCTCTCCAACTTTTGTCGCATTGTTTGATTGATAGTCTAAGCTTCACATCCGTATGTTATTGTTGGTCTGATTACTGTTTTGTAAATTTTCAGTTTAGCTCTCCTTGAGATATTTTTTGACGTCAGTGTGGTTCTTAGCATTCCTACTGTTCTGTTAGCTTTTGTTATTCTGTATTCTATTGAACTTTTTTCATTGTCATCTTCTGTTATTGCCACTCCTAGATATATAAATTGTTCTACCTTTTCAAAGTTGTATTTTAGGTTTGTCCAAGTCTTGATTGTGCATTAATTTGGTCGTTTACTTCCTTTGCATTCATGACCATATACTTTGTTTTCTTTTCATTCACCGTTAGCCTCATTATTTCTCCTGCCTCTATTAAATTTGTTACTGTTCGTTTCAGTTCTTTCTCTGTCCTTGCCATAATTATTATATCGTCAGTGTAAGCTAAACAGTGATGGTTTTCCGCGTATATGATGTCTTGTCGATTTATTCTACTCTGCCTTATTACTTTCTCTAGTGCAATGTTGAAAAGAATTGTCGATAGCGGATATCCTTGTCTCAGACCATTCGTTACCTAGAACGTTTCGGATGATGCTCCATGTATGGTGACTGCGTTTTCCGTTCTTTTTAGTGTCATCTTTGTTAATTTGATTATTTTCCTGGTATTCCTAATGTACGCATAGCTATGAACAATTCTTCTCTAATGATACGGTCGTATGCTTGTTTAAAATCGATAAACAGGGTATGTAGTGTAATTTTATATTTATAGCACTTCCTTTGGATTTATTTTATTGTGGAAATCTGGTCCATAACTGATCATTTGCGTCTAAAACCTGCTTGATATTCCCCTAATATGTTTTCTGTGTAGCAATTCAGATTTTCGTGTAGGAGTATGAATAGGATTTTGTAGGTACTGTCCAATAAAGGAATTCCTCTGTAAATATCGCACACTGATCGATCTCCTTTTTTGTGGATTAGACATATTATGGCTTTGGTCTAGTCGTTTAGCATCTGTTCTTCTTCTTATATTTGTATGATTATGTGCGCTATTTTTTCGTGTAATTTTCGTCCTCCCACTTTTATCATTTCTGGTATCACTCCATTTTCCCCTTACCTCTTATTGTTTTTTAGTTTTTGGATTATGATGAGTACTTCCTCTACTTTTAGGGGTCAATTTTGTCGATTGCTCTTCCGTTGCGGCTTCATCTTTACGTTTCTCTGATTGACCACCATTTAACAGCTCTTCAAAATGTTTTTTCCACCTTTCGATTACTTGTTTTGTTTACCTCCAACCAGATTTCCATGCTTATTTTTGCAGTATATGTTCGTGCTTTGAGACCCACGTCTCGTATTTTTGTATTTCCTGATAAAAATTCCGCAATTCCTTAGCTTTGAATTGTTCTTCTATTGCACCAATCTTGTTTTCGTCATTTGCTCGTTTTTTTCCTTCTACACGTTTGTTTAGCTTCTTTTCGTGTTTTGTTATATTGCTGTCTATTTTCAGGGTTATTTACTTATAACATTTTCTCCCTGCTATTCTCCTTTCTTCTCTGGTGATACTTCTTAGCTCCTTTTGTACAAACCTTTCTTCCACTGATATATTCATATATACGAGTATATTCATCATATATTCAAATTTTACTTAACAATGACCCCCAAAAGAGCTACGATGCATTTCACACTCTCCTAATAAACGCATTTAATCATAGTTGTCCCTTAAAACCTATGCATTTTAATAAGCATAAAACCAAATTCCCTTGGTATACTAAAGAACTTTCAGAACAAAAACAAATACTAGATGTTGTAACATCAATTAATAAAGTTAGACCTTTAAGAGACTCAACTGTCTTAATGCATGCACTGAAACAAGACTACAGAAATAATATTTCTGTGGCAAAAAAAGCATACACCAACAATAAAATAATAAACTCTCTTAATAAACCAAGAGAAATGTGGCGTACAATTAACAGCCTGAGTAACAGGAAAGGTACTAAAACTAATGTATCTGAGTTAAAACCTGATGAATTTCAAACACACTATATTAAATCTGTTACTGGAACTGGTGCAACTGTCCTGCATGAACAACAAAATGATTATATAAGATTATTACATAATCGCAAATCAAATTCAATTAATTCGTTTTTTCTTTCACCAACTGATAGAGAGGAAGTAAAATGCATCGTATCACAATTTAAAAACTCAACAGCGGTGGACTTTTATGGTATGAATATCATAATTTTAAAAGAAATATCAAATGAATTGTCAGATATGCTTGTGCACATAATAAATTTATCTTTAGAACGTGGGTATGTTCCCGATCAGCTCAAAATAGCAAAAATAACACCTATCCACAAGAAAGGGGAAAAAACAGATGACAAAAATTATAGGCCGATTGCTATAATTCCTGTAATTTCAAAAGTTTATGAAAAAATTGTATATAAGCGGCTGTACTCATTTGTTGATAAAATGCTTAGCAACTGCCAATTTGGCTATAGAACAGGTAGGTCAACATAAAGTGCTATATGTGAGTTATCGAACAATATACTAGATCCCTTTGAGAATGGAAGCACGCTTGATTCTGCCTATTTAGATTTGTCCAAGGCGTTCGACTGTGTGAGCCATGAGAAATTACTAAACAAATTAGCACATTATGGTGTGAGGGGACAGGCTTTAAATTGGTTCCACTCGTATCTATCTAATAGAAAACAAGTCGTATGTCATAACGGGCAGTTATCCCGGCTTAAAACTATCAGCAGTGGTGTCCCGCAAGGATCTATCCTGGGGCCACTCTTGTTCATAATTTTCATTAATGATTAAGAAAGTAACATAAATAATATAACATATATGTTCGCAGATGACACGACACTCATTCAAGATATGAAACAAGAAACCTTTAGTATACGAGACGGAATCGAACAGGCTAATGACTGGTTTGAAGCCAATTCCCTCACAATGAACACCGGAAAAGCGAATTAGCTCACATTCGATCTAAATAGCAATGACAATAATTACCATATAAAATTTCTAGGTGAATACTTTCAACCTAAATTAACATGGCAAGCACAGATCGAACACTTAAGTAAAAAAATAAATAAAAACACATATCTATTGCGAAAAGTTGCTGAGCATTCAGATGTACAGATCATAAAAATGACATACTATGCATATATACACTCATATATACACTCAAGGAATATTACTATAGGGAAGTTCACCGCATTCTGAGAGGATATTTATCCTTCAGAAGAAGGCCGTTCACATAATTGCGGGAGTGAATAATAGTGTCTTGGAAAACTTATTTTAAATCTTTAAACATCTTGACAGTTCCTTCGATATTTGTTTTACAATGCCTCCTGTATATTAAGCGCAAGGAAGCAAAAGTTCCAAGGCATCATAGTATTCACAATCACAATACTAGAATAAAAGAAAACCTAATCACTTCAAAAGTTAGACTGCAAAAAACACAAAATAATTATGAGTACTTGTCTATAAAAATGTTTAACAAACTTCCTCAAGTTGTTACCGATCTTCCCATTAAGAAATATAAAGCAAAAATTAAAGCTGTATATGGTAGGGTAATTCTGTCCAAGCTAATATGTGATATTTACACTCATCATTGTTACTTTATTTATTTTTTCTTTTTTTAAATGTTTATCATGTTATGCAGACCTTTATGCGATACCCATTTGTTTATGTTTTGTAATGTGCACATTATATTCTCTATTTACAAATTTTAAATTGTCATGTTTTATCCAATCTACAAATTCTAATGTCCTGTTATACAGGACATGTATACAAATTTTGAAATGTCTTATTCTGTCCAATTTACTTTGAATTATCATTTTATGTCTAATTTTTATTGTTGTACAATATACATCTTTTACACTTTCCGTCCCATATACAAATTTTAAATTGTCTTGTTCTGTCTAATTTACTATTTTAAACTGTTATGTCCTGTCCATTATACAAATTTTAAACAACACTGTAGAGTTAGTAATATTTATATTTTTTATACATTTATTTATTATTACACATTATTAGGTTAATTTATCCAACCTCCTGGCTACAGACCTTCACTAGTACTAGATTATTTCCTATTGACAATTTTTGATTTTGTTTTATTTTTTTGTCTAAACAGTTCTTATATATTATTATAAAATTTTCTTTCTGACAATGTGATGCCAATTTGGTGATAAACAATAAAGATTTATTATTATTATTATTATTATTATTATTATTATTATTATTATTATTATTATTCATCGTCGATATAAATTTCTGTATTTTTTTATTTATTTTTGGTCCTCATTATAGTTGTTTTTGATCCCATGATCCTATTTCTACTTTTATTATTTCAGCATTATCCTTCTTTTATTATTACATATGCGTTCTCTATATTTGCTTCTTTTTACATTTTTCTACAAAAGAAAAGATCTATTTCTTTTTGTAACGATTGCTCATTTACCGCTAACCCCTTAATTACGATATTGTTATTTCTTTTTTGTCTTTCCTTTTTTTCTATTTTCTCTTCTAAAGCATAGATTCTATTTCTCATATCTTCTCGTTCCTTTTCCCATCTTTCCTCTTTATTTCTCATTTCATGTTTCATCTCTTGAAATTCCTTCTTTAACTCTGCGGTGTTTTTTTGCCATTTCCTTCATCATATCCTTTATCATCTTCTTTAGCTCTTCCATATCTTCCTGCTCCTCAAAATTCGATGCTCTTTCTACTCGTGTTCCTCTTTCTTTTTCCGCTTTCCTTTGTTCTGGCAATCACAATTGGTGGTGTCGCTCTCTCTCGATTTTTGGCCGTAGTTATCGTCGATTCTTTAATGTTTTCTGTTGTTATTCATTGGGAATCTGCCTTATCAACTTGCTGAGTGAGTGTTCTTTGGCTCTTCGTCATTAGATGGCGCCAGCCGCCGCTTAGTTGTTGGGCCTTCCTGTTTCACGGTGATTATTCCTTAACCTCAAACCGCTCAGATTTAATATTCAATATATAAATACTACCGTTTTTTCAGCTCCCTTCCACAGTTTTATACTTTCAGCTTAAACACTTTCCAGGGTTAAACACACTTCTTGCTTTCTAACACTTCTAATTCCTCCGTAATATAGTAGCTAAGTGGTTAGGCCGTGTGTACGGTTTTCCCGCCGGCATTTATAATTTAATAAGGATCTAGGAACATTATTAGATAAAAAGTTCTTACTTAAAGACCATATAAACTCAGTATTTACCAAAACTTCCATCCAGAAATTGGGGCTTTGTTTGGCATATTTTAAAAGATTTGAACGCGGAGTGCTTAAAACTTTTGTACTGTACTCTAGTCAGAAGCAAACATGTAGTATGCCTGTCCGGTCTGGTCTCCCTATCTAGTAGGCGATATTAACCGTTTAGATTCGATTCAAAAGAAATTTTTAAGAAATATGCCATTTAAATCAGGGATTCGCCATCTTTAAGGGTCTTATGGTTATGTTATGGAAGTTATATATTTGAAACCACTCGCATCTCGTAGACAAGTCGTTGATCTCTGCTTTTTACACGGATTAATAAGTTCATCTATCATCTGTCCACCGTTACTAGCAGAGATAAGCATTTATGCATCAAATTATTCGACTATATTCAGGGTTGTTAAAAAAACGGGTTTTTTCCTTTAAAATAAAACAAATCGTTCTTTTTTACAAAAACATGTTTGAAACACATTTAAAACGGGTCTAAAACAGAACATAGAGGGCATTTTTCTATTGAGTATACATATCCCGATAACTACAGCGTTTTTAAAATTTGCGGGAATTCGTTGTTTCAAAACAGTAAATTTGAGGCTTTTAACGAATGTTCTCGTTATTTCGAGTTAAGAAAAGCCTAAGAATTTGGATTAGCCGTGTAGCAAAGCGGAGCGGCGAATCCAAATTAGCCTTTTCTAAACTTGAACTTTTACTTCATGCGCCATGCTTAACACCACTGATTTACAGTAAAGTTCAAAAACACACACATACAACAACGATTATAGGCAGCCTAATATACGTAAGAATAATTGGGTTGCCTATAATCACGTTTTATTCACACCCACATATTAGATTGCTAAACCGTATATTTAAAATTCTACGATATTTCAGTGTTTTATACGTGTGGCGCATGAAGTAAAATTTCGAGTTTAGAAAAGCCTAATTTGTATTAGCCGTTCCGCTTCGCTACGCGGCCAATCCAAATTTTCAGTCTTTTCTATACTCGAAATTTTACTGCATGTTTAGTCTGGTAGTAAAAAACCCTCGTTTAAAGATTCAAATTGAAATCTTTTGTACACACAGTTGTGATATTTTATTGTAATTAAATGTTATGTTTAATAATGTAAATATCTCTAACAATTTAGTTAAAATGTAAAAATGCCAAAAACAATCTTAATGAAGTAGTAAAAAGTGTAATTTTTCAAATTTAAGATAATAAAAGAAACACGTTTTAAACAAATTTAACCTTTAAAACATGTTTTAAACAAATTTAAGATTTAAGACATGTTTAGAACAAAACCGTTTAAAACACGACGGCTGTTTTTAGACATGTTTAAAACATTGTTTTAAAACAAAGTGTTTTAAACATAACAACCCTGCTGGTCACTGCTATATCAAGACAAAGCAAAAGTTTAGATTTTTGAAAAAAAAAATAGTATTAAGCCAGAAAAAAATTAAAATATTTTTAACATGAAATTACCAATGCAAACTATAGTTTATCCAAGAATCCAGGCAATATGTTAAAGGGTTTAAAGTCCCCGCATTGTTGCCAAGAGTACGTGTAAAAATTCAACATAACCTAAAAACTCGACCAAAAACGTTAGGTGCTAGCTACCTAACATTAAGTTATAATTGGTTGAAAAGTGGTGAATTAAGGTTTAGCTGTAGTGGCGCAGCAAAGAGAGGGCCCAGATCTACATCAAATAACATATATCTGACATTTATCAGTATGAATTTGAATGTGCATTGAAATGTTAGTACTAATTGGCATTATTATGATGCGACTATGATTCGGAATAATAACAATACCACGAGAGTCTCTTTGAAAGTTATGTTTCTTTTGTTAGAATTTTCTATATAAAGGAAAGTCAATCAAAGTTTTTTCTTGATTAAAGTTTTATTAATATTACAACATCTGTTATGTTATTAGAATTCACTCTTCCTCAGACTCGGAGTCTTCGCCTGGATTTTTTACGAGTGGTGAGATGTCTTCTGCGTCAAGCACTTGCTCTCTTTTCCACCAGCTCCATATGACAACTTCCTTGCTTTGAATTGTATTTGCCCATGTTTCTCCAGTCACCGTCCCTAATGCCTCGTTCCACATGGCAAGGCAATTTTTAATGCCGTAGCCATCCCGACCTAAATGTCTATTGTAATAGGTCTTATACGTCCCCCATGTCATTTCAATTAGATTAATTATGGAATGATTTGGGGGAGCCTTAAGACACTATAGTCATATTTTTCCGCCAATGTATGGGCAATATATTCATTTCGCGGTTTTTTTAAAGAAACAATTTCTAATAGTTCATTTTTCAAAAAGTGTTTGTCGAACACTAAATTATTATTAAGCAGCCATTCTTTAATGTCGTCCTTTTTCCAGCATTGTCCATGATTATAATTGATAGATTTTGCAAGCTTTTGAGTAAGCGTTCTTCAAACCACAACATAAATGTATTGTAATTCATTTCCCCGGGGTAGTCCGATTCGGAGTTTTGAAGGCAAAACTTAATTCAGCGTGTTCTATAAATCCATGTTTATTCCCCACATGGACAATAATTTAACCTTTGCCATCTGATGTGATGCGTCTAACGCTTTTTACGTTTTTATCCTGCCAGGATCGTCAAATAGGACAATTTTGGAATATCCATGTCTCGTCTAAATAGACGAACTCTCGTTCATTACTCTTCTGATTTTCTATGTATTTCCTTAGAAATTTTACTAGTGTAGACGCTATGTAAGGAATTTCCAATTATCCCCTTTTAGGATTTTCAGTTACATGTTTAAAACCAATCTCTTTTAAAATAATTACTAGTGAAGAACGTCCACCTTAAAAAATACATCTCTCGTTTAAACTTAGACGCAGCGTGTTTAGCGAAATATGTTTGTCTGAAACAGTTTGTATTCAAAATATGTTTAAATTAAAATCGAATACAAAATTGTTTAAACGATTCATTTAAAAAATCATTTATTTAAACTTACGCTGTTGGTGCATGACGTAAATTACATTACGTATCGCAGCTTGTTGGCCATTAGAAATAGACACAACGGGTCTAGTTCGTGGTCCACCTTTTTTTGGCTCTTGTAAGCCTTCATCACTTTTGGAAGCACTCATTGTTCTAGATACAGTACTAGGATCTAATCCAAGTGCGTCGGCGACTTGCTTTTTTGCGTCCAACGACAAAGGTTTCGGCACTTCGAAGGTTAGTTCTGATAATAACTGATTTTTGAATGGAATAAAACAATAATAACGGTAAATAAACTTCGCAACGTCTACGCTGTCAACAGTTGACAATAATGTGATAAAGCGGCAACGCTGCGGGGTCTTACCAACAAAACATCATATATTTAACGCTTGCTTTAACGTTGTATTTAGGGAGTTTAGAGATGTTGGAATAGCAATGAAAACAACTAGATATTGTTTGCATTCTTGGACGAACTATAATTAAAATTAGTTTTGATATGAAAACAAAATTATCATAATATTCGTATATTATTGATAATTTGCACATTTATAATATTTACCAAAAATAAATATAAACATTAAGAATTAATTGTTATTACGTTGCACATTATTTGTTTGTGAGATTTTATAATCTATTTTACAGACTTTTTAATGTTTGACCATTAGTAAAATGCGAATAAAATTTAAATACATCCAATGAATTCACATTACAAAAAGGTCCAATGTAAAAATCTTCCAAAAGGAATGAACTAAAATAAACATAGAAAATTGCATTAAAGGGAGTAGATGCGCAAGTAGTGGGGGCCCTTTTATGAGCACTGAACTGCATGGACTCCATTACGACCTTTTCTAGTTTTTTGTTCGTTTGTTTGTAGATGTTTTCATACAGGCTCATAAAATAGAAAGCATCCAGTCATGAACAATATAAAACTACTTGTACAAAAAGCACACTTTATGGTGTGGCCTTTTTAATTATCCATTATCGTTTTAGGCTAATTTTAAATACAAATTTAATTTGCTCCTAATTAGACTGCATATTGCATTATGAGAGCTATAGCAGGAGCGAGAAACCGGGGTGCCACTTATTTCTCAGACAATGTTGAATTCGCTGTTTTTATACAAGTGTTAAATTTGAAATTCAAACAAGTTTTCCACTCTGTGAGCATAAAGTAAAATTTCGAGTTTAAAAAAGTTACCCGAACATTCAGGCTTTTCTAAACATATTGTGTATTACAAAAATATTAATAACTCACCAGGGACCCGCCTTCCTTTGTTATTTATTGCGCTTATTTTCTAAAGTGAAATAAAAGGAATAAGTGATATTTTAGAAAGTTTGAAACTGAGAGGAAGTTTAATGTAGATTTAAAATGATTGAGCGTTTAGTGAGGATTCCAAAATGTCAAAAGTTATAAAAATGTTACTCTACAAGAATGGTTTAAAGTTAAGGGGTTAGAGTGAATTTCAAGAATGTGACAAAATAGGATTAAATAAACAAAATAGCTCTGTAAGGCAATGAAGGACTGTGACATTGCCCTCATTCAAGAACACTGGGTATGCAGGAGGAAAGTTATGGGACACATAAAGGTACTGCCTCTAACTTCTTTCCGTTCACAGGACGTGGTGGCAGTTAAGCTATCCAATAGTGTTTTTGGACTGAGGGAGCTTGTGCTCAGTCTACCACCCTATTTTAGACCACTGCCCCAGCGTGGAATTGGAGAGACTGGTTGTAGGCTGCGGGGCACAAGGAATGCAGCTTGTTCTTGGTTGCGACTCCCACCACTCAGTCTGGGGTAGCTCGGACATCAGCCGCAGAGGTGAGTAACTTTTACAATTTCTTAATGCAACCAAGTTAGACACTGAATATTGGCAGCAAACCGACCTTTGTTACAAGTGTTAGCAAGGCGGTAATAGACATAACGATAGGTACGACTTTTGTCAGTAATTTCGTTAAGAATTGGTGTGTCAGATGAGATGAGCTGCTCGGAACACGGACACATAACATTCGATATTACAGGGCTACACCGGGTAACTGAAGTATACCGCAATCCCCGCAGAACAGACTGGGAAGCCTATTAACCAAAGCTAGACCATAATCTGACGGGTAAACTAGAAGCGGTAAGCAATAACCTAGAGCTGGAGATCATGGCGGAGCAAACTGCAAAAGCCATGGTCTCGGCATATAATGATAACTGCCCTTTGATTAAACAGAAAAAGCAGGTAAGAAAACTCTTTAATGAAGCAAAAATATCGGGCGCATAGGAGGTTTATAAGAACTCCCTAACCAAATACAACAAAGTACTAAGGAAAGCTCGAAGATATGCCTGGAGGAGACGCTGTGAGGACATTGAATCTGTCCCAGATAGTGTCAGACTCTACAAGATACTTTCGAAGAACACCCAAAATGCTCTCCAAACTCTAGAACTCGATGACAGAGTGTATACCAAAACGGAGAAGAAAACCATGGGTGAACTTCTACGGGTACACTTTACTGGGGGAGGGAGGGGGGGGGATCTATGATGGATCACTGAATAGCTAGGTCAGTCAGGGACCTGATGTAACTGGCAACAGAGCATCCAAGGTAGACCGGCAGACCGCCAGGAAAGTGGTCACCTACGACAGGGTCAAATGAGCAGTAAACTCATTTGAACCTTTTAAATCGCCAGGGCCTGATAGAATCTTACTCATCATGCTACAGAAGGGATCGGAACTTCTGTGGAGAAGGCTCTGCGAGATCCTGAGGGCCAGCATGGCCCTACGATATCTGCCGAAAATATGGAGGCTAACCAGGGTGGTTTTCATACCAAAAAACTAGCAGAACAGAGTCTTCTTTTTCAAAGTCGTAGAGGCCCATTAGTCTGATGTCATTTGTACTGAAGATAATGGAAAAATTATGGACAGGCGTATCAGAGATGGTGTCTAACCCATTATTCCAAGATCAATATGCCTATCTTCCAGGACGATCAACGGAGACAGCTCTCAGCTGACTAACAAGGAGTACTGAAACTGCTCTGAAAATCAAGGATATCCTACTTGCTGCCTTCTTAGATATAGAAGGTGCATTTGACAATACATTTTTTAACTCCATAACCGCTGAGGGGTTAGAGAAAACTAGCTGCAGGTGGATTAACTGCATGCTAAGACAAAGGATGGTTTACACTACGTTTGCTGACCAGACACTAGCATCCAGGGTGGCCGGTGGTGGTCCTCAGGGAGGAGTTCCCTCGCCCCTGCTGTGGAACCTGGTCATTAATGGACAGCTAGTGGAGTTCAACAACGAAGGATACTCTTCCCTAGGATACGCAGATGACCTAGCTATTCTCGTTGAGGGAAAATTTAACAACACAATCAGAATGTACATGCAGCGCGCACTGAACGTGGTGAACAAATGGTGTACTAGAGAAGGACTTAAAGTCTCACCTTCTAAGGCCACCCATGTATCATTTACACGCAGGAGGAAACTGGAGGGCCTAGGACCTCTCTTTCTAAAGTAATGTTGGGTGAGGTAAAGTACTTAGGAGTAATCTTTGACTCTAAGCTCACCTGGACCTCGCACATCTCAAAAATCAAACGTAAATCGGAAATTACCCTTGCGGTAATTAGACGAACGTACGACAAACAATGGGGGCTCAGACCAGAGATGGTATATTGGCTGTATACCAGGGTGGTCAGACCCGCAATCATGTATGCTGTTTTGGTGTGGTGGCCTAAAGTCACGCAACACACAACCGTACAAACCCTCAGCAAGATTCGAAGGCTTGCTTGTGTCAGCATAACGGGGGCTATGAGAACCACGTCCACTGCAGCCATGGAGATGCTCCTAGACCTCACACCACTTGATATACTTATAGTAGGAGAGGCAAGATTGGCACTCCACAGGCTGCAGCTATCATCAGTCAACATACGAGTTGACACGCCACACAGTAGACTCTTGACAGACATAGGGGGACCTCTCTTGCAGATGAGGTCGGACCATATGACAGTCAGTTATCTCTCGCACTCTTTAAAGTCACTATTCCAGACCGCAACGAATAGAACGACTTTAGGGAAGACATTCACAAACATAGCATGATCTGGTATACGGATAGTTCTAAATCAGACACTGGTACTGGATCAGGAATCTACAATAAAACATGAAGACAGGCTATGCCCACTCGCTGGGCTGCCTGGCATCAGTCTTTCAAGACGAAATATTCGCAAGTATAGAATGTGCGAGAACCAACACAGAGGACTGTCATGGCAGGTAAATCTATATAGCCAGGTGGCACTGAAGGCATTAAAGAGCCAAAAAACTTCATCCAAACTGGTGTTGGACTGCTTCGACACACTTAATCGCCTGGCGAGACAGAACAAGGTCACACTTGTCTGGACGCCGGGTCATTCAGGCATCGAGGGAAATGAAAAAGCTGACGAGCTAGCAAAGCAGGGAGCTACCATATCATTTATGGGACCTAGAAGTCAGAGTGTGGATTCGGAACAAACACAAGGAATACTGGATAAACAGACTAGGCCTTAACCACAGTAAGGCCATTATAAAAGAACCTAACTCTAACCAAGCTGTAGAACTGCTGAAACTAAGTATGGCACAGCTAAAAACTACTATAGGACTAGGACAGGTCACATGATTATTAGAGAGCACCTAAGGAAAATCGGTCTATACAACGGCGACACCAGTTGTCGGCTCTGTGATAGGGCACCGGAAACAACAATGCACATTTGTTGTAGCTGCAATGCGCTGGAAAACAAAAGACAGCTCATATTTGGAAACAGTCAAATGGTACAAAATGATTTCCATACGCAACCCCTGAAGGACCTGCGCAAGCTAGTACAGGGGATCTAGTTTGAAATAATTGCGTGAGTAAAACAATATGGGGTAGTGCAATAAGCCACCTAGGCTGCAGTGCATCCGGATTCGAAAGGAAGACGGCCCCCACAGGAAGAATAAAAAAAATTGAACATCTTGACGCTCTCATCGCTAAACATACTTGTATGCCTAACACACATCAAGCTAAACCTGAATGAGTATCCAACATGCGGCGACATTAACAAATACAACACTCGACATCAATTTAATTTATATCTAAAACCCACTGGGCTGACTAAATCGAGGACAGGGGTTCGTTTTTACGCCATCAAATGCTCTAATATCCTACCAAAAAACATTCAGGAACTACCCCACAAAAGTTGTTTGCAGAATACTGAAGGAGTTTTTATTGAATAACGCGTTTTACTGTTGGGAGGATTACCTAGAATTTAATTTCAGCGCGGCGTTTAAATAGTTATAAATTTATTTTTATAATTGTATGTAACTTGTATTTTATATTATACCCAATGACATTAGAAGCGTAACACCAAGAAGGAATGATTTTTTTGAATTCATATTTTAGCAACAGAGTGACTATATTTAAAGCATACATTGATAACAAATTCAACCTTGTGCCTATTATATTTATTGTGAAAAAAATATATATTTCACTTTTTCTTTTTTGATAAAACTATTTATATGAGCTGTTTAGTACAGATGTTTTTAGTTTTCGTGTTTCCGTTGAGTGTGTTAAGCTTAAATAAAATGCCTCGAGTCCGAAGACGTCCACAATATCACCATTTGAGCGATTTTGACCGGGGTCGAGTTGTTGCTTATCGAGATGTCGGTATGTCCTATCGCGAAATTGCCCGCCGTATTGATTCCACTGCAGCAACTGTAATACGTGTGTATCAGGTATGGACAGAAGAAGGTAGATGAGCAAGAAGAAGACCAATTGGTCAACCAAGGCGTACCACAGAACGTCAAGATCGGCGCTTAAGACAAATAGCCCTGCGAGACCGTTTCGCTACTACGCGTCAAATCGGTGATCAATGGATTGGAGAAGAAGTTAGGCCCGTTAGTATGCGAACCTTATATCGCCGCATTCAATCCTTTGGGCTTCTTTCGTACCGTTCAAGATTAGTGCTTCCTTTAACAGCGAGACACTGTCGCCAAAGGTTGGACTGGTGCAGAGAACGGCAGCATTTGGAGGCAGAATGGCACGATGTCGTATTCAGCGATGAATCACGATTTTGTCTAGGCACGCATGATGGCCGTAGAAGGGTACGACGCTACCGTGGAGAACGACCTGATCTTAGGTTTGCTATTGAGAGGCATGTACACAGGACTGCTGGAGTAATGGTTTGGGGGGCTATTGCTTATGGTAGTCGATCACCTCTTGTATTCATTCGAGGCAGTATGACAGCTGCGCGTTATGTTGAAGACGTCATACGACCGACTTTGTTGCCTTATTTAGATGGCCGCCCAGACGTACTTTTTCAACAAGATAACGCACGTCCCCATATTGCTCGTCGAACTATGAACTTTCTTAATGAAGCTGGTGTTAATGTTTTGGCGTGGCCGCCCCGTTCGCCGGATTTAAATCCCATTGAACATGTGTGGGATATCATGGGAAGAAGAGTATTCTCTTTGCACCATCCTCCACAGACTCTAGCACAGTTGATCGATGAAATTCAAGTTGCTTGGAACGAGATGCCTCAAGAAGACATCGACATTTTGTCGATGCCCAGACGTCTACAGGAGTGTATACAGCAAAGGGGTCGCCAAACACATTATTAATTTTTTTTAGATTGTTTTTTAATAAAATTTCTTGAAAATGTAATCATTTTATTCTTGATGTAAGACTACCATACTGGCAAAAAATCAAGTTAAAATAATAACTCCTTCTGGGTGTTACGCTTCTAATGTCATTGAGTATATTTTTAAGTGATTAAGGATTGACCTGTGTAAAACATATATATTGTTATTGCATCAATAAATATGAATATGAATACTCATCTAAAGGCCACGTTTTTTTATTAAAGTAGCTGTAAATTACTCGCACAGCCCTTGTTGGACCCAGGAGGTATGTATCCTTTAAAAGTGACATAAATGAAACATATAAACTAGATTACCTCTAAAGTCACATCTAGGAACATCTAAAGTTGTTTTTAGCAGTAAATATGAGGTATTAATACGGGTCACTATTTTTAACAAAACAGGAAAAAAACAGCGAATTAAATTTGTTCTAAGAACTTTATTTCATAATTCTGATATAATATCTACATTAAAATTCTCATTTGCTGAATTTATCCCACAAATAAATTTCGTGTAAAACCTTCGTAGACCATTATAGGTATATTTACTCTCTCTCTTTCTCTCTCTCACACACACACACATATACGCAGTTTGAATATTCACAAGTGTATTATTTGGAATTACCCACTTGGACGAAAGCCTGATGTGTATGTAAAAACGGTCGGATCCGAGAACACTTTGCATATTTGATAAATGTGCGTACACAAACAGAAATGGAAACACAAATCCTCGCTTCGCACTGAAAAGATGGCATTTTCGATTCCGAATGTATTATTTCACGAAGATTAAAATTAATCCAATCTGAGATTTTTATTCGGAATTATACGTTTATAAAAGGGAATTAAAAATCAGGAATTAATGAAAACTGAAGTGAATGTTTAATGGCTGACATAAAAATGCTCATATTTAAGTAAATAAAATACGAGTTTTTAAAATAACAAACTTGTATAAAATTCAGGGTTGTTGTGTTTAAAACACTTCGTTTTAAAACAGTGTTTTAAACATATTTAAAGACAACTATCGTGTTTTAAACGGCTTTGTTTTAAACATGTTTCAAATCTTAAAATTGTTGTAACATGTTTTAAACGTTAAATTTGTTTAGAACGATTTTTTTAAATTTGCAAAATTATATTTTACACTACTTCATTAAGAGTTTTTGCTAATGTTTTTAAATTTTAGGTAAATTGTTGAAGATATTTCAAATTACATTATTAAACATAATATTTTATTACAATAAAATAGTACAACTGTGTGTGCATAAATTTGATTTTTAAACACAGGGAATTTTTCTTTTAGGTGCATACACTGTAAATTTTATGACATTCGTTGTTTTTTTTAAGTTTTTAATTTAAATCTTTAAAAGAGGACTTTCCACTCCCAGACTAAGCATGAAGTAAAATTTCGAGTTTAGAAAAGCCTAAAAAATTGGATTAGCCGCGTAGTGAAGCGGCTCTTTTTAGTTGATCTTTTGTATGCTTACTTGTATGTACTTGCACGATTTCGAGAAGCAGTAATATCCTTTAGGATGCTAGAAGCTTTCTTTCCATCAGAATACAATTGAACATGTTTGGCATAAATAATTGTTCCGAATGTACAGTCCTACATAACACTTGTCTTGCATTTTTTAGTTCTATCGCTAGATTTTTCAAATGGCTTGGACGGACGTCCTAAATAAGCAGCAATCTGTGGCGAGTCAAACGTACCCTGTAGCTAGTTATGGTTTGATTTCCTCTTTATTTCCGTTTTGAAATGGGAAAATTGTCTTTTTATTTCATTTTTTGTTTCCACAGAATAAATGTCTACTTCCACTAACAGGGTGGCGACCAACCGGGAAAGCCGGGAAAGTCAGGGAAACGTCAGGGGATTTTATTCGTCGGAGAAAGTCAGGGCAAAGTCAGGGAAATTCGGCCTTTTAAGCGAAAAGTTAGGAAATTTTTAAACTAATAATAAATATGCAAATAATACGATTAAAGACTTGACAAATTAATAGCTCTGTTAGTAGTTGAATTTGACACATTAAGTAATATTAAACAAAATAAAAATAATAGTAAAGTGTCCATCATATCACTTTCCCCGGAATTTCAACAATTGATAATAGACATACTAAATTTATTTCAATCTAACAAATTAGTTGAATATTTTACTTGAAATTGATGTTTTATACGCGTGGCGCATGATATAAAATTTCGAGTTTAGGAAAATTTGTATTTGCTGGAGCGAGACCCGCTTCGCTCGCACGCCCCAGCAAATCTAAATTGTCAGGCTTTTCTAAACTCGAAATTTTACTTTGTGCTTAATCTGAGAGTGAAAACCCTCATTAGACGAGCAACCAGAAACTTATTTTGTAGTTTCCTTTATTGTCCTTTATGACATAAAATAAATAGAGTTGATGTTATCTTTTAGTTTAATTTTGAACAAAAACAAATTCGTGTGCCATTAATCACGAGAACGATGTTTGCGGAACGAGCAGGCGAGTGGAACAAGTCGTTTGAGTGATTAATAGCCATTATATGCGAGTTATACACTATACTTTGTTCACGACAACAACAATATATGGGACAACATTTATTTTATAATATATTTATCAAAATGAATGTTGAAATAATATAAAGTATTATTATAAATATTATATTATAGTTGATATTATATTAAGAGAACATAAATACTTCGAAACCAATAATTATGTTTCTGTTTTATTTAAATTTGTAAGACGTTCTGTGTTCTCGTCTGTGTTAGACACTGTAGGCACTATTTTTGAATTACCTGCCTGCCTGATTCACTGATTCCTTGATTCACAGATTCACTGATTCACCGTCACTGATTCACTGATTTACTGATTCACTAAGTTACTGATTCACTAAGTTACTTATTCACTTGTTTACTGAGTCACTAATTCACTAAAATGTTTATTTTGAATTTTCCGTTTTGTTTTACTTTACTTTTTCTATGACTAAAATGCAAGCATTTTGAAATTATTTTATTTTCCTAAACGAACATGGTAACGGTACAATATTATTAAATCTACTTGGGTAAATATAAATTGAGTCATATTAGACATTATAGCAAAGGAACGCGCACAATTTGGGGCACTTGCTTATATCAACTTTGTTTTTAATATTCACTGTCATCCGTAACATTGAGTAGATTGCCAAAAAAGAAGACGTTTCATCCTATTCAAAAGTTCTTTATAATATGCAAGTAGCACATTTTCAGAGAATGAATTTGTTTGCCTTTCTTGACGCCAATCTTGGAAAAATGTATATGTACGTTCGTATTGGTTTTTGATTTCGGCAGCTGCTTGAATAATTTCAAAGGAATCCTCGTCACTTTCACTGTCGTTCATTATTACGAAATATTATGTGACAACTAATAACTCAAAGCTTGCTTCAGCTAATGGTTAAAGATCTGTTCCTAACTTCACCCCATGATTAAAACGCACGATCCTACGACTTATTGAATGTGCAGTTTAAAGATCACTTAGTGTCATGGAAACATATGCGATAATTAGTGTTTTACAGATGGGAGTCGAAAAACTATATTAAACACGCAAATGCCGTGTTTAATGAAATTGAGTGTTTACTGCACCCCATTTATGCTGCCCACAAAAGTAAATAATGCATATATAAGATTGTCGTGAACAAAAGCATATAACGCGCCAACTATTATACTACCCAAAATAATAATTAAGTTGCACCTCTCATAAATTTCGATACACGACTTTTGGCCGCAAAAATCCTGCAAATAATACGACTATTGTCACTTTGAGACAACTATTATTTGAAGTATATTATTAGATGGTAATGTTATTGTTTTTCTTTACGAATGTTGCGACACACATTTTGATAGTTGTGACATATTTTAAACTAACGAGTGTTTTCTACTCCCAGACTAAGCATGAAGTAAAATTTCGAGTTAAGAAAAGCCTGAAAATTTGGTTTGATCACTCCGCCACGCTCCTAAAGAGTATTTCCACTCCCAGACTAAGCATGAAGTAAAATTTCTAGTTTAGAAAAGCCTGAAAATTTGGTTTGATCGCTCCGTGGAGACTGATTTAAAATTAAGTTTAAAATATATGGTGTTATACATTTTAAGTAGCTGTAACTCCACTTCTTGGCAAAGAATTTAATATTTGTTTAATATATACTGCTGAGATGTGATAGATAAGATATAGCGAAAAAATGCAAAAAATATTTATTTTTTGAATATTTTATAAATGTGATAATAATAATAATAAAAGTAGAACAAATTTAGTTTGAGACACTTTTCCATATTCCTATTATTTAAATCATCATATCTATAACAATGGACTTATCAACATTTTTTAATATGAAATGAAATCATTTAAAAAAATTAAAAATATAATTAGAATCACAGTTCAGTTCTAAACCAAATACCGAAACCGAACCGATATATATTTTAATAATTGAATCGAAACGAAAACTGGAATACAAAAAATAACGGTTCGAAGCCCTGAAACTTATTTTTTAGTTTGACCTATTTATTTTTAATTTTATTTGTCATGATATTTGTCAATCATTTTTAATGTTTAATATATATATCAGATACACTGTTAATTTAGCGACATTTTTTGTTTTTTAAAAGCGTTCAATTTGAAGCTTCGAAAGAGTATTTCCACTCCCAGACTAAGCATGAAGTTTCCGAAGCGGAGCGATCAAAGTAAATTTTCAGGCTTTTCTAAAGTCTAAATTTTACTTCTTGCGCCACGCGAATTAAATACTGATTTAGAGTTAAGTTTAAAATATATAGTGTTATACATTTTGAGTAGCTGTAACTCCACTTCTAGGTAAAGTATTTCATTTCTGTTGACTGTATCTTGAACTTAAATTAAATCTTTAAAAATAACCAAGTTTTTGAAGTTTTTAAGTAATATTTGATGTTTTTTGCAAATTTTCAAACAAAATCCCATTAAAATATTCAACATTTCACACACAACTTTTCGCACTCAATTGATTAGCCCTAATACCACGTTTGGGTAGAGAATTTATTTTCTGTTTATTGTATCTAAAACTCTGATTAATTCTGCATAAATACCAAGTTGTTGAAGCTTTAAAATATTGTTTAAATTTTTTACAAATTTCCAAACAAAATTCCATTAAAATATTCAACATTTTACACTTTACTCTCAATTGATTGGCCATAATTCAACGTCTGTCTCAAGAATTTAATTTCTGTTGATTGTATCTTGAACTTTAATTCATTCTCTATAAATTACATACTTTTTAAAGATTTACGGTAAAAATTGATTTTTTTACAAATTTTAAAACAAAGTTCCTCCTAACCAAATTTGCACATAACATTTAAAATTGTAATCTCGAAGTTTTACTTCATGCACCAAGCGTAAAAAATGAAGTTTCTCTATACAGCACATGCTGAAAAATAAATTGGTTAAGTTAAGAATTCTGAAAGAATAACAAAAAATTCATTTAAAGGTTAATATAAAACCGATGTTAAGATAGCCATAGATTTTCCAGCCACGGATTTGCCCGGCGGATCCACCATCGATCGTAAATTAAAATAAATGTTATTCTTAATTTAAGGCATATTATTAATGAAACAAACTTAAATTTATGTTCGTATATAGGCTTTATCAAACACAAATAGATAGTCCTCCCAAAAGCATGTAATAAAATGACCAGATTTCAAACTTAAATTAAGAGTATGTAGTTGTGATCAAAATTATTTCTTTTAACTCTGACGTCTAGCTTAAAGCCTAACTGAGCCATTTAAGCAATAAAATTTTGGCAAAAATGTTTAATAAATTTATTAGATTTTTTTTCCATCCGAACGTCTCGAATAAAATGACCAGATTTCAAACTTAAATTAAGAGTATGTAGTTGTGATTAAAATTATTTCTTTTAACTCTGACGTGTAGCTTAAAGCGTCACTAAGCCATTTAAGCAATAAAATCTTGGAAAAAATGTTAAATAATTTTTTTCCGTCCGAACGACTCGAATAAAATGACCAGATTTCAAACTTAAATTAAGAGTATGTAGTTTTGATTAAAATTATTTCTTTTAACTCTGACGTGTAGCTTAAAGCTTAACTAAGCCATTTAAGCAATAAAATTCTGGCAAAAAATTTCAAACTTAAATTTAGAGTATGTAGGTGTGATTAAAATTATTTATTTTAATTCTGACGTGTAGCTTAGAGCCTAACTAAGCCATTTAGGCAATAAAATATTGGCAAAAATGTTGAAAACATATTTTATATTTTTTTCCATCCGAACGACTCGAATAAAATGACCAGATTTCAAACCTTAATTAAGAGTATGTAGTTATGATTAAAATTATTTCTTTAAACTCTGACCTGTAGCTTATAGCCTAACTAAGTCATTTAAGAAATAAATATTTTGGCAAAAATGTTAAATAATTTTTGTATAAATTTTTTCCATCCGAACGACTCGAATAAAAAGACCAGATTTTAAACTTAAATTAAGAGTATGTAGTTATGATTAAAATTATTTCTTTTAACTCTGACGTGTAGCTTAAAGCATAACTAAGACATTTAAGAAATAAAATGTTGGCAAAAATGTTAAATACATTTTTTATAAATTTTTTCTATCCGAACGACTCGAATGAAATGACCAGATTTCAAACCTAAATTAAGAGTATGTAGTTGTTATAAAAAAAATCTTTTAACTCTGACGTGTAGCTTAAAGCCTGACTAAGCCTTTTAAGTAATAAAATGTTGGCAAAAGTGTTAATTAAGTTTTTTATAATTTTTTTCTCGTGTCCATCCGAACGACTCGAATGAAATGACCAGATTTTAAACTTAAATTAAAATTATTTATTAAAATTATTTCTATTAACTCTGACGTGTAGCTTAAAGCATAACTAAGCCATTTAGGCAACAAAATTTTGGCAAAAATGTTTAATAAATTCTTTTCATCCAAACGACTCGAATAAAATGAACAGATTTCAAACTTAAATTAAGAGTATGTAGTTGTGATTAAAATTATTTTATTTAACTCTGACATGTAGCTTTAATCTTAACTAAGCCATTTAAGTAATAAAATCACAACTACATACTCTTAATTTAGGTTTGAAATCTGGTCATTTTATTCGGGACGTTCGGATGGAAAAAAATTCTAAAAAATGTATTAAATATTTTTGCCAAAATTTTATTGCTTAAATGGCTTAGTTAGGCTCTAAGCTACACGTCAGAGTTAAAAGATATAATTTTATTCACAACTACATACTCTTAATTTAAGTTTGAAATCTGGTCATTTTATTACATGCTTTTGGGTGGACTATCTATTTGTGTTGTTGTGTGTATACGAAAATAAATTTAAGTTTGGATGAGCTATAGTTTTAGGGCTGGAATTAGTCTAGTTCTCTGTGTTTCATTAATAATATGCCTTAAATTAAGAAAAACATTTATTTTAATTTACGATCGATGGTGGATGCGCCGGGCAAATCCGTAGCTGGAAAATCTATGGCTTTCTTAACATCGGTTAATATAAACAATATTTGTGAATATTCATGAAGTGAATATTCTGGCCGATTGTGTATTGAAATCGTCAACTATTTTTGATGTTTGAGGTTATGAATTCGAGTTTTGGGTGATAAGGTGGTGGTCGGCAGCTTAGAAAAACTTGAGTTTAAACCACTGCTTAGCAATAAGAGATGATTGAAAAATACCTAAATGTATTTAGGCTGAGTTTAAGTCTAAACTCGGCGTAAGCCACTATTCAACAAGTAGGCCTTAAACACATTTTTCAATTTAAAGCAGCCTCTGCTTACGCTTTTAGTTTGCAAAATTTTAAATACATTTTTTTCTATCAAAATTCTTTGTCGAAAATACAATACATTTTTAATTTGTAAAAGTTGATTTTGATGTGTAGCAGACGTGAAAAATATCGCCCGAGATTCGTATAGTCCAGGAACTTCATCTTATGACTACCCTAGATTTTAAAAACTGAGAAAACTACGTTTTTATTCATAAATACATTTTTATGATACCGGGAATTTCTCCATGTTCTTAATAAATCTTTAATAATCCGTTTTCCTTTATTTAATATTATAAATTAAGGTAAAATACGAATATCCTACATAATTACCTTCCTTAATCATTAACCTATTTTCCTTAGCTGAAATCCAAATTTTATTAATTACCTGTCTCATTTACTTTGTGAAAACGCGCGCGATTACCGTTTGCTGTTGGGCCAGCCCTTAAAATTCTAACCCTTTAGTGCTAAAAGGGTTGACCTGACCGGGTTACGATCCCCTTACGCTTACACGGCAATTTTCTTTGACGATTTATGTATTTATAGGTTATGCCAGCATAAATATAGGCGTCCTATAAAGACCGAATATTGCTTCAAACTTCTCTCTTGTGTTTATATAGGACACTTTACAGCATCAACTATTCAAATGTCGGTTGGCTATAATAATTTGTATTGTGTTAACTACGATTATTTTACCAAACTATAATAATAATAAATGGTACATAATATACACACATAAATAGTTTGTGTATGTTGCGTATATCATAATGAATTAACAGGACCTACATATCGAACATCCAGTGTTATTAGTTTCCTAAAATAACCTACATATGCCTATACCATTAAATAATATTAAACATTATTATCCATAACATCTGCTTTGAATAAATGGATTCCATTTGTGGAGTTTCACTTTTCCGTGATAATAAAACCCGTTTTGGAATTATTACCTATTATTATCACAGTTGTATACAAAAATTGTATTTATTGCGGACAGTTACAGTCCTGCGTTGACAGTAGCGTATTATAAATATCAAATTTTGGAAATTGAAATTTTTAAATGATTATTAATGATTATATTAAATGCTTTTAATCTTATTTCAAAATGTCTACCAGACTGAAATAAGATTAAAAGTGCATTTAAATTCAGTCCGTTTAAAGAATAACAAGTCCACTTTTGCATCTCACTTAATAGAAAACAACCACACCTGCACAGAAGACAGCATGCTTTCCGTAATCCATTTGTCGGATTCACAAGTTGAAAGCTAATCTGGAAATTCCCATCATCAACGACCAGACCGACATAATGTATACTCCCCTCTTTGATGCTGTATTATAAAAACAATGTACAATGTATTTTAGGTACTCAGTTTGATAATGACTAGCTTGTAGTCGAAACTATAGTCACTGTAAAAAGTTAATTAAAGTGGTAAAACAAAGTTAAGTGTTTTAATATTATTTTATAAAGATGTACCACAAAGTGATCGCCAACCAAATCAAAGATTTAATCAACACATATTTAGGACTTTTTCAAAATTTGAACATATGAATGAGCAGATAATGAAAAATACAGATGTTGTAAAGTCGATGCTAGATATTTTTTCTGTAAGCACGCAAGTACCATTGGTGGACATAAAATGTTGGGATAAATCGGAAATTGGATAATGTCAAACATAATCAAATTTATACCGGTTGAGTCAGGTTAAGGACAGGTTGAAATATGGTTATCAAAACAATATTAGAAGAAAAGGATTTTTTATTTTTGAGACATCAAATGACAGTTAACTGACAAGTCCAAAGTTTGACACACACTAAAAATTGTTACATGTCTCAACATCTTATTTCCACCGACGGTACCCGTTATTTAATTATTATTATCAACGTCTGTCTCAAGAATTTAATTTCTGTTGATTGTATCTTGAACTTTAGATCATTCTCTATAAATTACATACTTTTTAAAGCTTTACGGTATAATTTGATTTTTTTACAAATTTTAAAACAAAATTCCTCCTAACTAAATTTGCACATAACATTTAAAATTATAATCTCGAAGTTTTACTTCATGCACCACGCGTAAAAAATGAAGTTATACAGCACATGCTGAAAAATAAATTGGTTAAGTTGAGAATTCTGAAAGAATAACAAAAAATTCATTTAAAGGTTAATATAAAACCGATGTTAAGATAGCCATAGATTTTCCAGCCACGGATTTGCCCGGCGGATCCACCATCGATCGTAAATTAAAATAAATGTTATTCTTAATTTAAGGCATATTATTAATGAAACAAACTTAAATTTATGTTCGTATATAGGCTTTATCAAACACAAATAGATAGTTCTCCCAAATATTTGATAATGTCAAACATAATCAAATTTATACCGGTTGAGTCCGGTTAAGGACAGGTTGAAATATGGTTATCAAAACAATATTAGAAGAAAGGATTTTTTTATTTTTGAGACATCAAATGACAGTTAACTGACAAGTCCAAAGTTTGACACACACTAAAAAAATGTTACATGTCTCAACATCTTATTTCCACCGACGGTACCCGTTATTTAATTATTGACTATTATACATAGATGAAATCAGCTGAGCCTCAAAGAGCCTTTATTGAATTTGTAGTAAATACAAATAATTCGAGGCGGTGATAGTTTAATTGAATTGGCATATTAGTGTCAGATTTCCATAGACGTAACCTACACATTAAAAGTAGATTTACAACATAACATGTCATTAATCTTGTCCTAACCTAAAACACACAACCTGCATCACATTAATAAATTCTTGCAATGACAAATTTGATTGGTCTTATTGAAATAAAACAGATTCAATGTCGCTGCTTTGCTTTGATAATTAGTGTCCCTGTATTTAAGAGAGTAGCGCAAACTGTCATCTATATTAACGCCTTTAGGCGCCAAATTCAAACTAAATCAAATTAACAGGACGCGCGTAAATCATTATTGAATATAATTGGTTTAGTTTAAATTTGGCGTCTAAAGGCGTCAAGATGGATGCCAGTTTGCGCTACTCTCTTAAGTACAAGGACACTATTGATAATGGCACAAGTATAATTTGTTAATTTTTATTTTATATATACATGGTTTCCCATTTTAATGTACCACCTAAAATATCTTCAGAACCATGCACTGAATGAAAAAATGTTTCAAATAAAATTTACTGATTTGGAGAGGGACATCAAACTCTGTAAGAAAATTCAACTCCCCACCTCCAGGGGAGGCTGGGGAGGGTGTTGCCTTGAAATCTTAAATGCGAACTCCTATTTTAATTACACATTGGATAGATAGAGTAAATAACTTTTATCTAAAAACATTTTTTGTTACTTTCATAAATTGAAGAATTGATAATTGACATACTAAATTTATTTTTCTTTAACCAATTAGTTAAAGATTTCACTTGAAGTTAGTGAGTTATACGCGTGGCACATGAAATAAAATTTCGAGTTTAGAAAAGCCTGAAAATAGGGATTTGCTGGATTTGCAGCAAATCCAAATTTTCAGGCTTTTCTAAACTCGAAAACCATTGGGAAAATAAGTCGTCACCAAGAAAAAATATAAATACCAACCGCCCATATACGCCGCCCCCAAAACAACGAAGACAGAGCGACAAAAAATGCCTGAAGTAAATCGTCAGCACGAAAACTGGCGCGATCACAACGCCCAGGAATATAAAAACAGATTGCGAACACCACCGCAATACTAGCGTAATAATTACCCACGGGCCACGTCATCGAGGGATATTAAGCCCGTTACGCAAGCTCTGAGAAAGCAGCGTACATACGAACGAAGTGACCATCCCCTAACGAACGTACCTGTGAGGAAGCCCACGCCGCCCCCGTCACCTTCAAAGAAGCCGCCTTTCTGCCAACGGTGTCGCCAAGGAAGACACTTCTATTCTGAATGCCCCTATCAGGAAGAAAACGGAATTCAGGGCGGTCGGCAACAACAAAATCGCCCGTAGAGCGAACCTATACCCGGAAACGTCGACAACGCCATGCCCAGTGAAAAGACACTTTAAATAGGGCCTCTCCAAAATATCTAAACCAGCAAATTTTGAAGAGAGACACCCTCTATAAGCGCGGGAGTATAATGGAAGAAAATAAACCACAATTTATGGTGTGTTGATGTTACAATTTATGACTTTATCTGTTAGAATAGCAGGTAGTTTTCCTTTTTTCACTTTTTAAAGTGTTTTAAACGGTCGTTCATGTTCATTTGATGACTCCAACAATTTAACTCATTAATCAATATGTTATGCAATGGTATTATTTGGTTACGTTTTAATCAAATTGATTAAATAGAGCACGCTAATCAAACAATAAAAAAAAATGCAAAATAAGGTTATGATCTGGGTTTAAAACGTGTTTAAAACATGTTTAAAACACGCTTAAAACGTGTTTAAAACAGAATATACGGGGCATTTTTCTTTTGTGTACATATCCCGATAATTACAGCGTCTTTTAAAGTTGTGGGAAATCGTTGTTTTAATAACCGCATTAAAACAACGATTTCCCACAAATTAATTTAAGGCTTTAAACGAGTGTTTTCCACTCCCAGACTAAGCATGAAGTAAAATTTCGAGTTTAGAAAAGCCTAAGAATTTGGATTGGCCGCGTAGCGAAGCGGAGCGGCCAATCCAAATTAGGCTTTTCTAAACTCGAAATTTTACTTCATGCGCCACGCTTTAAAACACTGATTTATAGTGAAGTTCAAAAAACACACACTTACAACAACGGTTATAAGCAACCTAATATACGTTAGAGTTATTAGGTTGCCTATAATCACTGCTTTAAACAATTTTGTCAGCGCAGAATTTGACTCACGTTTTATCCACATTTCTATACATGATTGCTAAAGCCGTATATTTTAAACTTTACGATATTTCAGTGTTTTATACGCGTGGCGCATGAAGTAAAATTTCGAGTTTAGAAAAGCCTAATTTGGATTGGCCGCTCCGCTTCGCTACGCGGCCAATCAAGAACTTAGTTTGCAATTTCCTTTATTATCAAATTTATGACTTAAAATAAATAGCGTTGATGTTATTTGTTACTTTAAATTTAGAACTAAAACAAATTAAGGTGTATTATTTGTGTGTTACTAAACTGTGACGAACAAATTTTAAATGCTTTAATTTCGTAACATAAACCCTAATAAATAATTGCAAAACTTCAAAATGATCAGAAATTATTTAAAATGAATAAAATTTAATTCAACAAAAAAATTCTTATGAATATTTCAAATTAAAATTTTTTATCTGGGGTTTTAAAATATTCCGTGACGATATTTAAATTTTAATTATAGCCCTTCAACATTATTTTTGCTTCTGTGAAGATTCTATAAACTTTATTTATTTTTATTTTTACAAAACGCACTCGCGCACACTGCTTTTATTGGTTTCAAAAAATGTACCGGGTGGGCAAATAAGCGAGGTAAGCGGCTGTATCTTAGAAACTAATGATCGTAGAGAGTTACGGTAAAAAATTTTATAGGTAAAGTTGGCATGGGAAAATGCTGGAAATTATTTTCAAGTTTCCAAGATAGCTATCAGTGGGCGTTTCCACCATCTTGAATTACATAAAGTTACGTTTCTCGCGATTTTCCCCAATGAATGTAACAAAAAAGTATTTGCGTTTTAATGCTAACCTAAAGTGAAACATTTTTTGTAAAAACAATTTTTCTCTATTGTTCAAAATAAAGTGGTGGGGGGTATTTGAATGTTGTTTTAAATAAATGCCTGTAACTTCGAAACGGCTTATTGGATTTGGATAAATTTGATATCATTGAAAAAAAGCATTTCTTGGGCTTTTAGGTTTCTTGTAATCATGACAGTTGTGATCTACACGGCCGCCGATAGAGGGCGTTATTCGATATTATAACCAAAATATTGGATTTTCTCAAAAAATTTAAATGCGATGATATGACTTTTTTTAGACTTGAAAATAGACAAATGACCAACCAATTAGCCTGCGCCAACTGCATCTTAATATCTTTATTATTAAGATTATTATTATTAGTAGATATTAAGATGCGGTTTGCGCAGGCTTATTGGTTGGTCATTTGTTTATTTTCTAGTCTAAAAAAAATCATATCATTACATTTAAATTTTTTGAGAAAATCTAATATTTTGGTTATAGTATCGAATAACGCCCTCTATCGGCGGCCGTGTGGATCACAACTGTCATAATTACAAGAAACCTAAAAGCCCAAGAAATGCTCTTTTCAATGATACCAAATTTATCCAAATCCATTAAGCCGTTTCGAAGATACAGGCATTTATTTAAAACAACATTAAAATACGCCCCATCATTTTATTTCGAAAGATGGAAAAAAATTGTTTTATGTTGCGCGACCCTCGACAAATTTTCACGGGGCTTTTCTAAACTCGAAATTTTACTTCATGCGCCACGCGTATAAACCACTGATTTACAATAAAGTTAAAAATATATAACGCTTAGATGTGGTGGTAATCAATATTTATTAAGATCTAGCGAAAAATGCAAGAATTACTATTTTTGTGAATAGTTTTGGAATAATAATAATAAAAGTAGAATAAATTTAGTTTGTCTAACTTTTCCATACTGTTGATACTTAAGTCATCATATCTTAGACGGAGAAAGTGCTATGATGAACACATCATCATTTTTTTTTACTGAATGTTTTGTGTAATAATCGATGCTTGTTTTTATTATTACAAAAGATTGTCAGTTATTAATCAATTTTGACTGCTAACAATGATTGACTGCTGTCAATATTTTATTGATTTATAAATATGACGTCATTGTTGCCAAGGCACTCTTTGCAAACTAGAAAATATAATAATTTTAAATATCAAATAAATTGCGAGTGTGATACATCACTGAGTTCAGAAAAAGAATTTTTTTAATAAAATATGAATATCCAAATTACCGATCGTAAGAAAAACAAAAGTTGGCTATGGTCCTCGGGTAAATATTATTTTATTTATTTATTTATTTATTTATTTATTTATTTATTTATTTATTTATTTATTTATTTATACAATCACGGAAATTACATTTCCTATATAAGATTGTACATCACTTAAACTAATATAACTAAATATAAAACATAAAACAATGAATACATAAAAGATAATTATGAGCCGTGCATTAATTCTAATATATAGTTAAAACATATTTTTGAATTTATCATATTGAAAATGTCAAGAGCAGGATCTAATGATAGTAATTTATTGTACACATCACACATTGAAAATATAGGTGATCTAATCATAACATTTGTTTTGGGAATTGAAAGTTGAAAAAATCTGTTGTGTCTTAAGCCATGGGGAACGTGAAATTTAATCTGAGCAACAATCTCTGGACAATCAATTGAATTATTTAATAATTTGTAAAGCGCAGTTATAAGATGTGCTTTACGTCGACGTTCCAAAGATTGTAGTCCAAAAGCTTGAAGTAGCGATTCATAGCTTATAGTGTAGTCTGGATAGAGTCCTGACTTCTTAAAATATAAATGCTTAACTAGGCGTTTTTGAATAGATTCTATTAAATTATAATATTTAGCATAACATGGATTCCAAACACAACAACCATATTCGAGCCGAGATCGAACGTACGCATAGTATAACGATAGTATAGCATCACAACCTTCAAATAATTTGGAATTGCGAAAAATAAATCCTAAGAAACGATTGGCCGAAGAGACTATGCTTTCTATGTGAAAATTCAATGTAAGGCTCGCATCAAAAAAAATACCTAGATCTTTGAAGTGGTTCACACTCGATAGTTGGACGCCATTTATATTATAATTGTGTGTTATGGAAGATTTATTTCGTGAAAAGGACATCACTTTGCACTTATTCGTATTAAGTAATAAATTATTGGAACTGCACCAAGAATGGATAATATCAATATTGTGTTGCAAGGACAGACAGTCGGTAATAGAATTAATTGGTTTAAAAATTTTCATATCATCCGCGAATAATAAGCAATCAACATCTAAGTTCTTAACAATATCGTTTATGAAGCAGTTAAAAAGCAATGGACCTAAGACTGATCCCTGAGGAACACCTGATGTTGCCAAAAATAAGTTAGATTTATAGCCCATATATTCTACAAATAGCGGTCTTTCAAGCAGGTAGCTTTTTAATAAATTGCAGAGGGCTAGCGAAAACCCAAAATTATACAGTTTGGACAACAAGATGTTATGATCCAACCTGTCAAAGGCCTTGGAGATGTCAGTTAACACATCAACCTGAACCTGGCGATCGATGGAGTTTGTTAACTGCTGCGTGTAGAGCATCAGATTACTAAGCGTTGATCGCTTTGGTCTAAAGCCGTGTTGATTATCAGCCAGATTCAAGTTAACAAATGCGCTTATTCGATCACGCAAAACAAATTCAAAGCACTTTGATAAGTTGGAAATGATTGCTATAGGCCTATAGTTGATAATCAAGTTTCTATCGCCCGACTTATAAATTGGAATTATGCGAGTCTTTTTCCACATATCTGGAAAAATACTTTGTTTTAAGCATAAGTTAAATATATGCTTCAATGGTTCTGATAATACGTAACGACAATCTTTTAATATGAGTGCAGGAAGATTATCTGGCCCAGAGCACAATTTATTACCTAATTTGCTAAGTGCATCTTCGATATCAGGTTGATCAAACCCTATTATGTGTATAGAATTATTATGTATTGACTTTGTACAAGTGGGAGACGTAGCAGTAGCTGACTCAAAAGATTTAAAAAAATTTGCCGCAAAACTATTTACAATATCTTGGGCTGATGTTATATCACGGCCATCATAACTCATAGTCTGTGGTATTGCATAATTATTTTTCATTGTATTAATATAGCTCCAGAATTTTTTCGGCGTTTTACGAACAGAATTCTCGCAATCTTTAACAAACGTTGAGAAGTCGTGTTTGCTTAATATTCTTACTTGCCGCCGGAGATTAGATAGTTTAAGTCTGAAGAATTGAGATAGTGGATATTTTTTTGTCAATTTGAAGTGTTTTTTCTTCTCTTTAATTTTATTTCTTAGATTAGAAGAGAACCATATGGGATATTTATTTGATGGTTTACGAGTGAAGGGAACACAGACCTTAAATATAGAGTGCAGTTTTTCATAAAAACGCATACAAGCATTGTTGATATTGGTACAAGACATAACATCATTCCAATCAATGTTTGAAATTAATTCATATAATCTTACGAAATTGGCCTTTTTGAAATTAAACGATTTAAAATTTAAGTTTTGTGCGAATGAATCAATTAAATTAGGCATTTTTACGGTACAATCGATAGTAAGAGCGGGATGGTGAATGTCTTGAACTACAATAGGATCCATCATGTGATTTACAGAACACGTTAAATTACTAAATACCAGGTCAAGGATCCTGTGGTGGTGGTTGTAGACAGAATTATATTGATCAAGGCCAAAAAACTCTACACAATTTTTAAGGGTTTTCGAACAAGTGCTAAGTTCAGAATTGATTACGTAATCATTTAAATTAAAATCACCAAACAAAATAGTTGCATTGTCTAGTAGAAATGGGAAGCTATCTAACAAGTTAGCAAACTGCGTTAATTGGTCAAGGCTAGTTGGTGGTCTGAAATACACATTAATAAGGAACACTACAGTTCTTGCAATAACTACTTTAACAATTACTAAATCTACACAGAGGCGAGATAAGTTACTGGAGTCAAATAATATTTCAGAAGATTGAAGTGAGGATTGCACCGCAATCAATACTCCTCCACCTCTACTTTTATTAGTTAAGTCAAAGTTCCTGTCTTTGCGGTATACTATAAAATTTTTATCGAATAGTTCACTGCTAGAAACATTATCGGAGAGCCAAGTTTCCGAAAAAGCTATGATAGAGAAATTACTATCGGCACTGTAGCAATACACATTATTACATTTTGAATTTAAACCGCGAGAATTTTGGTAATATATACTGACATCATAAAAATTATTTGGGAAATGGCTTCGTTGTAGTCGAATTGATATCCTTAGCGGTTTGTCTGGTCCTGTATCGATGGTTGTTATTGTCTAGAAACGTAGACTCATTGGAACGGCTGGCGACTTGATATGAAGGAACCGGGTCAACATTCGCTTTTCCGGCAGCGCAAAGATTCGGAATTGTAGAAGAGTCGATTAAATCATTCACGTTGAAAAATGAATTCCCTATTTTCAGTTTATTTCCCACGATGGAAGCGGATAGACCCATGTTTAAAGCCACTTTCTTGTTTTTTCTTAAAACTTGATTGATTGAACGATCTTCCGGAGACATATCTTTATTAATATAAATGCCGGTGTCCTTTAGAAGTTTTGCATTTTTCAGTACTAAGGTTTTGAAATCTGATTTAAGGAACTTCACAAGCATTAGTCGAGGTTTACCGACTACCGATTTACCAATGCGATAAGCATCACAAGAGTCACCTGTTATATCCAGATGAAGTTTATTTTTAAATAATTCTGTTATTGTTTCAGAGGGTATTTCATTGTCAGTTTCAGAGAGACCCGTGATAATAACATTGTTTGCTCTTTTTTGTTTGTCAAGAGCTACTACAGTGGTACGGATATCGCTGATTTCATTTTTCAACAGAGTTAAATCATTTCTTAATTGTAAGTTTTCTTGTTTTAGCGGCTCGATTAATTGTTCAAATAATGCGGTAAAATGTGTAGTCAACTCATCCGTAATCTCGATTTTTAATATGTTAAACTGCGAAGATAATTTAGCAAAAAGTTCATTGTTGCTAATATCACTCATTGTGGATTGGGGAGTATACAAAGGAATACAGATAAACAAGGTCACAGTTCTTCACAACACGGGGCCTATCGTGTTGACTATAAGAAATTCACACACTAAGAGGGCCACGGGTAGGAAATTATTAAATAGGTAAACAAGACAGGCAACCCAATAAACAATTTCAACAACAAATAAATTAGGTTATGGAATTAATAAATTTACTCAAAAAGTAATTATATTAATAATATGCAGCAGATTTCACTGCTGGACATGTACAATGAAGCTATATGAGCCAATTACTTACTCAGTTTAAAAAAACGGAGATAAATGCACCAATTGCAGTATTAAAATTATAATATAAGAGCACGGTCACGGTCACCTTGATAAACATTCAATATGGTTATCTTAGCAAAAAAATGCTACTAGATTCCTCATTAAAAAGTGCCTGTATATTGTCAAAGTTTCAAATGTCCAGATTCAGTAGTTTTTGATTAAGAAAATAAAAACCATTTTTCAAAAGTCACTTAAATCACTATATCAAATACAGTCAATATAGTGATTTAATGATAAAATACTAATACGATACATATTCGTTGGAATTGTGTTTCTATCTTTTGTAGTTTGGAAGAAATAAATGTTTGAAATCTGTTCCTTTATTTTGAATAATAATAGATTAATATTATTTAGCCCAAGCCGTTAACACCCACATCAAACCAAATCCTTCGTCAGATTTTACTGCGTTACTTTCTTACCAGTTGAAGACAATAAATACCCATTGAAACAACTACTTCCCGTGCAAATACACTGCCGGATATTGGATTAAACAATGAAATATTTAAAATCTGATTTGAAAAAAAAGTGTGCAAACTATAAGAAGCGTAAGCTTATTCTCGCGAATTCAAATAGTTATGAATTTGATATATTCTTGTTAAAATATGTATTTCTTGTTTCGTCTTTTTCCCAAAATTCCGAACAAAACTTATTTCATCTAGCTTTACTGGTTTCTGTGTGTTCCATATCACATACTCATGCCTAATTGCACATATGAAACGATCATTAGCGAACAGAACTCGTAAACGTTTTGCAATTAATTGGAAATTCCGGTTCACACCACACAAACATTCATAAATAAACGATTGTGTCCATGTGTAATCGCGAATAAATGTTTGTTTTGGTTCGTGAATATTGTTCACAATAAAAAAAAAAACAATTTAGTGTCGTGTGTAAAAACTTTCGGGAGAATAAAAGTTAACAACGAATAAATGTATATTTTTTATTTAAGCACTTAAAATCTCCTTTACCTAACTTATCTGCAAATTTTGGAATAATATCATCAGAATCAATTCCTTTTGCAAATGAATTAGCTATTGCCAACATGCCTAAGCGAGAGAGCCGAGCCTGACTCGCTTAGGCACTAATTAACTTTAAAAACCACGTAGGTAAGTGATTTGTTTATCTTATTTAATTTGAGGCGTTTATTTTGAAAGTGACCTAACTCCATTTCTCAGTTATTTGTTGTTAACTAAAATAATCTTCATATTTTTTTTTCATAAAACCCAATTTCAAAGTTTTTTTATGACTGAAAACCTTAAATTATAAAGGTTATTACAGTCAACAACAAAAAACGAATCATTTTGAAATTTTGAATGTGTTAATCGAGGTACATTAAAGTTTTTACAAAAATACAATAAATAGTTTTTTTTTTAACTTAACAATGTGTTTTATACGCGTAGCGCGTCAAGTAAAATTTCGAGTTTAGAAAAACCTGTAAATTTGGATTGTTCGCGTAGCGAAGCGAACACTGATTTTTCTAATTATCTTAAACAGAAGGAAGGAGATTGTTTCTAATGTTGTTTAGTATGTATGTGATTTTATTCTTAATAAAACTTTTGAATAAATAAAAATAGATTTTTATGTGAAATTTTTAATTAAAAAAAAAAACAATAAATTTTCTAATCTTAAAAAGAAGGTATAAAAAGCTACTCATTTTCATGAGAAATACAAATTCGTGATACGTCCAACTTTAATTAATATTCACTGAAAACGTTGATTTTAAAGAATTGTTTAACTTTGAGCGCTTTCACTAAACACAATTTTTTAAGTCACAAAAAGGCACGTAAACTCAAAATAGGGTTTATTGTGAGTTTAACTTAATTTCTAAATATTATTATTTCAAAAGAATATTAATTAATTTAAAAATTGAATGTATTGTTAGCGAAATTGCTGAATTGTTTCCAACGTTGTTAAGTAGGCAGGTTATTTTTGTAGGTACTATTTACACGCAAACATCGATTTTTTTCATATGAAAATCTGAAATATTAGAGTAGTAGTACGTCTATTTTTCCCTAAAAAATATTTTTAATGTTTCCAACTCAAATTAAAATTATTTTAAATAGTCGACTTAAATGAAACTTTTTTGAAAAATTTTCGTTCAACGGCCCAGCTGCGTGGGCCGCAAATTGACAGACGACGGGCTGCGTCTTGGCCACCTATGATTTATAGTAATATAATTAAATAAATTCTAAATAATTCTCTTTTGCTATGGTCATTGAGGTGACGTATAACATGAATCTCGTGCCTTAAACTGCGGATACAATGCTATCAAATTTATAGTTGTGAATTAACAATATTACTCTACTAAAATGTTTCAATAATACGAAAATGTTAATATAATCCGTGCATGCTAAAGACTATTAAGGGGAATATAACAGTGATCTGAAATTTAATGTCAGGTTTATTTAAAAACTAAAGATCCTAGAAAGTTGAAATTTTGACAGCGTATATTAAGCTCAATTATCTAGTAAAATATCGAAGTACTTTTTTTTAACAATTTGCTTTCAGAGGTATGAAAAAAATAATGTTATATTTTTCAAAATTAAAAAAAATATTCCCATATCTTGCTAGTTTATACTATAAGGAATATAATGTGAACATTTCATAAGGATGCGATAGCTCATGCCCGAGTCAGGTTAAAATAAAAATCTTAAAAAATAAGACCGTAAAATACCGCCGCCTTGCGGATCTTCTCTTAGTTGAACGCGTTGTACACTCATCTGCACAATTATTGGAGGGGCGAGCAGCATGCGGCCAGCGTTTATCCCTGGGCTGGTGAACGCTGCGCGGCTTCGCGTTTGTTTTTATTTTCTTTTCTCAATCATAGTTAACAAAAACGGCTCGCGTCGTTAGCATTTATTCTCGTAAAATTAATATTTCGCAATTATAATCGATATTTTATTGTACTAGTGTTTTATTTTTATGCTTTCTGACTACTAATGGAATAAGTATTTTTTTATACTGCATGTTCACTAATATAGAAAACACGAAATGTTTAACTAATTTAAATAAAGATGTGTAATATACCTTTAATATTAGCTTTCCTAATTATTTGACAGTGTCGGTATTATTAAATTATTTTTAAAGTTTTTTTAGCTGATTAATAAGCAGAAGCAATCGAATAACAATCAGTCTTGTTCAAATCATTATTTCGTCTTAAATCTTTCGTTGTTAAAACAGTTGTTAAATGCCATTAAACTTCTCGCAATAAAACTATTAAAGTAAATTGTAAAGTTTCTAGCAATCGGACCTATTTGAACCAACTGCGACTTCATCAACGAATCAATGATATCAAAACTATCAGAATAGTGAGAATAACGTCACCAATATGACGTTGTCGTAGATTAATGTTACAAATCAACTATTTTTTACTGAGCACAGGTAATATATGTTTGACGAATGTTTACAAAAATGTAGGGTTTAACTGCGTGCATATTCATTGTTAATTATTTTAGAAAAAATAGAACTATAATAATAATAATAAGGTAGTTATTATAATGCATTTCAAATAACAAGCTTCTTGCTCAACATTGCACCGAACCCAATATATTTTATTTCAAATTTGGCTGATTTTTGATGAGTCATATTTTGATAGTAAGTAAATAAGGAATAAATGAATTGTAATTGAATGTTATTGCAATCCTCTATTTATACACATCATCATTTTGTAAACCCTGTACTAATTATGAAAAAACAGGGCAGCTGTCCGTTTAATTTTTTTCAATCTATTATTTATTTGTTGCATTCATAAAAACTAGAATATCGGATAAAATATAAATTGAAATTCTCCCCAAAATCTAGGGTATTTACCCAATTTGGCAGAGGCCAAATTAATACACATTATTTTCATGGCAAAAGCAGTTATCAAAGATAATATTCCTATATAAAAAATATCATTGAAAAACCTATGTTCCGTTTTTATCATATACAGAGAGTTTTATATAACACCGAACATGTTCATCCAATACAATTTTGACACCTTTATTTTTTAAGTTATGTGTAAATTGGGTTGCTTCTATGACCATTAAAAACTGTAGCCAATCAATCGCAATTAATGCCTCAACTTGTACACACAGGGAGTTTTTCTTTCAAGTATACATGTGAGAATTACACAGTATATGTCGTAAATCTTTAGATACTCGTTGTTAAAAAAAATAATTTGAAACTTGAAATGAGTGTGTTCCACTCCCAGACTAAGCATGAAGTAAAATTTCGAGTTTAGAAAAACCTGAAAATTTGGTTTGGTCGCGTAGCGCGAAGCGCGGAGCGGCCAAACCAAATTTTCAGGCTTTTCTAAACTCGAAATTTTACTTCATGCGCCACCGGTACAAAACACTGACAAATTACGAAGTTTAAAACACACCGATAAACTTTCTATTGCATTAGTATTTAGTACCGGTGGCGCATGAAGTAAAATTTCGAGTTTAGAAAAGCCTGAAAATTTGGTTTGGCCGCTTCGCGCTTCGCGCTACGCGACCAAACCAAATTTGCAGGCTTTTCTAAACTCGAAATTTTACTTCATGCTTAGCCTGGGAGTGGAAAACACTCGTTTAAAGCTTCAAATTAAATTCTTTTAATAAACCTAGCATCGGCAAATGTTCAACATATGCTTCTGTATACTTAAAAGACAAATTCTCGTTATGAAAATGTTCGGTGTTACATAAAACTCTCTGTATATCTGGCATATAAATATTCACAAGGAGCTTATGAACATGAATTATTTTATTATTATATTTTTAAGAAATAATCTCTAATTTAATAAAATAAAACACATAGTTTGTTCAGCTGTCGAAACTGGAGTCTTAAAAGTAAAAATAATTAGTTATAATGACAAAAATAAGAATCATCGGTTTTGTAAATACCGAAAAATAACACAGGATCCGATAACGCTTTCTAACGAATTGAAAACAATACATAGCTTGTATGTATTATCAGCGTGTTTAAATAATACGAATCGACACTTTCCTTCGATCCGTCTTTTTTATACGCTTTTTTTTCTTCTATTCCACGCGACGCGAGACCCTATCCGTTCACGCCAAGCAGCAATGCACAAATGCACAGTGAACTGCTGCTTTTCTCTCTGACTGTATTCGCCCCACTTGTCCTGTAAATTTGGCATCGGATGAGCTACTCTAAACTATGTGGGTCTTTCCAACACGATCGGCGTGTTACACTGCGATAATCCCCTTAATAAGGCTGCTTATTTCTTAATATTATTATTATTACGTCATAAAACTATATATCAATTCGATGAGATGTAAATTAATATAAAAACTTATATCTTATTGTACGAAAAATATTATCATTTTCTATATTTTTCTTTTTTTGTTTTCGCTGCTACGTTACTTACTTTCACGTTGCTTAGCAATAGAGACGAAATGAAGTGGAAATAGTACAAAGAAAACAACAGTGTTGAGTGAAAGCTATCCTAAGAAGTAAAGGCACTTGAACATAGCTAGAGTTAGAGCCGTAAAGTGTGAGTAATTATGAAATTAAGGAAGTAAACAGGAATTGAGGTTAAAAGCAACAGTGCCATCTATTGTTAACTGTGACAGCCAGTGAGTATCCGGGTTAAAAGTTGAACTAAGTAAGCATTTAGCAAAACTGTAAACAACGCAACATCTATTAACAACATGTAAAAGTAACCCAAACGCAGAAACAGGTGACATCTATTAACGATAAATAATAACACATAAAGTAGAGATAAAGGAGCCTACAATTAATTTGAAAAATTAAACGCTACTAAACCAAATTGAAAATGGCAAATCTCAGTGATATGCAAGAAATAAAGAATATGTTTAACATGATCAATAAAATCTTACAAATATAGAAGACAAAATTGAAGACAATAAAGTAGAAATTGTAGTATTAAGACATGAAAACAACGAGATAAAGAAGATAATAGGCTTGCAGGAGCAAAGATTAGAACCATTAAAGAACGAAGTTAAGAAAATAAATATTATCATACAATGTATCAAGGATGAAGAAAAATAAACACAAACAGAAATCAAGAAATTTCAGGAAACTATGGATACAAATGTTAAAATCGAATTAAATACTAAAATAGAAGAAATCAACAGAATTGGAGGTTATAAAAAAGAAATGAAAATACCAATCCTGATCAAATTAAGTAAATATAGAAAAAATAAAATATTTAGCCAAACAATAAAACTAATAGACACAGACATATGAATTAAAAACGATTACACAAAGCAAGTACAGAACGAAAGAAATTGCCTACTGCCATACATAAAGAAAGCTCGTCAAAGTGGAATCAAAGCATACCTAAAATATAATAAAATCATAATAAACGAGAACGAATATCGCATAGAAGGCATAGAATTACTAGCATAAAAATACACCAATGAAAAAAAAAACGAACCATAAATGAAAGATCTACGCTCAGTACTTATACATTGGAACAAACAAAACGTATAAACAGAGATATAAAAAATACTAGCAAATCTAGTAAAGGAGCACAGGAAGAAAATGAAAGACAACGGCTATGAAAAGGATCCAGATTTAGAAAGAAAACGAAATAAAAAGAAAAAAGAAAAGAAAGAAACAAAACGAACTCAGAATATGTACCTGGAATGTGAGAACAATGCTGGCAACAGGTAAATGGAAAGAACTAAAAACGGAATTATATAAATACTATGTAGACTTAGCGGCAATTCAAGAAAATATATGGGAAAGAAAAAGGATGATAAGAAAGAAAAAGGATGATAAGAAAGAAAAAATATAACATACTGTACTCGGAAAGGAACAAAACGGGAAAACGTGGAGTGGCAACTATAATTGGCAATAGACTAAAAGAACACATTTTGGAAGACATAGCAATAAATTAAAGAATGGCATATGTAAGAATAGACGCAAAACCTTTTAAACTGTTGATATTGAACGTTTATTCACCAACTGAAAATGCAGACCCAGAAGAAAAAGATACATTTAATGACCGAGTCGAAGAAGAAATAGCAAACATTCCGAGTGAAGATACCATCATTATATTAGGAGACCTAAATGCACAAATAGGCAAAGAAGAACACAACAAGCATGTGGCCGGAAAACACACCATACACTATAAAACCAAAACAGGAATGGTACAATAAGCAATGCAGGAGAACAGTAATGAACAAAAATTCAGCCTGGAGTAAGTGGGTAAAAACAAACAAAATGGAATATAAGAAATACTACGAAGAAATTAGAAAACAATCGAAAAAAATAATAAGGCAGATTAAAAGAGAATGGGTACACAACAGAATGAAGGAAATTAAATTGGAAAACAAAAACAGGAACTAAAAAATATTCTATAAAAAAATATATGAACAGAACAAGCAATTTAAAAATAAAACTACAGGGATAAGAGAGGAACATGGAAAGACAGTAGAAAAAGAAAATAAGTTTAAAAATGTGTGGGTGGAATACTTATTAAAATTACTAAATGAACGGAACCTAACAAAGAAAAAGAAGACGATAAAGGAGAAGACAAAGAAATCAACAGAATTATAGAGAAACCAACTAAGGAAAAAACCGAAGATATAGTCAGACGGAATAAACATCGAGCTGTTAAAATATGGAGCAGAAGAATTGATGGAGCAACTATATAGAATCATAAAGAACATATGGAAAGAGGAAAAGATTCCTGAAGATTGGAGGATGGTTAATATAGTGACAATTCACAAAAAAGGGGACCAACAAGTATGTAAAAACTATAGGGGTCTCACATTGTTAAACATAGCCTATAAGGTAATATCAACCCTTATCCAGAGAAAGCTAACAACAACTGCCAGTAATAAAGTAGGACAATATCAGTGTGGGTTCATCAAAAGGAAATCGACAATTGACGTAATACATACAATAAAACAGATAATGGAGAAAACACATCTATATCAGATAGAAATTGAACTCATATTTATAGATTTCATAAGGCAATTGACTCCATCAAAAGAAAACAACTGATGAACGCATTAAAAGAAATAGGGATACACAAGAAACTTAGAATATTAATAAAAATGACGATGGAGATAACAGAGACGAGCATAAAACCAACAAAAGGCGACACACATACATTTGGAATTAATAAAGGAATAAGGCAAGGTGATTTCCTGTCTGCGAAGTTATTTAATATGGCCCTGGAGTACACACTCAGACGGATAGATAAAGGTAACCGTAGAACGAAGAGAGGACAGATCATAGCATACGCTGACGACATAGTTATCATCACCAAGAACAGGAGAATAATGTAAGCAAAGGTGGAAGAGTTAGTTAGAGAAAGAAAAAGATTAAGATCAAAAATTAATGAAGAAAAAAACAAAATAGTGACACCTAAAAATGCAAACATAGACAACAAAATTTAAATTGGAGAACATCACTTTGAAAAAGTAAACAAAATTAAATACCTTGGGACTATCATAACAAGTGATAAGAAAAAAAAAAGTAAAAGAAAGAGTTATGGCTGCAAATCGAACTTATTACAAGAATAGAAATTTATTAAAAAACAAATCACTTAGCAAAAATACAAAGAAGATCGAAGATCTACAAAACTTCATATATAAAATAAATAAATACGACCAACAATGATGTACGGAGCAGAAACCATGACCATGACAAAAAACAAGAGGAAGACATTAGAATTTTGGAGAGAAAAATACTAAGAACTATATTAGAATCAATCAAAACACCCGAAAATGAGTATAGGAAACGCACGAATAATGAACTAATATAGGAACTGGAAAGAGACATCGTAAATAAAATAAAAGAACAAAAAGTGAAGTGGCTAGGGCACAAATGGAGGGCAGGACCAACGTCTATAATATATTCAATACTTGAATGGAACCCAGGAGGCAAAAGGAGAAGAGGTAGACCAAGCGCGACATGGATACAAGAAGTAATAGAAGATCTACAGAATATTGGCGTTAGAAACTGGCAGGACAAAACAAAGGACAGGAAGAAATAGAGATATTAGCAAGACTGTTTAATAGAATGTAAGGGGAATGATCATCCTCGAAAATAAGGATCTAGAAAGCTCCTGATGGAGCGGCGTAACCCCCACTAGGGGTAATAGCCACTATATATATATTTTTTTTTTCCTAATATAACTTAATACTTGTTATCAGTCAGTTTTATTCGATACTCGTTCTGCTACTTTTTTCATCGAATCATATTTTTTTTTTTTGGCTCGACTTTACTTTTTACCTCGTGGAATAACATGCAATATAATATAGATTCACACTGTATTGACATATATCACCAATTAAAATCAATAAATTCACTACAGAAATGAAAAAAGTAATTTAACTTTGAAATTTTGACTATAAACTTCTATAAAACCTCACTGATTGTTATTAACCATTGCAATCTTTCTGGAGATATTGGGGAAGTCGAAAGATATATTTGTTCTAACTTCAACTTAAAGTAAGATTTAACCGCATGACGATTATAACACATTAGCACGTTACACTTGGACTCATAAGGATTTAAAGAATAACTAACATAAATTACTAAACACTTGGAAATTCATTTGGGCTGAATTCTAGTTTGGGTCAACGGCTATATTTCGCCGAAAAAAATGTTTGCTGATGTTGAATATTCGACATACTTTTAGGTTGGGTTAGGTTAGGTTGGGAGAAAGGTTTGTTATAGAATAAGTTGCGTAAATCTCTTTGCGCACGATAATTATTTTACATGCTCCTAGAACTCAATATTTTCAAAATTTTTAAACTTTTTTTTTTTATTTATGTAACATTTTCGGTCGAAATCAATTGCATATCCAGTACTAGTACTATCGTCGAGTACTTTCAAATAATTTTATTTTTATCTATAAAACCCACGGGGTGTATAGTAAATATAATACCCACGGGGTGTATAGTAAATTCTTACCTTTTTTTAGATAAGTTAAACGCTTATCTTGTTTCATATTTTCAAAAACATGAACCAAAACAAGTATTTTACTTTACTCGATACTTAAAGGAAAATCAGGAAAATTAAAATAATTTTCATTATGGGATTTAATTGCGCGTTCTGAATTTATTTATGAAACTCTACTCGTATTATGTCATTGTATACTGTGAATGTTTCAGTTATTATTTTAATTTAATTACGCTCCGTTGCGCATACGTTTTCTGGTGTATCCGCCATTTATGCACTCCGTGGGTTATTAATAAAAGTTTAATTTTTTTTTATTTTACTGGAAAGAATAACAGCTTTTATTTATTTTAATTTAAATAGATGCGTAGAGTTTTATTTTAAAAACACTGTTATTTAGTAACCAATTTATATAAACTAGTTAATAAATAGTAGGTAAGTAATAATTTTTTCAAAATTATACTAATTTTGATTTGATGTAAAACAAAATATCATAATTTGATATTTCAATTTTTTAATTAAATATTATAAATATATATGTTTAACTTTATAATTACCTTGATTTACTTTATAGTTAACCATTTATTATTATATTATTTTATCAATAAAATATAAATAATTACATTGTTTGGTGTTGTAGGCGTTCACTTTGTAGTACATCTTAAATACACTTCTAAATAAAACACTTTTTACTTTGTTTAAAAACGCCCCATAAACTTAATAATATAATTTTCAACCCAAAAACAAAACTTAATCCCCTAGTTAGATCAGGCATTTATAAATTGAACTGCGAAAATTGTAAAGGTGTGTACATTGGACAATCTGGTCGTAGAATCGAAATAAGGTTGAAAGAACACGAGCGAGCCTTTAGATTAAAACATAATAGTTCTACCTATCCTAACCATCTTTTAGAAGAGAATCACACTTTTGGCGAGGATGTACTTTCAGTAATCCATTTTGCCGAAAAAGGTCGTAAAATGGATTTATTGGAAGCACTAGAAATACACAAGGCCCGAATTAATCCCGGAATTTCCCTTCTTAATGACCAGGTTGATCTAATGTACACCCCTCTCTTCGAAGCCGTATAAATAGTTTTTAACGTGTAATTTGTATTTACTTTAGTTTGAGAATGACTACTAGATAGTCGAAACTAGTCACACAATTAAATGTAAGATCCAGTGGTTAAACAAAGTAAAAAGTGTTTTATTTACAAGTATAAATAATTACATATCAAATACCGATTTTATAAATGTATAAACCATTCAACAAAACCAATCTGTTAATAATTACATAAAAAATGTGATGGGATTTTACACTCAATTAAAAGAAAACATTTCACTTTCATTAGATAATTTAAAACTAGATTTTATTTCAAGTAAAATGGTTATCCTAAATAATTACATTCGAAAAAACCATTTAAATTGAATTTACATAACTGAATAAAGCCCCCAATAATTATTTCCAAAGTGCTGTAAAAAGAACCATCTCATTGATCCGGTTTCCAATTGTTTCGTTTACATTTAATTTCCATTAAATTGGAAGCTCGGGATTTGAGCTTAAACATCCACCGGTTTGGAACAAAAATTTTACAGAAGTTTAAGCAATTCACTTGTAAGGTATAACATTGTTGTGTTGTTATTTGTTTTGATAAATAATTTTATTAATATAACGAATAATTCACATTAACAATAGTTAAAACGTAATGATCAGCAAAAGGTGTATAATAAATTTAATTTGCACCATCGAATTAAATTTAATTATTAAACAAATGTTCAAGTTTAATTAAATTAATTATTTACACACAGTTTTGCATTGAATTAATTATAATCAGTACAACTTTGATTCTAATATATAAACAGAAACATAAGCACATACCCGATTAGTCGATGCATGGGTATCTTCTAAAGGGTAAGAGATACAGAATCGGGAATATGAGAGAAAATATGCAGAGCAATGATTACTATCTATGTTTGCTGTAAAATCAACAAACAAGTTGAATGTTTTTGTTTTGATATTTTGTTTTACAACAAATTAAAATTAGTATAATTTTGAAAAAATTATTAATGACCTACTATTTATTAACTAGTTTATATAAATTGGTTTTAGCGATTTTTTATTTTCCTGCCCAACTTGGTTATTATTAATGATAGAAGGATGATTTTTTGACATAATTAAGTCTTTGAGCCCTAGAATTTTTATGGTGCCCAAAACATGTTTTGTACACGGCATATTATTTATTAGCATCTCATATATACAGAGAGTTTTTCTTGTAAATATACATATCTTAATATACTGTATTTTCTGTGAATCTTCAAATATACGTTGTTTTTGCAAATATTTTAAATTGAACGTTCAAAAAAGTGTATTTCACATCCAAATTAAGCATGAAGGAAATTTTAGAGTTTTCAGGCTTTTGTAAACTCGAAATTTTTCTTCATGGGCCACGCGTACTAAACACTGATGTGATGTGATGTTCAGAATACACGTTTTTAGCATACTGCTTTAGTAGAATATTTTGAACTTCACTTAAAATCAGTGTTTTGTACGCGTGGCGCATGAAGTAAAATTTCGAGTTTAGAAAAGCCTGAAAATTTGGTTTGGTCGCGCGACCAAACCAAATTTTCAGGCTTTTCTAAACTCGAAATTTTACTTCATGCCTAATCTGGCAGTGGAAAACACTCGTTTAAGCCTTCAATTTAAACTATTTCAAAAAACAAACAAATATCGGAAAAGTTACAGTTCATGCGTACTGCAAATTCCCAGTATGTTTACCAAATTTTAGTGGTGACAAATGCCACCGTCAAGGCCGAAAAGTTAAAGGCAATTTTTATGTCTTTTAATAATATCTTGTTAGTTTTACCATGAAGCAAATATTTTCCAAGATACGCATACTAACTTCATTTTTTCATATGGCCGGGTGGCTATGCGCTCATTTTGTAGATTCTTGTATTCTCTTTAATTTGATGTATTATATGAAAAAAATATTTGAAAATAAGTAGGCTGTCAAATAAGGTTTTGGCACAATTTTGGTATAAAATGCATTAAAAAATACAAAAATCTCATCGAATTTTCCCATAATAAAAATTAAACCATCATTCTTTATATCAAATTAAAGAAAAATGAAAATTCGACAAAATAAGCTCATAACCAACTTTGGCGTCCATATGAAAAATTCAAGTTAGTATGCACATCTTAAAAAATATTTGCTAACTAACCACATATTGTTAAAATGCATACAAAAGTGTCTTAATGGGGAATTTGCTGCATCGCTCGGGGAGCCACAATTCGGGTTCGATTCCCGTGCACGGCGAGATTTTATTTAAAAAATAATTTCTCACCCTGGGTGTGGTGTGAATGTGTTGTGACGTCCAAATATGTGTAATATATATATATATATATATATATATATATATATATATATAACTTAGCTTAAGTTACAAAATGAAATGATATAGTTAAAATAAACATTGATGTTGGTTAATAGTATTAAACTAAGGCCAGGCAAAAAATTTACATGAGTGAATCAGAACAATGTATTACCTGTTTTATCTGTGATTTAAAACTACATGTGTCATATGGAATAAAAAGAACCGCAGCTACAATTCCTGAAATTAAGAATTTCAAGTGGATCTGCGAAAACTGCATCATTGACTTTCCCAAACATAAGGCAGAAACATTATTAAAAAAATCAAACAGTAACACCGAATCAAGTGAGGTCAACAACTGTAAAGTAGCACAATTGTTCAAATTGGTATATAATCTCCAACAAGAAATTGTAATCTTAGAGGAAAATAACTCTAAAACCAATAAAAATATTGCAAAAACTGAAAAATTTACGAATTAACGAAAAAGCAATCTGAACAAAAAACGCAATCCGGACCTAGTCAACAATATGCTAACAAAAACAGCAATGGTTCAACGACCGAAATCCAAACAATAATAAATACCGACGGAGTCCTCTGTCGACAGCGACGGCGGCGACTTCCAGTCACATACAAGAAACAAAAACGCCAATGGGCGAAACCAATATACGGAATTTCCGAAGAGTCTACGGTATTGGCGGCTGTAAAATTCGGGTACATATACTCTACTCGTTTTCATCCACGAACACCTGTAGAGACTATTAAAACCCTATTAAATAACAAATAATTTGATAACGTCAAATGTGAAAAAATTGAATCAAGAAATCCTTTTGAATATTCTTCTTTCAAAATTGGAGTGCCAACTGCCAATTCGCGTCAACCCTATTTTCCACTGGATTCAAAACCGAAAAGAAGCAAAGTAAAAACAAGTGAAAATAAACAACAATCGAATCATATTTTAAAACTACTAAATTTAAATATTCAATCACTCGGAAATAGTATAAATGCGTTTCAATTATTTTAACAAAATCATAAAACATTGATGTTATTTCTCTAACCGAACACTGGCAATCAGCTAATCAAATCGATTCGATAAAAATTTTTAAACCATTAACTAATCTCACGATTCTGCCGTTCTATTTACAGCCATGATAGGGTAGCAATATACTGTAATAACAATTTTAAGTCACAGTGCCGTGATGACATAAATAATTTAAGTCAGTTAAATTGCTTCGAATGTACTGGTGTTGATATTGAATTTGACAAAAAGCAAAAAATAACATGTATCTCGATATATAGCGCATTACCAACTTCTAATATTGAACTATTTTTCAATAAAATTGAATTGCTCTTTCAAATTTTATTGTCAAATAACAATAAATTCTATATATGTGGTGACTTTAATATAAATATTTTAAAAACTTATCACATTTTAAGTCATTTTAAAATGCTAACCAAATCTTTTAATCTGGAATTAGTGATTAGGGAATATACGAGAGTAACACCAACCTCCAAACCAAGCATTGATAATGTAATTACAGATAATTCGCACAATGTAATACATTATGATATAATTACGACAGGATTTTCTGATCACATGGCTTAGATTATAGATCTAAATTTGAATTATCCTAATGATTCATTTCAAATAAAATGTCGACATTTTACCGATCAAAATATTTCTGTATTTTCAGAATAACTTCTTAATGAGACCTGGACGGGATTATATCGTAAACCAGACGTTAACTCGAAATTAAACTTATTTATGTGTATACTCTCACAAAATTGTATTACCTGTTTTCGCTTAAGGACATATAATAAAAGAGACGAAATAATGAAAATTGCTACTTCTAATGAGACAAAAATGTGTAAAAAGCAACTTTACTTGTACGCTATCCTAGTGAATTATTTGCCTAATTGTAAAAATACTTATAAGCACTATAAACAGGAGTACAATAAATTGTTATTAAAGAACAGAAAAGCATATTATAATTATAAAATAACATTCTCCCCAACTAAAAGCAACACTTCTTGGTCCAATATAAAAGAATTAAGTGGTCCTACATATAAACTGTCTTATGACTGCAATTTAAATGTTAATAATTTAAATAAATATTTTGTAAATTCTGCACAGAGTATTTAGGGAGGAACCTCTGATCGAAATATTAGGCTGGACTTGAATAATAATCACTCGATAGTTTTTCGCCCCATGACGATACGTGAGGCTAAGGATATAGTTTCTGTTATGCCAAATAAATAAAAAAAACTCAGGTTCTGATGAATTTCCAATGTTGCTATTGAAAAACATTATACATTTAATTTAGCAAACCTTTATGTTATCTAATTAATGAATTATTAGCTAATGGCAGTAGTTAAACCAATACATAAGAAAGGCGACCACGATAAAATGGAAAATTATAGACCAATAAGTATTTTATCAACTTTTTCTAAACTGATTAAATATTACGTCGCAAAACAAAAAGATAATATGATGTCAAATAACAGCACGGCTTTACTAAGCATAAAAATATAAATACTGCATTATATGATTTCATCCATTGTGCTTTTAAAAAGAGTCAGGTTCCTTGTGGAATAATTCTAGATTTGTCTAAAGCATTTGACTGCATTGATCATAACTTGCTTCTATTGAAGTTGTACATTTACGATTTCTGCGGGATCGCGTATTATTGGTATAAATCCAATTTATCTAACAGAAGACAAATACAGGGTGCGGCAGGAAAACTTGCTGATTTGAAAAGGTCATTAAAAGAAAACGTATTTCACATATCGTATTAATTATTCTTTTATCGTATTGTACACATCCTGAAATTTTGTTTCAGGTGGTTTTACAAATAACAGCGGACAAATGGCGGCCCTCATTAGTGATACACTGATCCACCCGCTTTTTGAAGTTTCGCTCCACTCATTCGATCATATCGACGGGAATGTTGGCGATGGCTTGGCAATTGTTGTCCTTCAGGTGTTGCAGGGTCTGTGGTTTGTCATTGTAAACAATGGATTTGAGATATCCCCATAAAAAGAAGTTACAGGGAGCCAAATAGAGGGAGCGCGTGGGCCACGGTACGTTACTCCTCAAGGAGATTAGGCGTTCGTGGAAGTGTTCCCTCAAAAGTTTCATTGAAGTTCTAGCTGTGTGTGCCGTGGTTTCGTCCTGCTGGAACCATACGTCCCCAAGTTCGATTTATTCAAGTTTTGGGAGAAAAAATGCCTCAATTATTTTTTCAGTGTGTTCTTCTTCCTCAAAAAAGTAAGGCCCAATTATCCCAGCTCTCAACAATGTACACCACACAGTAACACGTTTACAATGAAGTGGCTTCTCATGAAGTTCACGGGGACCGGCACCACTCCAATAACGCATGTTTTGTTTGTTTACGCAGCCGAAAGGCCGGAAAAGGCAAGTTAAGGAGCACTTCACATGCAGTTTGGCGAAAACAAAATCGCGTTCGCTGAGCTCTTGCACCACAGCAAGTTTTTAGGAATGAAAGTTGTGTTCGTTGTGAAGAATTCGTCTCACACTGCGATCAGAAATCCCCAGAGCACCTGCCTGTGTGCGCGCCGAACGCCGGGGAGAGCGCAAAAACGACAGCCTCACCCTCTCGACGTTTTTTGGTGTTCTGGAAGTCCTCTGACCTCCAGGCCCTTTTTTGCCACACTGCCAGTTTTCCTGAATGCGTCCACCCACGAAACGATTGATTGCCGGCCAGGAACGGGAGCCGTGGGATGAATATTGATCCGAGTTCGGAAGGCACATTGGGTGGCAACCACCGAACCTCTATTGGAAAAGTAGGCCTCGACGGCGAATGCACGCTACTCCTTTGTCCAACGCATGACGACAACCCGCTTGAGCGGTAACAAAACTTTAAGACCCTCTCTATCGAATGAGACCCTTGATACCACTTTCTGACCACGTCTCGCTCATTGGCGCCCAATTCAGATCAGCAAGTTTCCCTGCCGCACCTTGTAGTTGAAATAATAAATAAAGGTAAAAAGGTGTGGTCAGATGCTTTAGGTGTTCCACAAGGAAGCATGCTTGGCCCTTTTTTGTTTAATATCTTTATAAACGATCTTTATCAATTGTCATCTCTAAAGTTAAGGATTGTCGGGTATGCCGACGACACAAATCTGTGTTTCGTTGAAAATACTTTCGATGATATGGTGAAAAATGGGGAACTAGCACTGATTGCTATTACTCAGTGGTTTAAAAACAACAATTTATTGCTAAACGAATACAAAACTAAATGTTTTCTATTTAAGAAACACGAAATCAACACTATACCTAATAACATTACATTTGGCAGTCTCAATTTTCAACTTTCTTAATCGTCTATGTTTTTAGGAATTAACATTGATGAAAAAATAAAATGGAATATATTAAAAATATCTTATTATGCAAATTTTGAATCTTTAGTCAGATTTGGAATCATACACTGGGGTAGTTCGCCTAACATAAATAAAATTTTCTTAATTCAAAAACGTGCACTTACGATTATAGTGGGTCTCAAAAGTGCTACATCATGTAGGTCCTTATTTGCATTATACAACTTATTAACTGTTAGCGGAATTTTTTAAATTAGAGTGCCTTATGTTCATATGGAAACAAAAGCACCCTTTTTCAAACGGAACTCAAATTCATATTTACAATACACGACATAAAGGTAACCTTAACTACTCTATACATCGAAATTCACTTACCGAAAAAAGCGTGAATTACACATGCATACAATTATTTAATAAATTGCCAGAAAACCTGAAAAATGAGCGGTTTTTCAAAACCTACAAATCTAAAATATATATTCTTGTAAGAGATATTGAACCCGTACCAGCCTTTTATTTCGACAACGCTTGTTCGAATGTGACTCGAACAAAACATTTTATTACCAAAATGAACCCAAGGAAGCCACTGATGAATTTATTTTTTACCGGAATAATCCAGAAGTACCCGGAACCGGAAGTAACTTTAACATTTCAAATGGCAACATAGGTCGGGTATGGTATTAATTGATAGGTCATTTTAAAAGAAACAACTTTTATAAAAATGTTTTTTTAATACTTTGCATATTTACAAAAATAAACTAAAAAAACTAAATTCAAAATTAGTTATCCATGCAACACTCAATTTCCTCAAGTAGGCTTTGCTTTTTTGTTATATCAAAATATTTAATGTTCGTGAATATTTGAAGTAAAATAAATTATTATTATTAAAGTATTGAATGTGTGAACATGGTTTATACAAACCTCGAAGGTTTTGATATGCTGATGATATTAGGTACAAATGCGGACCAACTATTTGGTTTCCTAAAATACCATACCAAACATTAAAGGTCCACACGTGTTGATTATCAACTTCTCTTAACCAATGAGGGTTTTCATTACTCCAGTAGTGAGCATTATGTAAATTTACAACTCCGTTCCTTTTGAATGTCGCCTCATCTGTCCATAAAATGTTGTTATGGAAATTATAGTTTTTATGAGACATCCATTCACAAAAATTCAACCTATCTTGAAAATCCCGCTCTTCAAGTTTCTGGTGTAAAGAGATATGGTATAGATCGAATTTGTTTGTTTTTAAAACTCTCTAAGCAGTGGAGCGACTTATTCCAACATCGATGTCAATTCTTCTAGTCAAGATGTTCGGGTCCAGAGCAATTGCTGCAAGAATATCTGGTGCTCTTTCATCTTGTACACGTTTTCTGATACTTCGACCTTTGTTGTGGCTGGGGACTGGCTCCTTGAGGGTATCGCTCAACATAAATTCGTTTAGCAGCACGATAGTTTTGGCCGCATTTACCTAATATCATCAGCATATCAAAACCTTCGAGGTTTGTAAAAACCATGTTGACACATTCAATACTTTGATAAAAATAATTTATTTAACTTCAAATATAATATATTCCATTTGTTTCTGGATCTCGCCTAGCCATGCTTTCGTGTTGTTATGTTGCAGTATCAACATTTACATTTTTTATTAATTGCCACTCCTGATTCCTTATTTTAACAGTGTTGCAATAATTTATGATATCATAAGTAATCCTCTTTTTAATTTTCAAGAGGTTTATTGTTAATCTTGCAACAATTATTTCGCCACGCGGTCGCTTCTTCGAGCATTTTATTATTAAATCAAATTAATCTAGTGTTGCAATGCTGTGTCAATGTCAAAGTGAAAAATAATTTCAGGCACATATTAAATATTAACATTCCACAGATTATCTCTGAATCAAAAAGGTTACAAATTCTGAAATCCTACAAACATTTTAGGCAAAGTAATCCAAATCTACAGCATCACAATATTATTACGATTTTAATAGATATTTTTGGGGTATGTCTAGTATTTTAATTATCATATATATTTAATTAAAGATAATTACGTTTCAGGTAGGGAGATCTTCATTACAATTAATTTTACGACAAAGACCTGACGAATTGAAATCTACTACTTCTGGCAAACGATCTAAAAACAGCCATTTTTGGAATCACCTAGCTAGAAAAGATCTGCAACAACTAATTTGGCAATATAACTCTAGAAATCAGTATTTTACTTTGAGAGATCTTTTGAATGATATGAAAGAAAATTATGAGTTCCATGGGAGTAGAACAACACTTTATAGGGTTGTTAAAAGTATGGGGTATAAATTGAAATTAATTGATGGGCGCAAAATTCTCTGTGATCAAAAACATGTTGTTGCAGCTAAAATTATTTTCCTTAGAAAATTTTTACAGTATCAAAATTCCAGTGAAGATATCCAATTCGTATACCTGGATGAAACATGGATATATCAGAATGGATCCGTGGTTCGACGCTGGGTACATGAAACGGATATAAAAAGTAATCCAACTAAATTCAAAAATGAAGGCAAACGCTTCACCATTCTACATGCTGGGTATAGGGGTAGGTTTTTGGATGGGTGCGATTTTTTATTACATTCGAAAAACAATGACCGAGATTACCATGCCACAATGGATGGTAATACTTTTCAAAATTGGGTGGTTAATCAACTTATTCCTGCTTTGGCTAAGCTTTCAGGGAAATGTGTAGTTATTATGGATAATGCTGCATACCATTCTGTGCAATTAGACAAAACTCCTTCATTTTCTTGTAAGAAATGCGAAATGCAGGAGTGGTTGGTTAAACACAATGTAAAATTCAATCCAAAATTAACCAAAAAGAAACTATGGGCTTTATTTATACCTTTTCGATCAAATGACAAAATTTACGTAGTTGATGACATTTTGAGAAAGAACGGGCACGAAGTTCTTAGATTACCGCCATACCATTGTCAATACAATCCAATTGAAATGGCATGGGGGTTTTGTAAGACTTACTACAATAAGCACATAAATTCTAAGCAACCATCTAAGGATCGTGTTCAGAATTAATGGCTTGAGTCTCTCTCAAAATGTACATCCGATATGTGGCAAAATTTCTGTGATCATTGTGAAAAACTTATTTCGGATGACTGGACAAAACACGTGGGGAACCTTTCTTTTGAAACCATTCCTCCTTTTATTATTTCGCTTGGGGAATCTGGCTCAGAACAAACATCAGAAGATTCAGATGCAGGTTCTCTTGACTAAATAATAAAAGTGGAATGAGGGCTTAAAAATTGTTTGACATGAAAATTATCAGTATCACAAGAGGGTGGGAATAAATTTGCAATTCTACAAAAAAATACTGAGGGCCAACAGAAGAGAGAATGACCAAAATTAAGGTGGATGGATGATCAAAATGTGTTAACGGGAACCCAAGCGAGAAATACAAATGGATGACGAAATAAGTTTGCAGAGCCGAATTCATTATATTTGTTATATACAATATTATTGCTGTGTTTGTATGTACAAAAACCAAGTAGTAAATTTTGCTAATCTTAAAACTGCATATAATTATCCTTTTAAATCTGGAAATTTGTAAAACAGGCAACAGTGTAAGATCACAATGGTCAGAAATTATAACCTTAAAATCGAACATCTGACACTGACATTTAAAAACCCTGATTTAAAACACAACCTGCCCCATTTACAATACTTAAACTGTCACTTTTCCATAGCTAGGCGAGATCCAGATACAAATGGAATATATTATATTCACGAACATCAATTATTTTGACATAACAAAAAAGCAGTAGGCTTTGCTTGAGGAAATTGAGTGTTGAATGGATAACTAGTTTTCAATTTAGTTTTTTTTGTTTATTTTTGTAAATATGCAAAATATTAAAAAAACATTTTTAGTAAAAGTTGTTTCTTTTAAAAAGACCTATCAATTAATACTATACTCGACCTATGTTGCCATTTGAAATTTTAAAGATAGTTCCGGTTCCGGGTACTTCCGGATTATTCCGGTAAAAAATAAATTCATCAGTGTATTCCTCGGGTTCACTTTGGTAATACATTTTTTGTCCCAGTCACATTTGACCAAGCGTTGTCGAAATAAAAGGCTGGTACGGGCGGTCTGAGACATCCTGTATTGTGTATGTTTATATTCATATTAGAATAAAGATTTATATTATTATTATTATTATTAATAATAATAATAATAATATAAAAAAATTATGCTTCTGTCATCAATAATAACCAAGTTATAAAGGAAAAAAAAATCGCCAAAATAGATTTTTTTTCGCAGTGTGCTATGAACGTTCAACTTTTTTGTTCGTTTTACATCAGTCATAGATAATATTCAGTCCTGCATATTTTCTCCCATTTAACCAATTCTCTATCTTTTATCGTTTAGAAGATACCCTTGCGTCGACTGCTTAATCGGAACACCCTCTACAGTAAAATGATAAATTTATTATTTACATTTATTTCAAAATACAATAAATCAGAATTTCTGTCATCTCGTCAAGAGTGATCGTAAACATTGTTATATTTTCTGTTTTGAGTGTTTGTTGTTTTTACAATTTAGATTTTTTGGTCACTTTGCTTTACTTCGCACCGGCAAATCTAAATGTTTAAGCTCAACATTTTACTCCGCGCGTCAGCCGTATAAAACACTGAATTATGATGAAGTTCGAAAGTTTTGTAAACTCGTACAAAATCAGCGATATTAAATAACATGCCGAAGAATATTATATTATTTAAATATTGTTTTTGCCCAGACATGACTGGTGGATTTATTGTTATCGTTCGCATAGACCATCAGATAATGAATATGTTAAAGCTAAATTCCGTCGCATACAACACAATTGCGAGAAATCGTATTACAGCAGTAATTCAATAGACATTAGTAAGCTATTTATCAACACAAACGTTGACAATATAACTAAACCTAATGAACTTGAATGTAACTTAGAGGCATTACGTACAACTCTACAATTACGAAGTGAATTCAAGAGAGAGAAATTACAAAGAAACTTTATGCCGTAGTAAATATTATTAAAACATCGAGTAAATACATACAGGGAATTTTTCTTTTAAGTATACAACTTTCGATGCATACTCTGTAAATGTTTATGTATTCGTTGTTTTTATGTTGAATTTAAAAACTCCTAACGAGTGTTTCCTCTCCTTGATTAAGAATAAGGTGAAATTTTAGGCTTTTCTGAACTCGAAATTATACTTTATGTAAACGCTGACTTAACGTGAAGTTCTAAATATGCTACTTTAGCAATAGTTTTTGCAGTATCCTTTGAACTTGACAATATTTCAGTGTTTTATACGCACGGCGCATGAAGTTAAATTTATAGTTTTAAAAAGCTGAACATTTGTTTTGGTCGCATAACGAAGCGCAGCGACCAATCTAAATGTTTACGCTTGTTTAAAATTCATTATATCCTCCTTTTGGTTTAAATGATTCGAACGTCTGGAGCAATTTGTTTTGAAATATGTAAAAATAAACATCCCTGTAAATTTTAAATGGAAAGCCAAGGAGTTAATTAATAATAAAATAAATAAAAGTAATTTTAATTTGAAAAGAAATCAATAAGGGTTATTTCAAATGTTTAAAAAAAATACTAGGAAGTTTTAGTCGATCGTTTTACAAAATAAGGTAACGGTAAACAAGAAACTTAACGTAGACGTTTGTGTTACCGTATTTCGTAAAACGATAAACTAAAACTCTCTAATAATTAAATAATAATTTATTCAACTGATCCAATAATTTAGACAGATTTACATTGCTCTACATTTTCTAAATTTAACAAATTTTTAATTTTACACAATTTTTATTACACTTTCCAATAATCTTAAATATTTTGTATTCACAAAATAAAAACAATAATAATATGTGTGTTCTAGTAGTTTTACATTCGTTATGATTTCTATATTAGACAACAATAGTATGTTCAATTAAAAAACCTCAAGAGTGCCATGATTTATTATTCTTATAAATTTAAGTTGATACACATATTGTGAATTGACATATACATACAGACACAGCTCTTTGGTTATGTTACTTGTCAAACGTAAAACATTTAATTAAAGTCAATTCATAGATAATAATGTTTAATTTTTCACTTTCAAATTATAATTAATGTTATACAGAGAGTTTTATGTAATACCGAACATTGTTCGATTTGTACTGAATCGCATTTGATTATCTGTCATTTCTAATAGTCATGTAGGCAATCTAATTTACAAGTAACCTCAAAATTGAACGTGTCAAATTGTTTTAATGCTTAGACTCGTTTCAGTACCAATCCAAAATACAAAAATTAACGTTGAACGTGTGTTGTAATGTTTGGTTTTACATAAAACTCTCTGTATGTTGTATACCTTATGATTATGATTCGGTCTTCAAAATCCAAACAGGCGAAGTTGTTCTAGAATTTTGTTTATTAATATTAAAAATATGATTTTACTTTCAAAGAATATCGGTGCAACTAATCTCTCAGTAATCGCCTCCCAAACGCCAACTTTCTCTCTCGATAGGTACGAGGATTTTTATCCGACCAAGTTCTCATAGTTTGAATGTATAAATAAATAAATAAACTAATGTACCCATGCGATAAGGCTATACTTGCAAATCTTTTTGTAGAAGCTTGTGGTATGTTCCTACCGATTAATTAATTTTCTTTGATAAACGGCTCAGAGTAGTCGTAGGTTCATCTTCCAAAATTTCTGCGGCTGTTAATGGTATCCTGAGTACGTTTAACTGGTCTACCACTTCCTGGTTTACAGAGAATACTACCCGTTTTACTAATTAATGTAACTGATCGTGATAAGGTATTTTTAAATTCTTCATAAATAATCGGAACGTTTGGAAATTCTTCCTGATACTCTATCAAAGCTGCATTCAAAGAACATACCAAAATGATATTGCTAATTATTTTCTGCTGCATTTATTTGTTGTAAGTTTTAAATTACACTACTGATATACAGGCAATATTTCTTTTAAGTATACATTTGCAGGCGCTTTTTTTAGGGAGTTCAATTAGAAGTTTAAAACGAGTGTTTTCCACTCCCAGACTAAGCATGAAGTAATATTTCTAGTATCAGGCTTTTCTAAACTAGAAATTTTACTTCATGCGCCACGCGTATTAAACACTGAAACCACTGAAATATTGTGAACAAGTGAAATCTACTTAAAATTAGTGTTTTATACGCGTGGTGCATGAAGTAAAATTTCGAGTTTAGAAAAGCCCCGTGAAAATTTGTACTTTATGCTTAGTCTGGGAGTGGAAAACACTCGTTTAAAGATTCAAAAACTATTTTAAATAAAGAACGAATACCTGAACATGTACAGCATACAATTGGAATATGTATACCCAAAACAAATCTCCCTGTATTATTAAACTGTTTACTTATATTTGCAAATATTTTATTGCAAATTCTCGTCAACTTTAGTCCCATTTTGTAAATAACTTTCAACTAAAAACGTTTTTTGCTGACTTTTAAAAAGATCTGACGTTTTGTAAGTCAGTTTGTAACATGTGTGCCAACTTATTTGTTGATAATAATAATAAATCATGGTACTCTTGAGGTTTATTTTAATTGAACATACGATATAATCAGTGCTGCAGACTTCCCGTTTTAGCGGTAGATCTACCGCTTTTATTGATGAAATACCGCCCGTTAGACTATATACCGTTTTTTCATTTGTTTCTATTATAGTTTGATTTTTTGAAATGATTATAGACTATTTACTATATTTTGTGGGGTGATAAATTACACTGTATAATTTCCACTTTTTACTAACTCATTTTTTATTGTTAACCGTGAAAAATAAATTAGCGAAAAAAGAAATCGAACTATCTTTAATTAGTAATTACAGATTACAGATGACTTCTCCTTGTGATAATATTGCAGTAGTTTATTATATTTTAATAATAAATAATAGATATCGCCTATTGTGAGATTCTGTATTGACAATTGAACTCTGCACACAATAAGACTACTAAGACAATAAACATCCAATAAAACAACTACTTATCTTGAAAATATACCGCCGGATATTTATTTATTTATTTAGTTAACGGAGCTTGTTTCAAAAATGTTATATTATTTTATATTGAAATACATATTTAAAATCTTATTTAAATTGGTACAACTCTATGGGATGTTACATTTAATTTATGTCAAATCCTCTGCAAACTAACTAACAAATAAAAATGAAAAGTGAAAGGTTTTCTTGTCCTGAAAAATAAAAATGAACGGGACTTAGATTAAAACCAATGTCATAGACGCGTTTCAAAATGTATCTCTCTTGAGTATAGCTTTGCTTATGTCACCCTGTATAAAATCTGCCAATATTTACCCGTAATCATTTATTGAAAGTCGAAAATAGAAACTTTCTTCTAATTTAAGCAATTAAGTATTTTTCTTGTGCAGTTTATAAATGTTGTCTTTACGATAGATGAAAAATGTGAAAATCCATAAAATATTATTCTTACTATAACAACGTTTTATGTGCGTAGCGCATAAAGTAAAATTTCGAGTTTAGAACAGCTACGCGCTACGCGACCAAACCAAATTTTAAAGCTTTTCTAAACTCAAAATTTTACTTCATCCTTAATCTGGGAATGGAAACAGTCGTTCGAACTTTAAATTGAACTCTTTTTCAAAATCGACGAAATTTACAGCGTATACGTTGTAAATATTTAAAAGAAAAAAATCCAGCATGTAATATAATAAGACATTCATTGCAATCATAAAAATAAGTCCAGAATTATACCTAAAATAAACTCTTAGGAACACACGGATTAATTATAAATCAATAAACAATTTAAACAGCATTAAAAGGTAAATTTTTGTTCAAAGCACACTACATTTATTGTCAAAAATCATGTACACAAGATTTATTATAATTTTTTTCTGGAATAAATCTTAAATTAAAATCAACATATCGGGCAAAATTGGTTAAAAAAAAAGAATGTCTAATATAATAAAATAAGAAAAGTATATGCAGCCATTTAAAAATTTAAAGTTGTCTATTTTTTGGCAATGAAGTTAAGTTAAAAAAACATATATAATTACTATCAATTTATAGTATTGAAACAGCCAATGATTTTGTTATAGCGTTGAGAGTTTTTTTTATCAAACACCCGGTATGTTGAATGGAAAATCAGCCACACATCGGTTGCACCGAATTTATACATTTTAATTTTTTTTCTATTAAGATTATTTTGTAATTATTTATTGTAATATTAGTTGTACTATAAGTTGTAAATCGCCTTTTGATTTTACTTGCCAAAAATGAATAAATAACACAAAATAATTTGTTTATTTGATATTTATTAGTTTTAATTAATTGTTTCCATTATAAATATAATTTAATATTTTGTGATCGCTCGAATGATTTTATTACGAGCTCTATAAATAGAAAAATAAAGATTAAATCAGAAGCTTATTGTAACGCGAGATCAAACGAAAAATCAACCTGTGTTGGATGTGAAACTTAAACATATGTAGTTAGTATACATATATATTTGAGTTTCACAATATTTTAGTGTCTTTAACGCATTAAAAAAAGAATTTAGAGAAAATATAAAATTATTACCATTTATAATGCAAACATCATGTTTGATCTACATATTTTGTTCATTATCATCACTATCAGATTAATGCTGAATAAGCAATGGACTTTGGAAGAAACTTATGTTTATGTAGTTGGCGCACGAAGTAAAATTTCGAGTTTAAAAAAGCCTGAAAATTTGGTTTTGCCGAGGCTTTTCTAAACTTGAAATTTTACATCATGCTTAATCTGGGAGTGGAACATACTCTTTTAAGGATTATTGAATGCAATTATAAAAATAATAAATGCGTAAAAACTAATACATTTTATTAAATACTTGACTTATTAGTGCTTTGCTTTAGAATAAAAATATACGACTGAAAAACCTAAATAAATCATATGTTTGTAATTTTTTATTCCTATATAGTAAGGTAAGGTAAGTATGCGCTATGTGCGCACTTCAAACACAATAAAATATAGTAAAGAAAGGAATAAAACAATTACAAATATTGTTTTAAATATTTTACGTAACTAAAACAAAATCATCGATCAGTTATGTTTTACTGAAATTTAGAGCCTAAATCTACTAGATATCCTCATCTTTTCTCTAAATTAAATTAATTAGTTCTTTAGTAGGAATTAGTTACAACTATAATTTTATATACATAACTGTAAGAATTCTGTGTAATTATTTTCTTCTCCTGCAATCGTCCTGTAACGGGTGTTAAGCAATAAAGTTATTATTATTATTATCCAGTAGATTTCGATTTCATAATATATAAAATTACGAAAAAAACTATTCGTGAAAATGCAAACAATGTCTTAATTAATAAGACAACTTAAGACGATAAATATCCATTGAAACAACTACTTCCCGTGCAAATACACCTCCGGATATTGAATTAAACAATGAAATATTTAAAATCTTATTTAATTTGATTTGTTACAACGCTCTATTAAAGTATATGTAACGTTTAGGTCAAATTATCTTCAAACCAACTAACAATACAAATTTAAAATGAAAGGAGAGATAGCAACAAATTATAAGTGAAAGGACTTGGATTAAAACTAATGTCTTAGGCCATCTATAGACGCGTTTCGAGATTTATCTCTCTTCAGTATAGCTTTGCTTATGACGTTTAAAAAAATTAGGAATAAAATTAAAACAAACTTACTTGGAATAAGTGGTGTGTGTGGAATGAACAGGTACACAGAAATGGAATGAGTGAAAATGATGGTCGGTATTTATAGGTAAAAAAAATTAAGACATTGTTTGCATTTTCACGAATAGTTTTTTCGTAATTTTATATATTATGTTTGAAGTGTGCAAACTATAAGAAGCGTAAGCTTATTTTCTTGAATTCAAATAGTTTTGAATTTGATTTATCTTGTTCGATTTCATATTTCAGTAAAATATAACTGCTCGACGATTTTGTGGCTCAATTCGGAGATTACTGAAATGATTTAAATCGCATTAAATATTTATTCATTTCTTGACCTGCCTAACTTAACTAGTGCTTAGTTTTATTTTACAAAAGCTAAATATATAAATGGATATGTTTAGCTTTTGTAAAATAATACTGTCCGCTAGTTAAGTTAAGCAGGCTAAAAAGTAATAAACTTTTAAATTTTGAAGAAAACACTGTTGTTTTTTATGCTTGAACTGTTTGCTGTTTAGAAATTTGAAATAAAACCTATTTACAGTTAAATACTCACTGAGAATTTTATTAAAAGTTAACAAACGGTTCATGTTTGCTTTTTGTAAATATTAATTTCTTTGTGATATAATAATTATACTTTATTGGTGCTTAAAATAATTCAGATTCTTACACAAGTCAAGTAAAGTATGTATGATTATTAGTTACAATGAATAATCATACATAAATAGAGACACTACACATTAAAATCATAATTAATAGATTCCTCTAAACTATAAAATGATATAACACTCTGTCTTAAAAAAATACAGTCAAATCATAACTGTAATTTTGTTCAGAATGCGATGTTTTTTTCGTTGTGCCTTTAAAACAAGTTAACGTAACCTAATTTAAAATAAGATGAGCTAAATTTTGAAAATTAGTTAGATAATATGCAACAGGTTAGGTTAGGTTAGTTTCAATTTGTTAGGTTAGATACTTAGGTTAGTTTATAAAGGCGATAAAAATGTCTAACGAGTGTTTTCACTCCCTGTTAAGCATGAAGTAAAATTTCGAGTTTAGAAAAGTTTAGAAAAGCGAAGCGCGTCGCGCCCCGGCAAATACAAATTGTCAGGCTTTTATAGACTCGAAATTTTACTTCATGCGCCGCGCGTATAAAACAACAATTTGATATAAAGTTCAAAATATGCTCAGATAGACACCCATAGAAAATTCACTCACGAACCACAGTTTAAGAAACGCTAATGTATATGATCGATATAATAATCGATTATATCAAGATGTTTTAATAATCGACTAACTTGGTTATCGTATCTCGATTAATCACATCACTAATAATAATTACTAGTATAGTCTACCGAGATCATTTATTTTAGTATACTTATTATTAATTTGCCGGACGAAATAATCGCTTAAATTAGTATATACTATTTTACCCGATCAAATAATCGCTTAAATTAGTATCTACTAATTTACCCGATCAAATAATCGCTTAAATTAGTATATACTATCTTACCCGATCAAATAATAGCCTTAATAAGTATATACTAATTTACCCGATCAAATAATCGCTTAAATTCGTATTACTATTTTACCCGATCAAATAATCGCTTGAATTAGTAATTTCTAATTTACCCAATCAAATAATCGCTTGAATTAGTATATACTAATTATTAAGTATATACTACTAAGTATATACTAATTTAAGCGTAATAATTGATTATATCGATATATTTCAATAATCGACTAATTGCTAATTAGTATATAGATTATTCCCATCGCTAATTAAAATTATATATGTAATGTGTATTATTTGTTTTTTAGTAAAGAGCAGAGCTGGGAGGGATTCGAATCCTTGATTCGGATCCGTTTCAAGAATTCAAAAGAAGTATTCGAATACTTCAGTGAAAACGGATTCGTATCATCAAAAATATTTCGATTTTATGTTTCGCGTTTTTGAACTTCACCTTAAATCAGTGTTTTATACGTCTGGCGCATGAAGTAAAACTTAGATTTTAGGAAAGCCTGAAAATTTGGATTTGCCAGCGTGACTCGATTCTCCCGAGCGCCAGAAAATCCAAATTTATAGACTTTTCTAAACTCGAAATTTTACTTCATGCTAAATCAAGGACTGGAAACACTCGTTAACATTTAATGCATTTATAAAAGCAACAAATGATTGAACAAATTTAAAAAAAAACTACTTGTCATAATTGGAAGTAACTCATTATCGATAAATCAAGTTATTTGTGATATATAATCGTTTTTTTGTTTGTTATTAAACGAGGGTTTCCAGTCTTCGATTAAGCATAAAGTAAAATTTCAAGTTAATAAAAGTATGAAAATTTGGATTTCCCGGCGCGCGAGCGAAGCGAGTGGCGCCGGCAAATCAAAATGCTCAGGCCTTTCTAAACACGAAATTTTACTTCATGCGCTACGTGATTTTATTTACTTCATGCGCCACACTGATTTAACGTGAATTCCAGAAACACGTGCAATATCTTTAAGAATAATAACACGCAATGAGACATTTAGTATGTTATCAGCGATGATAAGTGTCAAAAGTAAATAATTTTGAACATTTTAATTAATAAAAACTAGTATTAAACATTTTTATGTGGAACATCATAGTACTTTCCCCTATGTTAGATATTTGAAATAATAGCTTTCACCTACCTTATTTTTTAATCAATGTTTCTTATTCCTGTTAACCTTTGTTCGTAAGCCTCACTAATTTTTATTATTATTTATTTTCCCAACAGATACATACAAATATCCAATTACAGGGAACTTAATATTATTCAACGCTATACTACCTAATATAATGTGCAACTATGTTATATAAGAGAAAAATTGAAGAAAAAAAAAGATAAAAAACAAACTTAAACAATGTTACAACAATGTGGTACCGATAAGTCTTACATTATTTCGATGAGGGGTTTTCTGGTATCTACGAAAATATCTATTCTATTATTTATAATGGGTGAATTAAAATAGGCTAGTGTATTGGCATGTGGTTGAAAAATAGTTTTTTCTCCAACCTCACGAATATGACACTAAATTATCAAGTTATTTAGAACAAAAAATGGCGCATTTATGGATAGAGTACAAATATATACGTAAAACGTCCTAGTAAAAAAAAAGCCAGGTCAACTGATAGGCTGGTGAATATAAGCTGTTCATTGTGGTCCAATAAGAATGAAGCTATATTATGGGCACATGATTTCATCTAGTACTCTGCCCTTAATAAATGTCAAATAATTACAATTTATGACATTCATAAGTAAAATGGCACAAGTCACGTATGTTGATAGTGAATTGCCTTCTACACCACCAAATATTATAGAATCAGCGAATAGTGCCACATTAGAACTGTTTCCTACCGAATCAAAAGAGGTGTACGAGAGTTCATATAGGCGATTTATGGAATGGAGAGAACTTCAAAATGTGTCGTCTTTTTTGGAAAATGTGTTGATTGCATATCTTTACGATTTATCTCCCAAAATAAAACCATCCACTTTAGTGGATTAGTGGTGTCCCTATTCCATGTTAAAGGCAACTATTAATGTGAAAAATGGTATTGATATAAAAAAAGTATCCCAAACTTATACCATTTTTAAAGAGGAAGACAGATAGATATCAACTCAAAAAATCAAAAACTTTGACGAAAGAAGAGATTAATAAATTTCTTTCTGAAGCGCCCGATAATAAATATTTAATGATTAAGGTAAGAATGTTAAATTATGTATTAATTTTATCTTAGTTTATTCAGTGTGTTTGTATTTTCAGATTGGGCTCATTTTTGGCATAGCAGGAGCACTCCGGCGCGATGAAATGTCGAAAATTAACATAGCAGATATCGACGATTTAGGGTGCATTATTAATACGGATTCCAAACACGAAAACGAAGAAACCGAAATCATTTACAGTCACTGGTGACATATATTTAGGCATTTATAGAAAATATATCGCTCTCCCCCCCCCCCCCCAATATGAAGGAAACTCGTTTTTTTTATTAAATACCAAAATGGTAAATGATATAGACAGGTTGTAGTGGTTCATAAATTGGCGTCGATTGCGCAAGAAGTTGGTAACTTTTTAAATTTGCCGGATTTAAAAACCTACAAAGGCCACTGCTTGCGACGCACTTCAGCCACGTTGTTGGTTAACGCAGGTGCCGATTTAACTGCCTTAAAAGACATGGAGGTTGGCAGTCCAGTACTGTGGCCGAGGGCTATATAGACGATTCAATTTCGAACAATTTGGAAACTGAAAACAAAATTTTTAATAATATGGTTTCTGTTTTATAAGAAACAGTAAATAAGTGTTTTTTTTTTCAAATTCATTGTTTTGAATTCGGTCATTCACCTGAAATTGTTTTTATTTTAATTAATTTTTATTTACTTTACCCTGTCTGTATAGATTATTTTGTTAAAATAATAAAGAGAAATTCGAATCGGTTAAATTTGAAACCGGCCCGCGACCGTGTTAGTGTTTGTTGTGTTACATTTCCATTAAACTTTTTTGAATTTCTGACTATACTTTATACAATACACAATAACAAATGTATTCTTGCCGAAAAGATCTTTATAATTACTGAGAGAGGCGGTGAATTTGGCCTACGCCCGGGGCGTCTGAAACCCACGCGACGCCACTGCTATAATGACAGTTGACATTGGGCGCGTTCAGCAAAATGAATAATTCCGTACGATTGCAAAAATCCCAAACACGTTTACGATTAACAATCCGGTTTTCAGAGAATTCCACAACAATTGGCAGTAAACTCTTAACTGTTGTCTCTGCTGAACGGACCCATTAATTCGGCGCAAGCCGACATTTAGTCCATCGTGTCAACTTGAGATAAGTCGGGGTGAGCTGACATTTGGACTGTAATGACAGATGGCATAAAAGTCGGCGCCAGCCGATATTTGAACTAATAACTAACTAATAATTTTAACAACAGTTAATATAAGTCGGCGCAAGCCGACATTCAACCAATCGTGCCAACTTGACGCGAGTTTGAATTGAACTACGAGAGGCGTTGGAAAAGTCCGTGCAATAATAAAAACTACTAACTTGTTTGGGGCAAACCTTTTTTATTTTTCGACATAGTCTCTTTTTAGGCTTATACACTTTGTCCAACGATGTTCTAGTATGTTGACCCCTTCCGAATAATAGGATTTGTCTATATCTGCAAAATATCCAATAGTATCTGCAATCAGCTCCTCGTTTGAATTAAATGTTTGTCCCGCCAGCCATTTCTTCTAATTTTGGAACAAATAATAGTCCAAGGGAGCCAAGTCAATAGGGGGGATGTGAAACGAGTTGGTTCCTATTTCCTTTAATTTTGCGACCACAACTGCTGAGGTGTGTGCTAGTGCGTTGTCGTGATGGAAACGGACTTTCTTGTGGGCCAATCGCGGGCGATTTTCTAGCAGCTCGGCTTTCAAACGGTCCAATAACGATAAATAATATCTACCTGTAATAGTTTTACCCATTTCCAGATAGTCGATGAGGATTATCCCTTGCGAATCCCAAAAGACAGTCGCCATAACCTTTCGGCGAAAGGAACAGTCTTCGCCTTTTTTGGTGCAGATTCCCCCTTGGTAACCCATTGTATCCATGTTTCACCCACAGTGACGAAACAACGCTTAAAGTCTTCCGGATTCTTCTGGAACAGCTACAAACCATCCTTGCAACACTTCACACGATTCCGTTTTTGGTCAAGCGTGAGCAATCGCGGCACCCATCTTGCGGATAGTTTTCTCGTCCAAGTGTTTATGCAAAATATTATGCCTACAGCACTAGCAATCTCACGCACCTTAACTCTTCTGTCATCCATCACCATATCATGGATTTGATCAATGATTTCTGGAGTCGTAGCCTATGGCAAGTCCGAAAAATTTGAAACCACTTATAAACTGTTCTAATCAAAGGTGCAGAGTTACCAAAATGTTTATCAAGCTTCTCTTTAGTCTCCTGAGGCGTTTTGCCTTTTATAAAGTAATGTTTAATCACCACACGATATTCTTTTTCGTCCATTTCTTGAAAATCACTCGCATTCCATGATTCACACGAATGTCAAACACAAAGAAATAGACCAATACGGCTGAAACTTGGTGTGCGTTCATTGAAAAGATGCTACTAACTGAACATGACCTCGATACGCGCCGGTGGTGCCATCTCTCGGACTTTGTACGGACTTTTCAAACCACCCTCGTATAATGAGATCGCTATGTTATTTTTACTTTCCCCCGTATGTAATACAAAGGGAAAGTATTGTTTTCGTGAAAATGTTCGAATCAAAAATTTTAGCGGAAATATCCGTTTTGAGGTCCCCTGAGTCGAATAAGACCATTTTTGAAAAATGTCTGTCTGTCTGTCTGTCTGTCTGTCTGTGTGCGCTGTACCGCAAAAACCGCTAAAGATATCGAGATGAAACTTAAAACTTAAGCGTTTTGTTACAATCGGAAGAACTGAAAAGCTTTTGGTAAAAATCGGAAAACCGGAAGTGGTACTTTACTCTTAGCGTTTTTCAGTTTTTTCAGATTTTTTCAATAAATGTTCATCAAACAAAAAATTCTTTCAAATAAAAGTTGTAGATAATAACAAAATAAAGATGTATTGTTCACTTACTTTTTGTCATAGCACTCTTAGTTTTTGAGATATTTAATAAATAGTGTTTTTTATCTAGTCATTGATTTGTGTCAGTGTGTGTGTTGATATAATTGGCAAATGTTTCAAATAAAAGTTGTAGGTAATGAAATATTAAAGATTTTTTGTATCTTCACTTATTGTCATAGCACTCTTAGTTTTTGAGATATTCAATAAATAGTGATTTTTATCTAGTCATTGGTTTGTGTCAGTATGTGTTGATCCAATTGAAAAATGTTTCAAATAAAAGTTGTAGTTATCAAAAAGTTGAAGACATTTTGAAAATAATAATGCTACAAATATTTTAAAAGTGATTTAATACGCAATTTACGGGGGAAAGTACTATGATGGACACATCACCATTTTTTTTCTTTGTGCCAGTTACGATACACATTTTAACACTTGTGACATATTTTAGAGGAACGAGTGTCTTACACCCCCAGACTAAGCATGAAGTAAAATTTCGAGTTTATAAAAGCCCCGCTTAGAAAACTTGTCGAGGGTCACGCAGCGACCCAAAACAAATTTTCACGGGGCTTTTCTAAACTCAAAATTTTACTTCATGCGCCACGCCTATAATCCACTGATTTGTAGTAAAGTTAAAAATATATTACGCTTAGATGTGATGGTGATCAATATTCACCGAGATGTAGCGAAAAAAAATCCTTTTTTGTGAATAGTTTTGGAATAATAATAATAAAAGTAGAATAAATTTATTTAAGCAATTAACCAGATAGGACCCTTAATAAAAAAAGCTGCACTGCAAACGAAATGCACCTAATGGCAGCTAGTTTTTTGCTGTTTATTTTCACAATAGCATTACAAAAAAGGTGGCTTTAAGCTTTTGGCCGAACACGGCAGAACAAATAACTTTTTCTTTGTCAAAAATAATATTTTTATTATTTTGCATGCAGATTTTTATTGGCAAAGATTGTTAATTAGCAAAATAATAAATTATTTCGACAATTTTTATTATGCAGTCAATAATTCTACTTACTTTAACTAAATGAATCAATTATTAACAATCAACGAATACAAAACTCGTAAACATTCCGCAATTGTGCTTGCCAGGTGTGCACAGCTTACAGGTTACTTTTGAAATTGGCACTACGGTTAGGTATAAGATATAAACGGTTACTGCATAGAACATTTAATAGAGCTAATACTAATCTATCAAAATAGTAACGTCAAAATCCACAGATAATATTTTTTTTTGTTGGGACAGCTTTTCGGGATTCTTATCTACTGTGCGACAGATGATAAATACAGAATTATAGAAGGACAGACTTTTTTTCAAAAATTGTTTTAAATAATTAGGGGGACCTTAAAATGGATATACCCACTAATATTTTTACTTGAAAATGTTTGCGAAAACAAATCTGTTCGGTGCAAACAAGCGGCTTTTCTAATCGGTTGGCAACATGCTCGCTTTTTCCTATTTCACCCTTTTTCTGCTATGCACAACACTTCCCCCATCCTTGTTCGGTCCGCTGATCTAGAGAGGAGAGTCGTAAATGTACAGCGACACGCGACGGTCGATCTCGCGCCACCCCGGCGATTAGTTAAGTAATGACGATCACCTCGGAACTGCACTCTTAGGAGGAGCTGTAAGGACCCGGATACCGACACATCAAAGGTCAGTTTCCTTTCGCTACCGTTCCCTAGCAATTTCTCCGACTTTTGTTTTGCATATGGGGGAGAGTACAAATAAGAATAATTGCAAAATAATCAATTTATTTTTAAAGGATTTGTATCTGTGATTCGAATATTTTATTCGAGTATTCGTGATTTGAATAAAATTAAGTGATTCGGATTTGTGATTTGAATATTTTTTATAGAATTCGTCCCAACCCGGATAAAGAGTTAGTAAGAGTTGATTTCTACTAAATACGGGCACCCTATTCAATGGTTGAGCAAGTATAAACTTAACAAATTATTATTTGTATAAATTGTTAAGTTAATACACAACTAATTAATAACTGAGAAGTTTTTATACTATTTTATTTAATAATTCACGTAATAATAATACTCCTCAGTGAATAATTAATTAATACCATATAGTAACGGTTAAAACAATATTAATATTTAATAAACAACTCATTATTATATTATCTTCTTCGAAATAATGTATAATCATCTACGTGACATTTCTTTTTTATAGCACACATCACTCCGCACATTCCCTAATAGCCTCCATTACCCCCAACCTCCAACAACTTTCGTCGATCAATCAAGCAACCAGACGCAGATGGGAATAGCTGGAAAATTCCAAAGCTCGAAAGCGATATATCCATATCTACAAGTTATGCGAGCTTTAGGGAAATTGCAAGTTTCCATCTTTTCCATTCCTAAAAATAGCAGCCACACAATAGACTCGTTCGCGGATTATTGAAGCACTCGCTTTTCCACGGAATACGGGATTTTTCTCCAACTTTTCTCGTATTTGTTTTCCTAAACACACCCAACAGTTTTTTCTAAAGATATATTTACGAATTAAGATGTACAGTTAGTAGAGTTTATATACTTATTTAAAATTTAATTATTTAATTTTATTAAAATGCAAGTAAAATATTTACATATATATATACAAGAAAATATTTACAATATAAATACAGGAAAATATTTACAATATAAAAAGGAAAATATTTACAATATGAATACAAGAAAACCTTATACAATACAAAAAGCGGTCAATTTAAATATTCTAACGAGTATTTCCAATCCTTGATTAACCCTTTAACGGCTGAGCAATTATAGAGTTAACTTTAAAAGTTGATTTTAAACAGTTCAATTTGAATTTCAGACGAGTGATTCTACTTCTAAATTAAGCATGAACGAAAACTTCGAGTTTAGAAAAGCCTGAAAATTTTGATTGTTTGCGCGTAGCGCTACGCGACTAAACCAAATGTTCAGGCTATTCTAAACTCGAAATATTACTTCAGAAACTACGAGCTTGGTATAATGTTTGATCACATGTTAAAAATGTCAGCAATGTAGCTACGCCACTGAAAAGCAATACACTTTTTGATGTAGAGAAAAGCAGACAGACATCTGTATACACCAGAGCTGGGACGAATCCTCGTAAAAAGGATTCGAATCACGAATCCGAATCACCTAATATGATTCGAATAAAGGACTCGTAAAAGGTAAATATGCTTCGAATCAAAGATTCGAATCCTGTCTTGTCGAATCACGAATATAAATTTGCCATTCCATAAATAAGTGCACACTTGTTGGCGGTACATCAGAGATTTTAGCGAATTTCACATATACTAGAAAGGCTATCAAGACATGGTGTTTGGTTGTTACTAAATGTTAAACAAATTATTGTGTCAAAAGTTATAACAATATAAACTTTGAGTACACTTTTATTTTTAACTCAAATATATCGTAAACCGTTACCTATACAAAAAAAGTTATTCTGTACTTCTTTGTACTTAAATGTTCAAAGTTTAAAATACAGTTTTTTTCAAAACAAAAAAACTTTATTTATATAGACTTTTTTTTAATAAATAAAACATCTCAGACAATAATCAAATACTCATGTTTTAATTTTCTTAAAAAATATATATGTTATAACCTGATCCTTCCTAAGAATGTTTCCGTTTCCAAAAGTATGGGCACTTTAAAACTTTTTGAGATATTATATTTTAACCCGAGCGCTACATTGACATGAGGCGCTCCCGCTAATTGTGTAATGGCCCGGATCGCGGTGAGTGCCTCGCGGCAATGCAGCGCTCGGGTAAAAAAATCATATGTCAAAAAGTTTTAAAGTGCCCATCTTTTTGAAAACGGAAAAGTTCTTAGAAAGAATTGGGGTATAACATATATATCTTTCAAGAAAATTAAAACATGAGTATTTGATTAATTTGTGATATTTGCTCGGGTAAAAAAATCATATCTCAGAAAGTTTTAAAGTGCCCATCTTGTTGAAAACGGAAATATTCTTAGGAAGGATTGGGGTATAATATATATTTTTTTCAAAACAATTAAAACATGAGTATATGATTATTTTGCAAGATTTGTTTTATTTATTAAAAAAATCTATCTAAATAAAGTTTTTTCGTTTTGGAAAAAAAATTATTTTAAACTTTGAACATTTAAGCATAAACAAGTCAAGTATAAATTTGTTTGTATCAGTAATGGTTTACGATATTTTTGAGTTCAAAATAAAAGTGTACAAATGTTTATATTGTTATAATTTTTGAAACAATCATTTGTTTAACCTCTAGTCACAACCAAAACCATGTCTTGATAGCCTTTATAATATATGTGAAATTCGCTAAAATCCCTGATGTACCCCCAAAAAGTGTGCACTTATTTATGAAATGGCCGAAATCTTGTAAGAATAAATTTAATTTTATAATTTTTCTGCAATCTTTAACATATAAATATCGTTACAAGTTGTTTTAACAAAAATATTCAAAACCTAATTATTTATTATTACCACTGAACACTGAACAACTCTGATTAAAAATTTATTTGTGTGCTTTTGGAATCCACTTCAAATCTGTATTTTGTACGCGTGGCGCATGAAGTAAAATTTCGAGTTTAGAAAAGCCCAGACAATTTGTCTCGGGTCGCGCAAATTTTCACGGGTCTTTTCTGAACTCGAAATTTTACTTCATGCCTAACCTGGGAGTGGAATCAATCGTTGAAAACTTCAAATTAAACTCTATTATAAAATCGACGAATGCCTGAAAATTACGTAAATAAAAAATACACTAAATATGATTTAACCGGGAAAGTCAGCGAAAAGTCATAGAATTTTGTTCAAATTGACCAAAATATCAACAAAAAAGCCATTTGATATTATTAAATTTGTCAAAATCAACTGCCATCATAAAAACTACAAAACACGTAAAAATTCCTAAAACCAACTTAACTATTGACAAAAACAATGAAAACAATTTGTTCAACAGTTTGTTATTTCCTCATTGGCAACACTGACGAGCGTGACATATTGACATAAATGTAGTGTTAAACCTCCGCTATAAGATATAAATCGTTTTTATTTGGAACAACGTAAGGAAATATTGAAAAATTATTTCCAAAGTGTGTGTTGTGTCGCAATGCAGTGCAGTACAGAGACATGCTGACTGATTTTTTGTGGCCGCAATTAGGCGATTTTGACTTGGGCGAGCTGTGGTCCCAGCAGGATGGAGCAATATGCCACACCAGCCGTAAAACTATCGATCTTTTTCACACTAAGTTTGGTCACTGTATTATCAGTCGTTTTGGAGGCATTAATTGGCAATCACGCAGCTGCGATTTGTCGTCGTTGGATTATTTTTTGTGGAGATGTGTTAAGGACCGTTGTTACTACAACTATTCGCAAACAATTGAAGCACTGAAGAAAAACATTCGAAAATGTACAGCAAAATTGGGTGAAATAGAAGCACTGCTGTGAAGATAGCCGCGGAGACCATATAACTGAAATTATTTTCCATAATTAATCGGAAGGTGTATTTTCTTGAATAAAGCAACAATCATTAAAAAATATTCAACGGTGTAGTTATAATATCAATTTTAAAATGAAACCATCAGATGGCCCACCCTTTATTAGTTATTTACATTACGTATTCAAAAATCCGGATTACCTGAGATTCAACGATGAGTCGAGATTTTCCTGATGGTTAAAAAGCATCATGATTCCAAAGAGATCACACAAAACATTAACTCTAGCGTATTTTTGTGACTTTTAAAAAATCCGGATTTTTACTAATTCGACAAACAAAAATGGGGGTTTCACACAGAAGGAAGTTATATTAAATGGTCAGAGAAAAAAATCTTTAAACAAGAAACTGTCGGAAAAATTTAACATTTTAGATTGTGGCTACCATGTCAGTTTTGCTTCAAATAATAATAAACAGAATTTTAGTTCAAATATCAATTAATGTATATTTCAACTGTCATAATTAACCTAACCTAACTGTCAAAACACAAGTAATGCGCTCGAAATGTCAAAAAGTCACATACAATGTAGATAGTACGTTAAAAAGTGATGAAACTTTAAGAATTACGTTAGATAGTTGAATTAGGTTACATTTCGCTTTATCAAGTTCGGTTAGGTTAGATATCACTCTGTGAAATGAGGTTAGGTTACACTAAATGACCAAATGTCAGCTCAAGTTAACTTATGTCAACTGTCATTGTATCAACTGTCATTATAGTTCAAATGCCGGTTACTGCTTACGTTAACTGTCATTGTATTAACTGACATTATAGTTAATATGTCGATTACCGCCGACTTATGTAGGTTAACTCTCATTAAAGCCCAAATCCCGGCCAATACCGACTTGTCTTGTTGTCAACCTATATCATATGTATTTTTTTTCAACTAGATTATTATCTTTAAAAACATTTTCAGTCATTTATTGTTCTTGCCATAGAATTCAGTTTGAAGTTTCAAACGAGCGTTTCCACTCCCAGACCAAGCATGATTTAAAATTTTGAGTTTAGATAAGCCTAAAATTTTGGCTTTAACTCGAAATTTTACTTTATGCGCCACGCGTATGAAACAGTGATTAAACGAGAAGTTGAAAAACACACAAAATGAATTTTTCATGTTAATCCTCACAAATACAGATAGTAATTTAGGCGTCTATTTGCTGGAGTGCAATGATTGCCATAGGGTGTATATTGGACAAACAGGCCGCAGTTTCAACGAACGTATTGCAGAACATCAGAAATGCTACGAACCTCAAAAAACTACGTCCACATATGCCAATCATTTGATCGAAAGTAATCATAATTTTAACAATAAATTCAAAATCCTGCATCTCTGTAACAAAGGTAGAAAATTGAATCTGCTTGAACAATTGGAAATAAATAAATTTAATAAACGCGGCATTCTATTAAATGATTAAGCAGACGTAAATAATTCACCACTACTTAATCTGTAATTCTGTAAATTTCAGTGTAACTTTTATTTTTGTACTGTGTAATTTTTCTTAATTTGGTCTTGTTGTATGTATGTATATGGCATATGTTAATGTTTTGATATGTTTTTGTGTACGTATATGTATATATTTACTTGCGAATTTAAATGTTATACTTATTATAATTAATTTAACTTTTCCGGACATTTATATTTATTTTCATAAATTTCACTACCACCCCGACCCCATTCCCTAAATAGTACCACCTCCTCTAGGTCATTAGTATTTAAGCGATAGTTTAAGTTTTTTATTCATCTGGATGATGAAGCCACTGTGTGGCGAAACAATTGTTGCAGTGTCAATCAATAAACAGTGAAATCTTAACCAAGTATGTTATTTACTAAAAGTGTTGATATGGAATTTCACCAAGTAACAGCCTTAACTAATAAATTATTAATAATAGGTGTTCAAAAAATCTATTGTAAATGAACGCGGCCAAATTCGAATACATATATTTCAAACACCCGCGAAGTCAGGCAACATATGAATTAGATTATAGCTGTAAATGAAAGCAGTGTCAATATGCTGTCAAAAGAAACTGTTCTTGGAATTTTAATAACTCCGTCATTAAATTTCAGTGAGCATATTGATAAGATCTGTGGTAAGCTGAGATCTGCCAGCTTCGCAGTGTTGTCGATGAGGGCTTCCGTCAATCAAAATGCGCTAAAATATTATCACGCCTAAGTTGGTAGTCACTTGAGCTATGGAGTTATTATATGGGGTGCTTCTAATTACACAATTCGACTGTTTAGGTTGCTGCAAACCTGCATTTATCAAACTGGGTATTCTCACGCTATATAGTATCTACATATATAAATGCTGTATTTATGTGTATCAACATAAAACCAAGTTTGCAACTAATCAAACATATAACAAATGTTCCGTTACTCGTAACCTAGACAGGATAACCGTACCAGCTCACTACACATCTTTGTATGAGCAAAGTCCGTATTATATGTGCCTCACCCTATATAATAAGCTGCCTGACTGTATTAGAACTGTTAAGCAAATTAAATTGTTTAAAAAAAAAAACTTAAAGCGCTCTTAATTGAGAAGGCATACTACTCGATTATCGACTTCTTAGATGACTCATTTATAGGCAGTAATTTAATTCGTATTATTATTTTATTTTAACTTATTTTATATTACTGAGTTTTTTTGTTTTCAATGTATTTTTTTTGTCTTTAATTATCTGTTTATATTAGTTCACCATATTTGTATTTGTATACTTCAGAGCTGGGCAGGATTCGAATCATTCAGGATTCGAATCCTGGATTCGAATCCTTTTAGAGGAGTCAAAAGAGGCATTCGAATATTTTAGTTCAACTGGATTTGTGATCCGGATTCGTTACATTCTTTTAAGAGGATTCGTATTCGAATCCAAATGTGGGTGATTCGAATCCTTATAAAAGGATTCGAATATTTATAAATGGATTCGAATGTTTATAAAAGGATCCGAATACTTACAAAAGGATTTGAATTGTCAAACATAATTTGAATTATTTGTGATTATTAACTTGAAAAATGTCTTTTGTGTGTTTTTAAATTTCTCGTTAAATCACTGTTTTATACGCGTGGCGGATGAAGTAAAATTTCGAGTTTAGAAAAGCCCCGTGAAAATTTTCTGGCTTAGTCTGGGAGTGGAAACGCTCGTTCGAAACTTTAAACTGAATGCTTTGATAAGAACATTAAATGACTGGAAATGTTTTTAGAGATAATAATCAAGTTTTTAAAATTTTATTTATTATTATTTCAAGTAAAACTGACATGGTAGACACAATCTGAGATGTTAAATTTTTCCGACATTTCCCTGATTCAAGATTTTTTTCCCTGGCCTTTTAATATAACTTTCTTTTGTGGGAAACCCACATTTTGTTAAATTGGTTTCATTGTTTTTGTCAATATTCAAGTTAATTTTATAAATTATTACGTGTTTTGTAATTTGCCTGCTGATTTTGACAAATTTAATAATATCTTATGGCTTTTTTGTTAGTGTTTTGGTCAATTTGAATATAATTCCATGACTTTTCTCTGACTTTCCTGGTTTTAATAATATTCAGTGATTTTTTTATTTAAGTAATTTTCAGGCATTCGTCGATTTTATAATAGAGTTCAATTTGAAGCTTTAAAGTTTTGAACGGGTGTTTCCACTTCCAGGCTAAGCATACAATTTTGAGTTTAGAAAAGCCCCGTGAAAATTTGTCGAGGGTCGCGCAGCGACCCGAGACAAATTTTCGGGCTTTTCTAAACTCGAAATTTTACGTAATGTGCCACGCGTACAAAACACAGATTTGAAGTGAAGTTCAAAAACACACAAAGACATCTTTAATCAGAGTAGAAGGGAATCAGATATTTTGTCTGTTATCAACGATGTTCAGTGTTAATAATAAATAATTAGGTTTTGAATATTTTTGTAAAAACAACTGGTAACGATATTTATGTATTAATGGTTGTTAAAAAATAATAAAATTAAATTCATTCTTAAAGGATTTGTATTCGTGATTCAAAAAAAAACAGGATTCGAATCTTTGATTCGAATAATATTTATCTCTTACAAATCCTTTATTCGAGTACTCGTGATTTGAATCATATAAGGTGATTCGGATTCGTGATTTAAATTCGAATTCCTTTTTATTAACGGCAATAAACCTTTTTACATCAGAATATAAACATTATAAATAACAATTAACAAAGTATACTGCTATTAAAGGAACAGAGACTAATTCTAAATATTGGCGTAAGAACAAATGCAAGTAAAAGTAATAAAAATGAGAAATGTACTTGTTTTAGTTTTGACATAAATTGAAAATGGGATTGTGAGAACAAATCAAAATTAGGATCAAGAGACAGTGAGTTTGAAATACGCATGCGTCTGGAAAGTGGATTGTTGTAGGCGTAGTTTGACCTATGCATGGGAATGCGAAATAATGGTTTATGACGGGTAGTACGATCTGATATAATAATGTAGAAATCAAGGTGCCCCAATAAATATGGATATTGCGTTTGGCTACTCAGCAGTTTATAAAACATTGACAAATATTATAATCATTTTATATATATTCGAATCCTTTTATGAGGATTCGAATCACCCGTATTTGGATTCGAATACGAATCTTCTTAAAAACATGTAACGAATCTGGATCACGAATCCAGTTTATCTAAAGTATTTGAATGACTCTTTTGAATCTTCTAAAAGGATTCGAATCCATTATTCCATTCCTGAATGCATCGAATCCTGCCCAGCTGTGAATTATACACACACTCATAGAGATTTTTTCAAAATGATGGCAATTTACTCAGAATATTTAAAAATGTTTATTCCTACTAACATTTAAGATTTATAAATTGTTACTACAAACATTTTATATATTTATATATTTGAAATATAATCACAGTATTTTTAAAAGACTGTTTCTGAAAATCGAATTGAAATCGAGACGCTTCTCATCATCTCCCACCGTGCCGGCAAATATTGAATTTACAAAGAAACCATTATTGGTAATTTGCTTTGGGAACTTGAGACCAGCAAGACGGAATAAAAACAGAATGCGTGTGTGCGCCAGTAATGAAAAATTAAATTACGACAGAGAAAAAGTCGAGACGGTTACATAAAGAAGGGTTCAGGGAATTGTTTGCCGTTCCATTTTATTTCAACATTTCATCTCACTGAATAATATTCGTCTCTTACATACGTGTAAATTGAATAGGCTGGAATCATTCTAAAAAAAAAATCGCATTTATTTAAAAAAAGTTATTATTTCAGAAAGTTGTACTTAAATTATTTTTATGAAAGGCTCTTCAGGAGGTTTAAATTATTTTTTTTACTGCTAGCTACAAGAAATTAATTTATTTCAGCTGTAACTCATTTCACAAATAATTTAGTTTGAAATGTATATACCATTAAATTAAACCGCACTCTCTATGTTATGTACAAATGAAATAGATCAAATAACTCAGCTGTAGACTTTTAGTTCAGATAAATACTAGTACATATTGTTACCCGAATGCAAAAACTTTTCCAATTTCGAATATTTACAGTATATACAGAGAATTTTTCTTTAAAGTATACATAGCCCGACATACCGTTCGTTTGTTTTATCGTGCTCACCATTGGGATCTCGTAAACTATTAGAGATACTTTCGTATCTCAAATAGTCATAAAGGATTAAATTAGGCAAACATTTCTATTTGTATTACAAAATAAAATGACGATTATTTTTACAATATAGCGAAGAATGTAAAAATCGTCAATATTTTCTTTTCGCCTCAACTTTGTTAATTAGAAAGATGAAAAGCTGAAATTTGAAACGTACCTAAAACAACAACTGATAAACACAACAAAAATGTTAAAGTATATACAGAGTGTTTTGTTTTCAAGATATGACATCAAAGTTTAAGCCATATTTTATTTTTACACCATTGAAAAGAGCATGAAATTTGATCCTAAAATTATGTATCATGTCAAATTAAAATAGTATATTGGTAATGAATACTTTGTTCATATGTGTGTCTATTGCACTTTAGAGGAAATCAGTGTATTATGCGCGTGGCGCATGAATTAAATTTCGAGTTTAGAAAAGCCTGGAAATTTGGATTTGCTGGCGCGACTCGGTTCGCTCGCGCGCAGACAAATCCAAATTTTCAGGCTTTTGCAAACTCGAAATTTTACTTCATACTTAACCTGGGAGTGGAAAACTCTCTTTAGAATAATATTAATTGCTTTAATACAGAATACAGAAAGCAAAAAATTATCAACTCTATTTTGAAATGTATTGAGTATTTGATTTATTTGCTTAGTTTCTGTAATTTCAATTTCATTATATTTACTAAGAACTCATTAAGTTAATATATTTACTAGTAATAAAAAAATAAACTATAAGTTTATTTCCACTATACTTTTTCATAAATTATTAGGTGTTTACATGAAAAAACGCTGAGATTATAAATTATATTTATTCAATTAACAAATTTACTATATTATATCATTATTAAAAAAAAAACGACATTGTGCTTTAATAAATTTCAATTTAAAGGATAACATTTTAACTCACAATTGTCGTTTGGGGTAAATCATAATAATAACACTTAATTAGTGGAAGAAAGATCATTTATTCATTACCAATATAATTTATAGTGGTGTCACATTACAAACAGTTCGTGATTTACTTTTGTTCAAATTTGTATTTTACTGTACCTACGTCCAATGGGAAATGTTAGAGCAAGTACTCAAAAAGTTCTCCATTCTGTTGTAAACAATAACCCAATCTGTTATAAAATGCTTTACATTAGCCAAGTGCCTATCTGTAATTGATCTGCAATCCACAAAAATTGCTTCCAGCAAAGATTCAATATTTGGATGGCGTTTTTTATAAATTTTGTTTTTCAGGTGACCCCATAAAAAGAAATCGCATGGTGTTAAATCAGTAGATCTTGGTGTTGATAGTGCCACGGCGACTAATCCAACAATTGGGAAAATTAGCATTTAAATATTCCCTTACATTTAAACCATAATGGGCCGGACATCAATCATGCTGATACCATATCTCCTGATTTTCACGTGCAACTTCTTCTAACGCAGGGCCAACCTGGTCGATAAAAAGGTCTAAATAAGAATTCGAATTTGAATTTCCATAAATTTTAAATGGCCCAATAAAATTATTCTTAAAAGTACCAGCCCAAATATTTATTTTTTGCGGGAACTGGGTTCTAGATTGTAAGCGTATCCGGGGATTTTCCTGGGTCCAGAATCGCGTGTTCTGTGTGTTAGGCTCGTTATTAAGAGTTAACGTGCATCTATCAGTAAAACAGATAGACTGCAAAAAGTTTCGGTCGGTGTTTGATCAATCCTGCATTACTTCACAGAATACACGCCTGTTTTTTTTTCATCCACTAGTAGTATCTCCTGATGACATTGATATTGACATTGATGTTTGTAGGGATTTGCTTCTTCAGAATCTTATGTACAGAGAATTTAGACACGTTGCACTCACGAGCAATACATCGTATGCTAGTTGTTGGTTCAGCATTTATCAAACCCAAAACTCTTTCTTCCAATTCATTGTTGCATCTTCTGTTCCGTTAGCCTGTAAGGTTAATGTTTTTGAATTAATATTTGTTGAAATTGGACTATTAAAATACCTTTTGAATCATCTGCCGCTACACTTGTTATATTTTCAAACTTGTTCACAAACTTGGTAATTGTTGATACAGACGGAATTAGTCGATTGTTAAATTTAACCGAAATTAAGCCACAAACTCTGCGTAAACCACTCTAAAATGTTTTTTATAATGAATACCCTCTCTTCATTGGAATAACTCAGATTATTATTCATAACAATTATAATGCGTAAATTGATATCTGAGTATCAAAATTATCTTCACTATAACATGACATTTGTCAAACTCATGGCAAGGGTTTTTATTTAATGGTACATTGTTCAACCTATTTTTATTATTTTTGAGGTTAATTCTGGTACAAACGTAAATTAAAGGAATCTTTTTTAGAGTAATAAAAACTGTATTAAATGTATCAATTAATACAGTTTTTATTACTCTAAAAAAGATTCCTTTTAGATTTTTCTGTAAAATTAATAGCGGAGCTAATAATTACGCATATTTAATTTTACATGTTAAATTCCTATGTTCGCCCCTTATCCCAGACACTCGGTATAATATCTTGTATAAACATGTTCCAGTTAGGAGAAAAGTAAAGTCTCATTTTCCTAAATGATTTTCGCCATCGGTTATTAAATTAATTAAAAGCAAACGTCTTGCACACAAAAAATTTAAGAATACTTGATGTATGAAAGATTACAACACCTTTTCTAAATGAAGATCAGATGGCAAAAGACTCATTCAAAATGACCACCTTATCTAGATTCGTAATATTGAAAATAACATACCAAATAATGTTAATGCTTTTTGGAAATAATGCAAATCAAAAGAGATAGTGATGGTACTTTTCCATCATGTACCCACAAAGGAGCAGCGATGGCTACTTCTATTATAGATATAGCCAATTTATGCGCCAGTTTTCTTAAAGTGTCACACTAACTATTCCAGTGTGAGTCAAATATAACATTATCTTCTTCTTACTGAATCTGCTATCGTAGAATCAAGTTCTGATATCAAAGCAATACTTACCTGTTTTTAAGTCGGGTATCAAAAAGGATGTAGAAAATTATCGTCCCATAGCTATTCAGTCATGTATCCCGAAACTGTTGACAGAATTGTCTATCAATATATGATGCTGCACTTTACACCCACAATAATTGATCAACAATATGGATTCTTTCTTTCCAGATCAAATCTATTTATTTATTTAAACTTTATATCAGATACACTAAAAAAGACTGTTATTCCATACTCCGCGTTTTATCTGTATCGTTAGATGTACATTTCGAGACACAAGAGTTTGTTATTGATAATGAGCACCTTGAGTCACGGAATGTACATCTAACGATACAAATAAAAAGTAAAGTAAGGAATAACAGTCTTTTTTAGTCTAATAATCACTCCACGTAAACTCAAAAGCATACAGTTATTTATACCGGATACTTTGGAAGAAGGCTCGGTCGTGGATTCTATCTACACCGACTTCTCCAAAGCCTTTGACAGGGTTAATCACACAAGGCTTTTGTATAAACTTTGCTCATATGGCGTTTGGGGACTCATGCGTTAATGGCTACGGTCCTCTATTTGTAGCAGGAAAATGTTAGTTAAAGTAAATAATATCACCTCTGATATTATAACTAACGCAACCTCAGGGGTTCCGCACGGCTCCCATTTAGGACCGTTACTTTTTCTTGTATTTGTAAATAATATTGGTAAAAATCTTGCTTCAAATATTCTTCTATACGCAGATGATATGAAAGTATTTCATAATATAAAGTCTATACATGATTTTAATACCGTACAAAATGATCTAAATCAGATCATGGTTTGGTGTAATGAGAATAATCTATATTTAAATACAAGTAAGTGTAAGTATACGTATTTCGCGTAAAAAAGACTTGTTATTACCTTTTGAGTATTCATGAACTAATCTTATTCTTCAGAGAGTTGACTCAATTAAGGATTTGGGAGTCTTATTCGATGCTAAACTTCAGTTTAATAATCACATCAACATAATCTTGGCCAAAGTGTTGCATGCTGTTTGGTTTTATACGTACGTACGTGGTTTAATACGTAGGTTTACTTCACATTTTAATTTAATTAGAACTGTTGTATCTCTCTTATATCTTTTGTATAGCCTATTATAGATTACTGTGGAATTATATGGCTAGAAAATGTACAAAGTAAAATGATAAAATTGATTTGTTTTCGCTGTCATGAATTTTATCATGATTAAAATATGATACTTAAATATCTTGGGTTCCTTCCTTTAGTTAAACGAAAATCTACTTTTCATTAGGTTTTGCGTATCGCATATTAAATAGCAGAATTAATTGCTCTGTGATACTCTTATCTATTTCATTATATGTTCCTACGTGCATTACTAGGCAGCAGCAGCTTCTTGCTAGCAAGTATCGCGCAAAAAATTATGCGTACAACAGCCCTAGATATGTTTTAATTAATAGCATTAATATGTATTGTAAATTATAAAAAAATCTTGTTAGGAACAAATGTAGATACTCGTAGTTATTTTATTAAAATTATATTAAACATGTCAATTTTACGAATTAATTACTTTGAATAAGAAAAGTCAAAACATAAGTGAGGCTTACGAATAAAGTTTAACAGGAATAAGACAAATTTGTTGAAAATTTGATAAAAACTATTGATTTCAAGTATCTAACATTGGGGAAAGTACTATGATAGACATATCAATTTTATTTAATTTGGATTTTCTACACCACATTGCGTTATCGAAAGCTATTCTGCCCTTTTCTGCCCTTCTTTTTTAAATGTTACTACTAAGCAAACCCAACCTGTCCTTCAAATATTTGGGATTGGCAGCATGCAGGACAATGTAGCATCGGCAGTTATTGAAGCAGGGCCCGGTGCAAAGTTGACCTGTGGGACTTTGAAACAAATTTCGTACAACAAAATTGCAATTTATTGCATTTTGCTACGTGCTTGAGCAATATATTCACTATATTCGTTCTGCAACTTATTATATGCTAACCATTGTCCTAACCTAACATAGAATTATGTGAGATCACTAGTTTAAGGCTCATATTTCAAATAAATAAACACATTTTTGGTAAAATAAAACAAATAATGGAAGATTATAAAAATCGTAACGTAATTGATTATTAATTAATTATTGTTTAAGTTTAAATTTACTTATATAGGTTTTAAGCTGTGATGTTTCCCATCATAGTAGGGGGCAAAAGTGTAAGGGGCGAAATGTATCTGGGGTGAAATGTGGAGTACTAAATGTGACGAGGGCGAAATGCGTGGGGACAAAATGAGGAAAGCGAAATCTGAGGGGCGAATTTTCTATATCCCCATTACTATACATATGTATACTTGAAAGAAAAACTCCCTGTATACGCCAAAGTTGATAGCAATGGTATTAAATTATTTCTTCCGCAAAAGTGAAGATTTGCGGAGGGAATTTAGTAGAAAAATCATTGTCTATTATGACAGATTCAAGAAAAAAATATACATAAGACGATCGATAATAACTTCCTAACTTTAATTGTCTAATTACGTGTCTGCACGTAATTTTATTACATAATTTAAATTTCACCAATCTGCTTAACATTATTATGATACATCCGAAACTTGCTGAAGTAGATAGTCGGGAAGTTTTGGATGTATCGTAATTGTTGAGCAGGTTTTATAAAATGTAGTTGCGAGGAGTTCACCAACATCGAAGCTTTCATAAAGTTATATTTAGCCTAGATCAAATTTACCAATTGTTATTCTATACTTAGGACACTAGAATTGAAAATTAATAGTCTAATACCAGTTTATATATTACAAAAAAAAATCAAAAGTGTATTTTTAATATTTAGTTACAATAATAATGATTTCTAGTATAGTAGAGTCTTAATATTCTATATTACTACATTTTATTACTACTTCTACTAACTCTACTGGAGTGTTAAACATTTCTACTAACATCCATTGATTTAAATTGTCTACTAAAGTGTTTGTCAATGAAACCGGTTTACCGGTAGTTCACCATCGAATTTGATTTGTTGAAGCAATTTAAAGTTAGTTTTTATTTTATTATTTAACTATTATTTTAATTCTGTATCACATTTTTGAAGTTTATCCAAAAGGCTTTTAATTAGGCTATTTTATTTTTGTATCAAGAAAATACCATATGTTTTTTTAAGTTATGATTAATTTTGTTAAAGATATAATTTTCTGAATACCGAAGCATGAATGCTGTTTTTACATAAAATTTTAAAATTTTAGGTTGCATAAAAGCCTTGCAGCCATATTAATAGAATTGCCGCTTATATCATTATAGTATAATGCTAGTTAATTTCTATGAAACCCGTACAAACATGATACTATCATTTTATATTAATAGAACAAAATCTACATGTTATTAGTTACTTTTGAACTATTGATAAGATGGACGTGGTAAGATCGCATTTTCATGTGTACTATCTTTATTCTAATATAGATATCCAGAATGCTATCACTCGACTGATCAGCTGATTTTGAGCGTTGGTACACAAATGCACATGAGTTGTTAATTGTTTGTTACGTTTAATACTTGTTACTTGTTTGTTTCGTTTATAGTTGTGACACTTTGCTGTAAAAAAATGCCAATAAACACCGAATATACATAAAACAATGTGATTCATTCTTACCGCAATTACTTATAATAACTACTAACAATAATGGCGGCGCACAACGAGAACGTAGAATTATGTGCTCCTCAAAAGAAAGCGAATTCAACCTACAAACGTTGCAGTAAAATACTGCCATCCTAGCTGTGCGGCACCACAGAGGAAATAATAACCAGAGTAATCACGCCTGTAACTCGGAATCCACAGTTTGCATAGTGTAACCATCTCTGAGGCAATTATCAAAACATCCACCTATTAAAACCTTCAACCAAAACAGTTTCCTGTAATTTTGATGGCGATTTAAGGCACAAAAACATATGTTAAAGGATGATTCGTTCATTGGAATGTTAATGTAAACATAAATATACTCATATTTCAATAGACCCATACACCAATTTACTGCTGACTGACAGATGTGAAATAAAAACATTATTGTTTTAATGCGTTCAGTTTGTAGATAATTTGATCTTTTATATATCCACTAATATATAGCCACAGAGTAAACAATAATATTGTTTCTTCTGCGATTAAGCAAAGTTCTCCGCCACCGCCGAGGTATTACCTGAGAACTAATTATGTCAATCAGGCACGGATCCAGGGGGGGGGGACTGGGGGAGCTTTCCGGGCTTACCGGGCTTTCATTAATTCCCGAACCCCACGTGACCAAAAATAATAGGCAACCAAATGTACAAGGTGGTATAGCTCACACAAAAATTCCCTAGATTTAAAAATATTTATTCACCGGCGTATTTTTATGACGACTGAAAATATTAATATTAATATTAAGCACTACGAAAATGTGCCATCAAAATAAACGCGTCTTGCTCCGTTGTAAATACCATTTTCGCAGTATTTGCTTATCCTAGCAAATTGCTCTGCAAAATAAATAGAAATAAAACTCAATGTTTCAGAATAATTAAACAATTTTTGCTTACCTGAAAATTCCGGGCGAATCTTGTAAGATCTCAAAGGTTGGTTTAACGATGCACCGCGCATAAACGTTTATGTCAAATTTGACTTTAGTAACGTTTGGTTACTTTTTTCAAAGCCTCCAACGTACAAATACAATAATTTACGCGGCAATGTTAAATTTAGTCACGTGGGGTTCGGGAATAAACGAAAGCCCTGTATTTGAAAAATAAAAACGTTTATTTTGAACGGTTTATTTTATTATTATCGGTGTTCATGAGGGAACAAGAGTGATTAAAAAAAATACGTTTTTTAAACAGCTCATTAAATCAGTGTTTTATACGCGTGGCGCAAGAAGTAAAATCGAGTTTAGAAACGCCTGAAAATTTGTATATTTTGTTTATTGTATAATCAAATTTAATAAATAAAATTGATGATTATTTAATACATATATTGTCTTTGGAAGTAACGCCTGCAATTTATTGTTCCTATATAAATATTCTTGTAATGAAAAATATTAAAATTAAGTAAGTATGAAATATTTAAGTACACATTTTCCGACTTTCTATTGTTTATAAAAGTTCAATTTGAGGCTATAAACAAGTGTGTTTCACTACCTGGTTAAGCATGAAGTAAAATTTCGAGGTTAGAAAAGCGTGAAAATTTGGATTTGCCGGGAGGCAAACACTGAAATGCTTTTTGTAATATTTTCAAGTTCAAAATTGACATTTAAACGAATTCCATGAAGGTTTACTAAATTAAAAAAAAAGTTAAATAATCCATACAGGGTGCCCCGATTAAGCAGCCCATGCATAGGTATCTTCTAAATGGTAAGAGATAGAGATTTGGTTAAAGGGGAGAAAATATGCAGGACGATGAGTACTAGCTATATCCGTTATATAATTAACAAAACAGTTGATAGTTCAGACCATACTCATTATTGATGATAGAAGGATAATATTTTTACATTATTAGGGCACTTTTTATCCTTTTTAATAATATGTAGTCAGATTTATCATAAAGCAAATATTTTCCAATATATGCATACTACCTTCATATTTTTATGTGGGCGTCAAAGTTGGCCATGAGCTAATTTTATAGATTTTTAATTTTCTTTAATTTGGTATATCATATGATATGTTTATTTTTTCAAAAACAATTAACGCTTTATGTTAGTATTGTTATTGTTATTATTTCATTTATTTTGGTAATTTATAGCCAACTTCCAATACTATGAAAATATCGTCCAGTTTTTCTATTAATGAAAACAAACCTACCATATGATACATCAAATTAAAAAAGAAATGTCTACAAAATGATATCATGGCCAACTTTGACGCCCATATAAAAAAAAATGGTGATGTGTCCATCATAGTACTTTCCCCGTTTAGATTTAATATTTTTGAATTAAATTTAATTAAATATAAATTAATAAAAAAAAAAGCAACCGGCGACTGCATATCAACCCGGGACCGCCTGCGCCACGACTCTTCATGACCTATCGATGTTATAACCAACAATAATTATCTAAAAAAACACTATTTTTAAATAACTCCTAAACTAAGAGTGCTATGATAAAAAGTAAATATACAATATATCTTCATTTTTTATTGTATACAATGTTTATTTGAAACATTTTTTAGTTTTGTGAGTATCTGGAAAAAACTAAAAAACGCTAAGAGTAAAGTACCACTTCCTTTCAAAAAGCTTAAGTTTTAAGTTTCATCTCGATATCTCCAGCGGTTTTTGCTCTATATCATTCTATCATCAATAATAACCAAGTTATAAAGGAAAATAAAAATATCGCACAAATCAGTTTTTTCGCAATGTGCTCTGATGGATTAACTTTTTTGTTAATTTAACACCGGGTATAGTTGGTACTCATCGTCTTGCATATTTTCTACCATTTAACAGATCTGTATCTCTTGCCGTTTAGAAGATACACATGCATGGACTGCTTAACCGGGACACCCTGTATATTGAAACTATTTTTCAATCGTAAGTATATATGCGTCTTGAAACGGACATACTGTATTTTCTTTATAGAGAGCAATGAATTATATTTTTATCACAACTTTTATCGATTTATTTAACATAGTTAAATTTTTTAGTAAAAATAATGCATCATACGACTGTTTGGAAACCCATAAATCTACTGATAATTTGGTTTAAAGTGTTCGTTTTCAAGTGTTCACTCGCCCCACAGATGATCTAAAAAACAGTCCAAATTCGTACCCTTCTTATCTGCCTTTGCCCTTAAGCCCTAGAAATCAATTACTAAGGATGTAAAAAATACATAGAAAAATATTTGTAAAAGTACCCTCTTCAAAGTACTTATAGAAAATCGTTAGTGAGAAATATTTTAAGAAAAATAATCAGTATGTTTTTCGCTCTCCAGTGTGCACGTTAACGGTTTCTAATTTTATACGGACAAACTATAATTTAATTAAGTATAGTGAACATTTAGTGTTTTTACATAATAGTTGTAGTTCTAGTGATATTTAGTTGTTAAAATATGGCTAATTATTTAAAATGCGCCTATCGTGATTGTGGCGCGAGGAAAACCGAGGATGTACACTTCTTTACATTTCCTGTAAATAATAGCGAAAGATGTGATCATTGGTTAAAAAATGGTGGTAATATAGATCTCTTTATTTTGTCCGAAAAGAAACTTTCTTCAAAGCGCCTGTGTAATAAACATTTTCAAGCAAGTGATTTTACAAATTACCAACAAAATAGACTGTTAAAATCAGCAATTCCAAAATTATTTGACATAGTATTAAGTGATTCGGATTCCGATTTAGAAGTGTTAAAGCCCATTCACATGTACACCCGAAAATTGGAAAAGGATTTGCCATCTACATCCAAAGAAGTAAGGTTTTTAACCCCAAAAATAAACAAAAATTTTTAATATATGACATAATAATTTACTTTTTTTTATATATCATATCCTTATATATTCGTATACTCTGTACATTTGCGGACATTCGTTGATTCTATAAAAGAGTCTAATTTAAAATTCGAACGAGTGTTTTCAATCCCAGGCTAAGCATGAAGTAAAATTTCGAGTTTAGAAAAGCCCCGCGTAGAAAATTTGTCGAGGGTCGCGCTAGCGACCCGAGACAAATTTTCACGGGGCTTTTCTAAACTCGAAATTTTACTTCATGCGCCACGCGTATAAAACACTGACATATTGTAAAATTTAAAAATACTAGCCTTTATTTTGTTCGGTTAATTGACAAATTATATTGAATATTCAATTTTATTTATAAAATCTTGGCAAAAACTTGAAACCTGCTACAACATTTCAAATAAAGTGGATTAATAAGAAATCGTGGAAATTAGTGAAAAACCTATTTAAAAAATCTATAAATATAAAACATGGATTTGTGTGAGTGTTTTCCACTCCCCGATTAAGCATGAAGTAAAATTTCGAGTTTAAAAAACCCTGAACATTTGGATTTGGCGGCACGAGCGAAGCGAGTTCAAGCTTTTCTAAACTCGAAATTTTACTTCGTGCGCTACGCGTACAAACACTAATTTATTATGAAGTTCAAAAACACATAATCGATCTACTATTTTTGTCAGAAGTATAGTTAAAGATCTGAAATAAATGTACATAATGTTGATATGATTTACCAAAATACCGGTACATTTTGAAGAGCAATTTTTGCGATTAACCGGTATGCCGGTATTCCAATCCCTACCTGTATCATATAACTGTATTTATTTTAATTTAAATTGCATTACGTGAGAGTAAATCTAGATTTCAATATTATATGTGGAATTAAAAATTGAATGGTGTAGATTCACGCTCGATGTGTTTATTTTGATAAAATAAACAAACCGAGCGTCATCATTTTTTGTTCCGTCGGTACCGTTAGAGAGGAAAAAATATAAACATTCCTCTGCGGATCCGATAAACAAATGAATTGGGAAGAGTGGGGAAACCTAGTAGTTACTCTAAATCACACGCCTGCTGGGTGAGCCACCTGACAGAGCCGCCCCCCAGCCAGCGTGAATACTCTGATTACTCCATACTCTGTGGCGACACCCAAGAAAAAGTGCTGCGGTGTAACTATCCCAATAAGTAACTTAACCTTAACGGCCGAGTGTACTCCAGAAATGTTAAACGTGTTAAAGATGTTAGTGATTGAACTAAGAGTAAATAATAAACATCTTAAAGATGTTAGTGATTGAACTAAGAGTAAATAATAAACATCTTAAAGAAAAGGTCATCGTCCTGGAAGAAAAATTGAAAAAATCCGAGAAGGAAAATTCACAAAAAATGTACTGGATTCAGATGTTGTAATAGACGGCGTAAAATCAACGGAATCAACGGTAGTAAACAATATAGAGGACAAACCTGTTGCAGCGAAAACACCCGTACGGAGAGAAAACAGCATAGGCAAGCCAACATACACGGAGGCTGCGCGCAAGTCCAAGGAGGTTAAATCACACAATGTCAATTCAACTTCAAAATCTGTAAACAACAACAAAACCGATATACTATCAACAGAAAAGGAAGATATAAAATCCCTTGACTTCAAGTTAGTGAACTACAAAAAGAAATGAATAAAATAACCGGTAATTATTGGAACCCAAGTAAAAGATAACAACAAGTTTATTTCAACAGAGAGACGTCGGTGGGCACATGTGAACCGAATAGAACCCGAAACAAAAGAAGAAACAATCACACAATATGTGAAGGAATCACTAAAAATTGAGGATGTCAAATGTCGCTCACTCACTGCGAAAGATGATGTATGCTTATTTAAAGTTGGAGTAACATACAAACCTACAAACCTACAAAAACTACTAGTAGCAGATATGTGGCCAGTCGGAGTTGCTGTAAGGGAATTTATACCACGCATGAAAACAGTTAACCATCAAAATGGAAATTTTCCAAGCAAGGGGTTGCAAAACCCCAATTCGTAATCAGCAGTTCGGAAAAAAACATATTAAGATTAATTCCCATAAACATCTGCTCATTACAAAACAAAGATTATGAACTGGAAAAATACATAACATCACAGGATTTTGACATAATATCAGTAAATGAATATTGGCTGCGAGAAGAAGAACTAGGATTCTGCAAATCGGTGGCTACTCACTAGGCAGTGCCTTTACTAGATCAGCGGCAGCTCATGGAAAAACATTACTTTTAATTACAAACATACTTCAATACAAAAATTTGCCAAATGTGACAAATATTTTATTGAAGTGTGTTGTGAGGTCTGTAGTATATTGTTAACTGAATATGACACTGCTTTACTCTCAGTATATAGATCACCCTTAGGTGACATCAAACAATTTTTTATTGCTTTTGAAAATATTATAGAGGAATTACAGAAATTAATTAAAACGGTGATAATAGCCGGCCTGACAAGTTGTCTGCATTTATATAGGTTAGGATAAAAATGTCAAACACTCCGTCTTCTCGGATATGACGTTAAATGCATTTAGGACCCGTGTACTGCCTGGATGTTGCGTGCACGTTAAAGATCCCTACCGGTGGGTTGGAACTCCCACAGGGTTCGGTAAAATTCCCGGATAGCTGTAGACCTAATCTCCGGCGTCATGATTGGCCATAGCAGCAGAAATAGATGACGTAAAACCCAAAATAAAAAAATAGCAGGAGATTTTGATGTAGATTTTTAATAATGAACAGGCATTTTATTATACTATGTCTTGCTACAATTTCCGGCACATTGTCCATGAAAGTACAAGGGTCACAAAAACCACTGTAACTTGTATTGATAATATTCTAGTCAACGGAAACGTACAATGCAAGGTAAATTTTGCTGGGCATTACTTCTCTGATCACTATGGTATTAGTGTGGGTATAGCTATTGACAAAATTAACATTAATTTAAACAATAGGGTACAATTAAAACTAATAACTAGTAATACTTTGAATATACTAAAGGAATTGCTCTCTTACGTGGATTGGTCTATTATATTGATGTGTGATGAACCTCGGAGATTCTATGATGTTTTCCATACAGTATTAATGACTGCGTTTATTGAGGCATGTCCTCTAATTAATGTAAAACAAGGCAATAGTAGTAGACAATGTAAATGGTACAGCCAAGAACTAGCCAGCCAAAAAGCAAATAATCGATACAATAAATCAAGTTTATCCTACATCTGAAACGGAGTTATTAATTACCCAACCTAAAAAAGAATACAAACACAATATTGATTTAACTCATAACGGTTATGCTGATAACAAAATATTGTCTACTATGAAAAACCATAAATTATTATAGAATTTTCAAGGAAAACTAAGTAATAAAAACTCAAACTCAAATAGAAACACAACTGAGATTACTGCTCAGTCATTTAAAAATCACTTTGTCAACATTGTTGAAGCAATCATGTCACATTACCGCAAAACCTAAAAAAGGGAACTCAACACTCTTTCTTTACGCGGCCTACAGATTGCTTTTGAAGTGGGAAATATCATAGCATCTCTGAAAAACTCCTTAGCTCGGGATTACTACGACATGAATACCCAAGTACTTAGGGATATAAGCGGTGGAGTGGTTGTAGTGCTAGCACACATCATTAACGTGTGTTTTGAAAAGGGTTACTATCCGGATCAACTGAAATTGTCGAAAGTCTCACCAATTTTCTAAAAAGGCGACAAATCTATGGCAAACAATTATAAGCAAATTTCCACAATAATTATATTTGAGATGCTCGTTTTTATGAATATATGGAAAAACAATTTAGCAAAAGACAATATAAGTATCGTATAGAGAGAACTACTTTTGAGGCTATGTGTGAATTAGTAACAAATGCTATTGAGGCATTTGAGCTCGGTACTGACCTCTGCACTGCTTATATTGACCTGAGCCTACTAAATAAACTTGAGTTTTATGGTTTTAGAGGTAATACCCTAGAATTAATTAGAAGTTACCCAACGGGTAGACACCAGGTTGTCTCATATAATGGGATGCGGTCACGGGAGTCTGAACTGACCCGCGGGTTGCCGCATGATTCCGTTTTAGGAACATTACTGTTTTTGATTTATGTGAATGATCTTGACAGTACTATTAACGCAAGGACATATATATTCGCCGATGTACAAAACTTAGCAGATAATAGCACTAGTATAATGGATAATCTGCTACAAGCAGCGGAGTAGTTCGATGCAACTGGTTTCTCAATGAATGCTGATAAAACTAAACACCGCAAATTTGAAATCAATAGCTCCAACCGGCAAAGTAAAATTAAATTCTTAGGAGTGTATTTTCAGCTGGCACTTACATGGGAAGCACAAATTGATCATCTAAGCAAGAAAATTAACAAAAAATATATATTTGTTACGAAAAGTTTAAACAAACACTAACATCAGAAGTACAACTAGAATGGTTTAATTCGCTAATATACATTTATTGATAGGCCGTGGCATCTTAGTATGGAGTAGCTCACCACCTGCTAAACGTATTTTTATACAGCAAAAGAAGTCAGATAAGTAGCTGGTGTCTCGCATTTCGAATCGTGTAAAACACACTTTAACGAGCTTTGCATTTTAACTGTGCCCGCAATGTATGTGTTAGAATGTATATACATGTATAACAAAACATATCTAACCGGCAAAGACATGCAGACACTCACAGTTACAACACTAGGCTCAAGAATAGTCTCCTGCTACCAAAAATAAGATTACAGAAAACTGCAAATAACTACGAGTACATGTCATTGCAAATGTTTAATAAATTCCTTAACTTCTACAAATACTCCTACTAAATAAATTTAAAAATGTGATAAAAGCAAGACTGACCGCCGAAGTGCTATATTCCTGCCAAGATTATTTTGATTTGGAATGGTGAAGAGCTGTGATAACACTGTGATAAACATTTTTACATACTTTTTACATTTAACAATTTTTTTTATCTTTTTGAAATTTTTTACATTTTTAAATGTTTACATTTTACATTTTTACAGTGTTTTACATTTTTACATGTCATGTTATGTCCACCTTACAATTTTATATTTACACTTATTTATTTATTTATTATTAATTAATTTTGAATATTCAATTATCTTATTATCATTAATAATTAAACATGTTGTCGTTTTGTTTAATTTTTGTATTTTCTAATTTCTGTATTTGGTGATTGAAGGTAGACTACAGACTACACATATTATAAAGGGTGTCCCAACAAGAGCGCCGGATTTAAATTTGCCGCCATTTTGTTAATACGAGTTGTACGGTGATTTTTTTTACAGTTGTCAAGTACAGACCACGCTATTTAAGAATATGGAGAAGTATTCAAACGAACAACGTTTAATTATTGTAAAAACACATTACAAACATGGTAAAAGTTTTGCGAAAACAATTCGCATATTACGTCAAGTTTTCGGTCGCCATTATGCGCCAAATGAATCGACAGTGAGGCGTTTAATTACAAAATTTAAGACCTAATTTACGCTGATGGATCAGAAGACCATTGTTCGTCGTCGTCCTTGTCGGTCACTAGAAAATATAGACACAGTAAGGGAATCTGTAGCCGAGAATCCAGGAACTTCCATTCGGCATCGTGGTCAAGAATTAAACATTTCCAAAACCACTATGCAACGAATTTTGGTAGAAGATCTGCATTTGCACGCGTACAAGATTCAATTTGTGCAAGAAATCAAGCCAAGGAACCATGAGCAGCGCCGTGGATTTGCTGATTGGGTGTTGGAACATCATCAAATTAATCCGGATTTTTCGAAGAAAATCATTTTTTCAGATGAGGCACATTTTCAACTCGACGGATACGTAAATAAACAAAACTGTCGGATTTGGGGTGCTGAAAATCCTTGTGTGGTACTCGAACAGCCAATGCATCCACCGCGAGTAACGGTTTGGTGCGCATTTTGGGCTGGCGGAGTGATTGGGCCGTATTTCTTTGAAAATGCGGCTGGAAATGCGCTAACTGTTACTGGTGTGCGGTACCGGGAAATGTTAACGGAGTTGGATGTAATTGATGTGGAGCACATGTTTTTCCAACAAGATGGTGCGACCTGCCACACAGCACGTCAAACAATATGCAGACCAAATTTCCAGGCCGTGTCATTTCTCGATTTGGCGATCAACATTGGCCACCAAGATCGTGCGATCTAACGCCGATGGACTTTTTTCTTTGAGGCTATGTGAAGCAAAAGTTGTATGCAAATAAGCCTGAAACAGTTCAACATCTTAAAGAGGAATTCCGGCGCGTTATTGGTGAAATACAGCCACATTTATGCGAAAACGTTATTCAAAATTTCAACAAAAGAATAACCCTGTGCCAGAGGTTTCGTGGTGGCCTTTTGCCTGATGTTGTATTTCATGTTTAATCGAAACTATTTTTCTTTATGTTGAAACAAAAATGTTTGCTTAATTCAAAAAATTAATATGTTTTTCTTAATAATTATATCCGGCGCTCTTGTTGGGACACCCTTTATATGTATATTTGAATTCATAGTGATTCTTTTTATATTTGTGCTTATCTTATCTATAATTTCTAATCATTTTCTAGTTATGTATTATTGACACCTTTTAGTGCTAAACAATAAAGAGTCATTATTATTATTAGTTAATTTGATAATAAAACAAAACACTTAGCAAAAACTGAGAAAACACAATAGAAACTCCGATAGAAATACACGAGAAATTACAATGGCGTCAGTAAACCGAATACAGCGGCTCCTTGAGGTAAGGAAGCGGTGGCGTGCACCTTTTGTGTGTTCTGAGTATTTCTATTAAATTTTAACCATTTACAGGTTATGTTACATTGTTTATGTTTGTGAAATTGTTTCTTTCGCTGAATTTTTTCTTTAAAATTTATTTTTAACGAACGATTCCACTCCTTTGTTAAGCATGAAGTTATATTTCCAAATTAGAAAAGCCTTAAAATACGCTTTATACGCTACGCGACCAAGCCAAATTTTAAGGCTTTTCTAAACTCGAAACTTTACTTCATCCGCCACTCCTATAGAACACGGATTTCAATGGAAGTTTAAAATATACTGCTTAAATACATAAATTAATTATTTTTACAATGTCATTTGAGGTTATGTATAACAGATCTAGTGCTTTAAACTAGGAGTACCATGTAATTAAATCATTAATTATAAACTAACAATAGTAATCTACTAAATTGTTTCATTAATACGAATATGTTAATATCATATTTAGTACAGTGTTAAAGCTGTGTTCAACGTCTATTAATAAAGCAGTTGATCTTTAACTATTATTTACAGTTTATTTCCAGACAATGGTTTGTTTTTGAAAAAAGACAAGAAAAAAATGAGCTTTATATTAAATACACTCAAAATCATAAAATTCGGCCCACCCATTATTTTTTATAATAAAATCACTGGATTTCATTAGAAATAATTAAACTAGTATTTCTAATGAAATCTCAGCCTAAGTTTTTACCTCTACAATTTTTAAGCTGTAAATACTCGTATGGATTGATTAACAAGATCAGAAAAAACAAATATTTCGACATTTATAACATACAAATCAAATATTAATGTTTCTTGTAGACTTTAATTAAAAGATTCACCAGAAATTTAACAATTGCAGAAATGATTTAAAATTACTATAATCTGTTTAATAACTAGGAGGAGCGTTTTAAATTTCACGCGCCAAAACCTACAACTCTGATTGGCCGAGAGCACGCCCATTTTACACTATGCTAATTACGTCATTATTAGACGCAACAGCTGACATAACCTTAATTCGAAGCGTTACCAAGTTGCAACTTTGTCTGTTTCGTAATAACCTTTTGTGTGATGTTTCTTTGGCATAATTAAAAGTTAGTTTTGTTTATATTGTGTGATAGATTATGGACCTAGTACAAGCTTGGTGATAATATCACCTTCACCTCCAAAAAAGCGTAAGAAGTTGATTTGGGTCATTTATATCTGTCTGAAAAACAGTGCATAATAAATATGTATAAGCAGATGATAACAGATGATCCACATATAAAAATGACTGCTGTTGTATCAGACATTGTTGGTGCAGTAGGTGAGATATCAAATAGCATAAGAATATGCATCAAATAATAAAATGTTTAATTTTTAGGAGTTGTAAATATCACTGTCTATCCTACCATTAGCGAATATAAGAAATCCGGAGAGATTTGTAGCCCTAAACAGCTTGGAGGACATAATTACAAGTTTTGATGACGTAGTGAAGAGATCCGTGCATAGTTTCTTCTATAAAAATGAACTGCCAACTTTGAGTAAAGTTTTGAAAGAAGTAAACAATCATGCAGGCATGCCGAAGATGAGTCGTTCTACCTTGTATAGTTTTATGAAACAAGTCAATTTTAAATAAGTTAGAGACCAGAGCTAGGCAGGATTCGAATCATTCAGGATTCGAATCCTTTTAGAGGATTCAAAAAAGACATTCGAATACTTTAGTTCAACTGGATCCGTGATCCGGATTCGTTACATTTTTTTAAGAGGATTCGTATTCGAGTCTAAATGTGGGTGATTCGAATCCTTATAAAAGGATTCGAATCCTTGTAAATGGATTCGAATACTTACAGAAGGATTTGAATCGTCAAAAATAATTCGAATTAATTGTGAGGAATAACATGAAAAATGTTGTTTTGTGTGTTTTTAAATTTCTCGTTAAATGACTGTTTAATGCGCGTGGCGCATGTCGTTAAATTTCGAGTTTAGAAAAGCTCAGAAAATGTTCACGGGGCTTGAATGTTTTGATAAGAACATTAAATGATTGAAAATGTTTTTAGAGATAATAATCTAGTTTTCAAAATTTTGTTTAATATTGTTTAAGCAGACTGTTCAATTATCTTCAGTTATATTTAACTTTATTCATAAATATTATTATTCATTTGTAGTTGGCTAATTTATCAATCATTTATGTGACCATAGAAATGTATTATTATTAAAAAATATCAATTATGAGCGTGAAGACGCATTTCATTTTGTCTCATATCATTTAAAGAAAATACAGTCCGCTTATCAATACAGTGCAACAAGCACAAATCCAACATTTTTGGTCCGTCGAACCGGATGATGGAATCGCCATCAACAGCAATTAGCAACCAGCATCAGCAGCAACATTAGTCCAGCAGAACTACAGTTCCTGAGATTAAGCTAGAATTCACCGCGGAGAGAAGAACAACAGAGGATTCTGATCTGGGTGTGTTCGTATTCAAATCATTCAACTACATTTAGATTATTGAATCATCATGCCAAAGCAAAGTTTAAAATCCTTATTAGCTAGACGTTTGTCATTCAAAAGTCAGTTAAATAACATTAATCATGTTTTCAATAATAGCGATCATTCTAAACTAGAAAAAGAAATTCAGCTTCGTTTGGATGAAATAAATGAAAGTTTTATTACATTTAAACAAATTCAGTTAGATATTGAAGAAGTTACAGATCACGATGAAATTCAATTGCAAGAAAGAATTGATATTGAAAACACTTATTACAGAACAATTTCTGACGCGAAACTTTTTATCGATAAGTTATCGCCGTTTCAAAATAATGCAATAAGTAATTCTTTAAATGTTTCATCGTGTATCGCTTTACCTAAAATTAATTTGCCTACATTTAATGGTAATTATAATGAGTTTATGCATTTTTTTGACATATTTAATTCTCTTATACATAACAATCAAAATCTTTCGAATATTCAAAAATTTCACTACTTAAATGCCTCTTTAAAGGATGATGCAGCACAGGTCATTCAGTCATTGGAAATTAGCGATCAAAATTACCTAACAGCTTGGCATCTTTTAAAAGATAGATTTGAAAACAAAAAAATCATTATTCAAAATCACATTAAACAACTTGTTGAAGTACCAGTAATTTGAAAGGAGTCATATTCTGAGTTACGCACTTTCTGTGATAACTTTCTTAAACACTATAGAGCCCTTAAGGCTACTGGCAAATCAGTTGAGAGTTGGGATGCACTTCTTATATATCTTATGCTCAACAAATTGGATTACAATTCCAAAAAGGAATGGGAAATTAAAACAAATCAAATTGAAGATCCTACTATAAATCAATTCATTGAATTTCTAGAACAGAGATGCAAACTCTTAGAAGCTATCAATATTAAAACAAACAAATTTTCAAATATTAATATTCAAAAAATTTTAAAAAATACGCCTACAACATTTGTCAGCACCAATTATCAATGTCTGTTATGCAAACAAACACATTACATTTTTACTTGTCCTAAGTTTTGATTGTCAAACTGACTTTCCCATAGAATGCTTCTCACTGGCTGTGCCAGTTATTAAATTATCTACATAAAAATCGTGGATAATGATACCACTTTATCCACGATTTTTATGTAGATAATTTAATAACTGGCACAGCCAGTGAGAAGCATGCTATTGAATTAGCGTCTAATTTACAAAACATATTAGAAAAATCAGGATTTCAATTACGTCAATGGATGTCAAATTCAAGCAAATTAATGCAGCACCTATCACAAAAAACTGATATAGAACAATATGGTATAAATGAGGTAAGACAAGGAAATATGCTGGGCATGACTTGGAATTTGGAAACTGATAATTTCACATATTATATTTAAGATAATGCATATAATGGTTTCGTTACAAAACGCAAAATCTTATCAACTATTTCTAATTTTTTTGATCCTTTAGGTATTCTAGCACCCATTTTTATAACTACAAAAATAATTCTTCAGCGTGTTTGGAAAGCAAACCTCAAATGGGACGAGGAAGTTCCATCAAACTTAAAAAAGGATTTTTTAAGCTTTTTGAATTCATTATCGTTTATAAAAAATATTTAAATTCCAAGACAAGTCACAATTTTCAATGCCACAAGATTCAATCTCTTTGGTTTTTGTGATGCCTCTATGTTAGCATACGGTGCTTGTGTATATTTACAATCCATTGATGATAAGAACAACACCCATCAAACTTTACTTTGCGCGAAATATCGAGTTGCGCCACTCAAAACTATACTCAATGACATTAGAAGCGTATCACCAAGAAGGAATGATTTTTTTGAATTCATATTTTAGCAACAGAGTGACTATATTTAAAGCATACATTGATAACAATTTCAACCTTGTGCCTTTTATGTTTATTGTGAAAAGAAACAAATATTTCACTTTTTCTTTTTTGATAAAATTATTTATATGAGCTGTTTAGTACAGATGTTTTTAGTTTTCGTGTTTCCGTTGAGTGTGTTAAGCTTAAATAAAATGCCTCGAGTCCGAAGACGTCCACAATATCACCATTTGAGCGATTTTGACCGGGGTCGAGTTGTTGCTTATCGAGATGTCGGTATGTCCTATCGCGAAATTGCCCGCCGTATTGATTCCACTGCAGCAACTGTAATACGTGTGTATCAGGTATGGACAGAAGAAGGTAGAAGAGCAAGAAGAAGACCAATTGGTCAACCAAGGCGTACCACAGAACGTCAAGATCGGCGCTTAAGACAAATAGCCCTGCGAGACCGTTTCGCTACTACGCGTCAAATCGGTGATCAATGGATTGGAGAAGAAGGTAGGCCCGTTAGTATGGGAACCTTATATCGCCGCATTCAATCCTTTGGGCTTCTTTCGTACCGTCCAAGATTAGTGCTTCCTTTAACAGCGAGACACTGTCGCCAAAGGTTGGACTGGTGCAGAGAACGGCAGCATTGGGAGGCAGAATGGCACGATGTCGTATTCAGCGATGAATCACGATTTTGTCTAGGCACGCATGATGGCCGTAGAAGGGTACGACGCTACCGTGGAGAACGACCTGATCTTAGGTTTGCTATTGAGAGGCATGTACACAGGACTGCTGGAGTAATGGTTTGGGGGTATATTGCTTATGGTAGTCGATCACCTCTTGTATTCATTCGAGGCAGTATGACAGCTGCGCGCTATGTTGAAGACGTCATACGACCGACTTTGTTGCCTTATTTAGATGGCCGCCCAGACGTACTTTTTCAACAAGATAACGCACGTCCCCATATTGCTCGTCGAACTATGAACTTTCTTAATGAAGCTGGTGTTAATGTTTTGGCGTGGCCGCCCCGTTCGCCGGATTTAAATCCCATTGAACATGTGTGGGATATCATGGGAAGAAGAATATTCTCTTTGCACCATCCTCCACAGACTCTAGCACAGTTGATCGATGAAATTCAAGTTGCTTGGAACGAGATGCCTCAAGAAGACATCGACTCATTTTGTCGATGCCCAGACGTCTACAGGAGTGTATACAGCAAAGGGGTTGCCAAACACATTATTAATTTTTTTTAGATTGTTTTTTAATAAAATTTCTTAAAAATGTAATCATTTTATTCTTGATGTAAGACTACCATACTGGCAAAAAATCAAGTTAAAATAATAACTCCTTCTGGGTGTTACGCTTCTAATGTCATTGAGTATATAACCATACCAAGATTATAATTATGTGGAGCTTTATTATTGTGTAATCTCATACAAGTTGTCATAAAAAGTTTAAAATTAAAAATACATCAAATTAATTGCTTTAGAGATTCTAGTATTGTTTTGGCATGGATTAATACAGAACCACACTTATTAAAAATGTTTGTTGCCAATAGAATAGTAAAAATTCAAGAACACAATTTCAGTTGGAAACATGTACCATCAGAACAAAATCCAGCTGATTATGTGTCAAGAGGGGTATCAGCCTCTAATTTAAATTCACTCTGGTGGAATGGTCCAAATTGCAATTTACTTCAACAAAATTAATTTTCCTCCTTGTTAACAGATTTACCAGAAGTAAAACCTACACAAAACATCACCTTTTTTAATTCTGATAATGAACAATATAACAATAAAAATTCTGTCAAAGTTAATGGGCCTTTAACTTTAAATGAACTTAATATAGCAGAATTCAAGGTAATTCAAATTTGTCAAAAAGAAGCGTTTTCTGCAGAATTACATTGCTTACGTCATAATAAGACATTACCAAAACGGAGTAAATTATGTAGCCTTACACCCTTTATATGCAAAGATAACATCTTAAGAGTAGGAGGTTGCATTTAAATTTCTAATTTAAAATATACACAAAAACATCAGATTATACTACCTTCACGACATTTTTTAACTTCACTTATCATAAAACATGAGCATTATAAGAATTTGCATGCAGGTACTCAATTAATTCTTGCTGCAAACGGGCAGAAATATTGGCCATTAAATGGTAGACAATTTGTTAAAAGTGTGTTGAGAAAATGTGTTGTTTGCTCCAAAGCAAATCCAAAATCATTATGTCAACAAATGGGTAACTTACCAAAGGAAAGAGTCATTATAACTCGTACATTTAATAAAGTTGGTATTGATTACGCTGGTCCTTTTGATCTCAAAGATGGCAAAACCAGAAACCGAAAAATTATTAAATCATATATTTGCATTTTTGTATGCCTTGCAACAAAGGCGATTCATATTGAATTAGTAAGTGATCTTTCAAGCGATACTTTTTTAAATGCTTTGAAAAGATTTGTGAGTAGAAGAGGATTGTGTCACAAAATTATGTCTGATAATGCAAAAACATTCATTGGTGCAAAAAATATACTTTACGAAATATTTCATACAAACCAAATACAAAATTATCTAACCAATAACAAAATTTGTTGGCTTTTTATTCTTGCAAGATCACCTCATTTTGGTGGGTTATGGGAGGCTGGAGTAAAAAGTACAAAATACTTTTTGAAAAGGTTAATGAATGATAGAGTATTGACTTTCGAAGAATTTTACACTTTGTTAACTCAAATCGAGTCAGTTTTAAATTCAAGACCAATCACTCAAATTTCATCCGACATTAATGATTACGAACCACTCACCCCAGGTCATTTTCTCATAGGTTGTTCTCTCAATGCGGTGCCCCAATCAATGGTCAATAACGTCCCATTGACCAGCCTACGACGATATGAAGCCTTACAGAAGATGTTGCAAGATTTTTGGAAGAGGTGGTCAAAAGATTATCTGAACACTCTCCAGCAGAGATACAAGTGGACATTTGAAAAAACAAATCTCGCAGTAGGAGCTCTGGTTATTTTGAAAGAAGACATTTTACCCCCCAACCGGTGGAGAATGGGTCGAGTTGTGGAAGTTCACCAAGGTCCTGATGGATTAGTTCGAGTAATTTCGGTTAAATCGAAAGGCACAATACTTAAACGTGCTATTACTCAAGTTTGCTCCTTACCAATTAACTGAAAATATTTATTATAAAAATTGCGTCAATATTGTTGAAAGCAGATGCTTTCAAGGGGGGCGGTGTGTTCAATTATCTTCAGTTATATTTAACTTTATTCATAAATATTATTATTCATTTGTAGTTGGCTAATTTATCAATCATTTATGTAACCATAGAAATGTATTATTATTAAAAAATATCAATTATGAGCGTGAAGACGCATTTCATTTTGTCTCATATCATTTAAAGAAAATACAGTCCGCTTATCAATACAGTGCCACAAGCACAAATCCAACACAGACTAAAGATTTTTTCCTGGCCTTTTAATATAACTTTCTGCTGTTGGAAACCCCCATTCTGTTTAATAGTTTTCATTGTTTTTGCCAATATTTAAGTTAATTTTATAAATTTTTACGTGTTTTGTAATTTGCCTACTGTTTTCGACATATTTAATTATATCATATGGCTTTTTCTGACTTTTCTCTGACTTTCCCGGTTTAAATGATATTCAGTGAATTTTCTATTTACGTAAATTTCAGGCATTAGTCGATTTTATAATAGAGTTCAATTTAAAGTTTTGAACGAGAGTTCCCACTCCCAGGCTAAGCATGAAGTAAAATTTCGAGTTTAGAAAAGCCCCGTGAAAATTTGTCGAGGGTCGCGCAGCGACCCGAGACAAATTTTCGGGCTTTTCTAAACTCGAAATTTTACTTCATGCGCCACGCGTACAAAACACTGATTTGAAGTAGAGTTCAGAAACACACAAATACATCTTTAACCAGAGTAACAGGGAGTCAGATATTTAGTCTGTTATCAACGATGTTCAGTGTTAATAATAAATAATTAGGTTTTGAATATTTTTGTTAAAACAACTGGTAACGATATTTATATATAAATGGTTGCTAAAAAATAATAAAATCAAATTTATTTTTAAAGGATTTGTGTTCGTGATTCGAAAAAACAGGATTTGATCTTCGATTCGAATCATATTTATCTCTTACGAATCCTTTATTCGAGTATTCGTGGTTCGAATCATATTAGGTGATTCGGATTCATGATTCGAATCATTTTTAGGAGAATTCGTCCCAGCTCTGATAGAGACACATTAGTATATAAATTCCATATTATATTATGAACATAATCTAAATATGTTTTATTTCACAGATATATGGCGAGATGCCGTATAAGCATTTTAATCGAATTGACGATATCGTACGATAGAAAAGAAAATACTTAACCACAATTAAGAAGTACAAAATGGATATTTGATTTTATTTAAGAAGTAATTATGAAATTATTTAAAATTTCCGCCAATTGTATCTAGTGATATTTCTCGTAACTTTTTATAGTGTAAATTGGGCTTTGGCACTTATTCCTTCTATTTTTTAAACAGACTATAGTATCCCTTTATAAATAACTATAATTTATTACTCAATACAGAAAAGAAACAAAAATATTTCAAATGTCAAAGTTAGAAGATCCCAAAATCAAAACATATTATTGTATGAAAGTTATATCATACTTCATATTAACAGCAGCGTTAAATTAGAAGAAAAAATAGTGGCCATTAAATAGAGGCAGTAGAAATACCTATAACACGTGTTGTAAGAGAACACGAGATTATTAGGGGATTCTACTTTTTTTTTTAAATGCATTTCCAACTTCTTAAAGATGGCATTAATCACTTTTTGAGGGGCCAATTATAATCGTGTGTTTCTCTGTCTTACCTTCTATAAGCTATTTTAATTTTTATAGCACGTCTTGAAGAGACAATAATATAGCAATTATCCACTTTTACAGTGTCTTCTTCTATCAGTAAGACACTAAGTTTATTATTGATGATTTATAGCGATAAGTTTTACGCATGAACATTAACAGCGAACACACGGCAGTGAGACTAAGCAAAATTCCGTTGCAATGTCATATATCCTATGGTAAAAAATTGAGTGCTACAAGTAAATCAAGATTCAACTAATTTATTAATATACAAGAGAATCAGTAATTCTAATCTGTTACCATAATTTAGCACTACGCTGTTGTAACACTGACATTAGTTGTTCTTATCGAATGTGGTATGTTTCGATTGAAAACAAATGACTCCGGAATTTTATAAGATATCTTGGGTTACAAACATTGTTTGCAAATAACTCTATATAGAAGAAAACTATGTTCGGGATTCGGTATAAAAAAAAAGAATAGAGTTCATTTTAGTTATATTTGTTCATTTCCATAGTCTTGAAATGATAGTGATACATGCATATGGACCTTTGGATTTTATACGAGTTTTGGATAAAACAGTAATATGTATATTAAAAAAAACATTCTGGTGAATTTACCATCTGAAATGCAAATTGATTTAGTTTCTTTAGACATGTGTCTATCAAGATAAATTGAAATTCAAAACTATTTGAATTCGAGAAAATAAGCTTACGCTTCTTATAGTTTGCACACTTTAAACGTTACATATACTTTAATAGAGCGTTGTAACAAATCAAATTAAATACGATTTTAAATATTTCATTGTATAATTCAATATCCGGCGGTGTATTTGCAGGGGAAGTAGTTGTTTCAATGGATATTTATCGTCTTAAGTTGTCTTATTAATTAAGACATTGTTTGCATTTTCACGAATAGTTATATCGTAATTTTACATATTATGTGTCTATCAGTCTAAAATATAAATAAAAATGAAGCCACGCGCAAATGTACCTTACAAATTGAATTATTTTTCCATAAATGTTTTTGATAAAAAAAAACGGCTCTACAGACTATATTTAGTTATTTATCTACACCATTAATTATTATTAATCTTAGCATGTAAAACGCACAACACAATAACAGTTTGTGTCAAAAGCCGATACTGAGGCAAATATGTGATTACACAAAATATACGTATTTCCCATGATATTTATAATAAAACATATCCATTATTATTTTAATATACCTGTTGATAAATTTCAAAAAAGAAATGAACATTTACACAATATATTATGCTATATAACGCGCTACGGAATACTTTTCTTGCTAATTTATATTAACAATATTGTTGATAGTTCGAAAAAGTAGAAACGTAGCATGTTCTCATTGCAAATATTAATTTTTGGATTATTTACTTTTACTGTAAGTTATCTTCTGATTTATTTTCACTGTTTTAAAATATAATATGTTAGTCATTTATTGTTAGCTTCATTTTAGCTAAAATTCAATAGGATAGTGATTTAAATTTCTTTCGAGAAATCATATGATTTGGAAATAACCCATTGACAATATTCATGCTTACTCCTATTGCTTTAGTTCATGGGCGTAACAGAATCAGACAACGGTTCAAAGGGTATCTACATAGGAAAAAAACATAGGATGTTATACTTTATGGTTAATATCTATTAAAAAATTGTAAACCGCAGTAAATACATTTTCGTTTTCTAATGGCGTAACAAAGCACAGATTATAGGGACCATTTGATATTTCATTTAATGCATGGAGCAACGCTTGACGTTCGTTATTATATTTGTTACAAATGCAAATAATATGATTCAGATCCTCCACCTCCCCACATTCACACATCTCACTATCTGCTTTATTTATTCTTTTATGATATTTTCTACACAAACCATGACCTGTCTTTAGTCTGGAGATTGTTTTGATAAAGTTTTTTTTTTGTGATTCTTGTGAAACCAACATTTTTTATACGGTTTATTTACCACATTTTTGTATATGATACCTTTATCAGATATTTGAAAATCTGAAAACCACTTTGAGTATACATATGCGTTAAATACAGAGAATAAATCCGAAACTGGGCACTTCCAATTTGTAACGTTATTTGGACTTAAAAGAGCACTTTTCTTAGCGAGATTATCAACCGTGACATTTTCTTCAATTCCACAATGTCCCTTTATCCAGGATAATACTATTTCTTTAGACTTGCTAGCTATATTATACAATTTTAATATATCTATCATAAGGTAATTAACATTTGATAATGGTGCAAAATTTTTAATTTTCTCTAAAGCACTTTTGCAATCTGAGAAGATTATATATTTATTAAATGTATTGTCTTGAATTATCAGTTTCAGTGCTTCGATTATAGCTATAAGTTCTGAGCTGTATACTGAACATTCCGAGGGGAGATGAACAAGTTTTTCAAAGTGTTGAGAATAAACTGCACAACCTGTTTTTCCATTTATATTAGATCCATCTGTAAATACATATTGGACGTCTGGATATTTATTTTTAACATAAGATTTAAATTCATAATTTATTATTTGCTCTGGGATGTTTTCAAAATGTGCATTTGTCACAACTCGCGGGATAGAGAAATTGCTAGCATAATCCAAGTTGTAAATTGGTAATTTATTGTGTTTTTCTGCTTTTTGAAAGTCGTTTAAAAATGTTGAGGTTACATAATATATGAGACATTTAGGTTTCTTTTCCCAAAAACTACAAGTAAGATACTTCACGGTATCACAGTACAGCTTATTAGATAGTGACTGATTACACGTGAAAACTTTAGAAATATATTTGCTGCACAAATACTCGCGGCGTTGAGATAATGGCAATTCAGCTGACTCCGAGAGAACTGCTATTATGGGAGTAGATGGTAAAAGACCTAAACATCTTCGCAGACATTTATATTGAAATCTATCAAGTTTACTTAAAACTTGATTTAGAACTTGACCCGTAAAAAATACTTGCGTAATCTAATGTTGATCGTATGTATGATTTGTAAAAAAGTAGGGAAATTGAAGGGTCAGCTCCCCAAGTGGTATATGTTACTGATCTTAGTAAATTATAAGCCTTATCTAATTTATTCAAGATAAACTCTATATGCGACTTCCATATAAGCTTTGCGTCTAGATAGAGTCCCAAAAATTTGACTACTTTTTTAACTGGTATGATGTGATCTCCTATTTCTATTGAATCTGGTAAGCGTGTTCTTTTTTGGGTAAAAAAACAACAACTTGATTTTTCGTCTGATATATTTGAACCATTTTTAAACATCTATTCGTCAAAATCCCACATAAATTGAGAAAGAATGCGGATACCAATTTCAAATGATTTACATTTTGTAAAAATACATATATCATCTGCATATTGGAGTATTTTTATATTTGAATTATTTATCTTTTCTAAGCTTAAACTATAAATGACATAAAATAGAGGAGCTAGGATGCTACCTTGTGGTAGTCCCATGGACGATTTTCGGGGTTTCGAATAAACTCCGTTAATTCTGACAATAATTTCTCTATTAGAAAATAGGGAAATTATGTTCCTTACAAATTTTGTATTTAAATTAAGAGATAGCATTTTCCTTTGTAGAATATTTAAGCAGGCACTATCATAAGCTCCAAAGACGTCTAAAAATGTAGCCAAAACTGATTCTTTTTCAGAAAATGCCTCATATATGTTAGATGTTTATTCCATAAGGTTATCTGTTGTAGATTTTCCCTTACGAAAGCCGAACTGATATTTTGGAAAAAGATTTTGAGACTCAAACCACCACTCCAATCGTCCTTTAATCATTCGTTCTAAGGTTTTTAGTAGACAACTTGATAAAGAAATAGGTCTATATGAATTAGCTTTTCGAGTATCTTTTTTTGGTTTTATTATTGGTATTACCACAAATGTTTTCCACTCTGTCGGATATTCTCCTGTTGCCCAGATATGATTGTAGATGTTTAATAACATGGTCTTAGCCATGTTAGGTAAATTTAATATCATTGGATAATGGATATTATCCATACCTGGTGCCGTATTATTATTCTTTATTATTGCTGAATTAAGTTCCTCAATTGTAAATTTTGAAGTAAAAAAATCTTCCTGTTCGTAATTATTACAATCTTCATTGTACGTAGTTTCATTCGTTGCAAAGTCTGGAGCTAATTTATTATGAAATTTTTCCACTCATGTATCATTAATATCTATTGGAAATCTGTCTATTGACTTTGATTTATTCAAACACTTAACTTTTTTTCAAATTTCCGTTATAGGGAAAGTATTCAGTTCATTACAAAAGGACTTCCAATTTTCTTTTTTAGATTTTTTTACCACTTTTTTAAAAATAGCACCGGCTTTGCTATATTTGATAAAATTGTCTGTAGTTGGGAAATCTTTGTATATGTTAAATATTTTTTTTCTTTTATCTAACGCATGTTTACATATTGTATTCCACCAGACTGGCGATGTAATTTTTGTTGTACTCGATTTGTTATATGTGGGTATGGAGTCGGATGCCGCTTTATTAATACTATCTACAAAATGTTCATAAGAAATATTTGTATAATTTTTTAAGATATTTTCAACTTTAGAAGTGTATCTTTCCCAATTGGCTTGGTGGATTTTCCATTTTTTTATGTTGAATAAAGTTAATTATTTCTATTTTGTTTGAATATGAAGATATTATTATTGGGTAGTGGTTTGAGCCCATAGGGTCATCCAAAACTCTCCAGCTAAATGTATTTGTTGGTAATTTTGAGGTCAATGTGATGTCAGGTGCGGAGGGTTTTTTATTTGGATATCTGACTAAAGTCTCACTGCCATCATTTAATAATAAAATATCGAGGTCATCTATACTTTTCAACAACTTGTACCCTTTTCGGTCATTAAAACTACATCCCCAAAGATTATGGTGATGATTAAAATCTCCGCCTATTATGAATGGTTGTGGGAGGTTGTTCAGAAATGTATACCACTCTGTGTACGTTATATTTATTTGAGGCTCAATATATAATGAAATTAAGTATATAGTTTCTTTGGACGATAAGTTGACTGAAATTGCTGTGCAATTGATGTTTTTTGGAATATTATTTAATTTAAACAAACTGAATGATATATTATCTTTTATTAGAAGTGCGCAGCCACCCCTGCCATCCAGCCTATCACTTCTAACAATGTTAAAATTTTTAAATTTAATAATCAAGTTTGGTTTGAGCCAAGTTTCCGAAATGAAAGCAAAGTGAACGTCATTAGTAAGTAAGTAGTTTATTAGTGTAAATTTATTTGAGACTATGGAACGAATATTCCATTGTAGAATATTTATATTTCCAAGAGCCATTGGTGACATTTGCAGAAAACAGAGTAGTAATAACTTTTGAACAAATGTCCTCTACTGAGGTAACTGAATCTGAACTATTTTTTGTAATTAAACTTATAACTAAATCTATAATTTTCACAATAATTTCCTTTTCCAAGGGTTCTTGCCTAGCATGTATGTTTGAGAGACATACTCTGTTAGCGACTTTAATATTTGTTGCCCTAACTGCGTTGTTAATGCTGTTGCATTAAATTTATTTCATTCTGAGAATATGATGTGGTGGGCTTGCGTTTTTTCTGAGGTAAATTTGGAAAATGAAAACGGTCTCCCATTTCAGGTACAGATTTGTTATGATTACTTTTCTCAGAATTAGTCGTAGATACATAGCTATTTTTAAATTTAACTGTTGCCTCTTTATAAGAAACATTTTCCGTACCCATACTGTTTTTAATCGCACGTTGCTTATTAAATTCCTTACATACTTTTGAATCAGTGCTTGCATGATCACCGCCACAGTGCACGCATTTGGGGATAAGATTTAGGCATGAAGATGATTCGTGTTTTTCACAGCAATGATTGCACTTGTTTCTCCTCTACATTGAGCAGAAACATGACCAAATCTTAAGCACTTGAAGCACTGTGTGACTCTTTGTATATATGGAGCATCCGGACAGGTTACACTAAAAATACCGATTCTAGCTGGTAACGTTTGTCCTTCAAATGTGATTAAAATGACTGGTAGCGGTTTGTATGTGACTTTATTATCAATAGTAATTCTCTTTGTAATTCGCTTCACTAAAATAATTTTAAAGTTATTTCCACCTAACGGGGTAATAAACTTCTTTAAATCGTCCTCTGACAAATTAATATCTACATCTCTTACCACACCGACGCATCTAGTAAGATATGTAGGGATGTAGTAATTGTAATTTTGTTTCTTTAAGTATTCTGATGACATTAATTTATTAGCACTAGAAGCTGTACTTAACTGTACGCATATTCTATTCCGACCCAAACGATCAATTGCAACAATAGCGTTATTTAATTCAGGATGTCCTTGGTGTAACAATCTGCCAATAGCCATGGGGTGCAATGAACCTATGTTATTATTAGAACCCTCAATGTGAACTTTGAATGGTATTGGTCAAATTGAACAGATGTTTTGGTTTCTAACCGACAGAATTATTGACCTCACCTTCAAGCGCCACGCTGCTTGCACCTGTGTTTTGCGAATTATTCATATTAATATTACTACTATTTGCACTATTTACATCATTCACACACAAAATATCATCTCGAGCCTTATGCCTTTTCAGATTTTCAACTACTATCTGTGTATCAGCTTGAGTATCATGCATGAGGACGTTTAACGCATTTGACAAAAGGTTGCTCTTATCTGTTGTGTCCATCCGATTGTCCACTTCCCCGTCTGACGAATCCGCCATCTTCACCACTTCACCTTCACTTTGCTTCAATGAAACACCACTCAGAGTTTAACTCTTCACTCAATTAAATTAATTTATTTGAGAGCACCACTTCGCACGACCGAACACTGCGACCGAACAATGCAGAATGAAAAAAGTAATCCTTGCATTTTGACTATCTCAATAAATCTTGGTCACCATCCCACTTAAGCGTTATATGTTTTTAACTTTACTGTAAATCAGTGGTTTATACGCGTGGCGCATGAAGTAAAATTTCAAGTTTAGAAAAGCCCCGTGAAAATTTGTCTCGGGTCGCTGCGCGACCCTCACCTAAGCATGAAGTATTACTTCATGCTTAGTCTGGTAATGGAAGACACTCGTTACTTTAAAATACGTCACAACTGGTAATATATTTTAACAACAATTATGGGTACTGGGAGTTGTCAAATGGGTGAGCTACTCAACTGTTTCCAAGGCACTTACAAAAAACAAAAGATTAAAATTTTTCATTTAAAATGTACAATAAACTATAAGTATGATACATCATTGAATTCAGAAAAAAATATTTTTGCGAAAAATGTAAAAATTCAAAATGGCGCCCATAAGAAAAACAAAGGTTGGCTATGGTCCCTGGGCAAATGTTATAGTTCTCTTGAAAAAAATATGTTACTAGATTTCTCGCTAAAAAGTGCCTGTATAATGTTAAAGTGGTAAATATCTGGATTCAATGGTTATTAAATAAAAAAATTAAAACGAAATTTCAAAAAAAAAAAACGTTTTTTGTCAATATATCAAAAATGAAAGAAGATATTTAAAACTTGTTTTTAGATTATTATTGGGCCCTAAAATATGCAACTTTGCCGTGATTTAACCGAGTCTCTATCTCTTCAAATAACCAAGATCCCTATACATTCTGTTGAAATACGGGCACCCAGTATACAAATCCCGATAATTGCAGCGTTTGGTAAATTTACAGAAATTTGATGTTTTTTTATAATAGTGGTCAATATAATCTTTTTAACGAGTGCTTTTACTCGAGTTTAGAAAATCCTGAACATTTCACTTGGTCGCGTAGTGAAGTGGACCCACCAATTTAAAGTTTGAGGCTTTTTTAAACTCGAAATGTTATTTTATGCGCAACGCGTATAAAACACTGGTTTAAAGTGAAGTATAAATGTTACAAATCTTTATAAAATATACGTAATAAAATCTTTAAAAATTCAAGCGCCTGGAGCTATTTGCTTTTTTGATTTTTCATTCTTTATTCTCACATATCCTCAAGAAAATTACTCAAATTTTGAAAGCGCAAGATTTGCTTAGATCATAAATACATTTTTAGCGAAATCTTCAGGCTTTTCTAAACTTTACTTCATGCTTAATCAAGGAGTGGAAACACTCGTTAGAAGTTTTTAATTGAAAGCTTGTATACAATCTACGAATAATGCCTGATATGGAATATTTGTAAGCATATTTGATATGGGATATGTATATTTAAAAGAAGGTCTCTTCTGTTTTGTATACGTAACAAGATAATAATACAATAAAAATATTTCTTAAAAAAACGAATAGATATTTATCTGTATTGGCTTCCTTATTAATAGAAGTTAGTTAACATTTTGCAAGCTCTATTAACATGTAAAACCAAGCTTATTGCAATTGTAAAATTGTCTACTGATGTTGATAACGCACTGCATTTATACTTGCTTAATACAATACTCATACAATAAATGTGATAAAAGTATTATATTCTAAATTCTAAAATTTTAGATTGAATCTTCATTAACTTGTGATATCCCTACGTACTGTGGATGCATAGCCGACACAAAAACAACAAGGAATAAATACGAAAAATTATACTACAGCTACTTTAAAATGGCCGACAATTTTCGGGATAAAGTCCTCCTCGAAATACAAAAGGTGCTGACCAACTACACCAAGGCGATAGGGAACTGCGAACTCTCGGACCAACCGAAGGATTATCTCCAAGAAGTAATGTCGCTAATAGGCAGCAATCCGATTTCCGAAGATTTTGCTCCGAACTGGAATCGAAAGCGGTTGACGGATAAGAAGTTTTGCGCGATGACCGTGAGAAAAATGTCCATGTTTTGCGTCCATTCCGAAAGAAATAAGAGCATCATGGTCAAAGATGACCTTATACGGGGTTTTATAGACAAGTATATCGAGTTATTTGAGAATTGCGAAGATGAAGGAAACGCGTGTTTTTAGCTCTTGTTTGCAATGCATGTAAAACAAACATTGTTGTGTAAATAAACTTTAGAAGAAAATTCACTAGTAGATGCCCAAATATCAAGTACCCTAAAATTACAAATGTAATTGTGACTATTACTTAGTGAGAAACAATGAATATTTAATAGAGCAATTGCTGAAATATTAAGAAAACAATTAAATAATTAATGGGTTTAATACAAAATTTACCAATAGCGGACCATAATGTAACTTCAAAATTGAAAATTGCAAGTGAAATATATAATTAATTTGGGTATTTAATTAAATACATAATATGCAATCTAATTAGTTTTTCTACTCCTATTCTTAAATGTCTCAATTATGGGTCCATCACTAATTACATAGTACATTTAATACATTATATGAGTCGTCTGTTTGCAAAAGCAGTTAAATCCACTTAATTTATTTTTTTGGCAAATCACGAAAATCTCCTACAAATAATACTTTCGATGTAAAGAAGTAATTTTTTGTCATGCTAATTATTATTTGTTTTTCTAATTCCCAAAAAGCCTAGAATCTGACTATTATACGAAATTAACAATAATTTGTTCATCTCTTTTTATACAAAGTTAAAAATTATCAACGTTGTATTCATAACCTCCAAATGTGCTCAAATGCTCAAAACATTTATTTTTATCCTTTTACTTAATAGTAATTAATTAATATTGTTTCGATAAGTCCTATTGTCGTAGTGGTATTAGTAGTGGACTCATAATCTAATGTTGCGGAGTTCTGAAGACCACCAAAACTTATATCATTTTATTATTTTACCTATAAACCTTATTTTATTAATTTTGATCATTACCTTTTATTACGAATATTTAACAATCTCTCCTCTGTCAACCCGATGTATTTACCCTATCGTGCCCCCCCCCCCCCCCCCCTCCCACACATGATAAGCCCCTTGTGGTGAAGTTTATGTCCTGTTTCTCCCATATAAAAATACATTAATAAAATATAACAATATACATTTTTAATTTCACTAACAAATATATACAGGGTGCCCGCATTTCGACAGAATGTATGGGGATCTTAGTTATTTGTAGAGATAGACAGTCGGTTAAATTGGGGCAAAGTTGCGTATTTTAGGGCCTAACAATAATCTGAAAACAATTTTAAAATATCTTTTTTTGTTTTCGAGATATCAACAAAAAACTGATTTTTTGAAAAATCGTTTTAATTTTTTATTCAAAAACTACTGAATCTGGACATTTAGAACTTTGATAATATACAGGCACTTTTTACTAAGGAATCTAGTAGCATATTTTTTCTAAGTTAACTATAGCATTTACCAGAGGACCATAGCTAACTTTTGTTTTTCTTATGAGCGCCATTTTGGATTTTCATATTTTTTGACAGAATATTTTTTTCCGAACTAAGCGATGTACCACACTCATTATTTATTTTAGATTTGATATTTAAAATTATAATATTATCTTTTTTGCAAAGAGTGCTCTGGAAACAATGACGTCATATCTGATAATCAATAACATCTTCATAGCAGTCAATCATTGTTAGCACTCAAAATTAATTAATAACTGTCAATCTTTTGTTATTCCAAAACTATTCACAAAAAAAGAATTTCTTGCATTTTTTTGCTCGGTAAATATTGATCACCATCACATCTAAGCGTTATAAATTTTTAACTTTACTGTAAATCAGTAGTTTATACGCGTGGCGCATGAAGTAAAATTTCGAGTTTAGAAAAGCCCCGTGAAAATTTGTATCGGGTCGCTGCGCGACCCTCGACAAATTTTCTACGCGGGGCTTTTCTAAACTCGAAATTTTACTTCATGCTTAGTCTGCGAGTGGAAGACACTCGTTACGTTAAAATAGATCACAACTGTTTAATATGTATCGTCGGTTCTAGGATTTTTTAAATAAGTGAGTTACTCAACTTTCCAAGGCACTCTTTACAAAAAATGAAAGATTAATGTTTACATATAAAATCTAGACTAAACTGTATCATTGAATTAAAAAAAAATATTCTTCCAAAAAATATGGAATAAGAAAAACAAAAGTTGACTATGGTCCCTGGGTAAATGTTATAGCAGAGCTGGGACGAATCCTGGTAAAAAGGATTCGAATCACGAATCCGAATCACCTAATATGATTCGAATCGCGAATACTCGAATAAAGGATTCGTAAGAGATAAATATGATTCGAATTAAAGATGCGAATCCTGTTTTTTCGAATCACGACTACAAATCCTTTAAGAATAAATTTGATTTTATTATTTTTTTGCAACCATTAATATATTAATATCGTAACCAGTTGTTTTAACAAAAATATTCAAAACCTAATAGAATAGAATAGAATAGAATACCTTTATTATGCTTTTGCCATACATAGTATAGATACATTCGTCAAGTATAAATAAACATACATAATTTATATAATTTGTGAACATTAAGTCATATAACGGTAAATACATGCATACATAGACATTCACAATGACATGGTAAATTCTTCTACTGAGTAGGGTATATTCAGAAGTAGCATTTTCTTTAGATTATTTTTGAATTTATTTGAATCGGTTATTTGGAAAAGGACACATCTACTTCAGAGTAAATTTTACAGTAGGAAGAAAAATCTTTTTCATTTAAATGTTCATATACATAAAGTCATATACATGTTATTGTATGTTCGCTGGTATTCGAATAAGCCAATTCACAGTAATTTTTCGTGGATATTTGAAAATTTTATATTATAAAAATTATTTTATATTTAATGCATTTGTGCCCTTTTCCAAACTTATTCAGAATGAAACATAAAAATAAAGGCAATTTACATTATTTATTAAAGAAAATATATTTTTACATAATAGGTAAAACTTAAGTAAGTTTATAAAAGCAAAATAGGATTTATATCAATAGGTATTAAAAGTCTTCTTCAGGAATTTCTTCAGAAACTCCTGTTGGCCAGGCAAATACCATAGTGTAAAATTCTTTGTTTTCCTCGGGAATATACTGGATTAAGGATTTCAAATTATCAACTTTTTTTTTTATTGATTGGAACCTTGTCTATACGCTTGTTTATACGCTTCCCCAGCAGGAAGATTAGTCCTGGACCCAGCAGGCTTTGCTAGTTGAAAAGAGAACGAGGTGAGCCCATCTATATATTCGAAAACAATAAGCACTCCAGGATTTGTTGAATCGTATCTAAAGTGATTGTAATGTGAAATCTGAAAATGTACTCTTTGATCTCTAGGGACTTTCCTTTTTTGTGTTTCAATAGACTCGGTAGTTATTTTATATTGTGTTGGCCACCATTTTTTATAGTCTATTATTTGAGAATTTTGTATTTCTTTCACATCAAATTTTCCGGATACAGATGCCTTTTTGATGAGCTCCATATATTCTTGATGAGTATAGATTCTATCGACTCTTCTTATTTTTCTTTTGACAGTTCCAAAGTCTCTATCACAATCGTTGAATGAATGTCCTCTCAGGGGGAAATAAAGTATAATTTTCTTAAACCTATTGTTTGCCGCCAACGTCATTAAAAATCTTACCACAGTATGATTTTTGTTTTGTCCCGGGCAACCGTCAGAAAATATGTAGAGCTCATCTATACTTTTATCAACATGCTCATTAATGTACATATTTAAAAATGTACATACTTCATTCGGGCCTTTTAATGCTTGCCCCTCGTGGTATGAATAGAATGTTGCCTTTCCAGTCTTCAAATTGTGGATGCAAAATTCATATACCCACAGCTGTCGCAGATAAAAAATTTCTTGTACAGGAATATTTGGTAACGGCAAATTCTGCATGTAGTCGAATACTAGACCCATGACATTATCTTTCTCAGCGCAAAGTTCTTTTATCTCAATTTTTTTTTAGAAGAACTTTTTTGCTCTTCGTTTATGAACTACAAGTGAAGCAGCAGCAACACGCTTGGCGTTATCATTTAGATTGGGATCTCTCAACTTTTATCCGTATTCCTCACAGTATGAACACACATCCACTTGCGGCCTACCAAATCTCAAATTAAAATTTTCATGGAAAAACTTTAAGAAAAAGTCGTACTTTACTTTTCCTTTTAGGTCTAAATTTTTATCAATAAACATCTTGTACATAACTTTCACATTAAGTGTAGCCGGTAAGTATTTTGTGGTTATAGTATTGGAGTAGTGGACTTCTTTAACATCGAATTTTTCGATAAGCTCTTTTATCTTGGTACAAATTTCTCCAGAAACAGCATTATGTCTTGATCCTACTTCTTTCCCACGTTTATCTTTTGGTGTGGTATCGGATGCTAATAGTAAACTGAGACGTCTTACTTTTTTCATTGTAATCCCATGTAAACTAACAAACGCCTGTTTGCACACCTTAATGCGTTGCCCTTCTAAGCAGATATGATATGAAAAAGTAAGGGCCTTGGGTTTGGGTTTTTCGGTGACAGAAACTTTACTTTTTCTCTTGATGAAACAACTTTCGATGAGACTTTGAAGAAATGTATCTTGTGCATCTTTGTCATCAAAACTATTTACCCGATCTATAATATTCTTCCTTTGGTCTTCACTGAAGTTACTAAAACATTTCATTTGGCACCTACAAAAACCCAAAAAAAAGTCAAAAATACTTAATGTTTTATAATTTCAAAACTTCTACCTGCAGTCCGGACCTGTTATTCTGGCACTAATGACTTTCCCAACATGATTAAGATGTTCAATTCCTTTCACTTTGGCCCTTTTTATAACATTTGATTTATAGTTTTTCGTATTCAAAACTCTTTTCTTGCGTTTTGGTAAATTATTACCATCAGATTCGCTTCCACTTAACTCACTCATTTCGCTTAAAATCTTTATCTGTTATTAATCTTTGCAAACACCAAAATTCACACCCGATTCAATGACAGTCAAATTCTAACTGAAATCTGACAGCGAGAACCAGCGCCACGATGTGACAAACCACATGCTTGATTATTTCGAAAAGGTCACATGTGCATCGCATGTAACTTTTTCGAACCAAACGCAGTGGAGCGGGTATATGTTAGAGCGTTTCTAGCGTGATATTTTGTTCCCTTTTCGCACCAAACGCTGCGTCTTCAATAAACTTGTTGAAAAATAATATAAAACGAAATTGGCCGAAAATGTCTTTTATGCCCTTTTCCAAATAATCGATTCATTTAGACTTAATTTTCTTAAATAGTCAGGAAGTTTATTGTATAATTGAATTCCTGCGTATATCGGAGATTTCTTATAAAATTCAAGTTGGCATTTCTTTACATGGATATTTGAGGAATACCGAGTGTTATAACTGTGTATTTCAGTAATACGAGTGAATGTATGTTCTTTCTCACGAATATATTTTAACAGCTTGTAAATGTGTATTGCTGGAGTTGTCATTATATTATATTGTTTAAATATGGGCCTGCATGAATTGCCATATTTTACATTGAAAATTAATCGCAATACTCTCTTCTGGGCTATGAAAGCTTTCATGGGTACTGAAGACTGTCCCCATACGACAATTCCGTAGCTAAGACGGGAGTTCACTAGTCCATAGTAAACGGAGATTAAGCTATCTATATCTAAAATATGTTTTAACCTACATAGTGCAAAGTAAGATTTGTTAAGTTTACTCAGAAGACTATCGATATGAGATTTCCACGATAAATTTTTGTCAATTTTTAATCCCAAAAATGAGGTCAGTTCGCTAATTGACAAGGTAGTGTTATTTAAGTTTTTGAGTAGTTAATTATTAAGTTATTGTTAACACACCATAAATTAAATTGGATTAATATTTCGTTTAATTTATTATTGCAGGAGTTTGCGTCTGGTCCATTCACTATGACAGATGTGTCATCAGCAAACATACAAACATGTGAATTTTTGATATGTTTAAGTAAATCGTTGATGAACAAAATAAATAATAACGGACCCGCCACGCTTCCTTGCGGCACACCTAGGGATACACCCCAATGGTCTGACATTGTGTCACTTATCTTTACAACAATTTCTCTGTTCTCGAGGTACGATTTGAACCAATTATTTAAGGGTCCTCTAATCCCTAATGTATTTAACTTTTCCAATATAAAATTATAGTCTAGACCAGTGGTCTCTAAACTACGGCCCGCGGGCCAAATCCGGCCCGCGACTTGCATGAATCCGGCCCGCGATTGTTTGTCATTTTTTTGTAAATGTCATATTTTGAAATATCGTAACAATTGTTCCTTAAATTTTTAATAATTTTATAAAATTAATCGGATCTCGGCCGACTTTATTATGTAGAATTGTATTTGTGGCCCGCGAAGAAGATTTGCAATCTGATAACCTACGAAAAAGTATTTTTATATAATTCTGCTGACTATTCTTCTATCAACAACTTTTTTGCATCTGTAAACTGGGATAATTTATTTAAGATTGGTAATATCGATGAACTTGTGGATAAGTTTTATGAAATTATTGAAGAAGGGAAAAACTTATTCATTCCCAGCAAATTCGTTAGAAAGTATAACACTAATTATCCCAAATGGGTAACTAAAGAATTACGTCTAAATATTGCCAAGAAAAAAATCGCCCACAAAAATTATAAAATGACTGGCTTACCAAATGATTATCAACAATTTAAACAGCTTAGATCTTTATGTTCAGAAATGTCTACTTATCTTTATAATAATTACATAAATGATGTTCAGTCAAAATTACAAACAAACCCACGGTCTTTTTTCAAATTTATTCATGACCTAAAAAATGAATCAGGCATCCCTAACAAAATGTCATATGATAATAAAACTCACACTTGTGGAGAACATATCGTTAAAGCTTTTTCTGATTTTTTGCATCAGTGTTTGTAGATTCTACTCCTCATAATACATTGTTTTCATCAAATAATATCAATCTAATAAATGATATCATTTTAGATGTCAGTGTGACGGATGTATTCAACAGCATAATAAATCTTAGTGACAGCTTCTCAATGGGACCGGATGAGGTACCAAGCATCCTTAATAAAAAATGCATATGTACATTAAGTTCACCGATTCATCGTTTATTTTTAAAATCTCTTTCCACAGGCATATTTCCTATAACATGGAAAAACAGCTTCATAAAACCAATATTCAAATCCGGCCAGCGGAATTTGATTGAAAACTATAGAGGTGTGTGTGTCCAGTCCGTTATTCTAAAATTATTAGATGCAATTGTTGCAAAGCAACTATCATGGATGTCCCATCAAATAATATCGCCACACCAACACGGGTTTATAAAAGGACGTTCCACGGTAACAAATTTACTTTTATATAAACAATTTCTGTCGGATGCTTATCAGGTAGATGCTTTATATACAGATTTTTCCAAAGCATTCGACACAGTGAATCAAGTGTTGCTTTTGAATAAGATAAAACTTCTAGGTTTCAATACCATTACAATCTCTTGGATATAACAAATCGACGACTTAGTGTGAAAATAGATAACTATCAGGCGGAGTACTTTTTTGCTACATCGGGTGTCCCTCAGGGCTCTCATTGTGGCCTAATACTATTCTTGTTGTTTATCAACGATATACAACATAATATTAAACATTCAAAGTTTTCGCTTTTTGCGGACGACCTCAAAATTTTTAAAATTATTACGTCACCGAATGATTGCATGGACTTACAAGATGATTTGTGCAGTGTTGATGAATGGTGTCATAATAATTTATTGCTCTTGAACGTCAAAAAGTGTAACTCCATATCTTTTTCCAGAGGATCTACCTCTATTACCAATACCAATATATACTATTGATTATACATATAGACTTAATGTCAACAATTTAAATAAACAATGTGTGGTAAAAGATCTGGGGGTACTCTTTGACACTCAATTAAATTTTAAGAATCACATTTCTGCAATATGTATTAAAGCAAATAAAATGTGGGGTTTTGTCTATCATGCTTGCAAAGATTTTGATAGTCACTGTTTAAAGTTATTATTTTGTTCTCTTGTACGCTGTAACCTGGAATACACATCACCAATTTGGACACCGAAATCACAGACGGACATTTACAAGATCGAACGAATCCAAAATAGATTCCTCCGTACCATAGAATGGAAGATGGGCAGACAACATATACAGGGCTCGTATACAGAAATAAAAGCGGATCTTCATATTCACTCCCTGGAGGACAGAAGAACCTTCTCTGATTTATGCACATTATTCAGACTAGTCAATAATTTCAGTGACTGCCCGGAACTACTCTCTCAGCTCAATTTTTATATTTCATCATCCACCCGCAGCCTCCGACATACACCGCTTTTCCGGATCCGCACTCATAATTCGGATTTCGCCTCTCACAACAGCATTACACGACTAATGAGTACAGCCAACGATTATAACAAGTTCTATTGGACTATTTTCTGGCTCTTTACATTCATTCAAACGAAATTTATGTATACACACAAATTATTCTTAGTTCTATTAGTTACTTTATGGGTATTATTATTATTATTAATGTTTATTTAGTTGTACACTTTATGGTGATATTTTTCTTTTTTATAAATCTATTGTGTATAAAAGGGGGTTCCCGTCAATAAATATTATTATTATTATTAAGATAGTTTGGAGACCCAGGGTCTAGACTATCGAATGCTCGTGATAGGTCGAAGAAAGCACCAATTACTTTATGTCTTTTAATAATCATAGAGTAAATATGTTGAGCAAAATTAATTGTTGCTGTTTCTGTTGATTTGTTTCGTCGGAAACCGTGTTGTTCATTGCAAATTCTGTTTGTTTTGTCCATGAAAGTCATGATTTTTTTGCATGCAACTTTTTCAATGATTTTTGAGAATGTACATAGTAGCGAAATAGGTCTGTAATTTCCAAGATTACGCGCATCTCCTTCTTTTAGTATAGGTGTTATAGTAGACAATTTCAGATGATTAGGAAATTTACCTAGTGATATTGATTTGTTAATAATTTCTGTAAGGGTTGGTGCTATTTCATTACTGCATATTTTGATAAAAGTGATCGGTACTTCGTCGTGACCAGTAGAGTGTTTATTTTTAAAATCTTGTATAATTTGGACGACTTCATACACACTGACAGGTTGAAAAAACATTGATTGTGAATTTATTGAATCTGTTGTGCATTTCGCTGATATGCTGCCCTTAAAATTATTATTTTTCATCTCTATAACACTGGATGTGAAATGTTTTCCAAATGCATTCGTAATTTCTTTAGTATTTGTAATTTCAAGATGGTCGACTATAATTTTATTAGGTGCCATTAATTTTTTCTTTGTGTTGTTTTTCTGTAATTTGACAACATTCCATGTCATCTTTGGGATATTTGAAGAAGCTGATATTAACTTAGAATAATATTGTTTTTTTGTATTGAAAATTTCATTATTAACACTGAACATCATTGATAACAGACTAAATATCTGATTCCCTGCTATTCTGATTAAAGATGTATTTGTGTGTTTTTGAACTTCACTTCAAATCAGTGTTTTGTACGCGTGGCGCATAAAGTAAAATGTCAAATTTAGAAAAGCCCGAAAATTTGTCTCGGGTCGCTGCGCGACTCTCGACAAATTTTCACAGTGCTTTTCTAAACTCGAAATTTTACTCCATGCTTAGCCTGGGAGCGGAAACACCCGTTCAATACTTCAAATTGAACTCTATTTTAAAACCTACGAATGCCTGTAAATTACGTAAATAAAAAATTCACGGAATATCATTAAAACCTGGAATGTCAGAGAAAAGTCATGGAATTATATTTAAATTGGCTAAATCAATTAATATAAAACAACATTTTGAAAACTAGATTATTATCTCTAAAAACGTTTACAGTCATTTAATGTTCTTATCAAAGCATTCAGTTTGAAGTTTTGAACGAGCGTTTCCAATCCCAGACTAAGCATGAAGTAAAATTTCGAGTTTAGAAAAGCCCCGTGAAAATTTGTCGAGGGTCGCGCAGCGACCCGAGACAAATTTTCTGGGCTTTTCTAAACTCGAAATTTTACTTCATGCGCCACGCGTATAAAACAGTAATTTAACGAGAAATTTAAAAACACACAAAAGACATTTTTCAAGTTAATCCTTACAAATAATTCGAATTATTTTTGACGATTCAAAACCTTTTGTAAGTATTCCACTCCTTTTATAAATATTCGAATCCTTTTATGATTCGAATCACCCACATTTGGATTCGAATACGAATCCTCTTAAATAAATGCAACGAATCCGGATCACGAATCCAGTTAAAGTAAAGTATTCGAATGCCTCTTTTGAATCCTCTAAAAGGATTCGAATCCAGGATTCGAATCCTGAATGATTCGAATCCTGCCCAGCTATGTGTTAGAGTTATCTTAAAATAAAATATGTTTCTATATTTATCGTTAAAAAGTGCCTGCATAATGTCAAAGTTGTAAATGTCTGGATAGTTTTTGAATAAAACAATAAAAACGAAATTTCAAAAAAATCCTTTTTTTGAGGATATCTGAAAAACGAAACAAGATATTTTAAATTTATTTTTAGATTATTATTGGGTTCTAAAATACGTAACTTTGCCCCAATTTCACCGACTCTCTATCTCTTTAAATAACCGACATTCTGTTGAAATACGGACACCCTGTATATCTTGAATTTGAACACACGAATACACTAATGATAATTATTATACGCCGATAGGTGCACCGGTCAAGGCGCTGGAAACCAAATAGTGAACCTGATAAAGCAGTGGTTTAAACCACAGTAAAAGCTATTTTTAGTTATTAATTTTAATGCCAATCTATTAATACATTAATGATGTCTGAAATAAAAGCAAACTTTAAATGCTGTAAAACGGTCTCATTTAAATCTTTCGTGTGCGTGAATTGCCATAGTGAGCATGTAAAAATAAAAACAAGAAGATCAAACATATTAGCGGATATAAAATAGAATGCTGTCCTAAATCTTAAACATAATTCCAGTCTGAATTCTAGTATAGACTCTACTCGACAAAAGATCATCAAAGAATTGACGCAAGTCCTACAAAATAAATCATCTTATATTGAAAGACTAACAAAAAGAATTAAAACAATCGAAAGAGATGCAATAGAAGCAGAAGAGTCCCTGACTAATACTGTTGCAGAAGCGGAAGATAAAATAAAAACGCTGGAACAAAAACAAATGCATGTCAACCAAAAAAATATTGATTTAAACTAACTAAACAATTATATATCAGATAAACGCAATAAAAATGAACTTGATATTAGCAAAGATAAATCAATGATAAATATATCAAAAAATTGCCAGAATTGTTATACATATTTACAAAAAATTAAAGAAGAAAATCTAGATCTTGAATCACTCAATCTGAAAAATATAGAGCTTCAATCAAAAATGAACAACTTAAACGGAATTCGTAAAGAATGTTTTAATAAACGGAGTAATAAACTACAATATGGTACATTTTATCAACCATTCTTAAAAATATCACTACTAACCGACAATCATGGTAGAAATATGGCCCAGCAACTAAAAACTGTGTATAATAAGCTAGAAGTAATATCCGAGTTAATGACTCTATTGAAACCAAATGCAACACTTTGCAAAGTCATTGAAGATTTGGCCAATCTATGTAAAGATTTCACAAAAAAGGATCACGTATTTATCTTTGTTAAATAGTGCAACTAATATTTTCAACTTCTAAATTAAATTGCGAGAGTTAAAAGTTTAAATATTATTTCTTCTGATTTTGGCATTCTATTCTAAATTTAATTCGTTCTCAAAGCATAAAAACTCGGGGTCATGGACCGCTTAGGCAAAAACCAGCCAGGCTTGCTCCCGGACTTTCAGAGTGCTGAGCAGGGGCGGACGGACGAACTTATCCGATCCGGGACCGATCCGCGTCGAGCCCCACCACCAACTCGGGCGCGCTCGCTCCTTACACGTCAGACGGAATAAGACGAAGATTTTCGCGTGCCCCACCGCTTTCGCGTTATACAAATTAACTCGCGCTGCTTAGCGCAGCACATTCTCTCGTTAGTTTTCAAACAATAAACATCTTCTGAATTAAGGTAAGGGCTCCCCTTGGGATACAAAACTTAAACATTGTCTTTACATTGTCCTCCCAAGTGTAACACATAAACAGAGTCCTAATATAACCTATGCCTTAATTAACAATTACTTTCAATCAGTTTCTCACGTAATCAATTATTCCATTTCTATATTCAATTTCTGATAACAGAGTTTATAGATTTAATTTAATCTCACAGTGTTTGTGCAACTTTCAATAAAATTCAATCAATTAAGTGCTGAGGTGTGTTTGTGAGGTGAATCAGTGGAGTTAACTTGCTAGCTTTGAATTTTCTTTGGAGTATGCGTTGTTAGGGCTATTTCCGGGCATACTTTGAGAATTTTCAAGAAGAAATCCGTGCTCTTGGGGCTATTTCCCATCACGTATTTCTAGCTAGTTGGATAATTTTACTATATATTGTCTGGAAAGAAGTAGTTTTTCTGAGTATGCAAAGATCAGGCTGCTTCCGGGCATACTTGGATTAATTGCTTTAGGGATACGTGTTTTCGAGGCTACTTCTTACCACGTTTTCTCTAATTTTCTTGACAAACCAGGAAATTGTGTTCACGAGGCCATTTCTCACCACGTTTTTCTGAATCCCCTGACAAACCGCCTTAATGCTAAACTGATTGCATCACGTTACACAAAGCTTAAATAGTAGTAACTTTCAATCTTAAGAGGCTACTACGAAACAGTTTGTGATGAGAACTTAGCTGCTAAAGGGGACTTAGCCTTTTGTTACTTGTTGCAGCATTCTGAAACTGTGTCGCTGGATTATTAATTTTATTATTTATCCATTATTCCTTAGAACATTAATTAGTTACTAAGATATTAATTATTTAATACTTTCTTTCTGTTTTATTACATATAACTAGCTGCATCTCCTGCACTTGATTATTCGCATATTATAATTTTTCTTTTCTTAAGTTAAAGAATCAAAGTTATAAACACTGTGTGATGTAATAAATTCCCTTAAAATAAATATTAAGTAATTCGATTTTCTAAATTAAACTTCCGGCTTCTTTTGTGATAGCCCACAATCATTATACTCATTTTTGATTACATAATTTCACATTTCATGTATTACTTCTGATTAACTCTAAAAGGTAATTTATCCTGTTCAAGTAAATCATTCACTTGAACTTTAGCTTGAATAAACTCTGTTTTCCTCATAATTATTCACTCTAATTAGAATTGTCCCTTTAATCTCTTATTATTACTATGTTTTATTTCTACTATTATTCACGAACTTGGATAATAATTCGTGAACAAATCGTACTACTGATTTGCTTCACTCCCCTTTGTTGATAAAGGCATAGTTTATTTTTCGTAACTTAACTTTGCAATTTTCACATTTAAATATTTTCTTTTCAATTGCTAACGAGAGAACTGCCCTGCACGACTTACGTTGCGAACCTTAACACAACGCGCGCGCCGTTGTGTTGCTTCTGTCGATTATAGATCATTGTAATAATATTTGTAATCGCCATCAATACATATTTCCTTTGATTACTTTGTGTTGGAGTATTCTGTGATTTTTCTTGTAACTGATTAACCTTTTAAGATTTTTGGCTGTATTGAAATTCTGTTGCATGTAATTAAAATTCTGTTTAATTTGCTGAACCTATTACCCACTTTGTTACTACCATTTATATTGAGTTTATGTTGAGTTGCTTAATAAAGTCTACTTATTTACTGTTGAGTTGATTATCATTACTTATACTGATATTATATTTAGTGGATTAAAGAATTCCTTTACTGACTATTACATTCTATATATTTGTTTCTTTTATCGATGTTAATCTGATTAAAGATACTTGTCGAAATAAAGTTGATTAAATCTTGTTTGACTTATTTATTTCGATCTCTTAGCTATGTTGATTTATTATTGCAAATAAATGTATCAAACTATTCCTGAGTATTCTTTCTGAACACCTTGTCACCTAGCAAATAAGTTGTGTGGTTATACTAATTAAACAATAAGAGCGTTCCTAGACAATTTTGAATCCAGGTTAAAAAATAATATTATTCGAAATACAGTTGTTGTTCTCCTCTGAGCACTGGTTGAAAAACCATTGAACCAGATCTCGAACAATCTTGCTGGTACGGTCGACGCACTCAAAGGAACTCCGATCAACATTGAAGTGCTCAAACAGCTACTTTCACCTATCATCTCCACAAAACGAACGTAAATATAATTGGAAATCCCTTTTGGAGAGGAAGAAATATTCTAAATTCAATAATTAAAGGAATCAACAATGTCTTAGAAAACTGCGCCAAAGAAATAAATTGTCGATTTATAGAAACCATAACACTAATAAATTTGTATGTTAATAATAATTTCTATTTATCAAAGCGGTCCAAATGTAATTTATTAAAATCAATTGTATCACGCTCAATGTTGTTTAAAAGTAAATTTGATTCATTTTGTCCAAATACAAATAATTCATCTTCGCTAAAAAATTAGGTATTCTCGCCGATAATTTCGAGTATATAAATTGCCTTTATTTTAACGTGCAGTCTGTCAGATGCAAAGTTAACGAAATCAAGGCAATTCTTAGCGATAATAAAGAAACATTTTCATTATTGTGTATTTGCGAGCACTGGCTTACAGAGAACGAGTCAGAGTCACTTCAAATCAATAATTGTCATGTTGCTGGTCATTATTTTCGTAAAGTTTTTAAACATCGGGGGGTAATGATATTACTTAGCAACAATATTAAATACAAAACCCTCAATTTTCACCCCCTTGTATCTAAAAAAAGTTGTAAAATTTCCAGCATAATGTTGCACGATACCATTATTTTAGTTGCCTACCGAGCACCCATTGGAAATTTTAATAAGTTTCAAGAAATTTTATCTTCAGTGTTGGATAACTGATAACTGTAACTCTGTAAGCAAAGCAGTCTATCTAATTGCTGACTCCAGCATCAAATTCAATTCCGATGACCTCAATAAAGATCTATTGATCGACGTTATCTCAACTTATGGTTTAAAACAGTGGACTTTCCTACAAGACTTAGAAATTGTATTGACAATGTGTGCACAAATAAATCATGTTCTGTTAAACCTTTTCATACAGGTATATTGGATCACATTAGTATTAAATTCAGTATTAAAAAACCTGTTAATATAACCAATAGTCAGGTAAAGCGACAAATGTGCCAGCCAATTACTGCAGAGGCAAAGTACTCACTATTTCTTAGCCTCGAAGTGGAAGATTTGAATTTTCTCAATCACATTTCCAATGATGCCAACTCCGGTTCGATGAGTTTTTAAACATTTTTAAAAACAAATTTGATACTGCGTTTCCTAAGAGAAGTATTCTGCAACGTAATGGGAAGGGACCACAGATCCATTGGTTTAACAACACACTGAAGAATATAAGGTCAACACTATCTTTAATATCGGAAGCGTACAGCTGGCTTCAGTGCCCAGAACTCCGTACAAGCAGAAACAATTACAGAAAAATGTACAAAAATGCACTAAAACAACAGCGTATCAAAGCAAATGGTGAATATGTTACCCATGTAGATAATACTGTGAAGGCTATGCGGGAACTTATAAGCCGGGGAAAGAACCAAAATGAACCAAAGAGTTCTTGTAACCTTACAGCAACTGAATTTAGTACCATATTTCGTGATATTCTAAACAAAATCCTGAATGACATTGCGGAATCTAACGTCAATCCCTTAGCTGTAACCTGTAATACTCTGGCTCTAAATATTTAAAGTTTTGTGAGGTATCGACTGTTACAGTCAGAAGTGTAATCCAGGGACTAAAATCAACTAAAAGTCGTGATATATTTGGTATAAGAGTAGACGTAGTCAAATCGGCGATGGATGGCATCTTGACAACTTTGACAACACTCTTAAATCTGTGCATCAAGACAAATTGCTTTCCTGACTCGTTAAATGTAGCCTTAGTGGTACCCATACACAAAAAATAATCCCAGTAACTATCGTCCGATATCGTTGCTACCAGTATTTTACAAAATCTTAGAAAAACATTTGCACAAACTACTGACAGAATATCTAGAAACATGCAATATGCTTAGCAACCACCAATACGGATTCAGGGAAGGAAGATGTACCACAGCGCCTGCACTGTAAATCATTGTTTTAAAGCGTGGCGCATGAAGTAAAATTTCGAGTTTAGAAAAGCCTAATTTGGATTGGCCGCTTCGCTTCGCTACGCGGCCAATCCAAATTTTTAGGCTTTTCTAAACTCGAAATTTTACTTCATGCTTAGTCTGGGAGTGGAAAACACTCGTTAAAAGTTTAAAATTAACCGCTTTTAAACAACGAATTCCCGCAAATTTAAAAAACGCTGTAATTATCAGGATATGTATACTCAGAAGAATAATGCCCTTTATGTTCTGTTTTAAACACTTTTGGAACGTGTTTTAAACATGTTTTTAATTGTTAATGTTTTTGACGCTGATTCAATGAAAAAAACGTTTTGTAAAAAAAAAACCGTTTTTTAGATAAATAAAAAACACGTTTTTAACAACCCTGCTAATTACATCACAGGTATTTTTATTAGCCAAGAAAAAATAATTGAGCCTTGAAGGGTTAGTTCAGGTCAACCAATACAATGTTTTAAATTAATTTATTTAGTAATTTAAGAATCAAAATATTAATAATGTTCCGTTATTGCATCAAATGCGCTTAATAAGTTGAATTTAAGAAATTCTCAGCTTTAGTAGAAACTCAACATTTGTCACAGTAAATAATTTTAAAAGCAAATCCCGTTACAAGACAATAAATAGTAGATATTCAGAATAACATTATTCAATTTTTTTTTTTATTAGTTTTCATCACACACAGTGTTCCATAGGTCAATCTAGTTATTCTACTACAAAGAAATAGCTTGAAACTAAAAATATTAACTTTAATAAAGGACTTACTTACTAAATAGCGACTGTTTGTTTTAAATCTTGACTGAAAACTAACTATGTTGAGGATTTATTAAATTTACTGCACTTTTAATAATATAAACGATATCATATCATTCAATTAAAATAAAGAAATTCCTCTAAGCAACGTTTGGATTTTCTGTTGAAATATATTCCCAAGAAAACAGAATAATTTTACCATAATCCTTCTTCGAAAATGAACTCGTCCTTTGTAAATGTCACGACGCGCTCGTAATTAATAGTAATAATTCCCGACGCACACCTGGAACTAATTAAAACTTGCTTGAATGCCCGTGGGCAATATCACGATAAATAATTGCTATAGGGATTACGTCCCACGTAAATATTTATGGGCCACATTTAAATGGCGTTATGTGCGCATTTCTTTTTTGTAATTATCGCCCTTTGTGCGACAGACCATTCATATGTTAATTAGAGCGTAATCTACGTCGAGGGAAGGTTTTCATTTCAGCTCATGGGTGTTTTATTAATTTTCCTCGCGTTGAATTTTTGTTCTTAGGTGCTTTTAGATATAGTAATTAATTATAATAATCATTAATTATAGGAGTATTAAATACAACCCTATTAGAAATAATTATAATATCCTTGAGTCTCGAATGTTACAGATATGATAAATATTATTAACACGTTGATCGCTGCGCGGCATTCACTTATGCCGCAGTTAAATTTGGATTTAGGCCCCGCGGCATGTACCTTGTGCCGTATTCAGAAACAACTTTTAAAAAATCGTGGCATGCTGCCCGCGGAACTAATATGGCCTGAACGTTTAAAAACGTGTATGTCCCTTCGAATTTTTGCTTTATTATTCTGTTTTAATTAATAATATATGTATAATTGAAACAAAAACTTAAGCAGCGCCTGCGGTAATATTTTTATTATTATAAAGGTGGCAATCAACGTGTTAAACCAAATATCGTCTCTAAGATTTAAAACAGTAACTGATACCAGTTGCAAATCCAGGGGTGTGGTTCGGGGGCTTTCGACCCCCAAGACTAAGTAAATTATAGTATTTCGACGTATATAAATAGCAAAAATTAACAATGAAGAAAAGTGAAGTAATTTAGTTAAGTTTATGTTAATTATTATTTATCTTGCCTTGTTTCTGTGTAATTAAAGTTTTGCGTTTTACATTTACTCAATGTTTTACACCTCTGGCGCATAAAGTAAAATTTTGAGATTAGATAAACTTACAAATTTGGATTAGTCGCTACGCGATCAAGCTAAACTTTTAGGCTTTTCTAAACTCGAAATTTTACTTCATGTTTAATCAAGGAATCGAAAATCACATGTTAGAAATATATTGAACACTTGCACAAAATTATAGAAAGAAAAAAGTTAATCTACTTATAATTTTGCTATTTTGATGTTTTTTTTCCTTTGATGACGAAATTGTACCAATATTTCGTCTTATAACCAGGGTTTCGAACCGAAACTGAACCGTAAACCGAAAACCGAAAAATCCGTTAATTTTGTCGTAATGAAAACCGTAACTGAGCCGAAATAAAATATTGGGGGTATTTTGTACGTGTTCGTGAACACTTTTTACATTTTATAACAGTTTCTACTGTTTTGCAATTTTAAAATCAAAACTGTTTATGTACAGAATTAACAAAATCTGACGAAAATAGTCATCAACAAAGAATAAACTTACTCGGAAATTTATAAATGTTGACTGGTTGTAATCGCAATTAAGAAATCTCCACCTGAGTTTTCAAAATATCAACTGTTTTGTTGAAAATCGTTGGAGAAAAAAAATCGACTTTTTCTTAAATTAGTAGAAGTGGTCCTTTCACAAGTTTTAGTTTTTCGGGTATAATACCATTTTCGTTTTTTTCTGGCGTAAACATCGCGATTTTAGCGTAAAATGACGATTTTGTCAAAGTTATATCAACATAAATATTGACGTAAAACCCCGACAATTGTCAATTTAGTTAATACAGTCAATGTTTTCGAATGACGGTCAATGAATGGTAGTCAACAATTAGCATACATGTAGTTTACATAATTAATTAGTAATCAAAGAAAAATCAATATTAAATAGTAGTCAACAATCAACATGAATCATGTGATCAACATAATCTATCCATATTGTCAAGTGGGAGTCAATAAAAAGCATGTAGTCGCAATGTAATCGATAAATAGTCAATATTGTTAAATGACAACATATGACTACTAGTCTATAATCAGTATGTAGTCAACCTAATCGATTAATAGTTGATGTTTCTAAATGTTATCGTCAAATGGCAGTCAATATAGTAAAGACTGTTAATATAATTAACTTGTAATCTACCGGGGCCAACGGCTGTATCTCAAAAACTGCATCCTAGCATATTGCGGTAACAATATTCTTAAGGGGGTAGTCCTCTAAATATTTTTTTTTACGATTTTTTTTTTCGCTTAAAATGTTCTTTGGGATGTATATTTTATTATATGCTTTATCCCATCTTCACCGCAAACTTCGTTCGTCAGTTATGAGGCGGTATGCAAAGATGTGCACTGGCGCCTTAAGCGCGCTTCCGAGCGCGCTCGAAGGGTACCTCAATTACCGACAGAACTGGAGGGATTTGTAGTTCAGGATGCTGTCACTAGCATCGGAGGTGGCGCTAGGATCGTATACAGTTGATTGAAATGTTCCCTTCGCATTTTGAACAGTCTATGGTGGTTATTCACAACAAAACACGCTTACGTGCGCGCCTGCGTCGTTTGGTGTTGTAATCGTGATTGTTTGTCGTGCGTTCCGTGAAAATGCCTTTCAAACGGCTCAGGAATCGCGAAAAAGGTGCAAGAGACAATAGCTCCCGTGCGTCAAGATCTTCCGCGGGAAATCGCCATCCACAGAAACGGTATTTGATGGAAGGCGACGTTGACGGTGTTTCGACGTCGGCGAAAAAACTTCGATTGACGGGGAAGAGTCATGTCAACGTGGATCCAAGTTTCGGTTATCGGCTGATCGAATTCATGACTGTTTTCACTGCCCTTGCTGTCCTGGTTGTTTGTAAAAAGTGCGGTTCAAGTGTACAATTCAAGGAAACATTAATGCGCGGTCTTGGCTTCAAAATTGCCATTTGTTGCCAGACTTGTGAGCCCCAGTACATCGATTCCAGCCCGAAAATCGGCGGGTACGCATTCGAAATCAACCGCCGCATAATTTTCTGCATACGACTTCTGGGAATAGGATACAACGGCCTATTGAAGTTTTGCGCATTTATGTGTCTGCCTAGTCCGGTTGTAAAATCGGCGTACTACAAAATCGCCGACGCTATGGTCATCGCCTCAACAGCTGTACGAGATTCGCCCATGAAGAAGGCAGCTACGCAGGAAAAGGATTTGTCCCAAGGAGAACAAGGATTCAGCGGGTTGACGGTTTCCGGCGATGGGACGTGGAAAAAGAGAGAGTTTTCGTATCTGTTGGGCGTAACTTCTCTTATCGGCTGGAAGACGGGGAAAATAGTGGACCTGGAAGTAAAATCGAAACTGTGTAAGGCGTGCGAACTGTGGAAAGGCAAGGAAAAAACGGCGAAATTTGATGAATGGTACAGAACACATGAAAGCACTTGTCAACGTAATCACGAAGGTTCGTCAGGCAAAATGGAGGTGGACGCTGTCGTCGAAATGTTCCAGCGTTCGGTCGATTTGCACGGAGTAAAATACGGCCAATACATCGGTGACGGCGACAGCAAAACGTTCATTGTTAAGAAGAAAGAGTGCATCGACCATGTACAAAAGCGGATGAGCAGCCGACTTCGACAGCTGGTAAAGAAAACAAAAGGACTCAGCGGTAAGGGAAAACTTACTAGTAAATTGATTGACGAATTATCCATTTATTACGGATTGGCCATTCGGAGGAATTCGCAGTCAGTGGAAGATATGAGGAAAGAAATATGGGCAACCCTTTATCACAAAAAATCGACGGATGCGGCTCCACAACACACCAATTATCCAGAAGGCGCTGATTCCTGGTGCACGTGGTAGAAGGCTAAAGCCGATGGTCAGCTTGAGGACTACACGCACAAACCACCAATGAAAACAGAAGTTTTCGATGCCATTCGTCCTGTATATGAAGACTTGAGCCGTGACGACTTGCTGGAGCGATGCCTGGGAGGATGCACTCAGAATGCCAACGAAAGCTTCAACGCTTGCATCTGGTCGATTTCTCTAAATGCCATCCACAGCGGGAAAAATATCGTCGATATTGCGGCCTGTGTAGCGGCTTGTACTTTCAACGACGGTCTATCAAGCATTATGGACATCATGATCCAACTCCAACTCGAGATAGGTCCCAGCTGCTACAACTTCTGCACGAAAGCGGACAAAGAGCGGATCGAGCGCGCAGAGCTGCGGATGTCAGATGCTGCCAAAGACGCCCGCCGGTCGTCCATGGCAGCAAAAAAGATTGACAATGCCCTTTAAAATAACCTGGAAGGGATGCTGTATGGGCCAGGAATTGCTGACTAGAGGTATGCTGAACGAAACTGCAAAATATGTAACCCGAAACTTCAAACGCGTTATTCTCGAAACAGTGTTTTTAAAATCGGTGGCCGGCATAACTTTTTATTGACACATACGATTTTGATCGGACTTTGCGTTTCGCATTCGCAATTGAATTTTCTAATCCCCTACGTAGCCGTTTTCCGATCCGTTGAAAAGTCTGTGCTCGGTGCACGTTTTTATACAGATTTTTAGGGTGATAAATTAAACTTTTTTTTAACATGTCGCCATTTTGTTCCATTTTGATTTTTTTCAATTCTCCTACGTAGGGGACTAGATTTACTAGTTGACAATAACTTAAAAACATTGATGTTGTTGCAAGACCAATCGGAGGACCACCAGGCCGGCCACCGAAAATGGGCGTTTTGAGACCAAGGGGTGCTTTCACCTGGTGCAGCGGTCACGGAAAGCGGCTGATGGCGTTACAAAAAATGGTGCCTGGAAAATGTTTGTATTATTAATAAACGGATATACTCAAAGTTGTCATTTCCTTTTCTTTTAGCGTTAAAAAAACAATCCGAAAAACACCTATTTTTCAGCCATATTTAGAGGACTACCCCCTTAATAAAATTGAACAAGAGAAATCGCTCGAAATATTTTTTTAGTTTCTAGCTTTGCTGCTAAAGTGCTCAATCTCTTTCGTACAAGAAAAAAACAAATTTTTGTCAAATAAATGCCACATTAAGCCACGTCAAAACTATAAAAATCTTAATCTACGCAAAATGTTACATAGTTTCAACTATCTTCTCGTTTCTTTTGCTTTTACATAAGATGCAGGAAATAATGGAAAAGCCTACTGATTTAAATGCCTATAACCTTAGTTAGGTTTACCCGAATTTAATAAAATTTGGCTCATTTGATTGATTTGAATGCACTGTAAAACGTTATTAACTCTGATTCATTTTCGTTTAGGTACGAAGCGCCAGAGAGAGCGATTGAGACAATCGTCGTATTTTCTGGATTTTCTTAAACTGTTCAAATTAAAAGGTACACTTAAGTCACGTTAGTAAATTAAAGTGAAAAATATTGTAAGAACTAGTAAAAACCCCATCTTGATATCTTTATCCTAACCGGAGATATAGTAAACATTTGACAGAATCGGGTTATTTTACACCACGCACTCTAAAAAAATAATATAAAATCTAATAGGCTGTTGTTTCAACTAACAATATATTTTGGTTTTATGCTTAAAAGGTAAAACAATTTTTTTTAAACAACTGTTTTTTTAGTAAAGCTTAAATCGACCCACCAATACAGACGGCGTAATTTCTCTCTGGAGGTGCAATTATCTTGATTTTTATTAAGTATAAATGAAATTGCCAATTCTTGGTTGCAGAATACTTCAAACATTAAAAATGCGATTCTTTTCGCAATCTACAACAAGTTAGTCTTACAAAGACTATACCAAACACTCATTAAATCAACTACTTCCCGGGCTAATACCCCGACGGACATTGAATTATACAACAAGTGTTTGCTGTTACATACAGTAACCTACTGCAAATGTAACAATTTAGGTCAAATTATTCAGGCCATCTATAGTAGTAGTTGTTTCAGTGAGTGTTTGATATAGTCTTTGTAAGACTAACTTGTTGTAGATTGCGAAAAGAATCGCACTTTTAATGTTTGAAGTATTCTTCAACCAAGAATTGGCAATTTCATTTATACTTATGTTTAAACGGTAACGTGACCGCCAGTCTAAGGTGTCGAATTGTTTGGAGGGAGTGGCCAAGCTATACTGATGAGATATAAATCTCGAAACGCGTCTATAGATGGCCTGAATAATTTGACCCAAATTGTTACATTTGCAGTAGGTTACTGTATGTAACAGCAAACACTTGTTGTATAATTCAATGTCCGTCGGGGTATTAGCCCGGGAAGTAGTTGTTTTAATGAGTGTTTGATATAGTCTTTGTAAGACTAACTTGTTGTAGATTGCGAAAAGAATCGCACTTTTAATGTTTGATTTTTATTGTTGACGGAGCTAAGGCCATGATTTTTTTCTGCATTCTGTCAGCAATCCATAAAATAAAAATACATATATATTAAAATGCAATTATTGTAAAATTGTAAACTTCAATGATAAATATTACAAATGTTAAACAATAGATGATAATATCGTATGTTTAATAAAAAACACCTCTAGAGTGCCATGATTTTATCTTTTTTTTTTAATTTAGGTTGGCTGCACGCTTTAAGAATTGACATATAAAACGTCAGACATAATATTTATAATATATATTTTAGAGTTGCCAACCTATAATATTTTCCATAGCACAGAGGTTTTTTTTATTAAACATATGATAGTAATGATGTGTAAACAAATTTTTATTATACTTATCTGAAAACACTTTGTTTCGAAATGCCTCTAGAATAATGAAAACGTCGCTTTTTCAAGCCGCCGCACGGAAACGTTTGTTTATGCGCCTTTCCGTGCGCTCTGAAATGTTTCCATAGCAACAATGTATTTGCCACTGACGTTTTATTTTCCGTCAGTGAAAAACATACGCAGACTTAGAAGAAATTGATTTTGTAGGTGATATTTCGCATGATAAATTACTGAAGCGGCACAAGTAAGCGTAGAATAACTGCAAGTAAAATCCAGATATAGACACGAACACAGACGGAATAGGAACTATGAAAAACACAAAAATTGTGAGTGACGTTGTATAACTTCTATTTTATTTTTCTGAAAAAACCACATCCGCACAATCGTACACCTTATGGTGTTGACTCGCTACGATAAAAAGATGTTTGGCTTTAAAAAAAAAGTGCTAACTCGATCAAATTTCGAAAAACTGGTAATTAATTTCATATTCTTTCGAATTAGTTGTATTTTTTCACTACCATAAAAATTACTAGTTTGAAAATATAAAATAGGGCAGCTTGGTGGTGTAGTGGTTAGAGTGTTGTACTGCCACGCCACGGACCGGGGTTCAAATACCGGCCTAACAAGTTGTCTGCATTTATATAGGTTAGGATAAAAATGCCAAACACTCCGTCTTCTCGGATATGACGTTAAATGCATGTAGGACCCGTGTACTGCCTGGATGTTGCGTGCACGTTAAAGATCCCTACCGGTGGGTTGGAACTCCCACCGGGTTCGGCAAAATTCCCGGATAGCTGTAGACCTAATCTCCGGCGTCATGATTAGCCTTAGCAGCGGAAATAGATGACGTAAAACCCAAAATAAAAAAAATATATAAAATTTATTTAAGTTTTAAGTATAATGTTTTCAGATAAGTATATTAAAAAATAGCGTTCATTACACATCTAGAAATTTTTCCGTGCTTGCATGACTTCCCGTGTGAGGCGTAGCCGAACACGGGAAATGTCACGCGCGCACGGAAAATTCCCTTTTTCTAGACTCCTAATAAAATATACTATATCGTTCAGTGCCTACAATTGAAAGAAATTTAACTGCTTCCACTAAAAGTGTTGTCAAATAGCAAATGAGCACAGTTGGAAAAACCACATTCTGACTTGTAGTCAAACGGCAGTCAATATTATTATTAGTCATAGTTTTAACAACATTGATGAATACCATAAATCAAGGCAAAAATAGACAGAAATGATTAAAACTGAAAATTCGTAAAGAATTGTCAAAATTGAAGAAATTTATAAAAAAAAAAATTATTAACCGAATCGTAAAAAATGCTGCTGAAGTAAATTGATTAGCTCTTCAGCCAATTAAAGAAAAAACATGTTGTACACAGTCTTGTATAAATAATAATTTAAAAACATTATCAAAAATTCTAATAAACCAACAGCTACTAGTTTAAAGACTTAATTATTTATTATTAACACTGAACATAGACTAAATATCGAATTGCGTGTTATTTTAATTAATTGAAAATGATTTTTTGATATGTTTTTAAACTTCAATTAGGATAAGTGTTTTATACGCGTGGCGCATGAAGTAAAATTTGGAGATTATAAAAGCCTTAAAATTTGGTTTGGTCGCGTAGCACGTAGCCAAACCAAATTTTAAGTCTTTTATAAACTCGAAATTTTACTTCATGCTTAACCTGGGAATGGAAGAGACTCGTTGAAATATTATTGAACACTCCAATAAATATGAAGTACTGAAAGAAGCAAATTTAATTAAATACTTAATTTTGTTATAAATTCACTTAAATATAATAATGAATGTTTACATGATTTAAAGAAAATTAAAGTGAATATTTAAAATACTCTTCAAAACTTAAAAAATAAAATTTAATAAGTTAACTTAAATATATTCCAAATTTATTTGATATTATATTTATCATTACTAGTTTCTTCTTCAAAAATTCAATTGTAAACATCCAATTTTTTTATAAAGAGAAACTCCACTGAATTTGGAAAACGTTTACTAAAATTTAAAAAATCAACAGTTTATTTAAATAATAGACCTATCATTTTTTTATAAATAATTAAAAAAAATCTCGACAAAAAAAAAAATTATGAAATGTTGAAATAAACAGAAAATTTGCCAGTAAATATACGCTGTTTTAAATATTCTACTAATCCTAAGCCTAATATATTTTGAGATTTTAAATAATCATGGATTGACTTACATATTCGCTTTCCAAAACATATAAATTAGGTAACGTAATCTCCGGTATTTTATAAATTATTGTTATTGACATCTTGAACATAAAACAGAAAAGCCTAAAGGCCTACTAGATTTTAAAATATATTTTTATATGGTGCGCGGTTGAAAATGGGACCAGACTTTATACTATATTTTTGGTTAGAATAAAGATATTAGGATGAGGTTTTCAACACTATTCTCAGTATTCATTTCTGTAATAAACTAGCGTAGGAGAACTATAGCTTGTAATTTTAATTTTTAAGAAAATCTAGAAAACATGGCGGTTGTTTAAAAAACGACATCTGGCGCTGTATACAGGGTGTCTACGCTAAACCGTTCGTTAAAAGTTTATGGGGTTGCCGTTGCACTAAAAATTTGAAAAAAATCCATGTCATACGGTTGAATCAGTTCTCCTCATGTTAAATATTTAAAACTTTATATTACTTCCGGTTCCACCGTAAGTAGCACCTAATTTGTTATTTTAAATAGAACACCCTATATATTAGTAATTTTTAGAATTCCTCATTTAAATTGCAACATATTATATTCAAACATATGTACACTTATCGTGTATAGTTTTCAAGAAAAAAAAAAATATTTCTAAAATTTTGACCTTTAAAAGGCATCTTGAAATCCGTCTCTATCTTTTCTTAAGAATGCGATAAAAATATGATTTATATCTCTACTTGTACTTAGAGGATGCCTTTATAAGTATAATAATTGAAAACTGTCAATTTTGACAATAAGTGTTCTTAAAATGTCAATATCGAAGTGTCCTCTTCAATATCTCGTAATTCAATTTTTTTAAATGGAATGACTCATTTTGTATAAAATGGTACGATTGAGGGGAAGATTTCCCACAAAAAAGTATTAACAACTATACTCCTAAAGCAAGTGGTTTTCGAATTATTTCGAAGATTCGTTTTTCGTCGCATTTATGCAGGGAATAATGCGCGCATAAGTCTCAGCTGAATTTTAGTAGGCAAGTAGTAATGCTTTTGTTTTGCAAACGGCAACCTCATAAACTTTTAACGAACGGTTTAGCGTAGACACCCTGTATATCCTGGGAATTTCATTACATTTAGAAACGACGACTGTACATTTTTAGATATTCGTTGTTTATTGTTATAGAGTTTAATTTGAAGCTTTAAACGAGCGTTATCCACTCCAAAGTTAAGCATGAAGTAAAATTTCGAGTATAGAAAAGCCAGAAAATTTGGTTTGGTCGCGTAGCGCGAAGCGCGAAGCGGCCAAACCAAATTTTCAGGCTTTTCTAAACTCGAAATTTTACTTCATGCGCCACGCGTTTTAAACACCGATTTCAATTTAAGTTTATTTGTTTACAATATTTTCAGTTTTTAATACGCGTGGCGCATGAAGTAAAATTTCGAGTTTAGAAAAGCCTGAAAATTTGGTTTGGCCGCTCCGCGCTTCGCGCTACGCGACCACACCAAATTTTCAGGCTTTTCTAAACTCGAAATTTTACTTCATGCTTAGCCTGGGAATGGACAACACTCGTTAGGGATAATTTATATTAATTTTTCAAGTGTTTAATGACTTTTTCACATTCTTGATTTATGAGTTACGATTTCTTCTTTAAATTCAATTCACACAAAAATCAGCTTAAAATAACAAAATTTTGACTTTAAGTTTAAATAACTTAAAGACTACAGAAGGGGCATTTTCTAATTTTTACATATTTTTAAAAAGCATAATTTTCTTAAGGGGATTATTGCAGTGTAACACGCCGATCGTGTTGGAAAGACCCACATAGTTTAGAGTAGCTCATCCGATGCCAAATTTACAGGACAAGTGGGGCGAATACAGTCAGAGAGAAAAGCGGCAGTTCACTGTGCATTTGTGCATTGCTCCTTGGCATGAACGGATGGGGTCTCGCGTCGCGTGGAATAGACGAAAAAAACAAAGCGTATAAAAAAGACGGATCGAACGAAAGTGTCGATTCGTATTATTTAAACACGCTGATAATACATACAAACTATGTATTGTTTTCAATTCGTTAGAAAGCGTTATCGGATCCTGTGTTATTTTTCGGTATTTACAAAACTGATGATTCTTATTCTTGTCATTATAACACATTATTTTTACTTTTAAGACTCCAGTTTCGACAGCCGAACAAACTATGTGTTTTATTTTATTAAATTATAGATTATTTCTTAAAAATATAATAATAAAATAATTCATGTTCATAAGCTCATTGTGAATATTTATATGCCGCACATATATGAAAAAAAAACATAGGATTTTCAATCATATTTTTTAAATGGGAATATTATCTTCCCTAACTGCTATTGTCATGAAAATAATGTGTATTAATTTGGCCTCTGCCCAATTGGGTAAATACCCCCAATTTTGGGGAGAATTTCAATTTATATTCGGTCAAATATTCTAGTTTTTATGAATGCAACAAATAAATAATAGATTAAAAAAAATTAAACGGAAAGCTGCCCTGTTTTTTTTTTATGTTTAGTACAGGGTTTACAAAATGATGATGTGTATAAATAGGCAAGTTCGACTTTTTTGAAAAAAGCGATTGCGCTAGACCGGCCTTAGCTAGCGCCACAAAAATTAGAGCTAGCGCCATTTAGACAAGAAAACTACGGGGATTTGAACTTTCGGGGGGCTAGGTTGATGCTAGTCCCCCGAGTTTGGATTTTTTAAGTTTTTTTACACTATTCGGATTCCTCAGAGCTAGCGCTACCAATTTAAAAGCCAACGCCACTCCCACAGCCCCAAAAAATGATAAAACATTTTTAACCCTGGCCCCCTAAAATGAGATGTTTTTAATCAAATTGGGTGGAAAATATAACTTAGAGCTAGCGCCAACAGAATATGACAAAAATATTCTCTCAAAAATATCAGGTAAAAAAAGTTCACGTCCAAATTTTGATGCAAGAGCTTTCAGATCCTGTATGCGTATTACCATTTACTTCCTGAATTTTAATACAAAATGATGTTTGGCATATAATATACCGCTTTCAACAAATAGTTCGGCGTTGTAATTACTTTATTTATGTTCATAGACACTGGCTATTAGAAACATGATGCCTAGTAGACAGTAGCGTAACTGACAATTGTGTTTTCACTCCTAGCTAATTTAAATCGTTATTACGCAAGAACTTACCGTACGATTTAAGAAACTCTTTTGGCATTGTAATTACTATACTAATATTTATAAACACTGACAACAAGATAGCTTGCACTAGTAAGACAGTGGCGTAACTGACGATTGTTTTTGATAATTGAAATCGTTATAACTCGGAAACGATTGTACCCCATTTTTTCCACTTCATTACTTCCACCAGTACTTTTCTTCCACCAATTCTCTTTTCCACTGTACATATTTTCCTCCGAATTCTTTTTTCCACTAATTAAGTTCCGCTATTTCTGGTTCCACTTTTTTTATTCAAACATTCAAAATTTGACGTCTATAGCCAACTTCAAAGTAAACAACCAAACAAGTCTTTGTAACTTTGATAATCGACACTTTTGAGCGTCGCGAATGATCTCGTTCACGATGGGGACAGTGCCCAAAGAGACAGAAGCAGTTTATTCTATTGCAAACCTTTTTCCTAACCTAACCTAATCTAGAAGTATGTGGCACAGGCATCGTTTGCAAAGAGACTTGCGCAATGTATTCTATAGCAAACCTTTCTCCTAACCTAACCTAACCTAAAAGTATGTGGAACAGGCATCGGGAGCAAAATGACTTGCGCAATTTATTCTATTGCAAACCTTTCTACTAACCTAACCTAACCAAACCTAGAAGTATGTAAAATCGCTAGCGTGTGCAAAGATACTTAAGCAATGTATTCAATTTGAAACCTTCCACTTAAGCCACAAACTAGTAGAAATGGCTTAACCAGGGTTAAGTATCTGTGGTCCAAGTGGCTATTGGATAAAACTCATATGCTGTTACCTACACAGAACATTATATTAACTTTTACACACAACGGCACTCGGCGGCGCAGTGAAAATTTGATGGAAGAAAAGTCTTGGTGGAAGAATAGTCTTGGCGGAAGAAAAGTGCGGTGGAAGAAATAGAGCGGAAGAAATAGAGTGGAAAAAATGGAATGGAAGAAATGTCCCCCTACCCTCGAAAACTAACCGTACGACTTCAAATTTTTTTTGGCATTGTAATTGCTATACTGAAGTCTATAAACACTAACAACGACATAGCTAGTGATATTAAAGGATAAATTAAAATCACTTGCTTTGTTTCACTATTTGTTTCTGTTTACTCGACTAGTTTCGCTTTTTACGGCATTATCAAAGTTCACTCTTGATTCACTCTTGATTCACTCTTGATAATGCCGTAAAAAGCGAAACTAGTCAAGTAAATAGAAACAAATAGTGAAAGAAACCAAGTGTTTTTAATTTATCCTTTATTATTATTTCAAAATGTTTCACCAAGTGATAAATGAGAAAGTTATTGAAGAGATAGCTAGTGCTAGCAAGACAGTGGCGTACCTCACGGTTGTTTTTTTTATGATAACTTAAATCATTATTACTCGGTGGAAAACACTCGTTGGGAGTTTCAAACTGAACGCTTTTCAAAAACAATGAATGCCTGAAAATTTACCTAGTACACATCGGGTTATGTATGTACCTAATCAAAACATGGGTATCTTTTCGATGCTACAAAATTGTGATTAAGCTTCTTTCGTTGCTATTCAATTGACTTTATTTTCATTCTAACACAATCTATCTCAATATCCTGATTCTACGATATACAGGGAGTTTTTCTTTAAAGTAGACGTATTCCAGATTCACTTTATTTTGTTTAAATCTTTAGATATATGTTGTTTTTACAGGAATTCAATTTGAAGCTTTAAGCGAGTGTTTTCCACTCCCAGACTAAACATGAAGTAAAATTTCGAGTTTAGAAAAGCCCCGTGAAAATTTGTCGAGGGTCGCGCAGCGACCCGAGACAAATTTTCTGGGCTTTTCTAAACTCGAAATTTTACTTCATGCGCCACGCGTATAGAACACTAAAATGTTGTGAAATTTGTGTATATTTGAACCTTACTTGAAATCAGCGTTTTATACACGTGGCGCATGAAGTAAAATTTCGAGTTTAGAAAAGCCCAGAAAATTTGTCTCGGGTCGCTGCGCGACCCTCGACAAATTTTCACGGGGCTTTTCTAAACTCGAAATTTTACTTCATGCTTAGTCTGGGAGTGGAGAACACTCGTTTAAAGCCTTGAATTGAACTTTTGCACCCAATTTGATTAAAAAAATCTCATTTCGGGGGGCTAGGGTTTAAAATGTTGTATAATCTTTTGGGGTTGTGGGGGTGGCGCTAGCTTTTAAATTGGTAGCGCTAGCTCTGAGGAATCCGAATACTGTAAGAAAACTTGAAACATCCAGCATCAACCTAGCCCCCCGAAAGTTCAAACCCCCGTAACTTTCTTGTCTAAACGGCGCTAGCTCTAATTTTTGTGGCGCTAGCTAGCGCTAGCTAAGGCCCGTCTAGCGCAACAGTTATTTTTTAAAAAGTCGAACTTCGGGGGGCTAAGTTGACTGAGCCGTATAAATAGAGGATTGCAATAACATTCAATTTCAATTCATTTATTCCTTATTTACTTACTATCAAAATGTGACACATCATAAATCAGCCAAATTTGAAAAAAATATATTGGGCTCGGTGCAATGTTGAGCAAGAAGCTTATTATTTGAAATGCATTATAATAACTACCTTATTATTATTATAGTTCTATTTTTTCTAAAATAATTAACAATGAATATGCACGCAGTTAAACCCTACATTTTTTTAAACATTCGTCAAACAAATATTACCTGTCCTCAGTAAAAAATAGTTGATTTGTAACATTAATCTACGACAACGTCATATTGGTGTTATTCTTACTATTCTTATAGTTTTGATATCATTGATTCGTTGATGAAGTCGCAGTTGGTTCAAATAGGTCCGATTGCTAGAAACTTTACAATTTACTTTAATAGTTTTATTGCGAGAAGTTTAATGGCATTTAACAACTGCTTTAATAACGAAAGATTTAAGACGACATAATGATTTGAACAAGACTGATTGTTATTCGATTGCTTCTGGCTTATTAATCAGCTTAAAAAACTTTAAAAATAATTTAATAATACCGACACTGTCAAATAATAAGGAAAGCCAATATTAAAGGTATATTACACATCTTTATTTAAATTAGTGAAACATTTCGTGTTATCTATATTAGTGAACATGCAGTATAAAAAAATACTTATTCCATTAGTAGTCAGAAAGCATGAAAATAAAACACTAGTACAATAAAATATCGATTATAATTGCGAAATATTAATTTTACGAGAATAAATGCTAACGACGCGAGCCGTTTTTGTTAACTATGATTGAAAAAAGAAAAGAAAAACAAACGCGAAGCCGCACAGCGTTCACTGGCCCAGAGATAAACGCTGGCCGCATGCTGCTCGCCCCTCCAATAATTGTGCAGATGAGTGTACAACGCGTTCAACTAAGAGAAGATCCGCAAGGCGGCGGTATTTTACGGTCTTATTTTTCAAGATTTTTATTTTAACCTGACTCGGGCATGAGCTATCGCATCCTTATGAAATTTTCACATTATATTCCTTATAGTATAAACTAGTAAGATATGGGAATATTTTTTTTATTTTTGAAAAATTTAACATTATTTTTTTCATACCTCTGAAAGCAAATTGTTTAAAAAAAAAGTACTTCGATATTTTACTAGATAATTGGGCTTAATATACGCTGTCAAAATTTCAACTTTCTAGGACCTTTAGTTTTTAAATAAACCTAACATTAAATTTCAGACCACTGTTATATTCCCCTTAACACCCGCAGAAAGTTTTATGTAAATTCATGCTTGGTTTTTTGAGTTGTGTTGTTTTTTAAATATAACTTCTTCAAAAATCAGGATGAACAATAAACTACGTGACTACTATTGTACATTTTTGGATATTCGTTGTTTTTTTTTTAAGAGTTTAGTTTGAAGCTCGTTTAAGTGTTATTCACTCCTAGGTTAGACCTATTAAAATTCAATTGCGGTTTATGCGCGCATTATACCCTGCATAAACGCGACGAAAAACGAATTTTCGAAATAATTCGGAAACTACTTGCTTTAGGAGTATAGTTGTATAATACTTATTTATAAGAAATTTCCCCCCCAATCGTACTATGTGATAAAAATAGGGTCAATCCATTTGAAAAAATTGAATTACTAGATATTGAAGAGGGCACTTAGATATTGACATTTTAAGAATACTTATTGTCAAAATCGACAGTTTTCAATTAATTCACTCATAGAGGCATTCTCTAGGTACAAGTAGAGGTGTAAATCATATTTTTATCTTATTCTTAAGAGAAGTTAGAGACAGATTTCAATATGCCTTTTAAAAGTCAAAATTTTAGAATTTTTTTATTTTTTTCTTGAAATCTATAAGAGATAAGTGTACATATATTCGAATAAAATATATTGCAATTTAAACGAGGAATCTAAAAAATTACTAATACATAGGGTGTTATATTTAAAATAACAAAGTCGATGCTACTTCCGGTGGAACCGGAAGTGATATAAAGTTGAAAATATTTCACATAAGGAGAACTGATTCAACCATATGACAAGGATTTTTTTCAAATTTTTAGTGCAACGGCAACCCCATAAACTTTTAACGAACGGTTTAGCGTAGACACCCTGTATAAGAACTACAGTAAACGAGAGTAAACAGTGCTCTCAATTGAATATCATATGAGACTAACTTGTTACCGGCGCTTTTCCGTAAGCGTCGTCAACTTGTTCATTCAGCAATATTTCAGTTGCAACATAACGACGGGCGTTATTTTGTTACACATTTTAATATTCGGAACAACGGTCCCAATTCACCTCATTCTATTTTTCAGTACACAATATTGCTTCATTCTCTTTTATTTTCCAAATGAGTAAAGTTCGCGCCATACATTGATATTATTTAAGTTAGATAGGTTGCCTAGTGGAATCCCGTCAAATAGCGCCCTCGAACATCAGACAGCTCAACCCAGCTCAAAACTTCTCTCGGCCATCCATGGGTAGAACACTACGGCATCCGCTATTTCCAGTTCCAGGGTTGTCCAAAATATATACGGATTTCCCGGTTATCCCCGAGTTCGCCACATCTGCGATGGGACGCCGCTACCTGCAACCGGCCCGATCGCGCGAGCGAAACTTACGTGCGAAGCACAAAAGAATCGGGCATGACGTCAGGGGTTATAAAACCACCGAATGCAAGGGATAGGAACATCCCCTACGTGGTTCGCGTATGTAAAATACATACGCGAACGTCACAACTCTCATCGGATAACTGAGAAAAAGACGATTCGAACGACACCAAACACGATATGGTTAGTTCGAACCAGAAGGATATAAACCGCGAGCTGTCATGATATTTAATTGTTACTAATTTGCTTTTAGACGAGGTTCCACATAGCAACAAATATGTATAAATAATTACTATGCTCCCCGTTATGCTTGGACGAAGTTTCATAAACTTCTATTCAGTATTTTCCTTATTATTATACATTTTCTAAGTCCAGGCATAACACCCCTATTGTTTATATGTTTTTTGGAGTTGGTACGCGTAATTGTTTATGCATATTGTTGCTAGGTATACCAAACGATGCGCTTTATCATTCCACATCGTTGGTATTACTTTTAGGCAAATTCGGTCAACCCCTTCGGCTTAATTAAATCAAACTTCTATTAAACCCCGTTCTTAGCTCGAATCAAAATATGTCATATATGCCCGGACGCAGAATCATATCGCGCATATAATGACATATTTTGTATTTCAAAATATTAATATTTAATATTTATTTTGGCCATTTTTCTTTCGGCCAACGAAAGTTGGTGGTCGCCAGAGGGGTAAGACGGAAGAGGGTTGACCAAAAACCAAATAAATACCGCCGGCCTCAAGGGCTAAAGGCACTTCAAAAAAGTCTGTTGACCCGTCAACATCACTTCGAAAAAGTCTTCGAACCGTGCATCGTCACTACGCTAAATTTCGGTCCGCGTCCGCGTCCGTGAAAGTTTTTACAAGTATTCTTTATGACCCGGTGGTCGTACGTAAGTTATTTTTTTAATTGTATTTCTTGTTTTTTTTCTTTTGCTTGTTTATTTTTCTATCTTCATTTGTAAATTTATATTCGTTGTTTAATTTGTTTCGTGTTAATACATTTTGTTACTCTTTGACTAAAGTTTTTATTTACTTTTAAAGTTCAATTTCAAACCTTTCATTTACCTTTTAACTTAAAATCAGTGAAGTGATTACCCTGGTAACCATAATTTTATTATTCAGTGACTAAATAGCTAGCCGGAAGTTGCGATGTGGGTCTTCGTTTAACACCTCAATTGTTTAACGAAGATTTTATATAAATTCCAACTGCGAAGCACCCCACCCCGTAACAAACTTGATTAATTTCGGTTAATCCTAATAAAAGTTACACACAGTTTAAAGATTACACTTTACCGCTCTCCTCTGCTTCATATGTGCGATATAAAGAAACAAGTGAGTAGTTAATATTTGAGGTAAATTCAGTGCGAGATTACGACTTGTATATTTTTAATCTTGCTAAACTTAGCAGTTTTTTTGAAAAAAATATGTTTTTGTATTTACGCAAAGAAGTTACGCCCTCTAGCAGCAGATGTAAGGACTTAAAACTAATTTCCAGTGATATCTTTTGGCCACTTTCACTCTGCAATTTTTTACCCCAACATGCTATGCTACATAGTTTCTGAGATACAGCCGGTGGCCACCCTTAATCAAACACCCGGTATAATATTAAATTACAGCTAATAATTTGACTATCACGACATTTTGATTATAATTACTGGTCGTTTGTTTTTCTGCCGCTATAAAATGTTTGCTTAAAACTGCTTAGTCGGCTGTCGATTGATTGTATTATGATTATAAGTCACTAAGTTGACAGTTCTCTTATGATGTATAGTATGTTCAATAAAAAAAAAACTGTAGACTTGCATAAAAAATATTGTAAGTTGGCAACTCTGATTTAATATAATAAATTAATTACAGCCAACTTAAATTGATAAAAAGATTAAGTCATGATACTCTAGAGATTTTTTTTTATTTTTATTGAACATACGATTAAGTAATTACATTTCTTTATCGACTGTATATTCTTCTTCTTCTTAGCCCTAAATTACTCCATTGTTGGATATAAACCTCTTCCATTTGTTTTTACGTTTGTCAGTTTCTTGCTATCCTCATCCGTTCTTTCAGAAATATCGATTAAAGTAACCGGTCATTTTGAATTTCAGTTGCGCGCGCGAAGTAACACATTTAAGTAAACATGCAAACATATAACAAGTCGACGGTAGAAATTTAATAACTTTTCATCGCAGTGACCCACTGCAAAAAATAAAAAATGTATTTTAAAGGGGAAGAGCTTTCGTGTGGAATAATTACATTTTACTATAGATGAAGTCAAATTCTGCAAATTATATGAACATTGCGAGGCTATGGCGTTTTTTTACGATTTTTCACATATTAATAAAATTTATGAGTCCCATTGAAAAATTTATATGATATATTAATTCTGACAATATAATATAAACTTCAATACTTGTACCATAAACATTCGATTTTGGGTTTCGGGAAAAAATATGAGAAGTTTAAATTATCCCTGGAAAACGCGGAATTTAAACCTTCACCTTCTCTTTCCAAATAATAGTTTAAAACTTGTTTTTTTTCGACTTTTTAAATATTCCTTCATAAAATAGAAACCATCAGCTTCAATGTGCACCCAATTTTTTTTCACGAAATGTTTCTTCGTGCCTAACGAAGGACTAAGAAATTACGTGTTAGAATAATGTTTGTTTATAATATGATCACCAAACGCATAAAATATTTATTATTAATTATTATTATGGCAACTAAAAGAAATGAATGTGATTAATTAATAAATCCCATTATTTGACACATACTAATGTGTTAATATAAAATGTATACTTTCCTTATTTTTTTAATTTCTGTTAATTTCAAAATAAAACATTCTTTTAAATAACCTTCTACATTAAAATATTCAAGAAATATTTCTCTTGCAGAATATGTTGGCATCTAAAAATACCTTATTAAGTTTTCTAGTTATTTTTGATTAAATGCCTAGAAAAAGTAATTTTAACGGTAGGCTTAGTTTTTTATTACCAATCAGTTTAAATCTGCCACTATTAGAATTAAGTTATGAAGCAAGTTGTGCTTGATCTCAGTTAAAAATTAGAATAAAAATTTTGTCGCTTCTCTAAACTCGAAATATTTATAATATATAAAATTAAGAAAATATTCGTGTAAAATGCAAACAATACGTCTCAATTAAAAAGACAACTTTAAAGTCAAATTCTTATAAAATCAACTAAGAAATAAAATAAAAGGATAAATTACAAGAAATTAGAAATGGAAGGACTTGGATTAACACTAATGTTTTAGGCCATCCATAGACGCGTTTCGAAATTTATCTTTCTTCAGCTTAGCATTGCTTATAACTTTTTAAAAAAGGTTTGAAGAGAATTTGACCTAAATTTTACATATACTTTGATAGAGAGTTGTAACAAATTAAATAAGATTTAAAATATTTTATTGTATAATTCAATATTCCGGCGGTGTGTTTGCACGGGAAGTAGTTGTTTTAATCGGTATTTATTGTCTTAGGTTGTCTTATCAGTTTAGACGTATTGTTTGCATTTTACACTAATATTTTCGTGATTTTATATATTATGTTTAAAGTGTGCAAACTATAAGAAGCGTAAGCCTATTTTACCTACGCCCTATCTAGTAACCGCATCATACCATACTGTCATCTTGACAACTATATATATTTGACATTACGTACACATGCACGTAATAGCTTTGTCAAGTATATTAAGTGCTGACAGCTGAATAGCTGATTGCTTACCGTACAGTCAAATGACATTTCTTTGATGTACAGGGAGATTTTCTTTAAAGTATACGTATTCAAAATTCAGTTTATTTTCTATAAATCTTTAGTTTTTCGTTGTTTTTTTTTAAGAGTTCAATTTGAAGCTTTAAACGAGTGTTTTCCACTCCCAGACTAAACATGAAGTAAAATTTCAAGTTTAGAAAAGCCCGCGAAAATTTTTCGAGGGTCGTGCAGCGACCTGAGACAAATTTTCTGGGCTTTTCTAAACTTGAAATTTTACTTCATGCGCCACGCGTATAAAACACTAAAATATTGTGAACTCTATGTATATTTGAACTTCACTTGAAATCAGTGTTTTACCCGCGTGGCGCATGAAGTAAAATTTCAAGTTTAGAAAAGCCTAGAAAATTTGTCTTAGTCTGGGAGTGGAAAACACTCGTTTAAAGCTTCAAATTGAACTCTTTTAAAAAACAACGAATGTCGGAAAATGTACAGCTTTATTCCCTGTATATTGATCAAGTAGTAATTTAGTGTTCATCATTATCATGGTACTATTAAAAATTATTTCAATAAATAAGTTGTTTTTTCATGCTCATTGTTTATTTTGTTAGGGCGTAGGTAAAGTGTCGTACGTTTCTCGAGTGGTATGGCAATTAAATACTCGCGGAATACTGCACTCGCCGCTGCGCGGCTCGTGCGCAGCATGTCCGCTCATATGTAATATGCTGCATACCACTCTCGTTACATAATATACTATTCGCGACTTCAAATAGTTTTAAATTTGAATTATATGCTTCATGCCTAATCAAGGGGGTAATAAACTCTCGATGAAACTAAATCAATTACTGTTATTATTTTTTATGTATTTAATGAGTTTTGCTAGTCTATCATTCAAAGTGTAGGCTATTGGGAACTGCAAATGCTCTAAAGACTCTGAAAAATCATTTTTATTCATTTATCTGAAAAATTGATAAAAATAAAAATATAGTGTTTTATATTTTTATTGTGTTGATAAGACATGTCTTTTGTTGCTTTGAATAATTAATTGCACTGAAAGAAAAACAGCCGCGTTTACCGTATAAATAACTGTTAATGTTCTCACTGGGACTTGTGATTGTAATAAATGTGTACCGGTTCACCGGAAATAGTAACAACATTTACTGATAATTTGACGATTTTTTTATATTTAGACATAAATGTTAATACATTGCTCATATTTTTACGTCACTTTTAACAGTTTACATTAATTAATACTCAGGCGTAAGCCAACGTGCCATTACTTGACGTGAAATGCCAATGTCTTCACTTTAAATCAGTGTTTTACACGCCTGGTGCATAAAGTAAAATTTTAAGTTTAGAAAAGCCTGAACATGTGAATTTGGAAGCTACGCTTCACTCCGCGGTCAAATCCAAATGTTCAGGCATTTCAATATTCGAAATTTCACTTCATGCGTAATCAAGGAGTGGAAACTGATTAGACAATCATCAATAGCCTATTTGCTCATCAATATTTTTAGACAATAACATGAAATATTAAAAAAGTCGTACAATGATTTTTAGACTTGATTGTACGGTAAGTACTGCTAAAATTGATACAACAAACTTTCAAAATACATTAATTTTCGAAATAATTGACAATTTTGAAGAAGTTTGTAAAAAAGGCAACAAAGTACACTCTAAAAAAATATACAAACTATTAAGATGAATAATCAAGACTGTCAAGTTTAGCAATTCTTGTTAACTGGACCTGAGAGAAAGGTTATTATTAACTTTTAGTACTGATAGCTGAAACATATAATTTTAAAAAATCGAAAAAAAATATATCCTATTGTTATCCCATTATCGGACTAGGCTTAAAAGTTGCGGAATGAGAAACAGTCTTTTAGAAAAAAAAAAAAAAATCAAGAAAATCGATCAGTACGTGTTTTTTTTTTAGAAATATGGTTTTTAAAAATTTTTGGATTTTAGTTTCGAAAAGTATTTTGAAAAATAAAAAATTCAAAAAAAAAGATTAAAATCGACCCATTTTTTTGCAAAGTAATTAGCATTTAAAAAAAGGAACGTTTTTTTTTCAAAGATCGATATTTCGAAAGCGGCTGCACAAATAAAATTGAAAAAAAATCACGGAGGGCTCTCTCATTCGGTATTATAACATAAAGAATTATGAAAAAAATTAGAGATGCAAAAGCCAAATGGTATCCGATTTGGCGTAGAATTCCCATATATACCAATACGAACAATGTTCAAGTGCACTCCACAAGGCAAAGTGAGAAAGTATACCAAACTATATACGATTATCAAAATCTTGGACTGGTGTCAGGTACTACGGTGTGAAATTCTTCAATGCATTGCCATCGAAACTCAAGCGATATATGAATACTGTATTAGTCCAAAATGCATTTTCCAGCTGGGAGGAGTTTCTAAACATTGATTTTACAATGTAGACTATTATTATTTTAATCTGTTTTTATTTTATCATGTTTTTTACTGTCTGAAATGTTGTATATACTTACTCAAGTATAAACAACATTTTTCTTGTATAATTGTACTTTATTATTAATTTATTTATGCCGCCATTGTTCTTAATAGTTTTTAAAATGTATTTTTTTTAAATGTTCACGTAATAACTGCGTAGTCTGGTAATTGTTTTAATTGTGTTTTATCCTTTTTTTCTCTACACTATATTTATCTCTTCTAGAATTAATTTAAATTAATATACTTATAATAAGCAATTAATGTATTGACAAGTGTAAAGCTGTTGCTATTGACACAATAAATGAATTGAATTGAATTGAATTTTTCACAAAAAACTATTTAAGATATTTTAACCCTTCTTTTAGAATTTTAAGGCGTGACTATTTCTAAGCAAAATTAAAGCTTTTGACGTTGATTTAATAATTCATAATTTGCTTATAATTTCAGAAACAAGATTATCTCAAAAACTAATGACTATTTGTATCCACAGTACGATTTAATTTTTTAGGCATTTTTATTCATTCTTCTAATTGGTGTTCAATTTAAAGTTTCGCGGAGCGGAGCGGCCATAATAAATTTTCAAGCTTCTCTAAACTCTAAATTTTACTTTATGCGCCATGTGTATAGAACACTAAAGATATTGTGAAGTTGGAAATATACTGCTTATGTTTATTTAATCTTAATCAAATCCCGCGCTATTAAAATTCGAGCAATTTACAATAAATTTTAAGGTATACTTAAACGGAAAAAATTGTCTATATAGTTTTTTTATTTGTTTTTATTACCTATAACCTGTCGATCGCCAAATAACTTAATATGCAAAAGTAGCTCGCGTATTACAAAAGGTTGAATACCACTGTGGTGTACTCATGGTTGTTATGTTTAAAACACTTTGTTTAAAAACAGTGTTTTAAACATGTTAAAAAACAGCCGTCGTGTTTTAAATGGTTTTATTTTAAACATGTTTTAAATTTTAAATTTGTTTATAACATGTTTTAAACCTTAAATTTGTTTAAAAGGTTTTTTTTCATTATCTTAAATTTGCTAAATAATATTTTATACTACTTCATTAAGATTTTTTGTTTACATTTTAAAATTTTAACTAAAATGTTAAAGATATTGAAAATTCCATTATTAAACATAACATTTTATTACAATAAAATATCATAACTGTGTGTGCATAAATGTGATTTTCAAATACAGAAAATATTTATTTCTGGTATACATATGCATTCACTGTAAATTTTACGAAATTCGTTGTTTTATTTTAATATGTTAATTTGAATCTTTAAACGAGGGTTTTCCACTCTCAGACTAAGTATGAAGTAAAATTTCGAGTTTAGAAAAGCCTGAAAATTTGGATTGGCCGCGTAGCGAAGCGGAGCGGCCAATCCAAATTAGGCTTTTCTAAACTCGAAATTTTACTTCATGCGCCACACGTATAAAACCCTGAAATATCGTAAAGTTTAAATTATACGGATTTAGCAATCTATTATGTAGATGTGAATAAAACGTGAGTCAAATTCTGCGTTGGAAAATTGTTTAAAACAGTGATTATAGGCTACCCAATAATTCTAACGTATATTAAGTTGCCTATAATTGTTGTTGTATGTTGTGTTTTTTACTTCACTGCAAATCCGTGTTTTTTAAGTGTGGCGCATGAAGTAAAATTTCGAGTTTAGAAAAGCCTAGTTTGGATTGCTCCGCTTCGCTACGCGGCCAATCCAAATTCTTAGGCTTTTCTAAACTCAAAATTTTACTTAATGCTTAGTCTGAGAGTGGAAAACCCTCATTAAAAGCCCCAAATTAACAGCTTTGAAACAACGAATTCCCGCAAATTTTAAAAACGCTGTAATTATCGGGATATGTATACTCAAAAGATAAATGCACTATATGTTCTGTCTTAAACACGTTTTAAACGTGTTTTAAACATGTTTTAAATACGTTTTAAACATATTTTTAATTGTTAATGTTTTAAACGCTGTTTCCATGAAAAAACACGTTTTGTTAAAAAACTGTTTGTTCTAATTAAAATGAAAAAAAAGTTTTTTTAAAAATACTATGTTTAAAAATAAGCAGAATTATTTTGTGTATGAAAAATTATAAATAAATGAGAAAATGTCTGTATTCAGAACTTTTTCACATATGCACGTATTAAAAGTGTAGATATTTTTTGGAGGGATAAAAATATATCACTTTAAAAAAGTCTTCATTTTTAAATATTTTACTTAAATATTAGATAATCGTATTTAGCTTACGTAGAAATTCGATCAAATTATAAACATATTTATTCATGTTACGTTTGTTAAGATTACTAATTAAAATTAGTATAAAAGGAACGTTTCGCCAATTAAAAACATTTTCTATAACTATCTATAAATATTGAACAAAATATTTATTCTATTCTTAAGGTTTAACACGGTTGCGATTTGATAAAAAGTAAAATCTAGTCAGACTGAGATCTTTAAATATTCGAAAAAAAAACTGCATAATTTATGGTGCTGATAAATACTACTTAGTAAACATAGAGAAGAACTAAATGAAGATGTTGTAGTATAATAGAGAATGGTTAGACTAAACTCTTACACTTTAGGTGATAAACTAATGTAATTTATGAGGGTAAATCTGAAATAAATTTTGGAAATCCCGGCGCCTCCACCAAAGTATTCCCGGCAATTTAGGTCACTGCTCGTTCTCCGAATGTATGTACATGAACATTCGCTAAATACCCTTTACTAAATCCTACCTGTGTCAGGTAGTCAGGGTGAATCCATTCCAAAATACAGAAAGCGGGTTTGGATAAAATAGACACGTGTTAAGTACGTTAGACCGTGCGCTCGCTGAGCGTCCTGATTGCGTCCGTTTGCGCTAGAGTCGACGCTCGCACTAAAATTTCAGCTTTTCAGCACCGGCCGAGACGCCGCTTTGAGCTGCGACCCCGCGAGTACGACACGCGCCGACGCTGAAATTCCCAATACTACTCTACTACTACAGACTCCCCAGAATCGGGATTCGGAAAACTGGGGTCGGGGGGGTATTAAATCGCGGGAGAAAATCCCCACGTATTTTTGTTATGGCTGAGTCAATAAAATCGCGACGGGGTGTGAAATTGTGGAAAATTTTAAGACTATGAAAGGACAAACACCTACACCTGACGGGGTGGTGGTGGAGGCGCCGGAATAACAATACACTAATTAAGACTTACGCATAGAGGGAATTTTTCTTAAAATTATGCATACCTCAATATACAAATTTTAATCGGCACTATTGCTTACTTCGTTTTTATTGGAGCTACAAAGTCAGTTAAAACTAGTAGTACTTTTTCCGCTAATTACGATGGTGGAAACGGAATAAGAATTGAACATCTCGTTCACGAATGGAACACCCAATACACCAGGGCTAACTAACCAGCGGCCTACGGTCCACATGCGGCCCTCCAAACGCTTCTGTGCGGCCCGCAGCCTCAAACACCGTTATTTAATGCAAATATTATTCGTATTCTCAATTTTATTAAATTTAGCGTAATTGAAAAAATAACAGATTTATCAACTGGGAAAATATAAATGTCTTATTACTTTTTAGGTAAGTTTTTTATTATTGTAAAAAATATGTATTTTTTGCACTTAAAATCCGGTGTTACAAGCCTGATGCATAAAGTAAATATTTCGAGTTTAGAAAAGCCTGAAATATTTACTGCATGCTTAAACAAAGAGTGCACACACTTGGCAAAAAGAAGGAAATCAAACTAAATACGTAATTTTATTTTAAATGTTATTGAACAAATTAGTAAATATGCAGATGAGCTTTGAAGAAAATTTACGAGTTTTTCAATATTTAGTAATTATGGCGAATATTTAAAATATTCTGGAGAAAAATAAGATTCAATAAGTTTATTCAAAAGTGATTGAACTTTATCTTACTGAATACAGAGTTTATGTGATGAACATATTTATTTTGAATACTTTTTTCTTCAAAAAATCAATTTTAATTATACATTTTTTTCATAAAGAGAAAGAAAATCCACAAAATTTGGCTAACGTGTATTAAAATTTAAAAAAAATCAGCATGAAAATTACTGAATTTACATAGAAATAATAGACCTTTATCTTATTTTGATAGATAATTAAACTATTTAAAAACGGTTTTTAAGAAAATGACTAAAAGTTGAAATAAACAGAAAATTAGAATAACATATGTGTTTACGAGTTTAACAATTTTTTTATAGTTAATTAAAATAAACACATTGTATCATAAATAAACAAACTATTAATTAAATAAATGTGCATCTGAATATATATACAAACCAAAAATATAACAAAAATGAATAAAGTAAATTAATAAATGACAAGAATAAATGACGAAAAAATACAAGTTAAAGATTGAAAAAATACAAGAAAATGAATTACAACAAAGTTTCACAATTAGGTGTGATATTTTAAACTTAGTTGTGTCGTGGTTGGAATTAGAATGATTTCAGTTGAAGGGATGTTGTGGAATGAAAACTAAAGGAAGCACAGGATTGGTTGAAAGTTTTGAAAGTGGGGAAAATGTTTGGAAAGAGATGATAGTAATTTTGCACAGAAAAGAGTAAGATGGGGAAGGAAATTCATGAGAAAATATTTTAGGTCAGGGCTGCGTTTTATAACTTATTTTTATTGAGTCTTGGACGAGAGCTCAATCTTTATTACGGAATCTAAGGCACGTACTGCTGGAAACCATTGTCTGCTCCAAAATTTTTGACAATGAGTTTTACGCTCGGTTTACGATGTTTTCCAGGAGTTCGAAGTTATAAAACGCACCCTGCCTCTGCGACACAAAAGCTGCAGGTACCAGAAAGGATAAAGTGAATTGTAAAATGGTCAAACATTTCACAACGCGAATGTAATGTTTACAAAATATTCAAAGAAATAGAAATATCACAAAAATTTATAAAAATATATAAAAAACACTTCATTCGCGATGATTAGCGCGAACAATATGTATAAAATGAACAAATGATTCAACATAAAATTCACTTAAATTGAACATAATTTATTAAATTTCAATGTTAATGGAGAACATTATTTCTAAAATTAAAATGAAGAAATGATGTTTAATTAAATTAAATATTATTAATTACAATTTCTTGCTAAAACATTAAAAAGGTCTATCTTTTAGCTAAAACTAAAAACAATAAATGTTATTGTTTTTAGCTTTAGCTAAGATAGACTATTTGCTTGTTTTAGCATGTGTTTACTTAAACAAAAAGTGTCTATTTCAATTTTTTAAATAATTTAGTGCCGCTAAAATTAAAAACAATAATTATAATTGACAATTTTATGACAAAAAAAATAAATATCATGAAATAATGTTTATGCTTTTTTCAATAATTAAACCCCGCCTCCTCCGAAATTTTCAAAATGTTTAATTTGTGTGTGTATAAAAAATAAAAACAATATTTTTACTTCTATTTCCAGTTTTTCACGGACCGTTGAGATATCTAGGAAAATTAAAAATCGGCTGTTTTCCAAATATAATTAATAATTAAATAATGACAAAATGTAAACTCTTCTAGCCATCGACAATTTTGGTGTTAAGTTATTATATATATTTTTAATAGATATTAAATAATTATCAAAATGGTCGCCTGTTATAATTATAAAAAACTCAATTTTTTATTATTTTACTAAAACTTAGTTGAATTTAATAAGTTACTAATTTATTTGTATTTGGTTTTGTAAAATATTAATTGTTTTTGAATGTTGTTTTATTGATTATAATATATGCAGAAAATAAAATTTAGTTGAATTTTAGAAATCTGTAAATTTGATCAAAATACGAAGTTTGAATTATGTTTAATTTATAAAGAAATAGACTAAATCTTTATATTCAAACGGATTTTTTTTATATTTAAACAGTTTTATTAAATTGTCTTGCAAATATTTTATTTTATTTTATTATGAAACAAACGTTAAAGTTTCCAGATGCATTTCCACTACATGTGACTAAACTACATTAAATTGCAAAGACATAAAATATGCCAGGATTTTTTTTTAGTATACATCTTAAATCTTTAGATATTCGTTGTGTTTTTAAAAGAGTTCAATTTAAAGCTTTAAACGAGTGTTTTCCACTCCCAGACTGAGCATAAAGTAAAATTTCGAGTTTAAAGCCCCGTGAAAATATGTCGAGGGTCGCGCAGCGACCTGAGACAAATTTTCTGGGCTTTTCTAAACTCGAAATTTTACTTCATGCGCCACGCGTATAAAACACTAAAATATTCTGAAATTTATATATATTTGAACCTCACTTGAAATCAGTGTTTTATACGAGTGGCGCATAAAGTAAAATTTCGAGTTTAGAAAAGCCCAGAAAATTTGTCTCTGGTCGCTGCGCGACCCGAGACAAATTTTCACGGGGCTTTTCTAAACTCGAAATTTTACTTCATGCTTAGTCTGGGAGTGGAAAACACTTGTTTAAAGCTTTAAACTGAACTTTTTTTAAAAAACAATAATTATCAGATTCTAATATTTATTAGAATCAGATAATTTCTCAATCTTATTTAAGGATCCGACGAATAAATTTCAATTAGAGCTCAAAAAGTGCATTTAATCTTGCGAAAATATAATACCTGATAAGAATAAATATCAATTAATAAAAATGAATCCTAGAGCACCCATATTATACGAATTACCTAAATTACGCAAAGAAGGCATTCCGATGAGACCAATTGTGTCATATTTATATGCCCCAGCATATAAATTATGTAAATTTCTTAATTCAACACTACCTTCATTTATTAATTTTAGTCCTCCATATGCAATTAAAAATTCAATAGAGTTAGTCAATAATTTGAAATCCTTAGTAGTATTCGAAGTAGTTTGAGTTGGCCAGCCCTGCAATAAAAAATGGAAAATTCAATTCTGAACAAAAATTACCCTATGATATTTTATTCTAGAGTCAAAAATGACGAAGCGGTTGATGATTATTCAAATATTTTTTGAAGCGATAACATGCAGGCTCAAGAATGCTTGGAACAAAAGGGTAATGTTTTTGAGCATCTTATTTAAATATTGTTGTTTTGTTTATTAAATAATTTAATATAAACGATGCTATAAATATTCCAATTACTATCTACTTTGAGGTTAGGCAAATTTTAAACTAGCACAGCCACATTGATTAATTTGAATAATCATGAATAGCTTTTTCATTTTTGACCTAAGAATAAAATGTCATAAGGAATTTTTTGTTTAAAATCCAATTTCCTATCGATTGGGAATATTGTATACTGGGTGTCCCTTTTGAAAAAATGGAACATTTTGACATAATTCTCGAACGCGATGTTCAATTTTTATTCCGTTTTCACCATCGGTTTCGGTTTAACTCCAAGTGATTGATTTAATTTTTGAAATGTTTTTATTTCATGTTAAAAAATGTTGATGTGTCCATCAAAGCACTGTCCTTGTTAGAGATATGATGATTTAAATATCAGGAATATGGAAAAGTGTCAAACTAAATTTGTTCTATTTTTATTATTACAAGGGGTGATCAAAAAGTAAGGTTGCAAGGCCTGCAATGAAACGTGTACATTTTATAAAACCAATACAGCCAACTGAGTTACTTTTCAACATAGTCTTTACATTGGTTTAGGCACTTGTCGCTCTTTGGGATGAATTAGAATATTCCCTCCTGGTAAAAATCCTGTCCTTGCGTGGTCAACCACGTTGTGAGTTCCTTCTTCAGGCTTTGCGAGCTTGGCCCCCCACTATCGATTTTTTTTAAATAGTTGCGCAAGCAAGCACAGTAAATATTAATGCAAGCACACAAAAGGTAAAAAACGTTTGCCCCCCACTTTTGATTTTTTAACTCTATTTATATTATTTGGATTTCTCAGTGCTTGCGCAAGCTAGCACAACTAATTTTAAAGCTAGCACAACCCTAACAACCCCTTATAATACAAAATTAGTTTGAATCTCAGCCCGCCACTTTAATACATTTTTATTATTTCTAAAGGAATCTGTAGCCTAGAGCTAGCCAGGCACAACATGCAAAAAATATTTTAAAAAGGGAGCGAATAAAAATGTATTTACATTTTATTCATCGGGCGTGAGCTTTCAAATCCTGTATGCGTATTTCCATTTGTGTATTTAAATTATTACGCTAAATACGAATTTTCTATCAAATCACATTAATTCAAAGGTTAAACATCGATCACTCACTACGCCACTGTCTTTCTTGTGCTCGGTCTCCTGGTCACAGCATTCATAAATAATACATTGGTAATTTATAATTTGAAAGAATTATTGAAATCTGTTGGTATTTGTTGCAGTTATTACATTTTAAATTATCCGACGCACAGTGGCGTATTTTCCCCGAAAAGCTGGCCATACATCAACTTTCGAAAATACTAAGATTCTATTCGTAGATCATATTTTAGAGTACCGAATGAACCGACGAAAACAAGGGCGACCATATTTTGTTTATTTGTGAACAATGCAGTGCGTTGTTTTCAGTCAAAAGTCACCATTTGTGTAAATCAATGTAAATTGGCGAGTAAACGTTAACGACAAATTATCGTGATTCTATTTTCCTAGCAAGTGTGTGTATTTTATGTTATAGATTCTTCAGACCCAGGTATGTACTTTGATTTAACATGGTTTTGCTGCAATTTAATAAAAATCTTGGCTAGTACAGGGCCCATAATCTACGTAAGTATATTTTTGCAAATTTTATTACTATAAGTGTATTACATTATTTCTGAAGTAGTTGTTCGTACTTGAAATTAAAGTTTACCTATTTTAGAAGGATTTAAAATTGATATCGACTTTCTGCAAAATGTTTGTCTCATTGAGACGTCTCCAAATATTCATTGAAACAACTACTTCTCAAACTATTACCCCGACAGATATTAAATTATACAATGAATTTTTGAGTTACACGACAGCTCTACTGTTCTATGCATAATTTATATGCAAAATGCAACATCAGGTCAAACCATTCTTTTACCAAACTAAATGAAACAACAGGAAATTAAAATAAATTGAAAAAATTACAGGGAATGAATTTTAATTGTTTTAAGCCATCTATAGACGCGTTTCGAGATTTATCCCTCATCAGTATAGCTATGCTTAAGACTTTCAATACAAAAGATATTAAAATAAACAGAAAACTTACAGGAATAAACTATTGACAAACTTAATTTTTTTATGTTAAATTATCTTTATGTTAACCGTACCGTTAAAGGCGATATGTCACTCTCTCTCAGGTATAAAATTGTTTGCACCCACTAATGACTTTATCCTTTTACCTATAAATAACATTCCTTCATTTTCACTCGCCCCAGTTTTGTGTACCTGTTTCGACGACACGCTTCGACATTCCTGTAAGTTTCCTGTTTATTTTAATATATTTTGTGAATTATGCATAGAACAGTAGAGCTCTGTAGCCTAGAGCTAGCCAGGCACAACATGCAAAAAATATTTTAAAAATGGAGCGAATAAAAATATATTTACATTTTATTCATCGGGAGTGAGCTTTCAAATCCTGTATGCGTATTTCCATTTGTGTATTTAAATTATTACGCTAAATACGAATTTTCTATCAAATCACATTAATTTAAGGGTTAAACATCGATCACTCACTACGCCACTGTCTTTCTTGTGCTCGGTCTCCTGGTCACAGCATTCATAAATAATACATTGGTGATTTATAATTTGAAAGAATTATTGAAATCTGTTGGTATTTGTTGCAGTTATTACATTTTAAATTATCCGACGCACAGTGGGGTATTTTCCCCGAAAAGCTGGCCATACATCAACTTTCGAAAATACTAAGTTTCTATTCGTAGATCATATTTTAGAGTACCGAATGAGCCGACAAAAACAAGGGCGGCCATATTTTGTTTATTTGTAAACAATGCAGTGCGTTGTTTTCAGTCAAAAGTCACCATTTGTGTAAATCAATGTAAATTGGCGAGTAAACGTTAACGACAAATTATCGTGATTTTCTTTTCCTAGCAAGTGTGTGTATTTTATGTTATAGATTCTTTAGACCCAGGTATGTACTTTGATTTAACATGGTTATGCTGCAATTTAATAAAAATCTTGGCTAGTACAGGGCCCATAATCTACGTAAGTATATTTTTGCAAATTTTATTACTTTAAGTGTTTTACATTATTTCTGAACTTTTCTAAGTAGTTGTTCATACTTGAAATTAAAGTTAAAATTGATATCGACTTTCTGCAAAATGTTTGTCTCATTGAGACGTCTCCAAATATTCATTAAAACAACTACTGCTCGAACTATTACCCCGACAGATATTGAATTATACAATGAATATTTGAGTTACACGACAGCTCTACATAATTTATATGCAAAATGCAACATTAGGTCAAACCATTCTTTTACCAAATTAAATGAAACAACAGGAAATTGAAATAAATTGATAAAATTAAAGGGAATGAATTTTAATTGTCTTAAGCCATCTATAGACGCTTTTCGAGATTTATCGCTCATCAGTATAGCTATGCTTTAGACTTTTAATACAAAAGATATTCAAATAAACAGGAAACTTACAGGAATAAACTATTGACAAACTTAATTTTTCTTTATGTTAAATTGTCTTTATGTTAACTGTACCGTTAAGGGCGGTATGTCACTCTCTCTCAGGTATCAAATTGTTTGCACCCACTAATGACTTTATCCTTTTACCTATAAATAACATTTCTTCATTTTCACTCGCCCTAGTTTTGTGTACCTGTTTCGACGACACGCTTCGACAATCCTGTAAGTTTCCTGTTTATTTTAATATCTTTTGTAAATTATGCATAGAACAGTAGAGCCGTTGTGTAACTCAAATATTCATTGTATAATTAAATATATGTCGGGGTATTAGCTCGAGAAGTAGTTGTTTCAATGAATATTTGGAGACTTGTCTCAATAAGACAAACATTTTGCAGAAAGTCGATATTCATTTTAATTTGTTTTTATATTTTATAAATATTCTGCAAACTATTGGCAAACTCAATTTTTCTTTATGTACAATTGTCTTTATGTTATTTTAGACGGCATATTATAAAAAAAATCCGCGGAACGCCGCGGATACATTTGTTATAATTTTACATCCAGCACTTGTTGAATTATTTCAAAAATACAAAAATAAATATAATGTGTATGTTAAATTGCATTACCTTTTAGTTTGAAATTTATGACTCGAAAAGACATATATTTAACAGTGTAAAGTTTGAATGAGTCGATTTTCCAAAAAAACTTTACTTTATAGAAGGAAAAATGCTTGATAAGTTTTCCAAAAACGATAGAAACCGAAATGATGTTAAGCAATTAAACACGAATTCAAAGTCAGATGGTTGGCCGCACACAAGAAGAAAGCCGTCTTTGAAAAAAAAAACAGTGATTGGCTTAATGGCACTACAACATTGCTGAAAACAGGTGTGTACAAGATGAATTACAATGTTGTATTGGTGCTTTACCCTTTTGATTAGAATTGCTAATATAATATGTACGTTATTGATAGAAACGAGCCCGGGTTGTCCTCAAAAAGTATTTACATACGCCCTATCTAGTAACCGCATCATACCACACTGTCATCTTGACAAGTGTGATTGACATTACGTACAAATGCACGTAATAGCTTTGACAAGTACATTACATGCTGACAGCTGAACAGCTGATTGCTTACCGTACAACCAAATGACATTTCTTTGATATACAGGGAGTGTTTTCCACTCCCAGACTAAGCCTAAAGTAAAATTTCGAGTTTAGAAAAACCCAGCGGGGCTTTTCTAAACTCCAAATTTTACTTCAGAAAAAAAAAATCGAGTTTAGAAAAGCCCCGTGAAAATTTGTCGAGGGTCGCGCAGCGACCCGAGATAAATTTTCTGGGATTTTCTAATCTCGAAATTTTACTTCATGCGCCACGCGTATAAAACACTAAAATATTGTGAACTCTATGTATATTTAAACCTTACTTGAAATCAGGGCTTTATACGCGTGGCGCATGAAGTAAAATTTCGAGATTAGAAAATCCCAGAAAATTTATCTCGGGTCGCTGCGCGACCTTCGACAAATTTTCACGGGGCTTTTCTAAACTCGATTTTTTTTTTTTTCTGAAGTAAAATTTGGAGTTTAGAAAAGCCCCGCGTAGAAAATTTGTCGAGGGTCGCGCAGCGACCCGAGACAAATTTTCTGGGCATTTCTAAACTCGAAATGTTACTTTATGCGCCACTCGTATAAAACACTAAAATATTGTGAACTTTATGTATATTTAAACCTCACTTGAAATCAGGGCTTTATACGCGTGGCGCATGAAGTAAAATTTCGAGTTTAGAAAATCCCAGAAAATTTGTCTCGGGTCGCTGCGCGACCCTCGACAAATTTTCACGGGGCTTTTCTAAACTCGATATTTTACTTCATGCTTAGTCTGGGAGTGGAAAACACTTGTTTATAGATTCAAATTGAACTCTTTTAAAAACAACGAATGTCGGAAATATGTACATTTTCCGACATTCGTTGTTTTTAAAAGAGTTCAATTTGAATCTATAAACAAGTGTTTTCCACTCCCAGACTGTACATTTTCCTTGTATATTGATCAAGTAGTAATTTAGTTTTCATCATTGTCATGGTACTATTAAAAATTATTACAATAAATAGGTTGGATATTCATGCTCATTGTTTATTTTGTTAGAGCGTAGGTAAAGTATCGTTCGTTTCTCGAGTGGTATGGCAATAACATACTCGCGAAATACTGCACTCGTCGCTGCGCGGCTCGTGAGCAACATGTCCGCTCATATGTAATATGCTGCATACCACTATCGTTACGTAATATATTATTATAAAATTAAGTGAAAGAACCTAGTGACGTAAAACGAAAAAACTCCGATTGAATGAAGAACTAAAAAAGTTGACATACACCACCCAAATAAAAATGCGATCTTCGGGTGAAGTAGCTGCGTCAATAGTCCTAAAAGGTCTTATCAATACCTCAACTAGAGCACAAAAGTACAGAGCAGCCTTAAAGCAGAGTAAAGAAGAGCCATTGCATCAACTATCACCTTAAGATGCCTTGTTGTACACAAAAGCAGGCCTTTCACGGTCAGAATACGAAATAGTGCGACCTACTAACAAAAAATAGTTTCCTTACAACAGCATTCTTCAAAACGCCAAAAAAGATTGCTATCCGACCACAGAATCCGACAGAGTAACCACTACCTGTGCAGAATTAGACTTACAAAGTTTACTGGACCATACGGCTTCATGAATTATTTTGCATTTGAAGGATGTGGTGGACGTATTGAAAGAAGGCGATAAACAATCTTTGGTATTGATCTATAAATGAGGATGCGATTGGGCATAGCAGGTGTAATATAAAATGAAATTAGATAATGAATCTGACTCTGATAGCAACATTTTCCAGAGTTCTGGGGTGCCATTACAATTTGTTACGGGGTGGGTACTTCGGCTTTAAAATAGTTATTAAAAAATAGCAACTATTTCACCACCAAGTAACTACCGACTAGCAAGCTCAATTCTTAATTAAGAAAATTCGACTGAAGCACTGATTCTATTTTATATAAAAAAAATACGATTTGAAATAAAAAAACAAATATATTTAAAACACGAATAATAAATTAACAAACAAATAACAAGACATGAATAAAAAAAATAATAACAACTTACACAGAATTACAGACGACTTACACTTTTGGATGCTGGATACAGAGTGAATTCTGTGGTCCAGTGGTAGCTCTTTTATATCGAAAAGAACAAACCCTCTACCCCTGTGACTCTCAGGTACCCACCAATTCTCGCCACAGAAAAATAATGAGAATAAATATTTAATATAAAAATATTGAAATATAAAGTAGATCAACATGTGTGAGATGAAATTATGCATCCGTACATATGTCACACATGTTGATCGGAGGCTAAAATGGTGGTTTCATGAGTTTTAATTTAATAACTCCGAAAGCATAAGTCGAACGAGAATGTGACTTAGGTCAAAAAATAGTAACTTGCAATGCGCAACTTTTGCTCTAGTTCCTATACATATGGGATACACTAAACCTTGCCTGAATCTTAATTAATAACAATTAATCCTCCTGACAGCTCGTCTTCTATAGCGTACAAAATTGAAATAACCCCCTCGTGTTTAGTGTCATTGGAATGGTCTTCCTCTCAACTATCCGATGACGTATGTGGTGTTCGCGTACGTGTGCCCCTTTCGCAACGATTCGCGAACATCGTAGGGGGCTTTGTGTTTGCCGCTTTTATTACATTCTGACGTCATGCCCGATTCTCTTGTTCCCCGCACGTACATTTCGCTGGCACGGTCGGCTCGGCTCCAGGTAGCTGCGACCCTTCGCAGATGTGGCGAACTCGGGGATAACCGGTAAATCCGTATATATTTTGGACAACCCTGGAACTGGAAATAGCGGATGCCGTAGAGTTCTACCATTAGATGGCCGAGAGGAGTTTTGAGCTGAGTTGAGCTGTCTGATGTTCGAGGGCGCTATTTGACGAGATTCCACTAGGCAACCTATCTAACTTAAATAATATCAATGTATGGCGCGAACTTTACTCATTTGGAAAATAATGAATTCATATACAAAATAGCAGTTGACGGAAGTTGTTAAAAGGTGCCGGTAACAAATTACTTTGCGGTGAGGACGGAAAGAAAACTCATCGTCCAGGTACTGCAGACCTATACGAATTAGATTTATGCGTGAGACTGTTAAAGTTATAAACGAAGAAATTCAGTATGTGCAATCCAAAATAAATACTCTCAAATCTACTGAATTGTAAGAAACGACAATAAAACAAAGAATATTGTTTACCATGGTATATGGAAAGGTGCAATGCGGCAACTCAAACGACATCTACTATTAGGTGATACATATGTGGCGAAAGATCGAAATAATCCAATGATTTAGAGAAGAAAAGATCCATTAAGGAAGAATCGTTGAAATTTGGCATTTTTATACTACACGCACGAATCCGATTTTCTAAAAATATTCTTTATGTCGCCTACAACTTACCTATAAAAAATTGCAAAAGAACACAAAATCCGATAAAGATCTTGGACGACAAAGAAACAACAAAATTCAAGATAGATTCAGAGAAGAGCTGGGACGAATTGTGGACGTACCTAAGGCAAATTATGGAAACAACAATGATGGCAATATAAGGAAAAGTTTTTTGCTGATCATGAGCTATCCGCTTTGATTACTGGAATATATGCGAGTCTCAAATATAGATTAAAGATACTTCAGGAGACATTATAAGGCCGACATAAAATAAACATTGATGCTTTCCAAAATTACGATACGGAGACCGAGGAATTGTATGTCAAGTTGTACAGTTGGTATCCTATGTCACCCACTCTTCACAAAGTGCTCCGACGTGGATCAAAGGTTATTTCCACTGCACATCTACCAATTAGGTAGCTATCTGAGGAAGCCGCAGTAGCTAGAAATAAACATATTAGATCATACAGATTGAATTATTCCCCAAAATGTTCAAGAAAATCTTGTAATTTGGACGTCTTAAATCGCCTTTTAATATTGTTCGATCCGCTGCTCATGGGCCTGCGAAAGACTCCAATGAAGAAGTTGAGATCCTTTTCTGAAGAGATATTAAATTTACTACTGCCTGCTGATCGTAGTAACTCTGCTTCACCCAAGATCAATGATGAAAGCAGCGAGGAAGATGAATCATTTTGAATAAGTTTAATTTTTCACGATTTTATTGTTTTAATTCACATTCTTATACTTAGCATAAACGATTACATATTATACACAAATATAGAAATATGCTATAGGGCTCTTTAAAATAATAAAATAATTTTGGCCAGCTTTTTCAGTCAAATACCCCACTGTGCGACGGTTAAATATCAATCACTTACTACGCGACTGTCTTTCTTGTCCTTGTTCGCCCAGTCACCGCATTTATTAACACTGCATCGGTGAATTATAAATTGAAAGAATTTTTGAAAAGTGTTAGCATTTGGTAGAGTTATTACGTTTTAAATTATTCGAGGGCTAATCATCAATCAACACTACTGTAATCAGAATTATTACATTTTAAATTATTTGAGGGTTAAAAATCGAGCCCTTACTAGGCCCTAATCTTTTTTGTGAATGCTAACTGGTTGACAAGATTTGCTATATTATTGTTTTAAAACTTTGATTTGCTTTATTCATAGGTTTTAATATATATCCCAACTAATGAATTAAATTGTTTATCAAATATTAGAATAGCTAATGGTTTTAGTATTTATTTCAAGCTGTACTATGACCCAAATTATATTAGTACTAAATTTTAGGAACGTTTAGTTGAGTTTATTGTGATTTGATAGAAAATTCGCAATTAGCGTAATAATTCAAATACACGAATGGAAATATGCACACAGGATGTAAAAGCTCACGCTTGATAATTGAAATGTAAATATATTTTTAACCGTCTTTTTTTCCAAATGGTTCTTGCATGTTCTGCAAGCTCTAGGCTGCAGATTCTCCTAGAAATAATCAAAAAATACTAAAGTGGGGGGGGGGGGGGGGGCTGAAGTTCTAACCAGTTTGGTATTTTTTAGTTGTTGGGGTTGTTCCAGCTCTAAAATTGGTTGTGCTAGCTTGCGTTAGCTCTGAAGAATCCAAATCACATAAAAAAAGTTTAAAAATCAAAAGTGGCAGGTAAACAAAAGCCTTCCATATTTGAATCCCCCTTAACTTTTTTACCTTTTGTGTGCTTGCTTTAATTTTTGCTATCCTTGCTTGCGCTAGCTAAGGGCTTTTCTAAGCAACGATTTTTTTCCAAAAAAATCGAAGTGGAGGACCAAGTTGACGAAGCCCCTCCTTCAAGTGAGGAACAAGATGGAAGTCGCTTGGAGCAAGGTCCGGGCTGTCGATGATCCTCGTCGGTGACCTATTCTCTATCGGCCGCAAACTTTCGACACCATTCTGAAATATGCTGACGGGACATAACATTATAGTCGCTTTGTAAGCCTCTACGAGCTGCCGGTGAATTTCAGTCGAGCTTACGTGTTTCCGGGGGGGAGACACGTAAAATTTCGAGTTTAGAAAAGCCTGAAAATTTGGCTCGGGCTCGTAGCGAAGCGGAGCGACCAAACCAAATCAGGCTTTTCTAAACTCGAAATTTTACTTCATGCGCCAAGCGTACGAAACACTGATTTGAAGCGAAGTTCAAAAACACACAAATACATCTTTAATCAGAGTAACACGGAATCAGATATATAGTCTGTTATCAACGATGTTCAGTGTTAATAATAGATAATTAGATTTTAAATATTTTTGTTAAAACACCTGGTAACGATATTTATATGTTAATGGTTGCAAAAAAATAATAAAATCAAATTTATTCTTAAAGGATTTGTATTCGTGATTTGATACAACAGGATTCGAATCATGATTATCTCTTACGAATCCTTTATTCGAGCATTCGTGATTCAAATAATATTAGGCTCTGGTGTGGTACTTTTAATACATGTAGTCCCTGTGAAGAGTTTTAGCTACCTGCGACCTACAGAGCTAGTTAAAGGTTACCAGAAATGGCGACGCGTTTGGAAAACTGGTCTTGCGAGGAAATCCGCTTAGTTATTCGATTTAAGGGGGGGAAACACATAAGCTCAACTGAAATTCACCGGCAGCTGGTAGAGGCTTACGAAGCGACTATAATGTTATGTTCCGTCAGCATATTCCAGAATGGTGTCTAAAGTTTGCGGCCGATAGAGAAAAGGTCACCGACGAGGATCATCGACAGCCCGGACCTCGCTCCAAGCGACTTCCATCTTGTTCCTCACTAGAAGGAGGGGCTTCGTCAACTTGGCCCTCCACTTTGATTTTTTTGGAAAAAAATCGTTGCTTAGAAAAGCCCTTAGCTAGCGCAAGCAAGCACAGCAAAAATTAAAGCAAGCACACGAAAGCAAGCGCACAATAGGTAAAAAGTTACCTTTTTTAAATGGAACACTCTATATTTTTGATAACTTGTTAAAATAGAAACATTCTATTGAATACCGCATTGTAGAAAACAGAGCTGGGACGAATCTTCGTAAAAAGGATTCGAATCACGAATCCGAATCACCTAATATGATTCGAATCACGAATACTCGAACAAAGGATTCGTAAAAGATAAATATGATTCAATCAAAGATTCGAATCCTATTTTTTCGAATCACGAATAGAAATCCTTTGAGAATAAATTTGATTTTATCATTTTTTTGCAATTATTAATATATAAATATCGATTTTAGTTGTTTTAACAAAAATATTCAAATCCTAATTATTTTTTATTAACATTGAACATCGTTGATCTGATTCCCTGTTACTCTGATTTAAGATGTATTTGTGTGTTTCTGAACTTCACTTCAAACCAGTGGTTTGTACGCGTGGCGCATGAAGTAAAATTTCGAGTTTAGAAAAGCCCGAAAATTTGTCTCGGGTCGCTGCGCGACCCTCGACAAATTTTCACGGGGCTTTTCTAAACTCGAAATTTTACTTCATGCTTAGCCTGGGAGTGGAAACACTCGTTCAAAACTTCAAATTGAACTCTATTATAAAATCGACGAATGCCTCAAAATTACGCAAATAAAAAAATCACTGAATATCATTAAAACCGGGAAAGTCAGAGAAAAGTTATGGAATTATATTCAAATTGACCAAAACACTAACAAAAAAGCAATATGATGTTATTAAATTTATAATTAACTTAAATATTAACAAAAACAATGAAAACAATCTAACAAAATAGGGGTTTCCCACAGAAGAAAGTTTTATTAAAATGCTAGGAAAAAAAAATCTTGAATCAGGGAAATGTCGGAAAAATTTAACATTTCAGATTGTGACTACCATGTCAGTTTTACTTGAGATAATATTAAACAAAATTTTGAAAACTAAATTATTATCTTTAAAAACATTTTCAGTCATTTAATGTTCTTATCAAAGCATTCAGTTTAAAATTTCGAACGAGCGTTTCCACTCCCAGACTAAGCCTGAAGTAAAATTTCGAGTTTAGAAAAGCCCCGTGAAAATTTGTTGAGGGTCGCGCAGCGACCCGAGACAAATTTTCTGGGCTTTTTTAAACTCGAAATTTTACTTCATGCGCCACGCGTATAAAATAGTGATTTAACGAGAAATTTAAAAACACACAAAAGACATTTTTCCTGTTAATCCTCACAATTAATTCGAATTATTTTTGACGATTTAAATCCTTTTGTTAGTATTCGAATCATTTTATAAATATTCGAATCCATTTATAAACATTCGAATCCATTTATAAGTATTTGAATCCTTTTATAAGGATTCTAATCACTCACATTTGGATTCGAATACGAATCCTCTAAAAATAATGTAACGAATCCGGATCACGAATCCAGTTGAACTAAAGTATTCGAATGCCTCTTTCGAATCCTTTGAAAGGATTCGAATCGAGGATTCGAATCCTGAATAATTCGAAACCTGCCCAGCTTTAGTATAAAATTACTTGGATCAAAAGTTAGAAGGTAAAATATGAACGGATGTGAAGTTAGTATAGATTTCAGCCATAGATTTTCAAATTTCATTATTTCTATACATATTCAAGATAAATAGATTGTTTTTACTTTAGGGTGTAAATATAACATTGAAATAACAAATTGTGATACAAGCACCCCAATTTTCAATCCTTAAAATTTTTTATCACACCCTTAAATAATAAAATTAAAAAAAATCAAAGTGCGCCGTCTCCTATAAAAAAGTTAGCAACAAATATGGATTCAGCACACATTAAACTGTTATTTAAACAAATTAAATTCGGACCACATTACTTTTATCACACGACAAATAAAAAACAATATCAACTGCCAGCCTGAGAGAGCGGTCGGATAAATTTTAAAATATTTCAAAGTGCGCCGTAACCTATAAAAAAGTTAGCAACAAATATGGATTCAGCACACATTAAACTATTATTTAAACAAATAAAATTGGGACTACATTACTTTTATCATACGAAAAAAAAAAGGAACAATATTAACTGCCAGCCTGAGAGAGCGGTCGGATAAAACTTAAAATATTTCAAAGTGCGCCGTAACCCATAAAACAGTTAGCAACAAATATGGATTCAGCACACATTAAACTATTATTTAAACAAATAAAATTGGGACCACATTACTTTTATCATACGAAAAAAAAAAGGAACAATATTAACTGCCAGCCTGAGAGTGCGGTCGGATAAAACTTAAAATATTTCAAAGTGCGCTGTAACCCATAAAAAAGTTAGCAACAAATATGGATTCAGCACACATTAAACTATTATTTAAACAAATAAAATTGGGACCACATTACTTTTATGATACGAAAAAAAAAAAAGGAACAATATTAACTGCCAGCCTGAGAGAGCGGTCGGATAAAACTTAAAATATTTCAAAGTGCGCCGTAACCCATAAAAAAGTTAGCAACAAATATGGATTAAGCACACATTAAACTATTATTTAAACAAATAAAATTCGGACCACATTACTTTTATTATACGAAAAAAAAAGAAACAATATCAACTGCCAGCCTGAGAGAACGGTCGGATAAATCTTAAAATAGTTAACAACAAATACTGATTCAGCACACATTAAACTATTATTTAAACAAATAAAATTCGGACCACCTTATTTTTATCATACGAAAAAAAAAGAAACACTATCGTTCGCCAGTCTGGGGGTGCGGTCCGATAAATTTTAAAATAATTCAAACTGCGCCGTCTCCCATAAAAAAGTTAGCAACAAATATGGATTCCGCACACATTAAACTATTATTTAAACAAACAAAATTCGGACCACATTACTTTTATCATCCGAAAAAAAAAAAGGAACAATATTAACTGCCCGCCTGAGAGAGCGGTCGGATAAAACTTAAAATATTTCAAAGTGCGCTGTAACCCATAAAAAAGTTAGCAACAAATGTGGATTCAGCACACATTAAACTATTATTTAAACAAATAAAATTGGGACCACCTTACTTTTATCATACGAAAAAAAAGAAACAATATCGTTCGCCAGTCTGGGGGTGCGGTCCGATAAATCTTAAAATAATTCAAAGTGCGCCGTCTCCCATAAAAAAGTTAGCAACAAATATCAATTCAGCACACATTAAACTATTATATAAACAAAGAAAATTCCGACTACATTACTTTTATCATACGAAAATAAAGGAACAATATTAACTGCCAGCCTGAGAGAGCGGTCGGATAAAACTTAAAATATTTCAAAGTGCGCGGTAACCCATAAAAAAGTAAGCAACAAATATGGATTCAGCACATATTAAACTATTATTTAAACAAATAAAATTCGGACCACCTTACTTTTATCATACGAAAAAAAAAAGAAACAATATCGTTCGCCAGTCTGGGGGTGCGGTCCGATAAATCTTAAAATAATTCAAAGTGCGCCGTCTCCCATAAAAAAGTTAGCAACAAATATGGATTCAGCACACATTAAACTATTATTTAAACAATTAAAATTTAGTACACCTTACTTTGGTCATACGAAAAGAAAATAAGTTAAGAACAAATAAGAACTCAACACACATTAAACCTTTATTTACACAAATAAAATTTATTGCACCCAACTTTTATCATAGGACCTGGAGAGTCGATTTTGATTTCTAATTCAACAATCCATTTTAAATTGCTTTGTATAAATCTTCGAATATTTTAAGGTATAGTGGGGCAGGTTAAGACACTTTACATTTTCATCTTTCTGAAAGGATACACGTTCGGTATTTTGGGGGTTAAAACAATAACAATTTAATTGTGTTCTTCAAAGTTTTGTGCTAGAATCGAAATATTTAGTGGAGTTATTTGGAAACATCATAAAGTGCTGCACAAAGTAAGTTTTGTGCTTAATAATTCCTCGTGTAGTTGATTATTTTTGGGGTAGCTTTTCAATTCGTAAACGAAGTATGTTAGAGAATGGACATTTGTATACTAAATAAACCATACTTTATTAGCGTTGAACATTGTGAAATATAGATTCATTTTATGTAAGCACATTGTTTCTTTTTTTTTCGTATGATAAAAGTAAGGTAATCCGAATGTTATTTGTTTAAATAATAGTTTAATGTGTGCTGAATCCATATTTGTTGCTAACTTTTCTATGGAAGACGGCGCACTTTGAAATATTTTTAAATTTGTTCGACCGCCATCTCAGACTGGCGACTAATATTGTTTCTTTTTTTTTTCGTATGATAAAAGTAAGGTGGTCCGAATTTTATTTGTTTAAATAATAGTTTAATGTGTGCTGAATCCATATTTGTTACTAACTTTTTTATAGGAGACAGCGCACTTTGATTTTTTTTTAATTTTATTATTTAAGGGTGTGATAAAAAATATTAAAGGTTAAAAATTGGGGTGCTTGTATCACAATTTGTTAATTCAATGTTTTATTTACACCCTAAAGTAAAAACAATCTATTTATCTTGAATATGTATAGAAATATTGAAATTTGAAAATCTATGGCTGAAATCTATGGCTAACTTCACATCCGTAAAATATGAACGAAAATAAAATATGTATTAAAATCAAGTGAATCAGTCTAAAAATTTTAAAACAATTGTTATTGACTTTTGTTATTTACAAGGCAATATTTTATTGTTGTTTTTTTTTTCATAATACAAAAAAGTATGCTTACCTAACTCGAAAAATATAAATTTTAATGATGATAGGTTACGATACGGGACTACATTAAAATATTAATTATAGATGAAACTAAAAAACACTATCAATCTGCATGTTTCATAGTATCAAAACTGTGTAAGCACAGTGAGTACAGTGAGCACCTACTTTAATAAAGCAGTTTAACATTTTGTTATTAACATTGTAGTATTTATCAATAAAATGTGTGGATATATTTTGTACATGTTATCGAATACTAACAAAATATATAGGGTGTTGCCTTTAAAAACAGGCATGTTTAATTTATATCATAAAAATTAATCACCGTGTATATTAAAAAATATTGTCAATTAGTAGCTTAAGTTAGTAGCTACAAGTTATATTTTAAACATTTTTTTCTTAACTTATTACAAACCGAGATATCCAGCCGTTACATTACTTTTTGTCTACCCTGTATAATATTGATTTTCATTTGATAAAATTAAATATTAATCGATTTTGTTGATAACATGCATGCTAATTGTTGACTACCATTTATTGACTGTCATTCGAAAACATTTTCGGCGTTTTGCGTCAATATTTATGTTGATCTGATTTTGACAAAATCGACATTTTGCGTCAAAATCGCGACGTTTACGTCATAAAAGACAAAAATGGCATTACACCTGAAAAACTGAAATTTACTAGGGCTGGGAATTCGAATATTTATGAATATTCAAATATGAAACATTCAAATTAGTAAAATATTTAAACAAATAAACTCAATTTATAAACTGTTTAGTTTTAAAATATATATTAGACATTTTCTAACACTAATTTATTGAAATAATTAAATATATTAAAAAGTGAAAACTATTAATCGATTTCGGAAGCTAACGCCATATAATGCTCCATAGTGGCATCGTCAGTGACACGGTGCACAAAGTGAACCAAAAAGTGAGTGATTTAATACGAGGGCAATCCAGATAGTGACAGACGCTAACATATTTAAAAATTCACTTGAAATCGGTGGTTTACACGCGTGGCGCATCAAGTAACATTTCGAGTTTATAAAAGCCTGAATTTGAATTAATATTGAAATATTCAAATAAATGAAATATTTGAAAGTGTTTTTAAATGAATATTCGAATTGTTAAATACTTAAAAAACTTGCCAGTGTATTTGAAATTTCACGCAAAATCGGTGTTTTATACGCGTGGTGCATGAAGTAATATTTCGAGCCTAAGCTCAATTCAGGCTTTCCTAAAAAAATGATTACGCTACGTGTCCAAATCCAAACCTTCAGGATTTTCTAAACTCGAAATCTTACTACTTGCTTAGCCTGAGAGTGGAAAACACTTATTTTGAAACTATTAAAACCTTCAATAACAAACACAAACTGTAGTTATTTTATTTTCATAAAATTTACGAGTTTCATTAATTATGGATTGCGTTTATTTTTAATGCTTTAAGATTTACTAGATTTTCCCAAATTTGTATAAAATTGTTGACTGTTATTTAAAAAATGGGAAACAAAAACAAACTTTAGTTATTTTCATAATCTTTACGAGTTTCATCTTTGATTACGTTAATTTTCAATGCTTTGAGATTTGTAAGATTTTCCTAAATTTGTATAAAATCATTAACTGTTGCCAATTTTCATATTTTCATATTTAAAATCGTTCATGATAATCTAATTTACTAAATATTACCAAGAATTCAATTTTCAACAATTTCGGCAAGTTCTCACATTTTATTACATAGATGTAAACTTTCAGGTATCAGTCGATTTTATAAATAAACAATTTGAAGTTTTTAACGAGCGTTTCCGGTTCAAATTTAGGCTTTTCTAAACTCAAAAGTTTATTTTATGCGCCACGCGTATAAAACACCGATTTTGAGTGAAGTTTCAAATATACTGGGATTTTTTTAAGTATTGAAGTATTCCAAAATTCATTCAAAAACACTTTCAAACATTGAATTATTTGAATATTTAAATGTTGTATTAATTTTCAGGCACAAGTCGATTTTATAAAAACAATTTGAAACTTAATACGAGCATCTCCACTTCCAGACTAAGCATAAAGTAACATTTCGAGTTTAAAGCTCAGTTTTCAGCTGAGCCTATAATACTACTAGTAGCAGAAAGACCCAGCAGTCGTTCTTTTATAGCAAAAAACACTATTTCTACATTCATACAATACAATCGTACGCCCCACGATTGTATTGTATGAATGTATAGAGAATGGGCAAGGGTTTTTCCTGAAACAGGTACTGGGTGTGGAAAGAACCACACCAAAATATATTCTGCTTCAAGAAACGAATCGAGTTCACAACGAGTCGTGCACCTCACCACATCAATCATCTCATCTCATCATTGTGGGTGTCGACTTTGATGTCCTTTGCAGATCCGATGACACCCAGCTGAACTACCACCAACCTAAGATATCCACGCGCGAAGTTGAGGTCCTAAAAGGACCCGTTTGTATTTGTATAGAGCCGCATCCATGCGCGCTCTGCTAAGATATATTCTTAAGCGAATAATTCCTTACACAACCCTGCGTGTAAGGAACAGCAGGATAAGGAGTCATAGCCGAAAGGCTGAAACCACTCTAAAGAAGGAAAAAAAAGGAACGAATTGAACAAGTGTGCATGTAGAAGCAATGGAGAGTGGCGGGGTATGAGAAAAGAGTAAGTGAACTTGGTGATGAAAGGCTAGTGAAAGAGGTATGGCGGACGTGCATGACAGAAGGAGCAAGTGGGTGGAGGATGGAGAGGAGAAGAATGTATGAGAAGGCAGGGGTGTCGGAAATTGTGGTGAATGAGTGGTTCGAAAAAGGAGTGGATGTGGCGGCGTGGATGAAGCATAAACGGAAGGAAGTAGAGAGGCAGGAACAGCAGGAGAGTATGGGACCGGAGTGGATACAATCCATGGTACAAACGGTGGCAGGTAGATGGAAATGTGCCAAGGTATCTGAGCAATCTAGATATACCCAGGAAGGAGAAGGTACGGCTGGCTAGTGCGAGATGTGGATCGGATGAGAGAGGAAGAACGATTTGGATGGGTTAATAGTATAGAAGGTGTGTGTTATGCGAATGCGGATGGGATACATGGGAACACTTGGGGAAGGAATGCAAGGCGGTATGTAAAGAATGGATAGAAGGGAATAATAGGGTTACGGAATGGATGAGAGAGGACGGGCCAGGCGTAAATATTTTGGAAAGATTGGAATGGGAAAGGGAAAAAGGAAGGGAAAAAATAGGGCTGTAAGGGGGAAAGGGCAGAGCTGGGCAGGATTCGAATCCTGGATTTGAATCCCTTTAGAGGATTCAAAAGAGGCATTCGAATACTTTAGTTTAACTGGATTCGTGATCCGGATTCGTTAGCATGAGAACACATGGGAACACTTGGGTAAGGAATGCAAGGTGGTATGTAAAGAATGGATAAAAGGGAATAATAGGGTTACGGAATGGATAAGAGAGGACGGGGCAGGCGTAAATAAAGGAAAGATTGGAATGGGAAAGGGAGAAAGGAAGGGAAAAAATAGGGCTGTAAGGGGGAAAAGGGCAGAGCTGGGCAGGATTCGAATCCTGGATTCGAATCCATTTAGAGGATTCAAAAGAGGCATTCGAATACTTTAGTTCAACTGGATTCGTTAGATTTTTTTAAGAGGATTCGTATTCGAATCCAAATGTGGGTGATTCGAATCCTTATAAAAGGATTCAGATATTTATAAAAAGATTAGAATACTTACAAAAGGTTTTGAATCGTCAAAAATAATTCGAATTAGTAGTGAGGATTAACGTGAAAAATATGTTTTGTGTTTTTTAATTTCTCGTTAAATCACTGTTTTATACGCGTGGCGCATGAAGTAAAATTTCGAGTTTAGAAAAGCCCCGTGAAAATTTGTCTCAGGTCGCTGCGCGACCCTCGACAAATTTTCTACGCGGGGCTTTTCTAAACTCGAAATTTTACTTCATGCTTAGTCTAGGAGTGGAAACGCTCGTTCGAAACTTCAAACTGAATGATTTGATAAGAACATTAAATGACTGAAAATGTTTTTAAAGATAATAATCTAGTTTTCAAAATTTTGTTTAATATTATTTGAAGTATAACTGACATGGTAGCTGAAACGTTAAATTTTTCCGGCATTTCCCTGATTCAAGATTTTTTTCCCTGACCATTTAACATAACTTTCTTCTGTAGGAAACCCTCATTTTGTTAAATTGTTTTCATTGTTTTTATCAATATTTAAGTAAATTTTATAAATTTTTACGTGTTTTGTAATTTACCTGCTGAATTTGACAAATTTAATAATATCATATGGCTTTTTGGTTAGTGTTTGGGTCAATTTGAATAAAATTCTATGACTTTTCTCGGACTCCCGGTTTTAATGATATTCAGTGAATTTTTTATTTACGTGATTTTCAGACATTCGTCGATTGAATAATAGAGTTCAATTAAAAGTTTTAAACGGGTGTTTCCACTCCCAGGCTAAGCATGAAGTAAAATTTCGAGTTTAGAAAAGCCCCGTGAAAATTTGTTGAGGGTCGCGCAGCGACCCGAGACAAATTTTCGGGCTTTTCTAAACTCGAAATTTTACTTCATGCGCCACGCGTACAAAACACTGATTTGAAGCGAATTTCAAAAACACACAAATACATCTTTAATCAGAGTATCAGGGAATCAGATAATTAGTCTGTTATCAACGATGTCCAGTGTTAATAATAAATAATTAGGTTTTAAATATTTTTGTTAAAACAACTAGTAACGATATTTATATATCAATGGTTCCGAAAAAATAATAAAATCACATTCACGGTTCAGACGCTGACGAATACACACGTGTCAATCAGCAGCTAGTGATTTAAACGAGAGCGATTTATTCGCAAAATGAACCCTCCCGAGACCGAGATGGAGGAGGAAGGGTTTATCAAACCACGGAGAGGCCGTCCGAAAAAGCCTAGGCCCCATAATACACAGAGTTCAGCGAAGGAAGACAATTACAGTAGCGACGTAAGTGACGCAAGCTCCCAGTCCTCCCGCTCCCGCAAAACAACAGCCCCGCACAACTTAACCACGTTACTACAATCCATCACCCAACAATACGCAACAACACCGTCAACATCAGCAACACAGATAACAAATACATCACACACACAATTACCATTACCATCACCAACACCAACGACAACAAAAACTCCACATACACAAACATACAAAAACGTATTCACCTTTACAACCACAACAGAAATATCTAGATTGAAATTTGTACAAATATGGTGCACTCACAACTACAGTATTAACACAGAAATATTCAAAACAAAACATGGATTTATTATTAAATCAAACGAAAATAAAATAACATTAGAGGAGAACCTCGCTCAGCTACAACGAGAAAAAATCATACACACGTTCAACGCCACATCCACCAGCGCACGCTCTGAGTCTACGCGCAACCCGCCCGCGCCATCCTACTCCTGTATTATACGCAGTGTTGAGCTAGAAATCACCGACTCGGCAGTGAGTGCGCATCTTAACTTAATGGGAATAACGCACAGATATTGCAAAAGAATTGTCGCGAAACAGGACGACAGAAAAACACGCATGATTAGAATCATTACAGGATCACACGAAGCATATACGAAATTACTGCACAAACATTTTAAATTTATGTGCAAAGTTTATCCCGTAATGGAAAGCAAACCACCCGCACCTCTCCCCATCCCCTGCAATAAATGCAACAAATTTGACCACGTCACCAGCGATTGCAAAGAAGACATAATATGTGCAAAATGCATGGGACCACACCCCACAAATACCTGCAGCTCACTCCAACTACCCAAATGCAAGGCATGCGGAGACACGTCCCATGGAGCATGGTCAACAAAATGCCCCAAGAGACCACTCGTACCTATACAGGGCATACCCAACGTAAGGATACAAAACGCCAACAAAAAATCTGCAGACATGGACACAAAACTCACTAAATCATCCCGCATTCACTCACCAATCACGCACCATGACTATATCATTGACACTTATACCACTGAAATAAACAGACCATCCAACATAGACAGACAGGACCTAATAAAAAAACTAAAATCACGCTTCATCGACGCATTTCACATAGACACTCATGTTAGCTTTTCTGGCAACAGGATGTTCATAGTAATGTTCGACATGAAAGACCCTGGCATTATCCCCCCCGTTGAGCCATTAACGGGAGTCCGCATCAGTACCACAGAGGTTGTCAGAAATGGCTAACATGAATTTCATATATACAAACATCAACTCATTACATCATAAATCCCACCTTCTCTCCCATTTCCTTTGTAACAATCCTATCCATGTATCAATGATGGTGGAAACTAAATCAAATACACCCTATACCTTTCAAAACTGGTCCTCAATCCAAATTCCCGCATCCGTTCCATTTCATAATCAACGTGGTGGCTCAATTGTTGCAGCTAGGCCCGAAATTAAATTAGGCAAAGCTAACCCCCCCAAAATCAATAACATCCTGAACGAATGCCTACACTGTACCATTGAGTTACCACAATTTACCCTACACCTATTCCTAGTTTATATCCACCCCTTCTCCAATATTGAACAAACCATTTTAACGAAAGCATCCTTATATGACCACGTCATCATAATCGGCGACCTTAATATCAACAAAACGAAATCGAAACAGCTTTCCTCTTTTATGTCAAACTCTAACTTTGTCCGAATTAAGACTCCTCCTACCTTTATTATGTCCGAAAACCAATCTTCCACTCCCGATGTCCTATTATGCACTAGCAACATCCGACACCTAATTACAGACATCAGCCTAATCCCTGACATATGCTCCGATCATCTCTCAATAATATTTTCCTTACAAGCAAATCCCCCAATACCCACCCGTCCAAAAACTTTGTACAGACATAAGGACTGTGACATAGACCAAGTGACAGAAGATATTACTAAATTTATATCCATTTACGACAACATTTCAAACACCACTATTTCCCAATTCCTTACAGTACTCTCTGACTCAGTTAAAAAGAACACTCCGACGTATACAAAACCCACATATAAATATCCTCTCCCAAAATATATCCTTAGACTGATTAAATATAAAAGACAACTATACAGGGACATACAACAGACGAACGAACAAACTCTAAAACAAAAATTTAATGCACTAAATAAAGACATTCACAAATTAATCAAAGACTACAAACAAGACAAATGGATACTGGCTTGCGAAGAAATAAACAGACGACAGGGCAAAAACTACTGGGACCAAATTAAAAAGCTATCTAAATACAAAAGGACTGACATACTACAGAAACTACGACATCCGACAACAACCGAAGTGACATGTGACTCCAAAGAAATGGCCGACATATTTGCCGGGTATTTCGAAGAAAACTTTTCTGAGAAACAGACGATGACATATAATGACGATTTTTATAATACCGTAAACTCCTGGTACGAATCCTTCATAAATAACCATAATCCCTATCTCCCTGATGATGACATAGAAGAGGAAGAGTATTTCACTGTGCTACATAAAGGTAAAAACAGCGCGCCTGGTTATGATAACATTCCTAGATCAATCCTCAAATCCCTTCCAGAAAACATCCATAAATATATTATCAAAATCCTCAATTTCATTTACCAAACCCAAACCATCCCCCAGGAATGGAAGCAGGGTATAATTACGTGTATATTAAAACACGATAGCGATGCGCTAGAAGTCACTAGCTATAGACCAATTACCCTGCTTCCAGTTCTGGGAAAACTATTCGAATCCATCCTTAAAAATAAACTCCTAGCTCATATCGCCCAACACATTCCTCCCTATCAATTTGGATTCCTCCAAAATAGATCAACCAATCTCCCACTCACTATCCTAACCTCCAACTGCCAAACAGCACACCTCGAAAACAAAAAAACAGCTATACTATTCCTAGATATAAAAAAGGCCTTTGACTCAGTCTGGCATCGAGGTTTGCTGTTTAAGTGCAACTCCCTCAATATCCCATTACACCTAATTTATCTCATTGATAACTTCCTAAACAATCGACTCCTTCATGTCCGCGTCCAAAATACCATCTCCCGGCCCTTTATTCCTCAACAAGGTGTTCCCCAAGGCTCTCCATTATCTCCGCTCCTATACAATATCTATGTTCATGACATATACAACCCCAACCCACAGTACCTTAATCCCTCGGCATATTTTCTGCTCTTTGCCGATGACACTGCTCTTATAACACACCAACCCACCCTTCCTAAAGCTCTCTCTACTCTCCAAGGGCTAATAGATTCGCTATCTCTTTGGTTTGCCAAATGGAGAATATCCATTAATCCCAATAAATCCTATCTATTCATACCCTTCCACAGACCGCTCAATTCTCCATTTAGCATAACCATATCAAACACCGTAATTAGCCCATCCCCTGCGTGTAAATACCTTGGCATCACTTTCGACCCCAAACTATCCTTCAAACTCCATTCCCAAACCATGAAAACAAAAATTCAAAATAGGGCGCGGCATTTCAGATCGTTAACCTTCCAAAATAAAGGGATCACGACAAAAACAGCTGTCCACATTTATAAAATGATCTGCCGCCCCCTATTAGAATATGCTTCAATCCTCTTTCTTAACCCTCGTCCCTCAACATTAAATAATATCGAAGTCGCAGAACGATCAGCCCTTAGAATCCTCACAAAAATCCGACACCCCAATAACCCACTCCACAACCCCTCCAATACCTTATTGTATGAAAAAACAGAAATAATCCCTATCCAACAACGACTTACCCAACTATCCCAAAAATTCGCATCTAACCCACACATCCATGACATCCTTAATCACCTCTGTTTAGCACGAAACCCCAATATTTCTCAAAATTTCAACAACCCAAAAACCACCATTTATCAATTCATTTCATCTCACATGAATCATAACTGACAAGACAAGGACAAGTACAACTCAGGCTGAAAGACCGATGGTCGATAGCCAAGGATCCAAAAAATATAATATAGTGTAAAAATAAACAAACTGTAATTTTCTTTTTTGTACACAATAAAGATGTTTATATATATATATAATAAAATCAAATTCATTCTTAAAGGATTTGTATTCGTGATTCGAAAAAACAGGATTCGAATCTTTGATTCGAATCATATTTATCTCTTACGAATCCTTTATTCGAGTACTCGTGATTCGAATCATATTAGGTGATTCGGATTCGTGATTCGAATTCGTTTTACGAGGATACAGCCTTGTAAAAAAAAAGACCTTTATTTCCATTAATTTCTCTTTTACACTTTAACGTACAATTTTATAACCCTTTTCCAGAGCTGGGACTCTGGAAAAGGGTTATAAAATTGTACGTTAAAGTGTAAAAACTTTTTTTCTAAACTCGAAATTTTACTTCATGCGATACGCGTATCAAATACTGAAGTTCAAAATATTCTGCTTTTGTTTTGTATGTAGACACAAGTAGAAAGGCTTATTTATTATTTGATTTATTTTAACGATCTTTGCTATTTAATTGAGGACAAATAAAGATTTGCTTTGAAGAAAATATATTTATATAATGCTTGAATCATAAAACGTTGGTCTAAAAATACTTAAATGTTTTTTTTTTTATCAATACTACGAGGACAATCCAGATAGTGACAGACGTTTTGGCCTAGCGCGGAGCATCTTAGATACAGAATTTTTCTTTACCTAGTACGTAACCAGCCGTGGTGACTAGAGACTCGTGCATATTGTACTTTTTATACAGTGGTGTTTTGAAATGAGCGGTGCAATTGAAAATCCCGCCAGTTGTGAAGTGTGTGGTGTGATAAGGTTTTTGTTGGCGAAAAATTACAAACCTATTGAAATTTATGTCCAGATTTGTGATGTGTACGGCAATGGAATAATGAGTGCAATGAGTGAAAGCCAAGTGAGGCAGTGGTGCATTGATTTTAAAAATGGCCGAACCAATGTTCACGATGAGGATCGCAGTGGTAGGCCTAGTCTTGTGAGTGATGAATTGTTGGTAAAAATTAATGAAATAATCCGTGAAAATCGTCGATTCACGATTACGGAACTCTCGGAACATTTTCCCCAAATTTCACGGAATTTAGTTCATGAAATCGTAGTTGGTAAACTTGGATACCACAAATTTTGTGCCAGGTGGATTCCGAAAATCCTACCGGAAGACCACAAAACCAGAAGACTTGCTGCAGCACTGACATTTCTTTAAGAGTACGACAAAATTAGAAACCATGTTTTCGATTGTATCGTAACTGGTGACGAGACTTGGGTACAGTACGTTACCTGCGAAACAAAACGGCAGTCGATGCAATGGGGTCACATGCATTCGCCCCAGAAACCGAGGAAGTGTCTGCAGACGCTGTCAGCAAGAAAAATCATAGCTACTGTGTTTTGGGATACTCAGGGAGTGATTTTGGTTGATTTTCTTGAACGTGGTCCAACAATAAATTCAGAGAGGTATTGCGATACACTCCGAAAATTAAGACGCGCGGTACAAAACAAGCGTAGGGGAAAACTTAACGAGAAAATTTTGTTTCTCCATGACAACGCTCGTTCACACAGAGCCAATCGTACTCAAAAGCTCTTGCATGATTTTGGATGGGAAATTTTCAGTCATCCGCCATACAGCCCGAATTTGGTCCCGAGCGATTACCATCTGTTCCCAAAGATGAAGACGTGGCTCGGTACGCAACGCTTTGACACTGACGCTCAACTCCATGCTGGTGTAAACCAGTGGTTGAACTCACAGGCGGCAGATTTCTACAAAGAGGGCATTGAAAATCTTGTAAAACGATATGATAAATGCCTTAGTTTATATGGCGATTACGTCGAAAAATAGCCTAAGAGTTTACCTTCCAAATGTATATAATATATATATAAATTAGTTTTTCACTTTGTTTATTTTTTATTTCAAAACGTCTGTCACTTTGTGGATTATCCTCGTATAAATAATGTAGTATTTGAATATCCGCAAATATTCATATTCCTAGCCCTAAAATTTCCGAAATGACTGCATCTGTTGATTTAAGACAATTTTTTTTTTCTCCAACAATTTCAAATAAAACAGTTGATATTTTGGAAAATCTAGTGGAGATAATTAAATTGCGATTGCAACCAGTCAACGTTTATTAATTTTTGAGTAAGTTTATTCTTGGTTGTTGACTATTTTCATCAGATTTAGTAAATTCTGTAATTTTTATTCTCAAAAAACCGAGTTGGAACGAAAATTCACTTTTTTTCAAAGTCGAACGAAAACTATAATTTTTACGACAAAAACAATCGGATATGGTCTTAATTGAGTGAGGAGACCCCAAAACGAATGTTTCCGCAAACAGTTTTCGATTTTGAACAAAGCAGTTGATATTTTGGAAAATCCAGAGGAAATATTGAAATTGCGATTGCAAGCAGTCAACGTTTATTAAATTTTAAGTAAGTTTGTTCTTTAATATTACTGGAACTAAAATGCACGTTTTTTCAAAGCCAAACAAACACTAACATTTCTATGAAAAAAAAAAGTATGAAATGGTGTTAATCAAGTAAGGGGACCTTGAAATATTTCCGCAAACAGTTTTGATTTAAAAATTGCAAAAAAAGTAGAAACTGTTGTTGAACTAAAGAAATGTTCATGTGTGTTTCTGTTTTTGTTAAGATAAAAATAACGGGTTTTTCTGGTTTTCAGTTTACGGTTCAATTCCGGTTTGAAGCCCTAGGTAATTTTCTTGAGGGAGATTTAAATGTATCAAATTATTTAAGGAATTTATAATTAAATTAATTACTTACATCAATGTTAATATTTGTCTATGATTTTGAACTAACGAGAAATCAAGTATTGTTATTTTAATTAGCAGGCAATTGCTATATTATTTTAGTCGTCATCCATGTTCATCAAGTTCTGTTATTTTTTTATAGTTTTAAAGAATTTAATAGATTGATAGGTTTTGTATTTTGTCAATTTAGATAATTGATACTTTTTGTTCCTATTACTAATCATATGTTTTGATTACTTTCCCCATATAAAACGAAATGAAAAAATATTGTAAAAAAACGGGTTTTCATAAAGGCAAAAAATAAATAATAGCATAAATCTATGCACTATATATAAGTTTACAATGTATTAATTTAAATATTGGCTCTAAAATAATGGGAGAAGATTATATTCCAATGTAAAGAATTGACATTGTAAACCACATGTTTCGTATTATCTCTCCACACCCTGTATAATATAGTGGTTATAATTCATTTATCAATATATTGATATCTTGTGGGAGCACTCGCCATATAAATCCATAAATAGTATCTGTATCATATTACTGTCAATATCATAATTGCATAAACAAGTTCAGTTCTAAAACCGACATGAAACCCATCCGTCTTGTTGTCTGATTAAATTACAGAGTTAGACAGAATTTTGTTCCCGAAACGGTTACTCATAGTTATCATCGAAATAACTGACAGCCACATTTCTGTAAATCCCAGCAAACGCGTGGGGGTTGGGTTTTCCAGGAAAAATATCCCCTAGATGTAGGTGTTTGTTCGTACGCACGGGGAGTGAAACTTTTCCATAATTTCACACCCCGCCGCGATTTTATTAACTTGGCCATAATAAAAAGACCGTGCGGATTTTTGTTTGATGTTTAATCACAATTTTCTAAATCGTGAGTCTGAGACGTTTTAATTAAATTGAGTTTTATAATTATTTTTTTAATGTAATGATTCTAAAAATAATATTTATTCATTCATTAATATAATTAAAGCGAAATTATCATTTAAGTATACATATATACGCCGACATGTTTGGGCATTCATTGGTTTTGTAAAACTGTTTAATTTAACCCTTTAACGTAGTGGTTCTTAACCGATGGTCCACGAGCCACAGGTGGTCCTCGAGAAGCAAAATATGGTCCGCGAAATATTTTTATTTGAATATGTTGAAAACTCTTTATTAAAATTAGTGATGGGAATAATCGAGATATTTTAATAATCCTTTTTTTAGTGATATTATTTAATAATCGACTATTTTCTCTCCTACTTTTAATAGTATCTGTTATTATATCGGTATAAAAATTCATCATTTCATCAATAACAATAATTGTATTTGCTTACATCTTCCGTCTACGCTAGTGATTCGATTATAAAAATAATCAAATAGATTTAGTTCGCTCTAATGATTCAATCATTGGTTTATAAACCAAAAATGTTAGCATACATCAATGAAATGTAATCAGCAGAGATAAAACATAAAATCAAGCTGAGTTAAACGTGAAACTTAAACATACAGGTTTTTTTTTTAATTTAAAGTATATACATGCATACGCTGTAAATATTTCAATATTGAAGATTAAAACAATTGTTTTCCACTTCCAAATTAAGCATGAGTCCTGCATTAGTAGTGAATTTTGAACTTCAGTTCAAATCAGTGTTTTATACGCGTGGCGCATGAAGTAAAATTTCGAGTTTAGAAAAGGCTTAAAATTTGGTTTAGCCTCGTAGCGCTACGCGCTACGCATCTGAACCAAATTTTAAGCCTTTTCTAAACTCGAAATTTTACTTCATGCTTATCCTGGGAGTGGAATACACTCGTTTAAAGCTTTAATTTGAAATATTTTCAAAAACGACGAATATCTGAAGATTCACACCGTATATATTCGGGTATGTATACTTAAAAGAAAAACTCTGTATTTAATTAGCACTTCACAATATTTCAGTATCTTTTACGCCTATTGCATTAAACAGTTATGAGTTTAAAACAAATCGCAATCATTCATAATGCGAACATCATTTCTATTTGATCTGCATCTTGTTTATTAACATTCCTATCAGATTTACGCTGAATACTCGAGCTTGCGCACATTCACAGGTTATGGGCCCAGTTTTAAGTTCTTCGAACTGGAAAACTTCAAAAAGCTCCGAGTCTTCGAAGTGAGGTTATGGCCGAGGAAGCACGGTACAAAATCCCGCTGTTCGACGGGACGAACTATGACAACTGGAATTTCCGGATAGAGATGCACCTAGATGAGCTCGAGTTCCTGGATTTCATCGAGACGCTGCTTGCCGAAGACCTGGCGAGAGTGAACAATACGGACGTACGGAATATCCAACAGGAACGTAAGTGTGACCTGGTGCGGAAGCGGGATAAGAAATGTAAGTGCGCAATTATTCAGCGAATAGCTGACAACCAACTCGAAAATGTTAAAGACTGCAGAACGTCTTTTGACATTTGGAAAATCCTGAGAGACACCTTCGCAAGGAAAGAAATAGCTAGCCAATTGCTAATCCGGAAAAGGTTGCTAACCATAAAATTTTGTACAGGTGAGGACACTCTGGAAGCCCATAATTTTAAGATTCGACAAGCTGGTTCGAGATATCAAGTCTACTGGAGCAACATTGGAGGAAAACGATGTCGTCTGTCACCTCCTACTCGCGATGCCCGAGGAATACGTCGTCGTGGTCACGGCGATCGAGACGTTGGCTGAAGCGAACCTGACGCTGACCTTTGTCAAGAATCGACTGCTGGACGAGCAGGCGAAAAGGTTGCGCATGCGGTAGGATGGAGAGTTGCAGCCGTCTGCGGCCTTTTCAGCGCCTACCCAGGGGCCCAACTGGACTCAAATCAAGCAAACCGGCAAGCCGAATCAGTTCAAGAGGAACTTCGACAAGAAGCACTACTAGTGTCATAACTGTGGCAGCTTTGGGCACTTTTGAAAGGACTGCAACAAACCTCCCAGGAATCGACAACAGTAGAAGGAAGTCCACGTCGCAACGAACAACAAACTTGGCAGATACAATTCGGCGAATAACACTCCGAGACTCGAAATTGGTTTCTGGACTCAGGGGCTTCGGAGTACTTGGTGAGTTCAGACAAATGTCTGATGGATATCAAAACTCTCGACCAAGGAGTTCTCATATAAAGCGGCAATAGGGGCGCAACACTGATGGAAACGAAGAGAGGAAACGTTCACGTGCAAACTGTCCTGGATAAATTGCCAAACCGGATCACGATCCAAAATGTCCTCTACATACCAGGACTCCAGTTTAACCTCTTGTCTATTTCAGTGTTGGAGAGAAACGACTGTGCCGTCACGTTTGAAGACGGAAAAAGCACTGTGCAGAAGGATGGTAAGATTTTAGCGATAGCTACGAGGAAGCACAAATTGTATGAGAACATTTGTGAGATGCAGAGAAGCTCGGAACTCTGGCACAGACGTCTTGGACACATTGTTTAGATGTCGCTGTTTAGCTACAGACGCTGGTTAAGGGGCTGGATGGAGTCTGTTTGGGCGGCAATAACAAACAGATTTGCCGGGCATGCGTAGAAGGTAAACAGACCAGCCTACCACATTAACAACCGCGTCGGCGTGCCAAACGGTCTTTGGAGTTGATACACAGGGACTTGTTCGGGCTAATCATTCCGCAGTGGTATGATTATTATCGATGATATTTTGGAGTTAAAACCCAACTGCAGATTCAACGAGTGCGCAGCACGAGTTGAATGTGCTGCTTCGGTTTCAACGACAAAATATCATCGATAATTAATCATATCACGAGTTATATTTAGTGAGAGAATATAACGAAAATAATGCGAGTCCCTCAATATTATCGACAGCGGTGATATTGTTGTTTCCCTATTGACTGTGATTTTTTTTAACCGCACAAAAGTTATTAAACTGCCGCCACTGCGATTCCTTGCTTATGACGGTGTTTTTAGGCGTCGCATTTTTCATTTCTCTATTAATGTCACTTCACGAAACTTTACCCCAGCGATTTTCATCAATTTGACGTTTCGAATGACAGGACAACTTATCATCCCTTCTTTTGTTTTTTAACATCGCGGTGATAGGCATGTACCTACGGCTTTTCTTGCATCTCATTGGTTGAAAATTCGTTCTAGTAGGCTGTGAGTTGTATTCTCAGCCGTAATATAACGAGTGGTATGATTATTATCGATGATATTTTGGAGTTGAAACCGAGCTGTTGAATGTGCTGCTTCGGACAAAATATCATCGATAATTAATCATATCATGAGTTATATTTAGTCAGAGAATATAATTAATAAAATAATGCGAGTCCCTCAATATTATCGACAGCTATGATATTGTTGTTTCCCTATTGATTGTGATTTTGTTAAACCGCACAAAAGTTCTTAAACTGCCGCCACTGCGAGTCCTTGTTTACGACATTGTTTTTGGCATCGCACTTTTCACTTCTCTATTAATGTCTCCACACAAATTTTTACCCCAGCGATTTTCGTCCATTTTGACGTTTCGAATAACAGGAGAACTTATCACTGCTTCTTTTGTTTTTTATCATCGCGGTGATAGACATGTACCTACGGCTTTTCTTGGTTGAAAATTCGTTCTAGTAGGCTATGAGTTGTATTCTAACCTTTATAGACGACTTCGCCAATAATGGCCTACCCGTCTAGACGTTTTGGCCATGGCCATGGCCACAGCGCACTTCAATCTGAAGATCTCTCGCTTTAGGTACGGCAATGGCCACGAATATCTTTCAACAGAGATGAATAAGAATCTACAGCAGCGTGAAATCCAGTGCGAATTCACGTTTCGCCATACGCCTCAGCAGAACGCATGAACTGGACCATCCTGGACAAGGCGCGCTGCATGCTACTCAACTCACCCCTGCCGAAGAACCTATAGACAGGAACAGTGCTGACAGCAGTTTTCCAGATCAACAGGAGCCCGACGAGTGCCCTAGATAGAGCCTGCGAAGTTATGGTAAAGAGACAAGGTTGATTTGGGAAAGATCAAAGTCTTCGGCAGCAAGGCTTATCTCCATCTCCCAAAAGCGCTTTGCACCGGCAAATTTAGGTCGAGGACCAAGTACTGCTACATGGCTGGTTACTGCAACAACGGCTACCAACTTTGGTCACCGGAGGACATGAAGATCCTCATCGGCCGGAACATCCTTTTTGATTACTCTCTGCGGAAGGCAGGTGGAGACACTGAGGACGAGGATCAGGAGTTTCACAGCGCCAAGGATAGCGGAACTCTCCAGGAGGACGTAACACGTAACGTAACAGGACGGTGCCCAGCTATCTTCACGACTATGCCGTCTTGACACTCGGAGCCGAGATGATCGTCGAACACTCGCCGGCGTCATTCAACGAGATCTAGGGACGGGAGGATACAGTACACAGGTACAAGCACTGGCGTCACTGTAGTCCAGTACCTGTCTACAACTTGATACTAATTTCACTCTATTAAATCCTGTCCCTGTATTTAACTCTCTCTCATTAAATGTCAGCATATCGAGTTGTACCTTTGCGATCCGTCTTTAGTTTATATAACTCGCCTAACCTATCCACTCGAGCTTGTGCATATTTACAAGAATAAATAAGAGCTTTACGCAGCGGGCGCATTAAGTTAAATTTCGAGTTTAGAATAGCATAAAAATAGCAATTTTACTTCATGCTTAACCTGGGAGTGAAGACACTCGTTCAGCGCATGTAAAATGCATTATTAAATAAACTAAATGTATAAAACAACAATTTCATTTTGTCAGATACTTGAAATATTACTGCTTCGCTCTAAAATTATACTAGTGAAATATCTGCAAAAAAAATAGATCTAGTAGATTATAATTTAAAATTTCAGTAAAATATGACCATTCAATAATGACTAAAACTAATTAAATCGCATTAAAGGCTTCTTTACATCTTAACCTGCTCAATATCTTGTTTTTAAAAAAGAAAACTGAAAATAACTAGCTTTCAGTTTTTTTTTTTAAATCTGGCTGCATGAAGACTTTTTTTATAAAATTTGAAACAAGGCCCTATTTTTTTCTTTCATTGAACTATTTTGCTGTTTAGGAATTGAATGTTCCACGACACTTTTATTGTTCACTAATGACATATTATTTTGATACGTTGCAATGGAAATAGGTAAAGAAGAATAAATGCATAAAACAACAATTTCATTTTGTCAGATCCTTGAAATATTACTGCTTCGCTTAAAAATTATAGTAGTGAAATATCTGCAAAAAAAAAACAAATAGTAGATTATAATTTAAAATTTCAGTAAAACATGACCATTCAATAATGACTAAAACTGATTTAAATCGCATTAAAGGCTTCTTTACATCCTAATCTGCTCAACATCTTGTCTTTAAAAAAGAAAACTGAAAATAACTAGCTTTCAGTTTTTTTTTTAATCTGAAGCATGAAGACTTTTTTTATAAAATTTGAAACAAAGCACTATTTTTTTTTCATTGAACTACTTTGCTGTTTTTTTAATTGAATGTGCCACGACACTGTTATTGTTCACCTGCTCAATATCTTGTTTTTAAAAAAGAAAACTGAAAATAACTAGCTTTCAGTTTTTTTTTTTAAATCTGGCTGCATGAAGACTTTTTTTTATAAAATTTGAAACAAGGCACTATTTTTTTCTTTCATTGAACTATTTTGCTGTTTAGGAATTGAATGTTCCACGACACTTTTATTGTTCACTAATGACATATTATTTTGATACGTTGCAATGGAAATAGGTAAAGAAGAATAAATGCATAAAACAACAATTTCATTTTGTCAGATCCTTGAAATATTACTGCTTCGCTTTAAAATTATAGTAGTGAAATATCTGCAAAAAAAAAACAGATAGTAGATTATAATTTAAAATTTCAGTAAAACATGACCATTCAATAATGACTAAAACTGATTTAAATCGCATTAAAGGCTTCTTTACATTCTAATCTGCTCAACATCTTGTCTTTAAAAAAGAAAACTGAAAATAACTAGCTTTCAGTTTTTTTTTTAATCTGAAGCATGAAGACTTTTTTATAAAATTTGAAACAAAGCACTATTTTTTTTTTCATTGAACTACTTTGCTGTTTTTTTTTAATTGAATGTGCCACGACACTGTTATTGTTCACTAATGATATATTATTTTGATACGTTACAATGGAAATAGGCAAAGAAGAATACAACAAAGATATTGCAGGGAACATACGATCCACGACAGTACAAATGACAACGGACAAGGACTCTGCAACGATGATTATAGTCAGCACCAAATATGAACATAAAACAATACACAAAATAACATGGATAGGACCAGGAAACACTTTCGGTAACCAAATAGACCAAATACTGATCAACAAATCAAGATAAAAACTGGTAATGGGTGTAAGAACATACAGAGGAGCGAACGAAGACCCTAACCATTTCATGGTAAAATCAATAATTAGACAACGAGTATCAGCACCCACTAAACAAAAGAAGCAACCGAAATAGAATATAAATCGACTAAATGACAATGAAAGCAGACAAAAATAAAGAGATGATATAAAAACTAAAATCGTAAGTGGAAGAGCTGGAGAAAAAATAGAAGACACAAAAAAAGCTGGGAGAAAATAAAAGGAATAATAAAACAAGCTGCAAAAAAAAACTTAGGAAAAAGAAAGAAGGAAGGAAGAAATGAATGGTGGAACGAGGAATGTAATAAACACGTGACAGAGAAAAATGAAGCAAGACACGCATGGTCAAGAACGAATAAAGCAGAGGATAAAAAGAAATATGAAAGAAGAAAATATACTTGTAACAAAATTATAAAAAGAACAAAACAAATTTGGATATAAATCAAAATGGAAGAGATTAAAAATGAGACCAGAATTGCCAAAAGATTTTACCAAAAAATTGAAGATCAGAGTAAAATACCGCCAAGGAAAACTGAAGGAATAAGAGATAAAACTGGAAAAATTATCGAAGATGAAAAAGAAGCAAGAAATGTGTGGAAAGATTACTTCAAAGGGCTATTAAATGATGAATCCGCAACAATGATACAAAAAGAAAGTAGGATGGAGGAAGAAATCGCAACTAAGCATGAAATTGAAAAGCCAACACTCCCAGATGTTAAAGATATAATCAGATAGATGATAAACGGAAGAACCTCAGGAGAAGATAATACACACATAGAGCTGATTAAACATGGAGGAGATGAAATAACACAGTAAATCTTTAAAGTAATAGATAAGATATGGGTAGCAGAAGACATGTCTAAAGAGTGGCACGAACGCACAATAATAACAATTCACAAAAAAGGGGACCAAAAGAAATACGAAAACTATAGACGCATCACATTACTAAACAATGGATACAAAATACTGGCTACACTTATACAGAAAAGACTGAAGAAATATACGAAAAAAACCATTGGGGAGTACTAAAATGGTTTCATAGCAGGACAATCTAGAATTAACGCTAGACATGGTTAAACAAATAGTTGGAAAGGCAGATGACTTCAACATAAAAATAGAACTCATTTTAATAGATTTCAAAAGAACATTTGATTCAATAAAGAGAAATAAATTAATGGATGCAGTACAAACACTAAAAATACCAATGAAATTGAAAACATATGATGGCCAGGACTCTAACCAATACGACAGCAACAGTTACAACAGAATACATCAAAACAAATACATTTGAAATAAATAAAAGGAGTGCGTCAAGGGGACAATCTTTCAGCCACACTTTTTAATACAGCGCTAGAACACCTAATAAGGAAAATAGACAAAAACCGAACAATAAGAACGAAAGGATCACAGTTAGTAGCATATGCGGACGACATAGTGATAATTACCAAGAGGAAAAAAATACTGGAAGAAATACTAAAGAAAGTAATAGTAGAAGGGAAGGAAATGGGCATAGAAATAAGCGAAGATAAAACTAAATTACTAAGAATAGGCGAGACGAAGAAAATTATCAAAGTTAAAATTAAAATAGGTGAATATGAATTTGAGGAAATCCAACATTTTAAATACCTAGGGGCGATAATAAACAATAAAAATGATAAACAAAGAGAAATACAAGAAAAGTTACAATCAGCAAATAAAGCGTATTACGCCAACAAACAAATATTTCATAGTAAGGTAATAAATACAAGAAACAAAATCAAGGTACAAGACAGTTATACGCCCAATACTAGCGTATGCGACGGAAACCTTAACATTAACTAAGAGCGAACAAAATAAACTAAGGCTCTTCGAAAGGAAAGTAAAAAAGAAATATACTAGGCCCATAAAAAAAAAGAAATCAACGAAACAAGAACGATACCGAATAAGGAAATATATGAATAATTAGAAGATGTCATAGTAAGTGTAATAAAAGCAGCGAGAATAAAATGGCTAGGACATATATGGAGATCGGATCCAAATGGAAGACTAAGAGTAATAACACTATGGAACCCAACAAGTGGAAGGAAAAGAGGAAGACACCAAAAAATAGATAGAAATAAGAAGTAGAACAAGATCTAAGGGCACTGGGAATAAACAACTAGAAAGAGAAAGCACACTAGATGAAAGAGTGGAGGAAGATAGCGGAACTGATGAAGAAGAAAATTTGGACTAATCCACCCAAATAATAGGATCGTAAAGGCTCCAATGAATAAGCGGGTAAACTCCATAAGGGGTGGAAATGACTTATACACACATACAATGAAAATAATGCAAGCGGGCGTTATTTTTCTTATATCAGGCGCTATGGCGTTATAAGAAAATAACGCCCGCAAAAGTTATACTGAAAAATAACGCCGGCTTAGTTATACTATTTTTATTGCTTGTAATTAAATGATTGCAAAACCAACAAAATCAGCTTGTTGAACATAGAAAAATGTGTTGAAGTCACCATGGGCGTTAAAATAACAACGTTCTGAAACAAAACTAATTCACATTTAAATAATCATTGTACATTTTATGAAAATCTGACAAATGGTTCATTTCACAACATATCACAATCTGTCCTAAAAAAAGTCAAATCAGAACTGAAACTTCATCAGAGTGCGTCGGTTTTGTACGTTCTTCCTTTTAAAGAAGTATTCAATATTTGACACTATCGCTTTAGGATTTCGATAGCTAACGCCATCTAATGCTTCATAGTGGCATCGTCAGTGACACGAATGCACAAAGTGCATATACACCACACTGAAGAGGACCTTGAAGTCAGAAACGCGTCTGTGGATATCTGGTGCCGGAATACTGAACACAAATTCAATTTTATCCCTTTAGGGTTTTATCAATATTTGAATTATATTAAAAAGAAAACAGTTTCCTTATTCTTATTACCAGTTTACGTCCTACAAAATATTGTTATTTTAATCTTTTTTTGTATATGTTTCTCCGATATAGATTTTCTTAATTTAAAATAAAGCCAAATTACTTACTTCTAAATAATCAATGTATGATAGGTAAGTTTGATTGATTTTTTACAATATTTTCAAACAAACATGAATTTCTTCAAAATATCAAAAATATCAGCCTCCCTTATTTTGTTTACACTTTATCGATGTCATTACTTTTAACTTTAAAAGAAAGCTTAGTTCTAAATAACAATTATTATTAATTAGACCTTTCTAAATATGTGCTCACTGTTTATTTGATGAAAATCGCATGTATTTTTTATGAATTTATAACATGAAGTATTAAAAGTCATTGTTTTAAGGTATTGTCAAGTTTATAGCTCGTGAAATAATTTATAACCTAACACTTGGTGAAACATGTTTAAATTTGAATTATTGTATAAGAATTAAACACATTATTTGTTTTACATGAACAAACACACCTAAAACACGTGGTTTATTTGTTTATGTAAAACAATGATTTTAATTTTTAACTTTTCTGTAATTTTGTTTGTAGTGAGGTTAGATGGCAGGTTTTGAAGTTGAGTTAGGTTCAGTTAGACGCGAGGTACTAAGTAATCATCAACTAATTTGATTTGAGCAACTGGTAGCAAGAGTAATTTAGATAGGGTTAAGTTATTCTGTCAAATAACCTAAAACTAGCTACATTTTTAAATGAGATTAGGTCAGATGTAACTGTTATTAGGTTGGGTTGGTTTTCAATTTATCAATTTCACCAGTCACCAGTTAGATACTTAGGTTAATTCATAAAGGCGATACATTTGAAATTTTGTATTCCACTCCTTGATTAAGCATTAAGTAAAGTTTCGAGTTTTAAAAAGCCGAAAAATTTGGATTTGCCGAGGCGCGTGAGCGAAGGGAGTCGCGCTCCGGTAAATCCAAATTTACAGGCTTTTCTAAACTCGAAGTTTTATTTTATGCGACAGGGGTATAAAAGATAATTCGTTGCGAAATGCAAAATATATCTAGGTTAAACCTATCAAAAATGCATTTACAACCTACCGTTTAAAAAACAGTAATGTAAATGATCGATATAATAATCGATTACATAAAATTGAAATCTAAATAACGGATTTTGATTGGTTGTCATTACGGTCTTACCGTGAAAACATTTGCTTACGCAGGGGTCTTTTCAAATTCGTCTTCTCGTGATATTTAATCATTCATTTTATAATGAATCGCTTCGGAAGTAACACAGATCAAGAAATTGATGATTTATTAAAGAAGACAATTCCAACAAACACGGTTAAAAACTATAAATATGTTTAAAAACAATGCATATCCTTTTGCAACGTCCACAACTACGAATTGACAGCAAAAACATCACTAGCATCTGGCAAGTATTTTAAAATTATGGACACATAACATGAGAAATAAAATGGACAAATGCAATCCGATGATCTTCTGGTTTAAGTGAAACAAAAGTTGTAGATTCTTCCTGGAATATTTAAGAGAAACAAATTGTTTATAATATTACAACATTAAGCTGTACTTACTTTATTTGCTCTAATGTTAACGTTGACAGTAAATGTTGTTTTGATAATTAATTTCATTAAATAATTATTCGAATACCATTCGTTGTTCGAAATTTTCATTGAGAAAGACTTTGTTTTAATACACTCAAGCTTAGTTGCCTTATGCAATTCAACTCGATGAAACTGTCAGAAAAAGGCACTCGCTCTACGAGCTCGTGTCTTTTTTCAGAGATTGCTAGGCAACCGAACTTACTTTAAAAAACAAAGTCTTTCCGAAAATTTCAAATAACTAGTGGTATTACATGTGATAATTTGATTTTTATTTTAACTGTCAATGTCAAAAAGGAATAAAAAATACATTTTACCTACGCCGTATCTAGTAACCGCATCATACCACACTGTCATCTTGATAAGAATGATTGACATTACGTACACATGCACGTAATAGCTTTGACAAGTACATTACGTGCTGACAGCTAAACAGCTGATTGCTTACCGTACAACCAAATGATATTTCTTTGATGTACAGGGAGTTTTTCTTTAAAGTATACGTATTCCAAATTTAGCTTATTTTCTTTAAATCTTCAGTTATTCGTTGTTTTTTAGGAGTTCAGTGTGAAGCTTAAAACGAGTGTTTTCCACTCTCAGACTAAGCATGAAGTAAAATTTCGAGTTTAGAAAAGCCCCGTGAAAATTTGTCGAGGGTCGCGCAGCGACCCGAGACAAATTTTCTGGGCTTTTCTAAACTCGAAATTTTACTTCATGCGCCACGCGTATAAAACACTAAAATATTGTAAACTCTATGTACATTTAAACCTCACTTAAAATCAGTGTTTTATACGCGTGGCGCATGAAGTAAAATTTCGAGTTTAGAAAAGCCCAGAAAATTTGTCTCGGGTCGCTGCGCGACCCTCGACAAATTTTCACGGGGCTTTTCTAAACTCGAAATTTTACTTCATGCTTAGTCTGGGAGTGGAAAACACTAGTTTAAAGCTTCAAATTGAACTCTTTTAAAAAACAACGAATGTCGGAAAATGTACAGCTTTATTCCTTGTATATTAATCAAGTAGTAATTTAGTTTTCATCATTGTGATGGTACTATTAAAAATCATTATAATAAATAAGTTCTTCTTTTATGCTCATTGTTTATTTTGTTAGGGCGTAGGTAAAGTATCCTACGTTTCTTAAATACTCGCGGAATACTGCACTCGCCGCTGCACGGCTCGTGCGGAACATGTCCGCTCCTATGTAATATTCTGCATACCACTCTCGTTACGTAATATACTATTATTGAATCACCCTTATAAGTTACTAGATTCTGACATATTAATGTTAGGTTAGAGGTCATAAAGCTGACTTTCACTTAAAAATACTATACCTATAAACTGTAATCATTTAGTTAATTAATAAAGGATTTCTGTTTCATCAAAGTATAACTATAACACTCAGGATCACAATGTGTTTCGTTTGTTCATGTAATAATAATGGATGGTAGTTGTCGACCAAACTTTTGAACTTAAATTTTCCCAGTCTTCTTTTATTATTATAGATTATTATGGATGTATGTCGAATGTGCTATGAGTGAGTAGACGTTTTTAAAGTGCTCCGGTTTAAGTGTATTTTCTGGAATAATTAAGTAAATATAATTATCTAATTTACGTCTGTGGGATACAGTAAGTATTCTTGTATATATTCTATAAATTGACTCAGCTATGCCATTTACGAGGGAACAGAAAAGCGAGTTGAAAGCAATTGTCAAGGAAGCAATTGTGGAAATTTTTAAAGAGGATGGATTTATATCTGCCATTATCGAAAAAAAACGGTGGTCGAACTCTAATCTCGACTCGATTTATACGCGAAACAGATATCATCGTTAAATACGCAGTGCATGACCCTCAAAAATCAAATTGATACACTGGAGCAACATGCTCGCCGAAAAAAATTAAGAATTGTAGGTTTAAATGAGGAGCCCAATGAGAATCTTAGATCTAAATTGGATCAGGGAATATTATTAATTGTTTTGTTTTTTGTTTGCTCTTATTTATATTGATAGGTATGGATGGAAGAGCAGGTGGGCGGAAGCTCAACTGAATCCCGCCTATTGGTTCACTAATGTTTACTTCCAAACTGTATGCTAAATGTTATTTTGTTAGTGAATAAAGATTATTATTATTATTATTATTATTTTCCAATAAATTACAAGTTCCTGGCATAATTATAAAAAAGTGTTACAGAATTAATCAGAAAAATAAGAAAAACAGTACTCCAAATACTGTGATTGCACAGATGCATTCAAATGAAATGATGTCAGAGATAATTAAAAACCGCAATTTTTTGAAAAGATCAGGAATTCTAATAACTGAAGATTTATCACCTACAAAATACAAGCTGATGAAATTAGGTAAAGATCATCTTGGTGGAAGGAATGTTTGGTCTATGTACGGGAATATTTACATACAGATTAAGGACAATACTTGAAAGGAATGTATAAAAAGGATTCATAATGAAAATGAACTTCTAGCCTATCCCAAAGTTGGCACACAATAATTGAATTCATGCATGCATTTTTTATATTAAAATATTATGTTTTAACACAGTTTCCTGTCATGCATGTATAAAAATTATTTGAGTACGTTATGATTTTGTTAGTTTGAATTATATTTATTTCTCTTTCATGCATGTTTTTTTTTTTTTTCACCGGAGGGAGCAACTATTTATACAGACTATACGATTTATTATAATCATTTATAGTTTTTTTTTTAAATTTTGATATACTATAATAATTGTAAATTTATGGATAATATTTCATTGTGTCACCTAAATGTACGATCTCTTAGTTGTAACTTTAATAATTTTAAGGCGCATTTACTCTCATCTAATTATGATATTGTAGCTATTAGTGAAACTTGGTTGAAGCCAGATATGGACACAGCTTACTTTACAATTCCAGGATATTCTTTTATTCGTAAGGATAGGGTTTTTGTCGAGGAGGTGGAGTTGGCCTGTATATAAAAAATAATATAACTTTTGAATTGGTTAAATCAGTTCCTGCATCTGATATAGAACAATTGTGGATTAATTGTAAATTCAATAGTGTTAAATCATGCATTGGTGTTGTATATAAGCCACCCGACTACAATTTAAACAAGTTTCTTGACAGATTTGAAGATATTATAAGTTGTCTTTTACCTGAGTGTGATGATTTAATATTTTTGGGCGACTTAAATGTGAACATGCTAAATATCCAGTCTAGCGATGTGTGCAAGTTTTCTGACTTTCTGAATACGTATAAGCTTACACAAGTGATTACTGAACCAACACGTACTAGTCCTCTGGATGAATCTTTAATAGATCTAATTGTTTTATCCAACAAGATTAGCTGCATAATATCAGATGTTGTAAAGATTCGTAATATTTCGGGCCATGATTTAGTCTATTGTAAGCTTATGATGATACATAAAAAGCAAGTTAAGTTTATCACTTATCGGAACTTTAAGGAAATATGCCGAGATGATTTCTTGAGGGATTTGGAATTATCTTGTATAAAGGATATAATTTATTTAAATAATATAGAACATAAAGTGAGTGTTTTTAATAACTGCTTAATTAATACTTTTAACAAACATGCCCCCTTAGTTACACGAAAAATTACAAAGCTCCCTGCACCTTGGCTCACAGATACCCTAAAATCAATGCAAAGTTTAAACAAACCAAGCTTCAAGAGGATTTCAAGTTATACAAACAGTGGCGTAACATTGTAAATTCTGCTGTGACCAGAAAGAAAAAGGCATATATTGAATTCTCTGTTAAAAATAACCCTCTATCTACTTGGAAATGTTTAAAAAAACAATGAAATAATAGGTAGCAAGCCCAAAATTTGCTTGCTACATAACATCAATGATCCGAACGCCATTAATGCGCATTTTTCACGTTCAACTAGCATTACGATAGACAACAATCTAATAAATTTTAATTCACACAACACTCACCCTAATGTAACTGAATATTATTTTAAATTTTCCCTAACCACTGCTGAAGAAGTCTCACGAATTATAAATAGTATTAAAACCAAAGCTATTGGTTCAGATGAAATTAATATAACCATGGTCCGATATCGTAACCCTTGTATTATTCCTTACATACCTAATATTATTACTTGTTGTATTGAGCAATCATATTTTCCAGACGCATGGAAATTTGCGAACTTAATACCAATTCCTAAAATTAATGCTCCATCTAGTCTGAATGATCTTAGACCTGTAAGTGTATTACCGGTATTATCAAAAATATTGGAGAGGGTGCTTTACATTCAAAAGCTTGTTGTTGAAAACAAAAATTTATTATCCTCGGCTCAGTCTGGTTTTAGAGCAAACTATAGCTGTACTACTGCGTTAACTAATGTACTAGATGATATAATTACCGCTACTGATAAAAGTTATGTCACCTGCTTGACTCTACTCGATTATAGTAAAGCTTTTGACACTATTAATCACGATTTATTAATTTCGAAACTACATTATATCGGGCTCAGTACTACAGCAACAAACTTGATAAAATCATATTTAACTAATAGGCAACAACGGGTAGTCTTGGATGGTCAATCTTCTAACTTTATTAAAGTTGAGTCGGGGGTCCCACAGGGTTCAATATTGGGTCCTTTATTATTTTCTATTTATACCTCTACTCTAACAAATATCTTGAATCACTGCTCTGCTAACATGTATGCTGATGACACTCAGCTGTTATATTCATTTAAACTTAAAGACGTGGTAGATGCAGGCAACAACATTAATCTTGGTCTCTCCAATATAGTTGAACAATTCCTTAAACATTCTCTGCATATAAATCCTAATAAGTCTATAGCTATGTTATTTGGCCCACGTAAATCAATTCAGCTTGCGAAACAACAACTAAAAATTAAACTTAATGATATCACACTTCCTTTTGTAGATTCGGCGTGAAATTCGGGTCTTATAATTGACAATGATTTACGTTTTAAAAAACACATCAATAAGTGCATCTCAAAATCTTTTTTAAATTTAAAGTTGATTTATTCCAGCAGGCACTATTTAACAATTAAAATGAAGCGCATGCTTTGTGAAGCACTGGTATTAAGTCACTTTAACTTTGGTGATGTAATCTACAATGCTTGCTTGGACGATATTACAAAACGTCGTATTCAGAGGGTTCAGAATTCTTGTATTCGTTTGATATTGGGTATTAAGAAGTATGATCACATTTCGCACAAGATAAAAGAAATAAATTGGCTAAATATGAACAACCGTCGAATACTACATTGCTGTACGTTTTATTATAAAATTATGCACTCTTACAAACCTAAATATCTTTATAACAGGATAGTTTTTCGATCGGATGTTCATAATATCAATGTGAGTTCAAGAGGTACTATTTCACCCCCGTTGCATAAAACAGCTCTCTTTCAACTATCATTTTCCTACAATATATATAAAATATATAACAAAATACCAACAAAAATAAAAAATCTCACATTGATTAATTTTAAACATGAAATGTGTCACAATTTGAATGAGGGCAAATTAGCACTTTAAAATTTCATATTAAAAATTTCATATTTTATAGGGATATACTTTATTTTTATATTTGTTTTATATAATTGTAATGCGTACATAGTACATTATACTGTATAATTATGCTTAAATTAAGGTAGGTTAAGTGGAAGAGCAGTTCTGTAGTCAACGAGACTAAAGACTGAACTTCGCCTACATAAACTTTTGATTCTTGACTCATCTAACACTTGGTGAAACATCTTTACACTCTTTATATAAGGTTGATAGAATAAAACACTTGTAAACCACATTGATAATGGTCGTCTGACCGAAACTAGTCGTGGAAATAAAATATTGAATTTGTGAAACAAAAACCAAGTGTTTTATTCTATCAACCTTATATTCGCCTACATATCTTCAATATAACATGTATTGTAACATATCTGAACAAAATAAAGGCATTTATTATTATTATTATTATTTGTTGGCAGTATAATATCTGCAAATTAATTTAATTCAATATTGAAAATAATGATTTAAAAATAATTACATAACACTTACATCAACAATCTGAGAAGCTCCTTTACAAATACCTTTCTTGTTTAAATTCTTGTTTTGTGTTTTGGTCTTCAATGCATCTGAACACTGATGTTTTTTCACGAAGGGATAAAATCACCCTAGGTTTTCGATTTTTTGCTAAGAGAAGAATAACGATATTTTTAGACATTTTGATTCACCAAAATCCCTATTCTGAAATATTGTATTTTGCTCACTTAAACAATTTAAACTTTATATCGAGATATTATAATAATCGACTAATTGAGAGGTCCAATGCAATAACCAGGCAAGTCCAGTTTTATAAAATGTTGAGGAGAGACACAAAACTGTTTACATGCAAGAAAAAAAAAAACATAATGATTGTTATGCATGCAACTACCAATATACCAATGCACTGCAAATTTAAACCAGATTGTTGCATGCTATAACACAGAGTTTCAAACTTTATAAGAATATTGAATATTTAACCCATTTTCTCATAAAAATGGACTTGGTTGATTATTGCATTGGACCCCTCAATTCGGTTATCATATCTCGATTATTCCCATCACCTATTAAAACATTTTTTTCCCATCACTAATTAAAACATTTTTTTAAGATTAACACAGTTAACTATTTTTTAACCTTATGGTCCCTGCTAATAACAAAAACATCGCAGTGGTCCCTAATCAAAAAAGGTTATGAACCATTGATATCAATGAATAAATAGATATGCATATTAACTTAAGAATTCAAATGATTAATGTCGTCGCTGAAAAACTAAAAGTCATTAAATGCTATTCATTTACAACGCTCTTAATCTTATTTAATTATAAAATAACGATATTTGATTTACATGATTTACCGGTAAACTGGTTTTAATTAGTAAATTTACCGAAACACCGGTATTTGAAAAAAATCGGTATATTACCTATATTTAGTATGTGATAATACAAAATAGAAAATTATACCCTTCATTATTTACTGCCTTCAATATCAATTTGTAATTATAGAACATGTTCATTAATATCAGACAAGCCTTATTTACGTAAACGATCAAACACTTCATGCCATCGTAATGCGTTATCCGAGCACACTGTATTATGCAATTGTGTAAATAATGTAGAATTTCAAATAATCGATAAAGCCTCAAATTGCTATTTGACAGACAAACCCTCGTAATATGGACGGGTAAATCCTTTATCAACTCTCTGATAAGAGCATTATTATGTAAAAGCCAATTGGGAACAGGGAACGGTTCTTGTCCAGCAGCTAGAAATATTTGGCAATTTAATTGATATTAGTGGGCAAAAATAATTCAAGAAATTGTTACTAATTAATTGAAAATTAACGATCGAATTATGATGACGCACGGTGGTCGAAACACCCATTCCAGCCGAATATTTCGCTCTAAAGTGTTTTTCTTAAAAACGAAAGAAGATAGGTATAGGGAATGCTAATATAGATCGATGCAGAACTGAAATCTGCGTCATAATATTTAAAAATATACATAGTATTTCGTTTACAAAAATCGAGAGAAATTTCTTTAAAGTTGACCAAATATGGTGTGAAATTTTGGACTGTCAGTATATTATTATTAAAAAATAAATCATCACTGGGTACCTTTGGGTATTTCTATAGCCAACATTACAATCCCTTTGATTTTCTTTTCTGCGGAGATACGAATTTTAAAATGAATCACGAACAAATTTGTTTAAAATGTCAAATATCTCGAAAACAGTTAAATTTGGAGGTTATGATAACTAATGTTATTTTCAGAGAATTGTATGTAGAATCGAGTTTGAAATTAAAAAATATGGCATACTATTTAAAATAGCGAAGTATTTATTGACTTTCGGTATAACCGGAAGTCGACTGAAATTGAAAATATTTTCATTGAAAAGAGCACACTCGATTTCCTATCTGCTAAAAATCTCATTACAATACATTAATTTCTGTTTCATTTATCCAATTTACAAATTTGAATTCGAACTGGTTTAAAAGCGATTTGATTCGTTTCAATTAAAAAATGATTTTGAACTAATTTTTATAATTTGTTGTTTTAGTAAGTCTGGATTCTCACATGAGCTACCATCGCAAGATATAAATTAATTATCACATATGAAGAAGCCGCTGAATTTTTGTTATTTAGAAAATTTTTAGCGCACCAAACATCGAACAGGCTCTTACGAGAAATGGGCGCGCTACCTAAAAAAAATTATAGACTAAAACCAGACAAAGTCTGGCAGATAATTTTAACTGAGTGACTAATAGTTTTTTTTATATAAAAAAACTATTTCATAAGAGCCCTGAGTACATACTCAAACTTAGTTCACATTACTCATTATTGCAAATACGCATGACATATTTTAAATCAAATTTAACGGGCGTAGGGTTTTTTAATATTCGAAATTAAATAACGTACGTTATACACATACCTTTAGAATAATTATCCATAATTGCATAAAATTATAACTTAACGTATACACGGTTTAAAAAATAAACAAAACGAGTGCGTTCCAATCACGACTTGGTTTTATTAATAAATCAACATTTATTCTACAAAATGTACAATGCTACAAGGACGTAAACATGTTGTATTTCTTTATTTTTGATTTCAAAGTTGAATTTAATAGTACAATTAATTAAGCAAAATAAAAACTTGTCGACAATGACATAATGTAAGTATTTATTTTGCTACACTTGAAAGCTAAACTAAGAATTGTAACATATTTATGAACATTTCGTAGAAAAGTGTTTGATTTATTAATAAAAACAAAAAATTGTTTCAAATTTGGACGACAACAAAAGTTAACATGGGGTACAATTTTTACCATGTATATCCTTAAGGCCATACATAAATAAAACGCACAGTATGTTAACTGCTATTTGACTACACCAGGTGTTGACTTGGCGGACGCAACATAGGAAATCCAGTGTAAATTTTGAAATGTTCAAATTTTGTCTCCCCTATTTATTTTAGAAACAAAATGTATTTACCTTCTTTGTAGAAGGGAAAATTTGAAATTCATTCGACTTAACGTTTATCACTTTACGTTTCTCTAAGTTAAAATAATTAAGAAAAAATAATGTGATTTTATAACAATAATGACATGCCATGGAATTAAAACAACAACTGGTGATGTCAAAATGGTAAAAGATATCGTAGTTACTTGATTAAAGTAAATGTTTTCTATACAAGAAAAATTTCATTACTTTTATAAATCCGCATTAAAAAAAGGACCTTTATTGGCATATAAAAAAATAAAATTACAAATAAAAAATAATAATAGAACACAAAATTATATCATCTTCTTTCTTTGTTCCGCCCTCCGCCACCCCAGTACCGTTACCATCTTTACGCCAGCTCCGTCCTCTCTCATCCATTCCATTACACTCCTTTTCCCCCCCAGCCATTCCACATTCACCCCTTCACACTCCTCTCCCAAATGACTCCATGTATCTCGTCCACTTGCGCAAAACACACATTTACCATACCCTTCCCCCATCCAGACCTTCCTTTCTCTCTCCTCCGAACCACATCTAGCTCTTGCCAGGGTTATCTTAGCCTCTTTCGACAAGTCATTATTGGATAGGTACTCTGGCACGCTCCCATGCACTTGCCACCTTTCGTACATTGGGTTGTAGCCGCTCCTCCCGATATACCCCTGCCTCTCCTGCATCTCCACCTCTTTCCACTTCTCTTTCATCCAAGCTGCCACATTCACCCCCTTCTCTAACCATTCATTTACACTATCCTCAGACTCTCCTGCCCTTTCATACATCTCTCTGCGTTTCCTACTCCACTCACTCCTCCCTAATCCCTTGCACGTTCTCCATACCTCTTTCACCAGTCTCTCACTTTCCAATTCACACAACTTCATCTCATACTTCACCACTCTCTCCATTGCCTCACCATGTATACTCATTCTATTTGTTTCCTGAAGCAGAATGTATCCAGGGGTTGACCTTTCCAACCCCAGAATCTGCTTCAGGAACCACATCTGCTCTCTTTCAGCGCATTCATACTCATTTATACCCCATGCTTCCACTCCATACAACAAAATGGGCTTCACACACGCATCCCACAGTTTGCACGCCAATTGGAAGTTGCCAACGAACCATTTTCCCCACTTCTTCCTTACCATACCCCATGCTTTCCTGGCTTTCCCTTGTACCCATTTGGCGTGCTCCCCGTAACCACCTGTAGCTTTAAATATGAAGCCCAAATATTTAAATTCTTTCACCCTCTAAATCACCTCCCCCTTCCACTTCAATTCATCTACTCTTCCTTCTCTTCCTCTATTCCTAAATCTCATCCACTTTGTTTTCCTTGCATTAACTTGCAGCCCTCGCTTGTCCATATACCTCTCCACCCTCTGCATCACCTCATTCATCTCTCCCCAGTTCCTCGCCACAAGCACCATATCATCCGCATACGCTAGCATCCATACCTGTAGCTTTAAATATGAAGCCCAAATATTTAAATTCTTTCACCCTCTAAATCACCTCCCCCTTCCACTTCAATTCATCTACTCTTCCTTCTCTTCCTCTATTCCTAAATCTCATCCACTTTGTTTTCCTTGCATTAACTTGCAGCCCTCGCTTGTCCATATACCTCTCCACCCTCTGCATCACCTCATTCATCTCTCCCCAGTTCCTCGCCACAAGCACCATATCATCCGCATACGCTAGCATCCATACCTTCCTTTTTCCGATTACTACCCCGCCCGCTTGCCCGTTTCTCAAAACCTCTTCCAATTCGCTAACATATATGTTAAATAATAACGGGCTCAGTGGACAGCCTTGCCTCACCCCCGTCCACATCCTAAACCTTTCAGCCACATTCCCTTAAACTTTCGCGTTCACCCACGTTTCCTCGTATACTCTTCTAATCCATTCAACCGTTACTCCGCTCACTCCTCTTCTTCTCAGACACTCCACTAACTTTTCTCTCGGAACAGTATCGTACGCTGCTTTCAAATCCAGGAAAACAGCGTACATACTCCCTCTCTCTTCCAGCACTCTTTCCACCATCCTTGCCAGCGTAAATATTTGATCCCTTGTTCCCCTGCCTTTTCTAAAACCCCCTTGAGTCTCCAGCAGTATTCCATTAATTTCCACCTCCTTTTCCAATCTATTTTTCACTACCGTCATTGCAATTTTGTACCCGGTGCACATAATTGAAATTCCTCTATAGTTTTCTGCTTTAGATTTATCACCTCCTTTATGCACCGGGCACATAACTCCTACACGCCACGCCTCTGGAATTTCCGCTTCTCCCCTCCACATTTGGTTCAGCAGCCCTCCAAACCTTCGCTTTCCCTCCTTTCCTATCTCCTTCCACATTTCTGCCCTCAGCCCGTCCAGCCCCGCAGCTTTTCCAGCCTTCACCTCTGCAAATGCGTTTTCTATCTCCTCCTCTGAAAACTCTTCAACCTCTCCCGCTACCCCTCGTTCCCCTACCCCTCCCGGCTCTCCAGCCATTCTATTACATTTCTCTGACCATTCTTGCAAAGAAACTCCTATGGGCCCCTTCATTTCACCTCTTCTTAGAATACCCCATATCTCCTTTTCAGTTCTACACAATCTAATTTCCTCAGTCGTTCTCTCCAAAGCCTGCCTCTTCTTTCTTTCGCATACTTTGGCGTACCTAACCCTTGCTGCCACCACCCCCTGCTCTTAGCCCCTACCCAAGCTCCACTCCCTCACTGCCTTCCTCACTTCCCTCTTTACGTCATGACACTCCTCATCCCACCATGGGCAACTCTTTCCGCCCCCCTTTTTCACTATTCTTCCACAACTCACGATTATCTCTTCCATCTCTTCTATTGTTTTTACTTCATTCCAGTTTATCTTCTCCAAGCGCTTTCCCATGTTCTTAATCGCCCTCACACTATCTTCTATCTTCCACGCAACCTGCTCTTGTTCATTTCCCTTACATTCCCCCATCCTTATCTCTAGCATTATTGGCAAATGGTCCGACCCCAAGACTTCCTCCACCTCCATTCTTCTAACTTCTCCCCTATTTAACCCCTTTATTACGACATAATCAATTACTGAAGATCCTTGTTGTCCTACATACGTTTTCTTCCCGTTCCAATCACCTTCTGTGCATCCGTTTAACACCTCCTATCCCTCTTCTATTAACCACTTCCCCATCCTCCTTCCCTCTCCGTTGATTAGTTTATCCTGAGACGTCCTTCCTATTAGTTTACCTTGATCACTCACTCCTCCCCACATCTCCCCTATTCTCGCATTCAAATCTCCCCCCACCACACAACTCCCTCCTTCGTTGCCTTTCTCATCTACCACTTTCTGCACTTCGGCCCAGTTCTTACTAATGTAAACCACCCCTACTTCCAGTTGACACTCCCCCTTTTGGCATTTAACCCACGCTACACCGTCTACCTCTTCTACAAATTCCACCTCCCCTGTTTTAAGGGACCACTTCGTTCCCACTATCATACCACCCTTTGCTCTCCCTCTCTTTGCCTCCTTCGTTGCCCCTTGTACCGACCACCTAAGTCCCCCTGGAAGTGAATTTCTCACATTTTCCCACTCTTCCTCCATCATCCATGTTTCCAATAATCCTACCACATCCTTTCCTAACACCCACTCCTCAAAGTCTTTTTGCCACCTTCCGCCCTTACACTTTGACTTTATCCCGGCCACATTCCAAAACCCTATTCTTATGCTCTCCTCCCTCATTTTTCCTTTATTTTTGCCTGTTTTCGTGTCTGCCTTTATGAGACATACCTTTTCTTTGTTACATTGTTCCTCATCCTTGCCGCTTATTCCCCTACTGTCCCTTATTCCAATTTTAGACTTACCTACATTGTTTGTGTTTGTTTCTTGTTCATTGCATTCGTCCTGTTTCTTAGCCTTAGTTGTCTTCGTATGATTCGTTGTCTTCTTTATTCGTTTTATGTACTCATAGGGGACTCGCATTCCTCTAGCCCTTCTTTGCGTTGATTCCACTTATATGTCTTATCGTTTATTCTGAGTTTTTGATAGCCAACTCGTATTCTGTTTCCTTTTGTTTTCTCTTCTCTCGCAATAATTCTAATCTCCCTTTGTATATCCCTTTCTCTGTCAGTCAAGTCATGATCAATATATATTTTGGTGTTATTCAATTTATTTCCCTTCGCTTTCATAATCTCCTCCTTCTTTTCCCATGTATCGACCTCTACAAGCACCATATCTGTTGTTTTGCTTTTATTTATCAAATAGGCCTTCTTTATTTTAGGTACTACTTCGAGCACACCGCTTATAAAGTCTTCTACTTATTTTTTTCAACATGTTCCTTTACTGTTAGCCCTTTTATTATTATATTATTCTTCCTTCTCCCCTTCTCTATTCTTTCCAGTCTAATCTCTACTTTTTCAAGTTTATTTTGTACTTGGACTCACTCCTTATTCCACTCTTCTTCCTTTTTCTGCATTTCCCTTCTTACTTCCTTCATCTCCTCTTTCAGCTCTTCTGTGTTCTTTTTCATTTCTTGCATTATCGTTCTCATCATGTCTTTTAGTTCATCCATTTTTTCCACTTCTTGTTGCTTAATGGTTGTTGCTATCGTGTATTTATTTTTGTTTGCGGCTACTTGCTTTGCTTCCTGCAGCTTTCTTTGTTCTGGTGACCTTAAGATTTTTTTACTTTTTGAGAAAATTCCTGTATCTTCCTCGCTTCCCTCTTTGTCTTGGTCTCCGTCTTCTTTTTTGTTGTATCTATTTCTTTTCCTGTCGTTGTTCATTTATGTTTATATATTATTATTTTATTTAATAAAAAGAAGTATGCTCGGGGTTTGAACCTTGGTCTGCTGCGTTCGTACTCAAGAGAATCCAACGCGTTTACGCTTACGCCAGTCAGACTTAAGGAAACATAGCTATTAATTTGTTCTTGTTGGCTGGATTTTGCTGTTTATTTACAATTTACAATCACATGTATTTTAGGTTAGGACACTTAATTTTCTAAAAACGCCTATAACTCGCTTATTTTTACTCCAAATCGTCTTCTAGTCCGTCACCACCTTTAACATCCACTGTACGATTGTTTGTTCTATGTCTTTATTTAACTAAATAACTATAACTCTGTACACTCTACTAAACTTTGCTCACACACTTGACATCTATTCACCTCGTCACATAAGCACCGCATTACTTTTTCTTAATTATTTTAGCTTTTAATTTTCTGACATTCGTTGATTTCTAAAGGAGATCAATTTGAAGCTATAAATGAGTGTTTTTCACTCCCAGACTAAGCATGGAGTAAAATTTCGAGTTTAGAAAAGCCCCGTGAAAATTTGTCGATGGTCGCGCAGCGACCCGAGACAAATTTTCTGGGCTTTTCTAAACTCGAAATTTTACTTCATGCCCCACGCGTATAAAACTCAGATTTTAAGTGAAGTTCAAATATACATAAATTTGATAACATTATAGTGTTTTATATGCGTGGCGCGTAAAGTAAAATTTCGAGTTTAGAAAAGCCCAGAACCCTCGACAAATTTTCACGGGGCTTTTCTGAACTCGAAATTTTACTTCATGCTTAGTCTGGGAGTGGAAAACACTTGTTTAAAGTTTTAAATTGAACTTTAAAAAAAAAACAGGGAATATCCGCAAATGTTGTATTAATTCCATGGTATGTCATTAATTTTATAAAATCACATTACTTTTTCTTAATTATTTTAACTGTTAATGTTCTGACATTCGTTTAATTTAAAGCTTGAGTGTTTTCCACTCCCAGACTAAGCATGAAGTAAAATTTCGAGTTTAGAAAAGCCCCATGAAAATTTGTCGAGGGTCGCGCAGCGACCCGAGACAAATTTTCTGGGCTTTTCTTAACTCGAAATTTTACTTCATGCGCTACGCGTATAAAACACAGATTTTAAGTGAAGTTCGAATATACATAAATTTGATAATATTATAGTGTTCTCCTTATACGCGTGGCGCATGAAGTAAAATTTCGAACTTAGAAAAACCCAGAAAATGTTTCTCGTGTCGCTGCGCGACCCGAGACAATTTTTTACGGGTCTTTTATAAACTCAAAATTTTACTTCATGCTTAGTCTGGGAGTGGAAAACACTTGTTTAAAGCTTTAAATTGAACTTAAAAAAAACAGGGAATATGCGCAATTGTTGTATAAATTGCATGGTATGTCATTATTTTTATAAAATCTCGTTACTTCTTCTGAATTATTTTAGCTGTAAATTTTCTGAAATTCGTTGATTTTTAAACGAGTTTAATTTGAACTTGAGTGTTTTCCACTTTCAGACTGAGCATGAAGTAAAATTTTGAGTTTAGAACACAGATTTTAGGTGAAATTCGAATATAAATAAATTTGACAATATTATAGTGTTTTATACGCGTGGCGCATGAAATAAAATTTCGAGTTTAGAAAAGCCCAGAAAATTTGTCTTGGGTTGCCCTCGACAAATTTTCACGGGGCTTTTTTAAACTCGAAATTCTACTTCATGCTTAGTTTGGGAGGAGATAACACTTGTTTAAAGCTTTAAATTGAACTTAAAAAAGCAGGGAATATTCGCAATTGTCGTATCAATTCCATGGTATGTCATTATTTTTATAAAATCACATTACTTTTTCTTAATTATTTTAACTTAGAGAAACGCAAAGTGTTAAGTGTGTAATACATTTTGTATCTAAAATTAACAGGGAAGCCAATATTTGAACACTTCAAAATTAACATGCGATTTCCTATGTTGTGGCCGCCAAGTCAACACCCGGTATAGACCACATTCTAAATGCTATATGACAACCTAAATTATTAGTAAAAATAGTTACACCATCTATTGCTCTATAGTGGCATCTCACAAATTCCTTGAAGTAAGAAACGCGTCTGTCGGTAGCCGGTACCGAAATAATGAACAAAAATGCGATTTTGAGCTTTAATTATATTGACTATATCTTGACTAAATTGACCATTTTCCATATTTTCGTTAGCGGAAGTAGTTAACCCGTTACCTTCATTTGCTACTTTCATTTGTGGTAAGCAGTATTGACTAGTTATATCTTAATAGAACTAAAATAGGAACACTTAAATTTAACTAAAAAGGCCGTCCAAAGCCGCGCCCATAAGGTAAATTTTCTCAACTCGAAGTTTTACCTTATGCTTAGTCTGGGAGTGGAAGACACACGTTCGACAATTGTCAACAGCTTATTTTGCGTTTTGTTGTGAAATGGTAAATATTAAGAAAAGCTATAAAATTTGTTAACAATAAAAACACAAAAGATGATTTTTTCCATTAAAAGTTAAAATCATCAATTGATAATTGATAAAAATCTATAAAATTCACGAAAAATGTCAACATTTAAAAAATAGAAATTGAAAATATATGTGAAACGTCCTAAACTTGAAAATCAACAAAAATCTATAAAATTCACGAAAATCGTCAAGATTAAATTTTTTATATAAATATCTCGAACAATAATAAAAGGTGTCAAATTGTTACATCTTGGAAATTTGCAAAAGATGTTGAAATTTTGAAGATTAAGGAAAAGCGTGGACATTTATGAAGTTCGTATAGGTTTTTAAATTTTACGTTAAGTTTAAGTTATACATATACCAACCGAACAAAATAAAGGCTAGTATTTTTTAAACTTTACAATATTTCAGTGTTTTGTACGCGTGGCGCATGAAGTAAAATTTCGAGTTTAGAAAAGCCCCGTGAAAATTTGTCTCGGGTCGCTGCGCGACCCTCGACAAATTTTCTACGCGGGGCTTTTCTAAACTCGAAATTTTACTTCGTGCTTAGTCTGGGATTGGACCGTTAAGATATTTAACATGTCTAGATTTTCAATAGTTCTAGATTTTTGTCGATTTTTAAAATGTTCATGAGATTTTCGATATATCTCAGTTTATAAAATGTTCATGATTTTTTTCATTTCGAGATTTTTTAAATTTAAAGATTGTGTTGAATAATCAATTTTTAATTTTTGTTCAATCAAAAATTAATTAATTGACATTGACGTCACGCAAAAGTCATAATATATTAAATGTCACAAACGTCAAAATATGTCGAATGTAACATTAGATGTTTGAAAATGTCATTATTATAGAAATTCACTTAATGCTACACAAAATGTCTAAATATGTCAAAATTGAAAAAAATTTGCCAAATATCACACAAAATGTCGAAATATGTCATAATCGACTAAATACGTCGAATGTCGTTCTAATATGAGTATCATCGAATCGACAGATTATGATAACAATTCTAATCATCGTTATTTTTAAACAATAATAACAATAATTGATGAAAATTATCGACATGAAATGAAATTTTTGTAATTTGATCAGAATTTGTTAATATTTTGATGAATTTATCTTAAAAAAATTGTGTTGAAAATCAATGGAAATATTGAAATTTTGTATGAAACGACGGCATTTTGTAATTTGTCAAATCTTGTATGAAATGTTTTAATATGTCGGATTGATCAACAGAATTTTGAAATATCTCGGATTTTATGAGAGTCGTTAAAATATGTCACAATCGACGAATTATGTCAAAAGCGAAGCACACAAACGTCAAATGTCGGAATGAACAAAAAATTCGAAAAACTGCTAAATCAGATGTCAATAAATGTCGAAATATGGCATGTGATTAACAAAACGTGTCAAATGTCGAAATATGTCAAAAGTCTCAGACGTGTGACATAAATTATCTATATGTATCATAATCGACTAAATATGTTAAATGTCAAAATAGATCCAATGTGCCACTCACAGTCACTAATAGTCGTATATCGTTTATGAAATAATTAAAACTCAAAAAAATATTTCAGTCAGTTTTTTGAGATTGAATAATTTCTTTCCTGTTTTTTATTTTGATACTTAGTTTAAAGAAACCATTAAAATTAATAGAAAAAATAGCTAATTCAATAATTAAAAAATATTCTAACAATTGGGAAAAATAAATTAATATAAATTCGTCAATATTTACAAATATTAGAATTGAGCAAAAATATTCAAGGGTTTAAAAATTAGCATGACATCAATAACATTTTACGAAAGTTAACAATTTTAAATAAAAGTCAATTTTCAGTTTTCAGTATTTTCTTGGAAATACTGAAAACTGAAAATTGATTTTTATTTAAAATTGTTAACTTTCGTAAAACGTTATTGATGTAATGCTCATTTTTTCACTCTTGAATATTTTTGCTCAATTTTAATATATGTAAATATTGACGAATTTATCTAAATTTATTTTTCCCAATTTTTAGAATAATTTTTAATTATTGAATTAGCTATTTTTTTATTAATTTCAATGGTTTCTTTAAACTATATTTTTAGTTTTCGGCAATTATGTCGTTTATATTCATGTTTAACAAACCTCACAATTTATAACATATGTCACTTTTTTCACAAAGCACACTAATTATAATTTCCGAAAAATATAATTTTAAATAGAAGACCTATTTCAATTTTTTTGCGAATATTGATCAAAACCAATAAATAATTGGATTCAGAAAAAAAATGTTTAAGGGGAATATAACAGTGGTCTGAAATTTAATGTTAGGTTTATTTAAAAACTAAAGGTCCTAGAAAGTTGAAATTTTGACAGCGTATATTAAGCCTAATTATCTAGTAAAATATCGAAGTACTTTTTTTTTAAACAATTTGCTTTCAGAGGTATGAAAAAAATAATGTTAAATTTTTCAAAATTAAAAAAAATATTCCCATATCTTACTAGTTTGTACTATAAGGAATATAATGTGAACATTTCATAAGGATGCGATAGCTCATGCCCGAGTCAGGTTAAAATAAAAATCTTGAAAAATAAGACCGTAAAATACCGCCGCCTTGCGGATCTTCTCTTAGTTGAACGCGTTGTACACTCATCTGCACAATTATTGGAGGGGCGAGCAGCATGCGGCCAGCGTTTATCTCTGGGCCGGTGAACGCTGTGCGGCTTCGCGTTTGTTTTTCTTTTCTTTTTTCAATCATAGTTAACAAAAACGGCTCGCGTCGTTAGCATTTATTCTCGTAAAATGAATATTTCGCAATTATAATCGATATTTTATTGTACTAGTGTTTTATTTTCATGCTTTCTGACTGCTAATGGAATAAGTATTTTTTTATACTGCATGTTCACTAATATAGAAAACACGAAATGTTTCACTAATTTAAATAAAGATGTGTAATATACCTTTAATATTGGCTTTCCTTATTATTTGACAGTGTCGGTATTATTAAATTATTTTTAAAGTTTTTTAAGCTGATTAATAAGCCAGAAGCAATCGAATAACAATCAGTCTTGCTCAAATCATTATTTCGTCTTAAATCTTTCGTTGTTAAAGCAGTTGTTAAATGCCATTAAACTTCTCGCAATAAAACTATTAAAGTAAATTGTAAAGTTTCTAGCAATCGGACCTATTTGAACCAACTGCGACTTCATCAACGAATCAATGATATCAAAACTATAAGAATAGTAAGAATAACACCAATATGACGTCGTAGATTAATGTTATAAATCAACTATTTTTTACTGAGCACAGGTAATATTTGTTTGACGAATGTTTAAAAAAATGTAGGGTTTAACTGCGTGCATATTCATTGTTAATTATTTTAGCAAAATTAGAACTATAATAATAATAAGGTAGTTATTATAATGCATTTCAAATAACAAGCTTCTCGCTCAACATTGCACCGAGCCCAATATATTTTTTTCAAATTTGGCTGATTTTTGATGAGTCATATTTTGATAGTAAGTAAATAAGGAATAAATGAATTGTAATTGAATGTTATTGTAATCCTCTATTTATACGGTTCAGTCAACTTAGCCCCCCGAAGTTCGACATTTTTAAAAAATAACTGTTGCGCTAGACGGGCCTTAGCTGGCGCCACAAAAATTAGAGCTAGCGCCGTTTAGACAAGAAAGTTACGGGGGTTTGAACTTTCGGGGGGCTAGGTTGATGCTAGCCCCCCGAGTTTGGATTTTTCAAGTTTTCTTACAGTATTCGGATTCCTCAGAGCTAGCGCTACCAATTTAAAAGCTAGCGCCACCCCCACAACCCCAAAAGATTTTAAAACATTTTAAACCCTAGCCCCCCGAAATGAGATTTTTTTAATCAAATTAGGTGCAGAATATGAAAAAAATATTCTCTCAAAAATATCAGGTAAAAAATAATTCACATCCAAACTTTGATGTGAGAGCTTTCAGCTCCTGTATGCGTATTACCATTTACTTGTTGAATTTCAATACAAAATCATGATTGGCATATAAAATACCGCTTCCAAGAAATATGTTGGCGTTGTAATTACTTTATGTATGTTCAAAGACACTGGCTATTACAAAGATGATGCCTAGAAAACAGTAGCCTAACTGACAAGTTTTTTTCAACAAAGTCGTACTTCGGGGGGCTAAGTTGACTGAGCCGTATAATGTAAGCAACAACTATCAAAACATTTAAGCTAAATATTTGATATGTAACATGGATTAGATATTTAGGTTTGCTTAGAGAGTTGCTCCTTTATCAGGCAAGAAATGAATCTTAAACTTAATATGAGTAATAACCTAATAATATTTAAGTTGAATACAACATAATAACATACAGGGAGTTTTTCTTTAAAGTATACGTTTTCCAAATTTAGCTTATTTTCTTTAATCTTTAGATATTCCTTGTTTTTTTTAAAAAGTTCAATTCAAGGCTTTAAACGAGTGTTTTCCACTCCCAGACTAAGCATGAAGTAAAATTTCGAGTTTAGAAAAGCCCAGAAAATTTGTCTTGGGTCGCTGCGCGACCCTCGACAAATTTTCACGGGGCTTTTCTAAACTCGAAATTTTACTTCTTGCTTAGCCTGGGAGTGGAAAACACTCGCTTAAAGCTTCAAATTGAATTCCTGTAAAAACAACATATATCTAAAGATTTAATGAAAATAAAGTGAATCTGGAATACGTATACTTTAAAGAAAAACTCCTTGTATACATATTGTAGAATTAGGATATTGAGATAGATTGTGTTAGAATGAAAATTAAGTCAATTGAATAGCAACGAAAGGAGCTTAATCACAATTTTGTAGCATCGAAAAGATACCCATGTTTTGATTAGGTGCATACATAACCCGATGTGTACTAGGTACATTTTCAGGCATTCATTGTTTTTGAAAAGCGTTCAGTTTGAAACTCCCAACGAGTGTTTTCCACCAAGTAATAACGATTTAAGTTATCACGTAGTAAAAAAAAACAACCGTGAGGTACGCCACTGTCTTGCTAGCACTAGCTATCTCTTGAATATCTTTCTCATTTATCACTTGGTGAAACATTTTGAAATAATAATAAAGGATAAATTAAAAACACTTGGTTTGTTTCACTATTTGTTTCTATTTACTTGACTAGTTTCGCTTTTTACGGCATTATCAAGAGTGAATCAAGAGTGAACTTTGATAATGCCGTAAAAAGCGAAACTAGTCGAGTAAATAGAAACAAATAGTGAAACAAACCAAGTGATTTTAATTTATCCTTTAATATTACTAGCTATGTCGTTGTTAGTGTTTATAGACTTCAGTATAGCAATTACAATGCCAAAAAAAATTTGAAATCGTACGGTTAGTTTCCGAGTTATAACGATTTCAATTATCAAAAACAATCGTCAGTTACGCCACTGTCTTACTAGTGCAAGCTATCTCGTTGCCAGTGTTTATAAACATTAGTATAGTAATTACAATGCCGAAAGAGTTTTTTAAATCGTACGGTAAGTTCTTGAGTTATAACGATTTAAATTAGCTAGGAGTGAAAACACAATTGTCAGTTACGCTACTGTCTTCTAGGCATCATGTTTATAATAGCCAGTGTCTATCAGAGCTGGGATGAATCCTCAAAAACAGGATCCGAATCACGAATCCGAATCACCTAATATGATTCGAACCGCGAATACTCGAATAAAGGATTCGTAAGTGAAAAATATGATTCGAATCAAAGATTCGAATCCTCATTTTTGAATCACGGATACAAATCCTTTAAAAATAAATTTGAATCTATCATTTGCAACCAGTAACATTTTATTCCATCAGTTTCCATTAAGAAAAATGTTCATATACCGACTAAATATCTGATTAAATAATGATTTTAATTAATTATTATGTGTTATTGAACTTTATTCTAAATCAGTGTTTTATACGCGTGGCGCATGAAGTAAAATTTCGAGTTTATAAAAGCCCCGTGAAAATTTGTCTCGGGTCGCTGCGCGACCCTCGACAAATTTTCTACGCGGGGCTTTTCTAAACTCGAAATTTTACTTCATGCTTAGTCTGGGAGTGGACAACACTCGTTCTTAGAAGTTTAAAATTCACTCTAGAATACTAAGTTTATTACCATTTTACAAAGGATGCAGCTCGAAGGACCAATCATGGTCTTCGGGGACCGAAGGACTATAGGGAATCGAAGTTTCTTTACAAGAAAACAACGAATAACTGAAGGTTTATAGCATGGATAGGAAAGAAAACATCCAATTTTGAAAAAATATCGAAATTGGGTTGGTTTCAAGTGCGTTCTTAACTTTAAATCAGTGTTTTATACGCGTGGCGTAATAAAATAATTGAAGTTTTTTTTACAAGAAAACAATAAATATCTGAAGGTTTAGGGCATGGATAGGAAAAAAAACATCCACTTTTGAAAAAATTATCGAAGTTGAGTTGGTTTTCAGTGCGTTTTTAATTTCATTTTAAGTCAGTGTTTTATACGCGTGGCGCATGAAGTAAAATTTCGAGTTTAGAAAAGGCCCGTAAAAATTTGTCTCGGGTCGCTGCGCGACCCTCGATAAATTTTCTACGCGGGGCTTTTCTAACCTCGAAATTTTACTTCATGCTTAGTTTGGGAGTGGACCGTCAAGATTTTCTACATGTCGAGATTTTCAATATTTCTAGATTATTGTCGATTTATTCACAGTTTGTTATTATATTAAATGCAACTTTAATATTAAATAAATATCGTTTTTCTTAGGAATAGAATATTTACCCATTAAGAGCCGAGCAAATTATAAAGTTAACTCTAAAAGTTCTTTTTAGTTAAAATTTTGCATCTTTTTCTATGATTTCAATGAATGATTTATTATATTACATACGTAGATTTTAATAAACAGTTAAATTTAAAGTTAAAACGAGTGTTGTCCACTCCCAGACTAAGCATGAAGTAAAATTTCGAGTTTAGAAAAGCGCCGCGTAGAAAATTTGTCGAGGGTCGCGCAGCGACCCGAGACAAATTTTCGCGGGGCTTTTCTAAACTCGAAATTTTACTTCATGCGCCACGCGTACGAAACGCTAATTCAGTGGTAAATTTTTCAATTTGGACGCTCGTGATTTATGGCGTCCAACTAGGGGCCACAGCGTTAGCATGGCCCCACGTTGGGCGCCAAATCACCTCAAATCCAAGCGTTTCAAGTATTTTTAAATGTATGTTATCCACTCCCAGACTAAGCATGAAGTAAAATTTCGAGTTTAGAAAAGCCCCGCGTAGAAAATTTGTCGAGGGTCGCGCAGCGACCCGAGACAAATTTTCACGGGGCTTTTCTAAACTCGAAATTTTACTTCATGCGCCACGCGTATAAAACACTGATTTCAAGTGAAGTTAAAAATATACTATTAAGGTTGGACATTTTATATGATTAAATAACCAAATATGCATTTACAAATATTTTAATTATTGAAAATGTAAATATTTATATTCAAATATGAATAATTTAGTGATTCAAATATTCATATTAGAATATTTAACTATTTGAATTAATCGAATTCGAATCCCAGCCTTAATAGCGATGATTCGAATTATTTGGGAGGATTTGAATCCGTGTATGAGGATTCGAATCCTTTTACAAGGATTCGAATCCTTTTATAAGGATTCGAATCCTTTTATAAGGATTCGAATCCTATTATAAGGATTCGAATCATCTACGTCTGGATTCGAATACGAATCCTTTTAAAAAAATGTAACGAATCCGGATCACGAATCCGTTTTCACTAAAGTATTCGAATACCTCTTTTGAATCCTCTAAAAGGATTCGAATCCAGGAATCGAATCCTGAATGATTCGAATCCTGCCCAGCTCTGGTGTCTATGAACATAAATAAAGTAATTACAACGCCGAAATATTTGTTTGAAGCGGTATAGTATATGCCAAACATCATTTTGTATTAAAATTCAGGAAGTAAATGGTAATACGCATACAGGATCTGAAAGCTCTCGCATCAAAATTTGGATGTGAACTTTTTTTTACCTGATATTTTTGAGAGAATATTTTTGTCATATTCTGTTGGCGCTAGCTCTAAGTTATATTTTCCACCCAATTTGATTAAACACATCTCATTTTAGGGGGCGGGGTTAAAAATGTTTTATCATTTTTTGGGGTTGTGGGAGTGGCGTTGGCTTTTAAATTGGTAGCGCTAGCTGGCGCTAGCTCTGAGGAATCCGAATAGTGTAAAAAAGCTTAAAAAATCCAAACTCGGGGGGCTAGCATCAACCTAGCCCCCCGAAAGTTCAAATCCCCGTAGTTTTCTTGTCTAAATGGCGCTAGCTCTAATTTTTGTGGCTCTAGCTGGCGCTAGCTAAGGCCGGTCTAGCGCAATCGCTATTTTCAAAAAAGTCGAACTTCGGGGGGCTAAGTTGACTGAGCCTATTTATACACGTCATCATTTTGTAAACCCTGTACTAAACATAAAAAAAACAGGGCAGCTTTCCGTTTAATTTTTTTCAATATATTATGTATTTGTTGCATTCATAAAAACTAAAATATTTGACCGAATATAAATTGAAATTCTCCCCAAAATTTGGGGTATTTACCCAATTTGGCAGAGGCCAAATTAATACACATTATTTTCATGGCGATAGCAGTTAGGGAAAATAATATTCCCATTTAAAAAATATCATTGAAAATCCTATGTTCCGTTTTTTTTTCATATATGTCCGGCATATAAATATTCCCAATGAGCTTATGAACATGAATTACATTATTATTATATTTTTAAGAAATAATCTATAATTTAATAAAATAAAACACATAGTTTGTTCGGCTGTCGAAACTGGAGTCTTAAAAGTAAAAATAATGTGTTATAATGACAAGAATTAGAATCATCAGTTTTGTAAATACCGAAACATAACACAGGATCCGATAACGCTTTCTAACGAATTGAAAACAATACATAGCTTGTATGTATTATCAGCGTGTTTAAATAATACGAATCGACACTTTCCTTCGATCCGTTATTTTATACGCTTTTTTTTTTCGTCTATTCCACGCGACGCGAGACTCCATCCGTTCATGCCAAGGAGCGGGTCTGTCAACTTGGCCCCCCCAACTCAAAATTTTCAAATAACAAATATTGCACCCGAAAGGTCTTAACTTGCGCTCACTTGCGCCCAAATATTAAAACTTGCGCTGTTAAGGGTAGAAAGTTATAGCGATTTAAAAATAGGGGGGGCTAAGTTGACGCCAGCCCCCCCATCTCGGAATTTTTAACTTTTTCTTTCATAAATACATTCTATGGAAATTGCGCTGTCGATACCACCTAATTTTACAAGTTGCGCTGCAAAAATACACCCCCTATAAACGAAATAAAGGAGGGTACCAGCCCCCCCACTTTACATTTTTTAAGTTTTATTGCATTGTACACAAAGCTTAGAAGTTGCGCTCACTTGCGCCATCGAAATTTTTTCAATATCAGTTCTCATGAAAAAGTTATGGCATATTTTATATATACTCGAATCCAGTTCACGTATTCCCATAACCTCCATGCAACTACAGAAGAGTAATACAATAAACATACTTAACTCACAACCACTGTCCTTCTTCGTCGAAAAGCATACATTATACAACCAAAACAGTAATTTTCTATAATATTTGCATATATATTCCAGTGCCGTATCATGGTGAAAATATATATTTTTATTATTACTTAAATAATTTCATTTCCAAAACAAATAACAATAATTCGATTGAATTAATAAATATAACTTTAACAATGTATTTAAAATGCATTTTTGCAGATTAGAAAAGTTGCGCTGTTTTCCCAGTAGCGTTACAAATAATTTATTATTTAATTTAATTAAATATTTTCAAAACCAAACGTGAAAATTTAAATTTTTTAAGTGATTTTACTTAAAAAATGCATAAAAAATGCATCTATGCCAATGAGAAAAGTTACGCAGTTTTCCCAGTGGCGTCACAATTAATTTATTATTATTTAATTAAATTAAATATTTCTCAAACCAAACGGAAAATTTTGAATTTTCTAAGTGATATTACTTTAACAAAGCATAGGAAATGCATTTATGCTAATGAGAAAAGTTTTGCTGTTTCCCCAGTGGCGTCACAATTAATTTATAATTATGGAATTAAATTAAATATTTTCAAAACCAAACGGAAAATTTTGAATTTTCTAAGTGATATTGCTTAAACAATGCATAGGAAATGCATTTATGCTAATGAGAAAAGTTGCGCTGTTTTCCCAGTGGCGTCACAATAAATTTATTATCATTGAATTAAATTAAATATTTTCAAAACCAAATGGAAACTTTTGATTTTTCTAAGTGATATTACTTAAAAAATGCATAGAAAATGCATTTATGCTAATGAGAAAAGCTGTGCTGTTTTCCCAGTGGCGTCACAATTAATTTATTATTATTGAAGTAAATTAAATATTTTCAAAACCAAACTGGAAACTTTGAATTTTCTAAGTGATATTACTTGAACAATGAATAGGAAATGCATTTATGCTAATGAGAAAAGTTGCGCTCTTTTCCCAGTGGCGTCACAATTAATTTATTATTATTGAATTAAATTAAATATTTTCAAAACCAAACGGGAAACTTTGAATTTTCTAAGTGATATTACTTTAAAAATGAATAGGAAATGCATTTATGCTAATGAGAAAAGTTGCGCTGTTTTCCCAGTGGCGTCACAATTAATTTATTATTATTGAATTAAATTAAATATTTTCAAAACCAAACGGAAAATTTTGAATTTTCTAAGTGATATTACTTTAACATTGAATAGGAAATGCATTTATGCTAATGAGAAAAGTTGCGCTGTTTTCCCAGTGGCGTCACAATTAATTTATTCTTATTGAATTAAATTAAATATTTTCAAAACCAAACGGAAAACTTTGAATTTTCTAAGTGATATTACTTTAACAATGCATAGGAAATGCATTTATGCTAATAAGAAAAGTTTCGCTGTTTTCCCAGTGGCGTCACAATTAATTTATTATTATTGAATTAAATTAAGTATTTTCAAAACCAAGCGGAAAATTTTGAAGTTGAAAACATCGCAACTTTTCTCATTAGCATAAATGCATTTCCTATTCATTGTTAAAGTAATATCACTTAGAAAATTCAAAGTTTCCCGTTTGGTTTTGAAAATATTTAATTTAATTCCATAATAATAAATTAATTGTGACGCCACTGGGAAAACAGCGCAACTTTTCTCATTAGCATAAATGCATTTCCTATGCATTGTTAAAGTAATATTATTAAGAAAATTCAAAATTTTCCGTTAGGTTTTGAAAATATTTCATTTAATTCAATAATAATAAATTTATTGTGACGCCACTGGGAAAACAGCGCAACTTTTCTCATTAGCATAAATGCATTTCCTATGCATTGTTAAAGTAATACCACTTAGAAAATTCAAAGTTTTCCGTTTGGTTTTGACAATATTTAATTTAATGCAATAATAATAAATGAATTGTGACGCCACTGGGAAAACAGCGCAACTTTTCTCATTAGCATGAATGCATTTCTTATTCAATGTTAAAGTAATATCACTTAAAAAATTCAAAATTTTCAGTTTGGTTTTGAAAATATTTAATTTAATTCAATAATTATAAATTAATTGTGACGCCACTGGGGAAACAGCAAAACTTTTCTCATTAGCATAAATGCATTTCCTATGCATTGTTAAAGTAATATCACTTAGAAAATTCAAAATTTTCCGTTTGGTTTGAAAAATATTTAATTTAATTAAACAATAATAAATTAATTGGGCCGCCACTGGGAAAACAGCGAAACTTTTCTCATTGGCATAGATGCATTTCTTATGCATTGTTTAAGTAAAATCACTTAAAAATTTAAATTTTAACGTTTAGTTTTGAAAATATTTAATTAAATTAAATAATAAATTATTTGTAACGCTACTGGGAAAACGGCGCAACTTTTCTAATCAGCAGAAATACATTTTAAATACATTGTTAAAGGTATATTTATTAATTGAATCGAATTATTGTTATTTGTTTTGGAAATAAAATTATTTAAGTAATAATAAAAATATATATTTCCACCATGATACGTCACTGGAATAAATATGCAAATATTATAGAAAATTACTGTTTTGGTTGTATAATGTATGCTTTTCGATGAAGAAGGACAGTGGTTGTGAGTTAAGTATGTTTATTGTATTACTCTTCTGTAGTTGCATGGAGATTATGGGAATACGCGCACTGGATTCGAGTATATATAAAATATGCCATAACTTTATCATGAGAACTGATATTGAAGAAATTTCGATGGCGCAAGTGAGCGCAACTTCTAAGCTTTGTGTACAATGCAATAAAACTTAAAAAATGTAAAGTGGGGGGGCTGGCACCCTCCTTTATTTCGTTTAATGGGGGTGTATTTTTGCAGCGCAACTTGTAAAATTAGGTGGTTTTGACAGCGCAAGTTCCTTAGAATGTATTTATGAAAGAAAAAGTTAAAAATTCCGAGATGGGGGGCTGGCGTCAACTTAGCCCCCCCTATTTTCAAATCGCTATAACTTTCTACCCTTAACAGCGCAAGTTTTAATATTTTGGCGCAAGTGAGCGCAAGTTAAGACATTTCGGGCGCAATATTTTTTATTTGAAAATTATGAGTTGGGGGGGCCAAGTTGACAGACCCCCAAGGAGCAATGCACAAATGCACAGCGAGCTGCCGCCTTTCTCTCTGACTGTATTCGCCCCACTTGTCCTGTAAATTTGGCATCGGATGAGCTACTCTAAACTATGTGGGTCTTTCCAACACGATCGGCGTGTTACACTGCGATAATCCCCTTAAAATAAAATTTAAACAAATATAGGGATCCATTTAAAAATCTTAGGTTTAAAAGGCCAATGACTTTGGTTTTTAGTTCAATAATATCGGCCAATGAATAATAGATTTATTTTATCGAACTCCCGGTATATACATACAGCGCACACTGGTCGAAATGCTCATTCTAGCTGAACATTTCGCCAAAAATCAACTGTTTAGAAAACAGATTTTTCTTAAAATATGGGTAGTTCAATGTCCAGAGGATACGCTGGTAAAGTTCTAAATCCCTCTGACCTTGGATCCAGTGGTTATCAGTACCCAAAGTGCAAGCATCGTTTACGTCGTTCAGTTGTGGATTTTACGCGCTCCAAACGAATACGTTCAATTTCTTTTTTTACATTTGTGTTTCGTGCAAAATATAATTTAAAGATGAATACTTATTCTACTGATTTGTATACAACATAGTTTTAAATATTTTTCATATAACTTTAGTCAACATATAGATACACTAATTTAAATTAAGTACGAATCCTACAGTAAAATATTACCACGCTAAACTTGAAAAAGGTTAAAGTGTACATTCTTAGCCGTTTTTATACATAAAAACTAATTAGTTTAATATATAAATAATATTTAGCAGCCCGTTTTTGCCCGTTTACAAGCAGTGATTTTTTTAGGTAGGGTAACCATTTCTCGGAGAACATTATTCAATGTTTAGCTAGAACAAAAAAATAAAGCAGTCTATCTCTTTGTTGACACTATAAATAAATTGTATCGCATACTAAAAATTTAAATTTATTGATACATAAAATAAATAATTTTACGCTAAAATAGACAATCAAATGGCAAACCTCTATATTCTAATAATATTCTAAGTGGCTAAACGGAATGGATGTGTTCTCTACTGATGGTTTACCAAATAGACCCCAACCTGCATGTTTTATTGATATATGTAGAGGTTTCACGACCGCTTATCATTCAAAAATTAAACACAGAGGTGTTAAAGTTATTAGTAGAACCAGAACAATCAGCTTTACCAGAGGATTCTGACTCCGAATAATTTCTGGCTTTGGTGTAAATTATTTATATGATGTACCTAGACTCTTTATACTGCTAGTATATATTCTATATTCTTTTTATAGATATGGGTGCAATTTTCAATTTTTTTGTTTCTATTTGAATAATTTTATAATTATATATAACATGATTATAACATTTTAAATGTTAATTTTTTAATAATTCAAAAGGAAGGGGTTGTAATATAATTACTATTTTTAGATAAAAATTGTATAACAAAAATGCGAAGTGATATTATTAACTTGAAATTTTTATTTAACAAATTTTCGTGAAAAATTAAAATTAAAGGGTAGAAGGGAAGAATTATATAATATTGAGTAATTTATATTTTTAATCAAATATTTTCTTCCACTCGGAACAATTTAAAGTAGACTAAAACGCTATATAGCGAATATCGCGAAATGTTCAGCTAGAATGAGCGTTTCGACCAGTCTGCAGCAGCGCATCGCAACGGCGCGACAAAACGGCGAGGACGTTGGAACCCCTTTGACCCTTCCACGGAACCCCACGGTTCCGCGGAACACCTTTTGGGAAACGCTGCCTCAGGGTGGAAATCGCAACATTGCTACCTTAATATAAAGCTGGCAAGGCAACATTCACGAATCAAGAACTAAAACCCACTTTCTGTACCACATAATTAAGGGCTAATTAGGTGTCCTATTAGTGATTTTAGTACTCCATCCTTTACTTGGGAAAAACACGTTTTCCACCACAATTTCAAGTAATTCGAAAATGGGCGAGCATACTGCAACAAAACTATACACTAAATTAGGGCTTCTTACCTACTAATCAAGTGCCCTATTGGTGATTTTAGTGCGTCACCCTTTACTTAGAAAAAACATATTTTCTATACAAATTTCATGTAACCCGAAAACAGACAAACAGACTGCAACGAAACCACATAATAAATTAGGGCTCCTTACTTACTAATTAGGTGCCCTATTGGCTATTTAAGTGCTACACCCTTTATTTAGAAACAAAATATTTTCTATCAGACTGCAACGAAACGATACAATCATTTAGGGCTCCTTACCTACTAGTTAAGTGGCCTATTGGCGATGTTAGTGCTCCACCCTTTACTTAGAAACATAATATTTTCTACCTTAATTTCATGTAACTCAAAAACGGACGAGCAGACTGCATCAAAACGATATAATAATTTAGAGCTCCTAACCTAATAATTAAGTGCACCGTTGGCAATTTTAGTGCTCCACAATTTACTTAGAATAAAAATATGTTCTACCCCAATTTCATGTTACTCGAAAACAGGGGAGCAAAATGCAACGAAACGATACAATATTTAAGGGCTCCTTAACTACTAATTAAGTGCCCTTTTGGCGATTTTAGTGCTTCATCCTTTAATTATAAACAAAATATGTTTTAACATAAATAAGATACTTAAGCTTTGTTTGTATAACTGAGGTTTATTATTGTGACTATAGTTTCGACAACTTTAACTTGTCATTATCAGACTTGTAGTCTGATAATGACAAGTTAAAGTTGTCGAAACTATAGTCACAATAAAAAAACCTCAGTTATACAAACAAAGTTTAAGTGTCTTATTTATGTTAATAATGATGTATAACGAAGTAGAAGCCTTAACAGTTAACAGTTTAAAATATGTTTTACCCTAATTTCATGTAACTCGAAAACAGACGAGCAGATTGCAACGAAAGAATACAGTAATTTAGGGCTTCTTGCGTACTAATTAGGTGCCCCTTCGGCGATTTAACTGCTCCACCCTTTACTTAGAAATAAAATATTTTCTACCCCAATTTCATGTAACTCGAAAACGGACGAGCAGACTGCAACGGAACTACACATTATTTAGGGCTCCTTACCTACTACTTACGTGCCCCATTGTCGATTTTAGTGCTCCACCCTTTACTTAGAAACAAAATATTTTTTACCCCAATATCATGTAACTCGAAAACAGACGAGCAGACTACAACGAAACTACACAATAACTTAAGGCTCCTTACCTACTAATTAAATGCCTTATTGGCGATTTTAGTGCTCTACTCTTTACTTAGAAACAATATATTTTCTACCCCGATTCCATGTAACTCGAAAACGGACGAGAAGACTGCAACGAAACGATGCAATAATTTGGGCCTCGTTACCAAGTCGGAATCGGACGAGCAGACATCATCGAAACGATACAATAATTAAGGGCTGCTGACCTACTAATTAGGTGAATCATTTTAGTGCTCTGCTCTTTACTTATAAAACAAATATAATCTACCTCAATTTCATGTTTATCAAAAACGGACGATCAGACTTCAACGAAATTATGCAGTAATTTAATGCTAAACATTCCCCAACTTAGAAAATGCAGATGATCTTACACTAGTTTTAACATACAAGGGGCACTTAATTATTAGGTATGGAGCCCTAAACTATTGTATAGTTTTGTTAAAGTCTGCTCGTCCATTTTCAAGGTACTTGAAATTAGTAAATGGTGGACCACTAAAATTGCTAATAGGGCACTTAATTAGCCCTGCAAGTTATCGCTGAATACCGGGACTCTCCGCGGTTTTACACTGACGGCTCGAAATCCGATCATGGTGTGGGCTCTGCCATCGTCATCGACGGAATACGGCATTCGTGGTCACTCCTCGAGTCGGCCAGCGTGTACACCGCCGAATTATATGCTATATATCAAGCTCTTCACTACACGATTATTAATCACCATCACAAGTCTTTTATTATATGTTCCGGCTCTCTAAACGCCATCCAAAGTATAACATCGATGTACACAGTGGATCCTCTGGTCCAGCTCATCCAGTCCTCGATATTTGAAATGTCCCGGATGCGAAAGACGATTGTTTTCGTCTGGACTCCCGGGGCATGTGGGTATCGAGGGCAACCAGTTGGCCGACGAGGCTGCCCGTCAGGCAGCTGATGCGGACTTCACTGATGATATACCAGTAAGACCCGATGATGTCAGAGGGTACATTAAATATAAACTAAGAGAGGATTGGCAGCAGAATTCTAACGGCTCCAAGAGCAAATTAATGTCTGTAAAGCTCTCCGTGACTCCCTGGCAATCGCCGGTGAAACTTACGAGGAGGAAGGAGGTCGCCCTGTGCCGTCTTCGCATAGGGTACACCAACTTAACCTCTTCGTATCTCCTTGCCGGCGATCAAGCGCCAGAGTGTCACGACCGGTTAACGGTGGAGCATATTTTAGTCGAATGCATTACAGCGAAATAGGCTGCGGCTTGGTGGTGATGTGTCTTGCATATTGGCGAATAGTAAGGGGTCCGTAGAAATATGTATAACGTGTCTACGAGAAAGAAGTCTATTAAAGCGACTATAGCGATTCATGAAGTTCTTTTAAGTGTTAATTTATTATTAATTTATTTATTGCTTTCTCTCGTTCTTGTACAGTGGCATCGAAGCTCCTGTACAACTTCGGTGTCACCTTTTAGTTTGTGTCTGTCCGCTCCAGAGTCCTTTTACAACTCTTGAGTACATATTGTATATAGTTTTTAGCGTCTGGTATCGGGGTCTATTTACAACTCCGATATCGTCAGTCTGTGATATTAGGTCTAGGTTGTGTCGTCCGTTCCGTGTGGGGTCCGGCATCGGGGTCTTTTACAATCTCGATGTCGTCCGCTTTGTGATATTAGATTTAAGATGTGTGAGTAAATTTTATGTTTGATCGGTGACAGGGTCTTTTACAACCCTGTTACCACGATTTTTGCGATATTAGGTTTAGGTTTATTTACACTATTTTATATTTTGTTTATTTCGGTTTGTTTAAGCAGACTTATTGTATTGTTTTATTAAAGTCTCAATATACATGAGTAAACCGGCTAATGACCTTGCAATCGAAACCGGTAAATAGGAGGGGTTTTAAGTTGGTAGTTTTCCAGTTTGGAGGGAGTCCGACACTCCGTCCGTAAATGGATTTTCCCCTCCCACACAACAACACAACAACAACAATTAGCCCTTAATTAAATGGTATAGAAAGTGGATTTTGATCCATGATTTGTGAATGTTGCCTTGCCAGCTTAATATAAAGGTTGCGATTTGCACCCTAAGGGGTGGAGCACTAAAATCAGGAATAGGGCACTAAATTAGCCTTTATTTCTGGTATAGGTTTAAGTGCGTTTTGCACATTTGGCCCTGCTATCTTGACAGAGGTCCCTAATCTGTTGAGTCTTCTATTGTGCCAGGAATTATTTGATGTTTAAAATTAAACATCTTTATTATAAAAACACTGAATGCATAAACATTAAAAAGTATTCAAAACCTTTTATCCGAAAAACACCGATTTGCACATGTTTAAAATAAACCGGGTGATCAATATCAAGTGTTTAGGGTTGGCAACAAAAAGTATATTAGTATATTTTTATGTTTGAAAGTTTACAAACATGATTCAGTAATTCATTATTACCACTGAGCTGTCAGACGTTGTGCTGTCATTCGTGTTTATTGTTTTCACCAAATTTACTAAGACAATGTCGTTTACAATACCGCACGATATATTTATTGTTATGGCGCACTACCCAGAACGAAGATGGCACCTGGGGGGGGGGGGGTTTATATTGTTATGGCGCACTTTCATAGTAAAACCCAGAACAAAGATGGCACCTGGGGGGGTTTATTTGAAATCGCTTGTAAAAATGCGTATACGTATAAAAAATTGCGATGGGTGGTTTATTTGAAATCACACGAATATTGTAATGATCACATGCAAAAGATGCGAAGGGTAGATATGCAACACTGCAAATTTTCTGTAAAATGTAATGCATTTCCATAGTTTTGATAATCTGTCAATTTGTATTTGTCAGTTGTCATTTTTTGTATAATTATTCCTATATAATATACTTCACACAATGTGGTATTGTAAACATAGAGCAAAAGAATACTCTGTTACACATTTTATAAAAATCGGTAGTTTAAGTAAATGGAAGCATTTTTTACCTTGAAGGAATGCCCAGAAATGTGCAAAAGGCCGATGGATTATTGAATCTTGTATCGGGATGTGGGTTCAAAATTCATAATAGTAAAGTACACTTCTTTGCAATAAAATTAAGTACACACAATATGTTATACATTAAACCGGACATGATGAGTTTCCTAGTTACGTAAATATGTCAATTTTCTTAGTGTCAAAATGTCATTTAGACAACAATTCAAAAACTCGAATTCTAACTAAAATGGAAGATGGTTTTTCCATTAGAAAAATTGCTCGATTGGTTAACATCAGTAAAGACACTGTTTTCAGAGTAAGAAACGTTGTGAGCAGGAAGAAAGTGTTATGGTGTTTTATTATTTATTGAAACTGCTGCTAGGCAATTAAAACAGACCCACAATTACACAAATAGAATATTGTGAAAAATAGTTATAACACTTGTACTTAATTTAATTGCACAGAAGTGTACATATCAAATCCAAGTAAACATAAGCAGTATCTTTTAAGCTTTACTTTAAATTAGTGTTTTATACGCGTGGCGCAGAAAGTAAAATTTTGAGTTTAGAAAAGCCTTAAAATTTAATTACTATTTGAGTTACAGCGTTTTTTGTGACAATTGAAAAACGCCTAGAATATACGCGAGGACGCTCGTTTTTTTTATATTTCGCAAAAGTTGCAAATAACTCAGTAATTAATGGGAATACGGAAAATGGATGTAATAAAAGTGATAGGTAATCAAATTTCGGACAATTCTTCGCGTTTTTTCGTAGCTGTCTTGTATCTTGGAGAAAAACTGCAGTTTGTTGAGAGAATCGTGAAAACTTACAATATTTACAAAATCACGGAATAACTTGGAATTATTTATTGCAATTTGTGTTAGAGTTTTTGAACTTAACTTCGGGATAAATCAGCATTTTATACGCGTGGCGCATGAAGTAAAAATTCGAGTTTAGAAAAGCCCCGTGAAAATTTGTCTCGGGTCGCTTCGCGACCCTCGACAAATTTTCACGGGGCTTTTCTAAACTCGAAATTTTACTTCATGCTTAGCCTGGGAGTGAAAGACGCTCGTTAGAATATAATATTTTGAAATTGTTGATGAATTTCTAAGATTTTAAGTCATTATCAAAGTTTTGCCGATTTTTAGTGAATTTCACTAATTTTACTACATTTTTAACGTAATTTGTAAATTTACAAGATTTCCTTTAACTTTCGAAATTCTGACGTATTTCGTGAATTCAGTTGATTTTTAAGTTTTAAGACTTTCCATACATTTTTCAAATTTCCTTAAATTTCAAATTATTGGCAATTTTTACGAAGTTCCCAAATAATAGTTGATTTAAAAAATGTTGATTTTTTATGACGTTCCAAGATTTTAGTTAGTTTTCGAAATTCTCACGGTTTTCCTGAATATCCTAAATTTTTGTTAATTTAAAAAATTTTGATGGTTAAATTTTCAAAATTTCCTTCAATTTTTAAATTCTTGGTTATTTTTATGAGTTTCTCAAATATTCGTTAACTTGAAAAAAGTTGATGTTTTTCATAAAATTCCCAAGATTTCAAAATTAATTTATTCAAAATTTTTATTATTATTATTATTAGTTTTCGAGAAAAATTTCAAAAGTGCCGATTTTGTTAAATAGATTTTTCTAGGTTATTAAAAATGATAAAAAAACTGAAAAGAGCAAGGTTTCGAAAATTTTTTAATAAATAATAAATTATTGTCAGATTTTTTCTATCCACATTAGTTTTCAAGAAAAAATAAAAATGAAAAATGCCGATTTTTTTAAATCGATTTTTCTCGGTTGCTAAAAAAGATAGAAAAAAGCTGTAAAGAGTAACGTTTCAGATAATTTTACACCAAATACTAAAATGTTATCAGATTTTTTCTATCGACATTAGTTTCGAGATATAACATAAACTTGCATTTAAGCTGGGATTGAAAACATTCGTTAGGAGCTTTAAATTCTTAAAAAAATAAATTATCTCAACGCATCTTCTTGAAATATTAAGCTAAAGTTACAATTAGGCAACCAAATCAACAATTTTAGAAAAACGAAACAATTGTAAAAAGTCAATAGATTATCAAATCAACATAAAATTCATAGAATCCATACAGAAATTAATGAATAAACTTTGATTGGCCATAATTAAAAAAAAGTATCATCTAATTTTTAGGGTTTTCTAAACTTGAAATTTTACTTCATGCCTAATCAAGGATAGGAAACATCCGTTTTAAATTTCTAATTGAACGCTTTTATGAAGTTAGAACTTGTTTTATTTAACTAGGCACGAAAATTCTTAAAAATTGACTTGTTCAACTGATCATAAGTTAATTTTATATCGTATCAAAATATCATTATTTAATTGTTTGGTGTGGTAGGCGTTCACTTTGTGGTACATCTTAAATACACTTGTAAATAAAACACTTTTTACTTTGTTTAACCACTGAATTTTACATTTAATTGTGTGACTAGTTTCGACTATCTAGTAGTCATTCTCAAACTAAAGTAAATACAAATTACACGTTAAAAACTATTTATACGGCTTCGAAGAGAGGGGTGTACATTAGGTCAACCTGGTCATTAAGAAGAGAAATTCCGGGATTAATTCGGGCCTTGTGTATTTCTAGTGCTTCCAGTAAATCCATTTTACGATCTTTTTCGGCAAAATGGATTACTGAAAGTACATCCTCGCCAAAAGTGTGATTCTCTTCTAAAAGATGGTTAGCATAGGTAGAACTATTATGTTTTAATCTAAAGGCTCGCTCGTGTTCTTTCAATCTTATTTCGATTCTACGACCAGATTGTCCAATGTACACACCTTTACAATTTTCGCAGTTCAATTTATAAATGCCTGATCTAACTAGGGGATTAAGTTTTGTTTTTGGGTTGAAAATTATATTATTAAGTTTATGGGGCGTTTTTAATATTACATTAATGTTACATTTTTTAAGGATGGTTTTAATTTTACAACTTATTGTACCATAGTAGCTGATTGTTTTAAAATGTTGATTATCTATTGACCTAATTGTAGTGTAGAAGAATTTCTGCACCTCTTTCATTTCATAATTATGAATTAAATTGTCTATTAGTGAAGTTGTGTAGCCATTATTCAATGCTATTTCCTTTATTGTATTGATCTCTTTCTTTCTATCATTTATATTTAGCGGAATTTTAAATGCTCTATTTATCATTGTATAGAAACTAGCTTTTTTATGAATTTGTGGGTGGCGGGAGTGGTTAGGGATAACGGAATCAGTATAGGTCGGTTTTCTATATATATATTAAAATTTAATTTGTTGTTAATTTTTGTAATGGTTAGGTCTAGAAAATTAATTTTGTTATCGGTTTCTGTTTCTACTGTAAAAGTTATTGAAGGGTGTATTGTGTTAAGGAAATTGAGGAATTGCTGGAGTTGTCTATCTGTACCTTTAAAGAATACTAGAACATCGTCTACATATCTAAACCAATGAAATATGTGTTTTTTACAAGTATATCATTATTTGTTTAGTAACGTAATTAATCACAGAAAAACTTTACAGATGTGGACTTGAAAAATGTAACTGTCTAATGATATTTAACATAATAATATACATCAAATTTTAGCAAATATCAAAACAGCAGTACAAAAGAACATGGTAAATTTTCTGGAGAAAAGGTTAAAAAGTCGTATATACTTACTACAAAAATAATAAAAATTGGAATAACACTCCCAATACTTTGATAACATTTTATAAACATTGAAATATCTTGCATATTTTTTACTTCGGTAAAACACTATTTAGTCTTGACAAGTTCTTGCATTTAATTATATTTAATTCTCAGCTTCTGAAGTTTTGTTTTTAATTGCACAATATTGTAATATCTGTTTATCTGTTTATCATGTGATTAAACTTTGGCGTTGTTTTCATAATATTATAGAACTTCACATGAAACAATAAACTCTATCAAGAGTTTGGTAAACAATTCATCTAAAGTGTAGTTATAAATTATTAGAAATAACCCCAAAAATAATCTTCTATTGATTAAATACAAAAACTTCAATTATCTACCCAACATTGATATTATGAATATCTAAAGTTTCCTTCATTCATTTGATCATTGCTTAGACTTTTCATGTAAAAATCACCTGAAATTTATTTATGGCCAAAATGACTTTATATTTTTAAAAATTACTTAAAAAAAATCATGTTCGATTATCCAATACAGAAAATTAAAATTATCTATCCACAATAAAAATTGTGAGCGTTTAAAATAAAACAGTTTATTAATGAATTCGATCTTCGAAAACTCACCTGATTTTTATTAATTGTGCATATTTATAATGTAAGCATTTTGAATTGATAAACAGCAAAATAAAAATAAAAGAATAAAAAAGGTTAATAATAAATAGGAAACATTCTGAAAATAATAACATTAATTTTTTCTTTAGGTATTTATTAGTCAAAGGTTTTAGTTTTTATGATTTTTCATTAATAATATGAAAAAACATACTAACTAAAACCTTTGACTAATAATTGTCTAAATAAAAAATTCCAGCATTCGCTGTTATTATAGAACCGTTAGGTTTGTGACTTCTATCGAGTGGTTTTACTCCTCGATTACGCAAGTAAAATTTCATTTAGAAAAGCCTGAAACTTTTGTTCAATAATTTTCCTGCAAATCACGATAATATTGTTTTACGGGCAAAAGGAAAGGAAAATGAATCGCATTCAATGATTTCCCTAAAACGAGGGCTTTCATGAAGCATGAAGTAAAATTTCGAGTTTAGAAAAGCCTTAAAATTTGGTTTGGTCGCGACCAAACCAAATTTTCAGGCTTTTTAAACTCTAAATTTTACTTCATGCGCCAGGCGAATAAAAAACTGATTTGATGTGAAGTTCAGAATAGTAGACTCGACTTGATTTAATGTTTGACCCCACCTAATAGTTGATCAAGGATACACTTGAAACAAACATTCACAGTATGTAAAATAACATATTGTTTTTAAATTTTGACAAACTGCCGCTCCTTTTACAAAAAACAGTACTTACCTATTTAACATTTTGTCAATATTTTATAAATTAAGCATTTCGTATTGTAATCATTTCATTTTATCTCCCGGAAATTCTGCTTAAAACTGCTTCTATTTGGATAAGATTTTAGTATATCAGTCTCAAAACGCACAAGTTAAATCAGAATCTGACAGTCGCTGCTAATTTGCGAGTGGTGTTTTAGTAATCGCAAGAAAAAACAGTTGAATTTGCGCATACCAATTAAAGTTTGCGTATGCAAATCTTTTCAAATAAACCTATCAGTCATTCGCAAGTGCATAATTGCGTGCACGAATAATTTCAAAGAAACCCCCCCTGGACCCAGGCCGGATATACGGTATGAGACCAGCCCGGGAAAAATATTTTCCTACCAGCCTATTAGTAGAAAAGGCCCGGCCTGTACAGTGCAACAAACTCGAGAGGACACCGGCCGGGAATTGTCCCAGTGTCCCGCCGGTTGTATCCGGGATCTTTGTTAAGAGTGTGAAGGTGATAATTTTGAACATTTACTCTAAGTAGTATGGATATTTATTAATTTATTTTTGTTTCTTACTTCACAAATGAAGTTTTCGTTAAGAAGATTGTTTCTCCCATATCTCTGATTAAGCGATTTTGACTGGGATTTGGATAATCACAAGTTCAATATGATTACGTTGATTTGAATACAACATTTAACCAAAAAACAGTACATGTTCATTATGTTGATTACCTAATCTTTGACTTATAATTTATTTAAATGAAAGCAACTACGATTTTTCTTTTTATCTATTTATTAACGGAATCTTCATTTTATTACATAAGTGTACATATACATATTGTAATATATGACAAAAATAACAAAAAAACATATAAAGAATTACATTGATTACAACCAACTAAATTATTACTGAACAAAAATAACAAAAACCATATAAAGAGTTACATTGATTACAGCCACCTAAATTATTACTGAACTAAAGATCTAACAGTCAATGACATTGGATAGCCTAATACGACGTAACTGGACCTTAAACTGATGAATTGATGGTGTAAATAAAACAAAGTTGAGATTATTGGCATACCTCATCATACGATCGATGGGATTAGACATCCCGTATCTGGTCGAATGAAAACGTAAACGGAATATAGGAATGTGTCTAGCTTGAAGACCACGATTGCAAGGATTAATAAGTCTTTTTAAAGACTTAAATAAAACACTTAATGATTTTCAACTAATTGTGTATTTCACGACAATTGTTTCGCAACGTTGTTGCTTCTTCAGGTGAAGAACTTATAACATTTACAGATTTCCTAAAACTACTACTTTATACAAATTTAAAAAGTAGAGGTGGAAGGTCTGGGGTTTTCCATCCGTAGCAGTGGAGAGCTGAATTTCCCGATGTGATATGCTTGTTGATTTCCATGTTTTCTTGCAAATTTAAATTTCGTCCTTTCTTTTCTTCGTGGAGGATTCTGAAGTTTTTGTTGAACGTCTTTTTATAGACATTTATTTTTTCTTGCTATTGTTTAACATTTTATATCTCGTTGAACCTTGTGAAACATGAAAATAACGAATACAAATACCATCTTGTTTATAGCATAACCAAATGATAACTTTCGTTTAGCAAATTAAAAGCGGATATGGAATAAATCATGAAAGCCAAATATTCAATTATTCCACCTTAAAATAAGTATTGTAAACTTAGGACAGTGATCAATGTCAATTGATCACCCGGTACTACTTAAAAATGTAATTTCTTGAATTAATATCTCATTTAGCACTTTGTTTCAATATTACACTCTGTAAAGTTATTGAGAGGAAAAACACTTAATATTGTTTCAGAAATTAATTTGTGAAACATTAACAAGCGTTTTTCCTCTTAATAAATTGAAAAAAATGTGTGTCACTTTAGGATTAAAATTCGAGTCCCCTAAATAAACTTTGCTGAATAACACCAAAGCCAGCAGTAGACAAGAAACTCTGTCCATGAATATAATTCAATACAACAACTAAGCCTCGACTTTTAAAGTTCAGAAAATCGATTCAAGATTAGCATAATCACTGTGAGTTTCTGGAAGTTAACGGTAAATGACGTAAAATGTAAACACACCCTATTTACGAGTATTGACTGTGAAGTTCAAACCAATTGGTCCTTACTGCACTGCCGTCCGGCTCGGTGTGGAATAAATCAGATTAATTGCGTCGGTTGCACCGGATTCGACCGGAAATATCGGTTATTTCCTGTTTATGAGGCGCCTATACGTGAAAATGGCGTAATTATCACCTTTCGCAATTTTTATTGCATCATTAAATTTTGTTCAATAATTACATTTATTTGCCAATTAAAATAGACATTTTAATTTCTACTAACGTACAATTTTAAGTATATGGTGACTATTTTATATTACACATTTCGTAACTATGTTTTTGTTTTTATTTATTTAATTTATTATTGTTTATCATATTTAACACAAATGTATGTGTTATTAAACATTACATCAAATTTATTGATTCAAATATTTGCTTGCTTGATTGCTTAATATATAACGGTAATAATTATTATAATTTAATTGATAGGTTCGGAGTTAGTCTAAAGTATTTTAAGCGAACGTGTCGTGTAATTTTATATTATAACTCATAAGTAACGTTATTGTATTTTTGTATTATTGTTTATTGTATTTTTTATTATATATGTTATTTTTTATGTAATTGATCACCCGTATAAATAAATAAATAATTAAATATAAAACATAATTAAAATAAACATTAAAAGTGCGATTCTGTTCGCAATCTACAACAAGTTGGCCTTACAAAGACTTATTCAAACACTCATTTAGACAACTACTTTCCGAGCTAATACCCTGACGGACATTGAATTATAAAACAAGTGTGTGCTGTTACATACAGTAACCTACTGCAAATGTAACAATTTTGGTCAAATTTTTCAGGCCATCTATAGACGCGTTTCGAAATTTATCTCTCATGAATATAGCTTTGCCGTTAACTCCAATTAATTTGACATTTGCAGTAGGTTACTGTATGTAACAGCAAACACTTGTATAATTCAATGTCTGTCGGGATATTAGCTGGGAAAGTAGTTGTTTTAATGACTCTTTGTTTTAGTCTTTGTTGCCTTGTTGTAGATTGAGAAAAGAATCGCACTTTTAATGTTTATAGTATTCTGCAACCAAGTATTTGCAATTTCAATTATACTTATATTCAAAATACTAACCGACTATGAACCGGAACTGACCTGAAAACCGGAAACGGGAAAAAAACCGTTGTTTTGGTTGGTACGAAAACCGGAGCTGCACCGAAAAAAATATCGGTTAATTTCGGTTCGGTTCAAATATGTGCGTTAAGGTTTGCTAAATTAGAGATGATGAGCTAATTTTTATTGCCGAATTAAATAAACAAACAAAAAACGTAGTAGTTTAGCACAACATTTTTATAAATATATAATAAACGTGTTTTTGAACTTCACTTTAAATAAATGTTGTATACGCCTGGCGCATGGAGTAAATATTTCAAGTTTAGAAAAGCCTACGAATTTAGATAGGTCACTTCGCTTCGCTACGCGACCAATCCAAATGTTCAGGCGTTAAAATATATATAATACGTCCACCAAATTTCCAATACTTGGTGGTAGAATATTTAAAATTTGTTTACAAAATTCTACTTTCATCATATAAAATAAACATTAAAATTTCATGAAACAAAAAGTAAACTATTGCAAAATTATGAAGCCTTGGTCTAATGTATGTTTCACCTGTTTGCAATAATAATCAGAGCCAAAGTCGATTAATGTTTCTGCCAGTCGAACGAGGCTTCTGTAAAATTTAAACTGCAGTTGTTTAAAACCTAAGCAGAAGCCTAAGATTGACGTCAAAATTGTATATAAAGGGGGATTTACTTTTTTTATTATTGCTTTAAAAGTTTTGAAATTTAATATATACAGATTAAATTTCAAAACTTTTAAAGCAATAATCAGGCTGGCCAACCCAAACTGCTTCGAGAGCCAAAATACTACTTAAAGTGTTTCAATGGCCGCACCTCAGAAATACATATATATTTTTTTTGCAAAATCAACTGTTTTTCTTATTTAGTTTCTAATTAGACGTTTAAAATACCTTTTTGGCATTTTTTTATATTTTTCATAAACTTCAGAACAAGTATTTATTTGAATAAACAAGAAAAGAGCAAGCGTTAAATAAATGAAATAAAAATACTATATCACAAAATACACAAATAACCAGGGTTCTTGTGATTAAAACATTTTGTTTAAAAACAGTGTTTTAAACATGTTTAAAAACAGCCCTCGTGATTTAAACGGTATGGTTTTAACCATGTTATAACTCTTAAATTTGTTTAAAACATGTTTTAAACTTTAAATTTGTTTAAAACGTTTTTTTATTATCTTAAATTTGCTAAATTATATTTTATACTAGTTCATAAGGATTTTTTACTTAAAATTAGTGTCTTATACGCGTAGCGCATGCATTGAAATTTCGAATTTAGAAAAGCCTAAAAATTTAGTCAAAATCCAAATCTTCAGGCTTTTCTAAACTCGAAATTTTACTTCATGTTTAACCTGGGAGTGGAACCAGTCATTTAAAGCTTTAAATTGAACCCTTTTAAAAAACAACGAATGTCTGAAAATGTACAGCACATAATGGAGGTATGTACACTTGAAAGAAAATCTCTCTGTATATTTCTCTGTAATTGAAAATAATTCTGTTAATTACTATTAATCAAAAATTACTTGGACAATTTAAGAGACGGTTGAATTGTCTTGATGTAACCATTTGTAATATATAATATAACGAAAAAAACTATTCGTGAAAATGCAAACAATGTCTTAATTAACAAGACAATTTAAGACGATAAATATCCATTGAAACAACTACTTTCCGTGCAAATACACCTCCGGATATTGAATTATACAATGAAATATTTAAAATCTTATTTAATTTGATTTGTTACAACGCTCTATTAAAGTATATGTAACATTTAGGTTAAATTCTTTTCAAACCAACTAACAATACAATTTAAAATAAAAGGAGAGATAGCAACAAATTTGAAGAGAATTTGACCTAAATGTTACATATACTTTAATACAGCGTTGTAACAAATCAAATTAAATAAGATATTAAATATTTCATTGTATAATTCAATATCCGGAGGTGTATTTGCACGGGAAGTAGTTGTTTCAATGGATATTTATCGTCTTAAATTGTCTTGTTAATTAGGACATTGTTTGCATTTTCACGAATAGTTTTTTCGTAATTTTATATATTATGTTTAAAGTGTGCAAACTATAAGAGGCATAAGCTTATTTTCTCGAATTCAAATAGTTTTGAATTTAAATTTATCTTGTAACCATTTGTATTTGATTTATTAGAATTTTCTTAGTATAAATATTCTGTTATGTGTTTTTTATGATTAATTTAATTGGGATAATTAACGCTAGGGTTAATCCATATCAAATGGTCCAAACGTGGTTGCTTGACCATTTTAGAAAAAATTGATATTTTTACCATCAATTACATATGAGATCAGTAGTTCAAAACAATGTTTTAAAAAAACAAAGATCGCCGTCATTTCCAAACGGTTGACCGTTTGGAAATGGCGGCGATCTTTGTTTCACAAGGCAAGCCGATTTTTTAATTTGTAAGCTCTTACGGTAAAGTAATTTTTTAAGGACTGGCGAAACAAAGACTAAAAATTCAAACACCATTGTTTTCCTTGCGGTTTGCTCTATCTTTTATATTCTCTTCACAATTTGAATATTTTCAAGTTCAATACTTAAAAACTGTTATTGAAAACAACTGTTTTTATTTCTCAATAGGCCGCTTTTAGGGGAATTTTTGAGTATAAGGGGATGTATATCAAAGTTGATTTTTCGCATGATAATAAACCTAACTAGGTAGCTTGTATTAAAAGTACTTTTAATCCTAATGTTTGTTATGTTATTTTTTTTTAATTTTCAAAGTTTAAGTAGCTTGTATTGAAAGTACTCTTAACACTGATATTTGTTCCCTTATTTTTGATAAATTTTTAAACTTGAAATTTTTGAAATTTTTGTTAACTTTAGGCTTTAATATCTCTGATGGGAGACTTGATAAAATACTGATTGTTTTTATATGTTATGTTTAGATATAATAAAAAACTATTGTAGAAATTTCAACCTGTATATTTGAGTACTTTGGTAGCTACGAATTTTTGAAAATGGTCCTTTTCGCGCCTATTTAACAATGCGTAAACTTGAATAATTCATTAAAATTTTATTATTTGTGAAGTTTTTACTTTTAATAACACCTTTTAAGTTTTTTTTAACATTTAATCTATGTCCAATATAACATATAATGTTGTAGTTCAATTTATAATTAGAATATACTCTATTAATGTTTTTTTTAAATACTCACACGTATAAAGACGACCAAAAATGCATGGTATTATAAAGAGTTTCGAGTCAATTCTAAATAACTCCCAAAGCCAAGAAATCATCAAATTAGCAACTGTAGCTTTCAGCTGCCAGGTGCAGAGCAGTGATCAGTCTCAGTCTTGTCTGTCAAATCAACCAGCGAACAGTGCAGTTTAATTTGATAGTGTTGTGTAATGTATATATTGTAATATAGTGTTTAGTTACTTTTTTTTATTAATTATTTTTTAGTAAAAATGGAGCCGTGTTCTATTGGAATATGCATTGGAGAGTTGTGTCATAAAAACTCTTATGGCCCTGTTTCCAAAGACATAAAACATATGCAGAATTTTGACGATGGAAAACAACTTTTGTTAAAACTGAGGTTGCCAATTACCGTTTCAACAATTTGTGACTACCATGAGAATAAACACATCATGAAGTACAACCATCTGTTCGGTCAATCGTGCTGTGATTCTGTAATAGGTCAGTAGGGGTCATGTGCAAATATTATTTTTGACGAAATTAAATTAAAATATTAATACAAAAATCACCCAAGAAAATATTAAAGAAAAATCAACATTCAGTAAATACGAGAATAACATTAGTCGATCAAAATTTTTTATCTGAAAGAAATAACAAATGCAGCATCGCCTTAAAATAATAAACAAGTACCGGCGCGTGGAGAAATGCTAAGACATACAGAAAGATTCAGTTCAAGGTTTAACCAAGCGCAAACACAACGAATTTGCGAAATCGGGGGAATTGCGTGACGTTAGGGATGGGTGGTATTTCATAACCATATATGGTCTGCGCGAAAGCTTCCATCTCCAGGATCGGGAGGGAAACAGAAGTTATAAAAGCTGTGCGGAGCGGAAAACAGTAGAGTCAAGAGTCAGGAGAGTCAAGAAACAGTTCGAAAGAAGAACATCACGAAAAGCACCACAAGTTCCAAATCACAGAGGGAAATAAGAATAACACAACAAAAATCAAAATTATACAACAAATATAAAAACTATACAACAAAAAAGAATACAAAACAATTAACGGGTGTGGTCAAGCTGTGCGTGGAAAACGGAGGAGTGTTCCCGCTAGTTAATTGCCTGAAAACAATTAACGGGTGTGGTCGTCCCGATTTAGTACTGCAGAGTTATGTTCCCGCTAGTTAATAGCACAAAAACAATTGACGGGTGTGGTCGAGCTGTGCTTGGAAAACGGAGGAGTGTTGCCGCTAGTTAATTGCCTGAAAACAATTAACGGGTGTGGTCGTCCCGAGTTAGTACTGCAGAGTTATGTTCCCGCTAGTTAATAGCACAAAAACAATTGACGGGTGTGGTCGAGCTGTGCTTGGAAAACGGAGGAGTGTTGCCGCTAGTTAATTGCCTGAAAACAATTAACGGGTGTGGTCGTCCCGAGTTAGTACTGCAGAGTTATGTTCCCGCTAGTTAATAGCACAAAAGCAGTTGACGGGTGTGGTCGAGCTGTGCGTGGAAAACGGAGGAGTATTCCCGCTAGTTAATTGCTGATCACAATTAACGAGTGTGGTCGTCCCGAGTTAGTACTGCAGAGTTATGTTCTCGCTAGTTAATAGCACAAAAGCAGTTGACGGGTGTGGTCGAGCTGTGCGTGGAAAACGGAGGAGTGTTCCCGCTAGTTAATTGCCTGAAAACAATTAACGGGTGTGGTCGTCCCGAGTTAGTACTGCAGAGTTATGTTCCCGCTAGTTAATAGCACAAAAACAATTGACGGGTGTGGTCGAGCTGTGCTTGGAAAACGGAGGAGTGTTCCCGCTAGTTAATTGCCTGAAAACAATTAACGGGTGTGGTCGTCCCGATTTAGTACTGCAGAGTTATGTTCCCGCTAGTTAATAGCACAAAAACAATTGACGGGTGTGGTCGAGCTGTGCTTGGAAAACGGAGGAGTGTTGCCGCTAGTTAATTGCCTGAAAACAATTAACGGGTGTGGTCGTCCCGAGTTAGTACTGCAGAGTTATGTTCCCGCTAGTTAATAGCACAAAAACAATTGACGGGTGTGGTCGAGCTGTGCTTGGAAAACGGAGGAGTGTTCCCGCCAGTTAATTGCCTGAAAACAATTAACGGGTGTGGTCGTCCCGAGTTAGTACTGCAGAGTTATGTTCCCGCTAGTTAATAGCACAAAAACAATTGACGGGTGTGGTCGAGCTGTGCGTGGAAAACGGAGGAGTGTTCCCGCTAGTTAATTGCTGATCACAATTAACGGGTGTGGTCGTCCCGAGTTAGTACTGCAAAGTTATGTTCCCGCTAGTTAATGACACAAAACAATCAACGGATGACGTCGGGATCTGCTTGCTAATCAGAGGAGTGTTCCCGCTAGTTGGTTGTCTGGTAAGCTCCGAGATGGTTTTGTGGGTTTCCCATCTCATAATGCAAATGCAGGGGTTATTTAATTTTGCTCCCACAAGTAGAGTCATATACTTTTTGAGTTTAACTAAAATGCACATGGCTTCTAAGTACAAACGAAAATAAAGTATTTTGAGAATATAATTAATTTAAGAAACACAAATTAATTAGAAATGTCATAATTGAGGTCAATGAACTTTGCATCCGTTAAACTCACATCCTGTTTTATTTATTGTCCACACATACTCCTGGTCATTAAAAGGGAAGAAAGACACAGTATTTCCGATAATGCATATTTACACAAACAACGAATCTGTTAAATAAATTAAAAGGGTTACTACATACACAACATAACGTAAATAAAATACAAATTATAAATTTGTACAATACCTAGGGTCGAATCATTACAATTCTATTAAAAAGCATAAATAGACTATAACTATAGGCTTAAGAGATATTTCATTGGACCAAATAAGGATGTCAAAACAAAATCTTGTTGAATTAATACCAGGAAAATCAATATTCACTAACTGTTATACAATGATTTTTGTATTTAAAGAAACTAACAATATGGATGTAGATGAATGTGATGAAATCGATCAAAACTTTGTACTACCAGAAGAAAACATTTGTCAATTAAATTCAGCATGTGCAGCTCTTGGTGTATCTCCTGCATCAAAACTAAGAAAGCTAAGCAATGATAAAAGAACTAAAGCTATTGAAATTATAGTCCATAAAGTATCTGAAAAATTGCGAACAAATCTTGAACATTGTTTTGATCAAACAAACTTTAATGAACAAGAAAAAGATGACAACAGTGCTTTGACTGAGGAGTACTTAAAACTAATTCAATAATAAAATATAAATGTAAAGTTGCAACAAATAATGAAAAAGTGAAAATATTAAGTTTACTTCCGAAATCTTGGTCATGACATAAAATAACATCAGAATTCAATGTCAGCGATCTATTGGTAAAACTTACAAACAAGCTTGAAAAGGAGCAAGGAAAACTTCCTGAGTTAAACAAAAAATCAGGAACTAAAATTTAAAAAAATACAGTGCAGAAAGTCATCCAATTTTATGAAGATGATAAAAACAGTAGATTGTGTCCAGGGAAGAAAGATTGTGTTTCAGTTATGGTGGATGGCAAAAAAGTAACAAAACAAAACCGATTAGTACTCTGTAATTTGAATGAACTTTATGTTGCTTTCAAGGCAGCTAAAATGGATTGCAAGTTCTAATTTTGCAATCCATTTTAGCATCCAAATTTTGCTCTTTTTGTCCTAAATGGTGTATTTTAGTTGGAGCATGAAGGATGCACAATGTATGGGTATGTATTTATCGTCAAAACGTAAAGCTAATGATTGACGGAGCAAAACCTAATGTTTCTTACAAAGATCTGATGGAACTAATTGTTTGTGACATAAACAATCATGATTGCATGATGAATATTTGCACTAAATGCCCAGGTACACAAACATTACTTGACATGTTCAACGAATCAGAAGAAGAATATTGTTTGTCTGAAAACGTGGAATTCAAGCAATGGGTAAATTGTCAGCATTTACCCATTGCTTGAATTCCACGTCAGAAATGATAACAGTAATCAACAGTTGAGATGAATTCTTTGAAAGTTTGGTGGACCAGCTACAAAATCTCAAATGTCATTATTTTGTGTCAAAGAAGGTAGAGCTTTGAAAACCATAAAACAAAATCTTACAAATACTGTGATACTAGCAGATTTCTCTGAAAACTTCACATTTATAGCTTAGGATGAGATTCAAGGATACCATTGGGTAAATGACCAAGCCACAGTACACCCTTTTGTTGTGTATTTAAAACATGGTCATGCAATTAAAAGCTACAGCATGTGCGTTTTGAGCGACTGCAGAGAACACAGTACAACAACTTTTCATGATTTTCAATCTAAAGTAATTCAAAGGATCAAACAACTCGAACCAAAGGTGAAAAAATGCATTTATTTTTCTGATGGTGGAAGTCAATACAAAAATAAAAAGAACTTTGTCAACATCTGTTATCATGAAAGAGACTTTGGTCTAGAAGGAGAATGGCTTTTTTGCCTCATGCAACGGGAAAAATGCGTGTGGTGGTGTTGGTGGAACCACAAAACGGGAAGTGACACGAGCTAGTTTACAATGAACAACACAAAACCAAATTCTTGATATTGGTCAGATGTTCAACTTCTACCAAAATCACATAAAGAATATTTCTTATTTACTCGTCAAATAAACAGATATCAGTCTATACGAAGCAATTGACGAGCCTAAGTCATATCGCCCCATAAGCCTCACCTCCTTTCTCCTAAAATCAATGGAGAAAATCATTGATAGAAATATCAGAGAGAAAGCTCTTCAGTCGTTTCCCCTTCACAAACACCAATTTGCCTATCAAGCAGGCAAATCAACAACAAATGCCCTTCACACACTAACAAGTGTAATAGAGAAGAGCATCGCAAGCAAAGAAGTGGCTCTATGCGCATTCTTGGACATCGAAGGTGCATTTGACAACACCTCCTATAAATCCATAGACACGGCCACCAAATCAAGAGGAATTTATGCCTCCACATCCAAATGGATCCATGCTATGCTCAAAGGTCGTAGGATCACACTGTCCATTGGCGATGAGTCGGCAACTGTGTTCGCAGTAAAGGGGTGCCCACAAGGCGGGGTTCTATCGCCCCTGCTGTGGTCACTAGTTGTCGATGAGCTAATATCGGTGTTATCCAACGACGGTTTTGACGTACAAGACTATGCTGACGACATCGTCATCATAGTTAGGGGAAAGCATGACGATACGGTGTCCAACCGCATGCAGTCAGCCCTTCGGAAAGTAAGTACATGGTGCGTGCAGAAGGGGCTCACTATCAATCCCAACAAGACTGTAATTGTCCTATTTACAGGTCGTAGAAAATTAAATTTTAAGGCACTAACCATGAATGGGACACTCATTGGGCTTTCCAACACAGTTAAATATCTCGGCCTCGCCTTTGACCAGAGGCTAAACTGGAAAACCCATGTAGATAACATCACTGCCAAAGCAGTAAGGGCAATATGGGCTTGCCGCAGGCTATTTGGCAAACGATGGGGTTTACACCCCAAGATGATATACTGGCTTTTCATTACGGTGATAAGACCAATAATCACCTATGGTTCCGTTGTCTGGTGGACGAAGACAACGGAGATCACAACCCAAGCAAGGCTCAGCAAGGTTCAACGGCTGGCATGTTTGGGCATCACAGGGGCTATGAACACCTGCCCCACTGGAGCAATGGAGGCTATGCTAAATCTCACACCTCTGCATCTGCACGTGAAAAGGGAAGCAGCACTGGACGCATTAAGAATAATCCAGACAGACACACCAAAATATGGATACCTTAACGGGCACCTAAAAATCCTCAACACTGTGCGTGAAAGAGCGATATACATGCCCAAAGACTACATGTCAACTGACTACGACTTAGACACAACGATTGAAGTGGTCATCCATGGCCGCCATGATGTTGGAGCGAGGGTCAAGCAGTTACAAGGCTCCTCGATAGTTGGTTCACTGACGGATCCAAAACTGAAAACGGAGTCAGAATCGGTATCACTGGCCCTCGATGCGAGTTATCAAGGGCCTTGGGACGATCCCCATCGATATTTCAGGCAGAAATCGAGGCCCTGAACACATGCGCCCACATATGTTTAGACAGGGGATACAACAAACAGAGGGTTTGCATCTGCTCAGACAGTCAAGCTGCATTAAAGGCAATAAATTCGCCTACATGCAAGTCTAAATCTGTCTGGGAGTGCAAGCTATCCCTAAAGCAGCTGGCTAGGAACAACAGAGTCAAACTGGTCTGGGTTCCGGGACACGCAGGGATCAAAGGCAATGAAATTGCCGACAACCTTGCCAAGGAAGGGTCCAAAACTTCATTTGTTGGACCAGAACCTTACAGTGGAATAACTAAAGTCCGCATCAAGGGGATGATCCGGGAATGGGAAGTTGCTGCCAAAAGTGCTCACCTGAGAAACACACCTGGTCTGCGGCAGGCGAAAAGGTTCATCGCCTTCTCTGCCGTAAGAGCCGGACAGTTTCTCAGGTTAAGCAAGGGCAACCTAAGGCTCATAACCGGCCTTCTAACTGAACACTGTCCTCTGAAGTACCACCTAACCAAGATGGGTCAGACAACTGATGCCAACTGCAGGTTCTGCAACGAGGCACAAGAAACAGCAGAGCACCTACTTTGTGAATGCCCTGCCTTGTCCCTTCAAAGAGGGAACTACCTGTCATCGGCCACTTTAAATACCGAGGAACTGGTACACATTAACCCTCAAGTTATAGTAGACTTCATAAGAAGTCTAGACATTGAGGGACTTAAGTAGGTCAGGGATAGTTACAAAAGATCTTTTAGGTCGAGGTAACTTCGAAAGGCCCAGAGGCCACATGACTCACCGACCCCATACCATACCATACCATACGAAGCAAAGTTAAGAGACAGATTTAACCAGTGCAGACGAATAGTTGGCACAAGACAGTTTCACAAATTTCAAGCTATTAAAAACAGTCAAGTTTGAAGATCATGTAACCACATCTATTGTTAATATTGCACTCGAAATTCAAGATACGATTGCCTGTATTTATGAAGGCCAATGGTGGATTGGATAGGTTATAGAGATAAGTTTAGAGCATAATGATGTAAATATGCTTTTCTACCACCCAGCTGAACCTAAAACTACTTTCAAAAAGTCATCCAGTGATAAGGTTTGGGTGCATCTTCAAAATGTCCTGAAAAATTAAGTGTTTTGGAGCTTACAACATCTACTGGTCGATCACACAATATCTCTCCGAAGCTTTGTAAAGAAATCAGTGAATGCTCAATGTACGCAAATAAAAGAGAAAATGCAAGATATTCTCTAAAAACGAAGTATTCAATGAGTTGTTAATTGGTCTAGAATTAAACCTAATAAGTCTTTTATTAAAAAAATGAACAGTAATAAAGACAATATGTGAAAGTTTAAATTTGAATTTTGAACTAATTAAATTTAATGATTAATAATTGTGTTTCTCAATCATGGAAATAAATAGTTTCAATATTGTAAAAACTTGCTATTAGGTATATACTTTAAATTATAAATATATATAGGTACATAATAATGAACTTGACGCCAAGCGTTAATTATTCCAAGTGTTTCGTTAGCTATTTTTACCTACTTTTAAAAATTCGTAGCTAACAAAGTACTCAAATATACAAATTGAAATATTAGCAGTAGTTTTATGTTGCATCTAAGCACAACATATAAAAATAACAGATTTTTGTCAAGTCGCTCACCAGAGATATTAAAGCCTAAAGTTAACAAAAATTAAAAAAATTTGAAGTTAAAAAATTTATAAAAAATAAGGGAACAAATATCAGTCTTAAGAGTACTTTCAATATAAGCTACTTGGTTAGGTTTATTATTATGCCAAAAATAAACTTTGATAATTATCTCCTTATACTCAAAAATTTCCCTCAAAAGCGTCCTCTTGAGAAATAGAAACAGTTGGTTTCAATAGCAGTTCTCAAGTATTGAACTTCAAAATATTTAAATAGTAAAACGGACATAAAAGATATAACAGACTGCAAGGAAAACAACGGTGTTTGAATTATTAGTCTATGACTTACCAGTCTTGAGAACATGAGTTTTCCGTAAGAGCTTACAAACTCAAAAATCGGCATGCGCGGTAAAACAAAGATAGCCGCTATATTGAAACGGTTAACTATAAATAAATTAAAAACTGTTTTGAACTACTGATTTAATATGTAGTTGATATTAAAAATATCATTTTTTTCTAAAATGGTCAAGCAACCAAATTATTTTTTTCTGGGCCATTTTAAATGGGTTGGCCCGCTAATCAATTTTTTTATTGGATTTTTTATCTAAATATTTTTTATTTATATGTAGTGTTAACATTTGTCTGTTTATTCAGGTATGTTTTAATTTACGATTGTCAGATTAATTAGTATATTTTTTGTAAAAAAGAGATACCGTTTAATAGAGAAACTTAAACTTAAAAAGAAGCGTAACATGCCATTTCTAATAAACATTTACTTAAAGTTTACCATTTAAAAAAATAAATTAATAATGTTCAATATAATAATTCAACACAGATATAAATACTTGTACTTTCTTTTCTTCCTAAAATACGAATTATATTCCAACTTTAGATTCATTGACAAAATGTGCAGATACAAGTCTGAATTTTAAATGTTTTCCTGCATATAATAATTAATAAAACAAAATTCCTGAAAAATTAACTAATCAAGATTTTACAAATCCATACATTTAAAACTTAGCAGAAAATGACGCTATCAAATTTGACTACATTTTGCAAAATATTTAAAAAAATAGTAATTCCGAATCATAAATGATGATTATTTCGATAATATTCTAAGATCTCTTTAGAATGTTTAAAAAAACTCTGGAGCACGAGTCTAAATAACACTAATAACATTTTTCGTAGGTAAAAAGAGTTTTTATTTTTTATTAAATTTTAATATGTAAAGAAATCGATTCCAATTTTTAATATATTTTTTTAAACTTGATTTAATTTATTACATTGTTCTCCTCAAACGCATTACATGTACAATATGATTGGCAATTTTCAATTCTTTTAGATATTATTTAAAAAATACGCATTTTTAATATCTGATAAAACAAAATAATTGAGCACATATTTACTTAGTTGAAATAGGTTCAATATTTATTTTAATAGTAATTAAAATAAAACTTAACAACGCAAAGACGAAAATTCTCTTCTGGTTAGGTTAAAGAAATGAAACCTCTATTAAAAATAAACTAGTTCAGATATTTAAGTTTTCTTTAAAGAATGTTAAATGTTTTTTATTTAATTAAATTTATTTAAATCAGTTTAAATTTAGTTTTCGTCAGTTTCTTACAAAAATATGTAGCGATTATTTAATTATCTATTAAAAAGTTATAGACTCATTCTTTTTATGTAAATTGACAGACTAATTACATATCTTGTTGGTATTCTTATATTTTTATAAAATGTTGTCAAAAGAATAGTATATTTAGTTAGAAGTCCAGAAAAAGGGATTTTTCCGTGCGCGCGTGACATTTCCCGTGTGAGGCGTAGCCGAACACGGGAAGTCATGCAAGCACGGAAAAATCCATTTCTGGACGTGTAATGAACGCTATTTTTTTATTATACTTATCTGAAAACATTATACTTATCTAAAGAACTTAAGGGGAATATAACAGTGGTCTGAAATTTAATGTCAGGTTTATTTAAAAACTAAAGATCCTAGAAAGTTGAAATTTTGACAGCGTATATTAAGCTCAATTATCTAGTAAAATATCGAAGTACTCTTTTTTTAACAATTTGCTTTCAGAGGTATGAAAAAAATAATGTTATATTTTTCAAAATTAAAAAAAATATTCCCATATCTTGCTAGTTTATACTATAAGGAATATAATGTGAACATTTCATAAGGATGCGATAGCTCATGCCCGAGTCAGGTTAAAATAAAAATCTTAAAAAATAAGACCGTAAAATACCGCCGCCTTGCGGATCTTCTCTTAGTTGAACGCGTTGTATACTTATTTGCACAATTATTGGAGGGGCGAGCAGCATGCGGCCAGCGTTTATCCCTGGGGTGGTGAACGCTGCGCGGCTTCGCGTTTGTTTTTATTTTCTTTTCTCAATCATAGTTAACAAAAACGGCTCGCGTCGTTAGCATTTATTCTCGTAAAATTAATATTTCGCAATTATAATCGATATTTTATTGTACTAGTGTTTTATTTTTATGCTTTCTGACTACTAATGGAATAAGTATTTTTTTTATACTGTATGTTCACTAATATAGAAAACACGAAATGTTTCAATAATTTAAATAAAGATGTGTAATATAACTTTAATATTGGCTTTCCTAATTATTTGACAGTGTCGGTATTATTAAATTATTTTTAAAGTGTTTTAAGCTGATTAATAAGCAGAAGCAATCAAATAACAATCAGTCTTGTTCAAATCATTATTTCGTCTTAAATCTTTCGTTGTTAAAACAGTTGTTAAATGCCATTAAACTTTTCGCAATAAAACTATTAAAGTAAATTGTAAAGTTTCAAGCGATCGGACCTATTTGAACTAACTGCGACTTCATCAACGAATCAATGATATCAAAACTATAAGAATAGTAAGAATAACGTCACCAATATGACGTTGTCGTAGATTAATGTTACAAATCAACTATTTTTTACTGAGCACAGGTAATATATGTTTGACGAATGTTTACAAAAATGTAGGGTTTAACTGCGTGCATATTCATTGTTAATTATTTTAGAAAAAAATAGAACTATAATAATAATAGAATTATAATGCATTTCAAATAACAAGCTTCTTGCTCAACATTGCACCGAACCCAATATATTTTATTTCAAATTTTGCTGATTTATGAGAGTCATATTTTGTTAGTAAGTAAATAAGGAATAAATGAATTGTAATTGAATGTTATTGCAATCCTCTATTTATACACATCATCAGTTTGTAAACCCTGTACTAATTATAAAAAAACAGGGCAGCTGTCCGTTTAATTTCTTTCAATCTATTATTTATTTGTTGCATTCATAAAAACTAGAATATTGGATAAAATAAATATTGAAATTCTCCCCAAAATCTGGGGTATTTACCCAATTTGGCAGAGGCCAAATTAATACACATTATTTTCATGGCAATAGCAGTTATCAAAGATAATATTCCTATATAAAAAATATCATTGGAAATCCTATGTTCCGTTTTTTTCATATACAGAGAGTTTTATATAACACCGAACATGTTCATCCAATACAATTTTGACACCTTTATTTTTTAAGTTATGTGTAAATTGGGTTGCCTCTATGACCATTAAAAACTGTAGCCAATCAATCGCAATTAATGCCTCAATTTGTACACACAGGGAGTTTTTCTTTCAAGTATACATGTGAGAATTACACAGTATATGTCGTAAATCTTTAGAAACTCGTTGTTAAAAAAAATAATTTGAAACTTGAAATGAGTGTGTTCCACTCCCAGACTAAGCATGAAGTAAAATTTTGAGTTTAGAAAAGCCTGAAAATTTGGTTTGGTCGCGTAGCGCGAAGCGCGGAGCGGCCAAACCAAATGTTCAGGCTTTTCTAAACTCGAAATTTTACTTCATGCGCCACCGGTAGAAAACACTGACAAATTACGAAGTTTAAAACACACCGATAAACTTTCTATTGCATCAGTGTTTAGTACCGGTGGCGCATGAAGTAAAATTTCGAGTTTAGAAAAGCCTGAAAATTTGGTTTGGCCGCTCCGCGCTTCGCGCTACGCGACCAAACCAAATTTTCAGGCTTTTCTAAACTCGAAATTTTACTTCATGCTTAGCCTGGGAGTGGAAAACACTCGTTTAATGCATCAAATTAAATTCTTTTAATAAACTTAGCATCGGCAAATGTTCAACGTATACTTCTGTATACTTAAAAGACAAATTATCGTTATGAAAATGTTTGGTGTTACATAAATCTCTCTGTATATCCGGCATATAAATATAATTATTTTATTATTATATTTTTAAGAAATAATCTCTAATTTAATAAAATAAAACACATAGTTTGTTCAGTTGTCGAAACTGGAGTCTTAAAAGACTTTTGTAAATACCGAAAAATAACACAGGATCGCTTTCTAACGAATTGAAAACAATACATAGCTTGTATGTATTATCAGCGTGTTTAAATAATACGAATCGACACTTTCCTTCGATCCGTCTTTTTTATACGCTTTTTTTTCGTCTATTCCACGCGACGCGAGACCCTATCCGTTCATGCCAAGAAGCAATGCACAAATGCACAGTGAACTGCCGCTTTTCTCTCTGACTGTATTCGCCCCACTTGTCCTGTAAATTTGGTATCGGATGAGCTACTCTAAACCATGTGGGTCTTTCCAACACGATCGGCGTTTTACACTGCGATAATCCCCTTAAATTATTTTTTTATTCTCAAACTAGTAATTTTTATGGCAGTGAAAAACTACAGCTAATTCGAAAGAAAAAGAAATTGAATACCAGTTTTTCGAAATTTGACCGAGTTAGCACTTTTTTTTAAAGCCAAACATCTTTTTATCGTGGTGAATCAACACCATAAGGAGTCCGATTGTGCGGATTTGGCTTTTTCAGAAAAATAAAATAGAAGTTATACATCGTCACTCACAATTTTTGTGTTTTTCATAGTTCCCATTCTGCCTGTGTTCGTGTTTATATCTGGATTTTACTAGCAGTCATTCTGCTTACTTGTGCCGCTTGGGTTAATATATCATGCGAAATATCATCTACAAAATCAATGTCTTTTAAGTCTGCGTATGTTTTAGCCAAACTTACGTATTTCACTGACGTAAAATTAAACTTCAGTGACAAATACATTGTTGCTACGGAAACATTTCAGAGCGCACGGAAAGGCGCACAAACAAACGTTTCCGTGCGGTGGCTTGAAAAAGCGACGTTTTCATTATTCTAGAGGCATTTGGAAACGAAGTGTTTTCAGATAAGTTTAATAAAAATTAACTCTTCATAACACAATGTCTATTCAAAAATTAAATTTATACTGGTAATACATAGTTTAATTTCCTTTTTTTTTCAGATCTTCACAATTATTAAAGTATTCAATAAAATTCTAATGAGTGTTTACAGTCCTTGTTTAGGCATTAAGTAAAATTTCGTGTTTAGAAAGGCCTGTAAATCTGGATTTGCTGGCGTAAAGCGGCCGGAAAATTAAAATTTTCAGACTTTCGTAAACACGAAATTTTTCTTCATGCGCCAGGCGTGCAAAACACGATGTTAATGTGACGTTTTAAAAACTCTTAATTTTCAGGTTAATACGATAGCAACCCAAAAGTATTAACAGATGAATTTTTCCCAGTTTATAAATCAGATATTTCTATTTAACTTAATATGGCTAAATTTAATAAAACTGACAATAGAAACAATATTTAGGCATAAGCAATAAATTTGGCGAGAAAAGTAAGCGAATTTTCGCTAGATCGGAAACGAATCCTGGTTTCCTGTTAAAATTACTTGAGTATTTTAAAAATATGTTAATAAATACAGAATAGCGTTTGTTCCCGCGGGCCGCACAAAAGAGTTCCAATGGCCGCATGCGGGCCGCGGTTCGGCCGGCCGTGAAATGTGATCTACACTGGCGAAAGAAATTAACGCATCATTTGTGATTTTTTTGATATCTTGGAATCGAGTTTTCTTTGAACACAAACATATTTTTACAATAAGAAATCTTATCAAGCATGCTGTTTTACATGTTGTGTTTTGTCTTTTGTTCTCATGGTTTTCTGTCAATAAATAAAATGAAGCACTTTTCATTATTCTGTCTGTAAGAAAGGTTCATATAAAATTTCTTTTTGAGTTTGTTTTCAAGTAATTGTTAAAATTAAGTGCTAAATAGTGAAGAATGAATATGGATAGACGTCCGAATCTTAATTTAAGCAGTGAAGAAGCTGTGATTGTGGTTACACTTGCAGAAGAAGGTAGGAGTCAGCGTTACATCAGTCAGCGTCTTGGTGTTAATCAATCGACCGTATCCCGTGTCTTGAAGAGACATCGGAAAACTCAGGCATACTCAAGAAGGCCAGGACAAGGGAGAAAAAGGGCCACAACTGCTGTTCAAGACCGTTTTTTAATGATGCAGACGTTACGCGAACGGTTTATTACGGCTCCTAGGCTACAAAATATGCTCGCAGAGATCCACAATGTTCATGTAAGTTCCATTACCATAAGAAAAAGGTTACGTGGTTTTAATTTAACTCCGAAAACAGCGGCAAAAGGACCACAATTAACCGCAGACCATCGCAGAGCCAGGTTAACATTTGCGCAAGAACATGTAAACTGGTTACAGGCCGATTGGGCTAATGTTATGTTTAGCGACGAGTCCAGATTTTGTCTTTACGGCAGTGACAGACGAATGCATGTGTACAGACGGCCAGGTGAACGTTATGCGCAGTGTAACATTGTTCCGACTGTTATGTTTGGTGGAGGCTCTGTTATGATGTGGGGTGGTATCACTTTAGAGGCTCGTACGGAGTTGGTGGTCATACCAAGAGGAAGCATCACGGCAGCGTCTTATATTGCAAACATTTTAGAACCATCCGTAATGCCTTTTGCTCCCTTTGGAGGAAACGATTTCCTGTTTATGCATGACAATGCAAAACCACACAGTGCCCGAATTGTACAACAGTATCTTGACCTAGTGGGTATCAATCAACACAATGCAATGGCCAGCCAGGAGTCCCGATCTTAATCCGATCGAACACCTATGGAACGCGATGGGCAGACGCCTTAGAGCACTTCCTCGGCGTCCAAGCAATCAACAAGAGCTTGGACAAAGATTGCAGGAAATTTGGGAAGATATTAACCAGGATGAAATTAGATCATTAATTAACAGTATGAGCCGTCGCTGTCAGGCAGTTATTCGAGCAAGAGGACGAAACACTAGATATTAAGTCTTATAATCACATGTTAACTTTTTTCCTCTTTTTATATATGACATTATTTTTGTCATTAATGAAAGAAAATGTGTTAAAAATCATTATTATAGTTCAGTTGGTTTTGTTGTTATTTTTTTTGTTTTTAAACATCAAAACTTTATTTTTAAATTAAAAAAATTAATGTGATGCGTTAATTTCTTTCGCCAGTGTAGTATCTAGCTAGATCACATTACAAAATCTTTGTCGGATTTAATTTTTCAAATCTCCTTAAAAATTTCGAGTTAAAATTTGTTTTTTCTAGAAGTTGTTGTTTTATCAAAAAACGCATCCGACAAATTCAATTAGTTTATTCTTCAAAATACGAGTTATATTTTTTTTTTTTAGAAAATAATATTTTATCAAAAAAGCATTCGATAAATTCCTTATTTCGATTTGTAATACAAATCCGTTTTCAGAAAAAAAATCCAAAAATTATTAAGCAAGGTAAATGGATTTTAAAATAAATTCTTAATTCTTCTGTTTACGGATTGTGACGCGTTTTTTGTCTAATGTTTTCTAGCATATATCAATAAAAAACGACTAATACATATACATACAGAGAGTTTTATATAACACCAAACATTTTCTCAGCGAGAATTTTTCTTTTAAGTATATATATGCATACGTTGTCATTTTCCGACGCTCGGTTTATTAAAAGAATTTAATTTGAAGCTCTAAACGAGTGTTTTCCACTCCCAGGCAAAGCATGAAGTAAAATTTCGAGTTTAGAAAAGCCTGAAAATTTGGTTTGGTCGCGTAGCGCGAAGCGCGGAGCGGCCAAACCAAATTTTCAGGCTTTTCTAAACTCGAAATTTTACTTCATGCGCCACTGGTACAAAACACTGATTCTATGCAAAGTTTAGCGGTGTGTTTTGAACTTCGTAATATGTCAGTGTTTTGTACCGGTAGCGCATGAAGTAACATTTCGAGTTTAGAAAAGCCTGAAAATTTGGTTTGGCCGCTCCGCGCTTTGCGCTACGCGACCAAACCAAATTTTCAGGCTTTTCAAAAGTGGAAAACACTCGCTTAAAGCTTCAAATTAAATTCTTTTAATAAACCGAAAATGTACAACGTATGCATAATATATACCTAAAAGAAAAATTCTTGCTAAGAAAACTGTTCGGTGTTACGTAAAACTCTCTGTATATATTTTTGGACACTTACAAGCGGTAAAACCCTGTCAATAAAATTTAATAGTTTAAAGAAATTGGTATGATTTTTTACAGAAATAAAATATTTTCATGAAACAAAAGAAAAGAACAATGATTTTATACAATCTAATCTTTAATTGTTTAAAACCTAAGAAGAAGCTTACATGTTTAGTCAAAATCAATGATGATTTTAAATTGTTCCTTAAAAGTTTAATAAAGTTTTTTCATAATGATGACTTGTTCATAAAACAAATAGAAACAACAGTTAATATATTAAGAATATGAATTTATGTAATTTGTAATGGGCATTAGATGGCGTTCTTGTGTATAATTTAAGCTTCAACCGATTAAAACAATTAAAACCTTACATTTTCAGTCAAAATAGACATTTTAAATTTTTGCTTCGAAATTAAGAAAAATAGTTTATAGGATGTCTCCTTCGTAACTTGCTTCCTAATTATGACATTTTTATAAAACGAGGAACTAATCAACAGATAAAGAACGAGGCTTTTATATAATCTAAGTTACTTATTTACAACTCAATCGGATTGAATGAATTTTAAATTATATTTTCGGAAGATTAATCTAAATTAAAAGATTCTGATGGTAACAGAATATTTTTCAAAATAGGAGTTTCTATCAGAGCTGGGATAAATCCCCGTAAAAAGGATTCGAATCACGATTCCGAATCACCTAATATGATTCGAATCACGAATACTCGAATACAGGATTCGTAAGAGATAAATATGATTCGAATCAAAGATTCGCATCCTGTTTTTTCGAATCACGAATACAAATCCTTTAAGAATAAATTTGATTTTATATTTTTTTTGCAACCATTAATATATAAATATCGTTACCAGTTGTTTTAACTAAAATATTCAAAACCTAATTATTTATTATTTACACTAAACATCGTTGATAACAGACTAAATATCTGATTTCCTGTTACTCTGATTAAAGATGTATTTGTGTGTTGATGAACTTCACTTCAAATTAGTGTTTTGTACGCGTGTCGCATGAAGTAAAATTTCGAGTTTAGAAAAGCCAGAAAGTGTTCACGGGGCTTTTCTAATCTAAAATTTTATTTCATGCTTAGCCTGGGAGTGGAATCAGTCGTTCAAAACTTCAAATTGAACTCTATTATAAAATCGACGCATGTCTGAAAATTACGTAAATAAAAATTCACTGAATATCATCAAAAACGGGAATGTCAGAGAAAAGTCATGGAATTATATTCAAATTAACTAAAACACTAACAAAAAAGCCATATGATATTATTCTACCATGTATCATGGCCGGCGATCAAGATGGTCGTGGTGCAAATAGCTCAAGTAATCTTAATAATAAAAATTGTGAAACCAATGAGTTTACTCCTAAAGTCTGCCGCTGTGGAGCTGTGGCCAAGTCAGGTGTAAAGTGCATGCTGTGTAAATCAATGTACCACACTAGCTGCTACAAAATATTGAAAACCTGCTGTGGTGTGCCCTTATCAGACGTCGGAGGAGCAGTGACCGCGGATGCAGGAGAAGTCGACTTTCGAGCGGAAGCGTATTACATATTAAAAGAGCGAGTAAGTAACCTAATGCAAGAGAAAATTAAACAATTAGAATCCGAAAACAAATTCCTTCGGTCAGAGGTTAAAGAAATCCCGCCAAAATCGCCTCTAAACAGCCAAAACACACTTGAAGTGAGCTCTTTTAGTGCGAAAGCAGCTAAACCAATCACTCTAAAATCCACTGCAGCGAAAACTCGGAACAAAGAGGTAAATTATTCTGAAGTACGCGTGAACAACGAGAGCCCGGTGATAACGCTGACCTCAACCACTCCGAGCGGAAAACACTTATCATCCACCTTGTCCGAAACAAAGAATGGAAGCAAAAACAGTGCAACCGCAGGCATCTCGAATGATAATAATAATGATTTTATCACTGTCTCCTATAAGAAGAAACGGAATAACAAAATAAAAAACACCGTAATTGGAACGGGCGCACTCAGTACAACGTTGGAAGCCGAACCTAAAAAATCCTGGTTATTTATAAAACGTATCAAAAGTCACGTTACGGAAAATGATATAAAAAACCATATCCAAAAATTAACAAAATCAAATAATATATCATGCGAAAAATTAAATACAACCTACCCGGCTTTTAAAATTGGAGCCGATTTCATTCACCATAAAACACTTACTGATACCTTGAATTGGCCCGAAGGCATAATTGTTGAGCGTTTTCTTTTTCGCAGATCACGCCTCAAAACAACAACCACTTAATTATAATAAAACACACAAAAAAGTAATGAAAAGTAATTAAATACGTCTAAATATTTTGTTTATTAATGTTCAGTGTATTAGAAATAAAATTAATCAATTGGAGGCTTTTTTGATTGACAATACATTTAATTTATTATGCATAAGTGAGCACTGGTTAAGCAGTGATGAGTTAACTTTTTTTAAATTAAGAAACTATCAATTAGGAGCGCACTTTGCACGCAATATATTTATACATGGGGGAGTTTTACAATTAAATTGTACACAATATACGTGCATTACACTCGATCACCTTACAAACCTCTCAAAGGAAAAAGTTTGTGAAATTGCAGCAACGCATATTTCAATATTGTCTCTTACAATTGTAAATATTTACCGCTCTCCATTAGGGGATTTTGATGAATTTTTAAATATAATTGATAAATTATTAAGCAGTATTAACAAAGATAATTTCATTGTTATAGGTGGTGACTTCAACATAAATTTTAACTTAGGCAACCAAAAATCAAAGCTTTTCTGTGACGTAATGGCTACATTTGGGCTAAGGAGCACGGTTACGTTCAGTACTAGGCTTAGCAATTGTATTGACAATGTTTTTACAAATATAGAGCCTTCTAATATCTCGGTTTCATCCGCAGATCCCGGATTCTCTGACCATAAGGGTATAATAACTGAAATTGAGTTATTGGCAGGATCTCTTAATAAACAAAAAGTCAGGGTTAGGCCTGTTACTGAACATGGCCGACTATTGTTCTACACTCGTGTTGAAAACATAGATTGGAATTTTGTACATAATAATAGTATCAGTCTGGAACATAGATTTGAACACTTCCTCAATAACATCGAGATGAACATTCATAATGCTTTTCCCGAGAAATACGTCAGTCAATCAAACAAAAAATCTGATCATTCCTGGTCATCATCTCAGAGAAATGCGTAACACACTTCACCTGTTAAGAGACGCTAGTAGAAAGATTCCCCATCTAAAACCAAACTATCAGAATTACAGATGTGAGTACAATACAGCCATAAAGCACGCGAGAATTAAATCTAATGAATTGTATATTAATGGATCTGGAAATAAGATGAAGGCCATGTGGTCACTGATTAAGCCTAAGAGTAACAACAATAACGTATGTGAAATTAGTGCTAATGAATTCAATCATTTTTTTAGCATGGTGCCATTAAAGTTACTCACTGAATTACCATATCAATCCGTTGATCCAATTCAGTTTTTAGTTAAGGTGAACGCCAAGCCAATAAATTCTTATTTCAGTTTCAAAGAAATTAGTTCTATTGTAGTCAGAGATGTCATAAATAAACTGAAAATATCAAGTAGTCAAGATATATACGGCCTGAGTACACGCTTACTTAAACAAATAATTACTTGATAATACAACCTCTAACTAAATTAATAAACTGTTGTCTTTCCTCAGGAACATTTCCTACTTGCCTGCAGCGTGCACGTGTAATACCAATTTTTAAGTCTGGTGATATTAATAGTAGCAACAACTATCGTCCAATATCACTCCTACCCACCATATCTAAAGTCATAGAACGAGTTATGTTTGACCAAGTGGTTGACTTTCTGGAGACTCAAAAGCTACTGGGAGTGGAGCAGTTTGGTTTTCGCCGGGGAAGATCTACGGGCGACGCAGTTAGTGCTTTTACTCAAGCTATCAATGACGGATTCGAATCCGGTAACTATACATCTGCGACGTTCTTAGACCTTTATAAGGCATTTGACTGCGTCTCTCATGAGCTTCTTCTGCGAAAACTGTACTGCTATAATCTGCACCCAAACAGCTGTCGCCTCATTAGTTCTTATTTGGCTAGAAGGTCTCAACGAGTATTTCATAATGGCGAGCTATCTGAAGCAGTATGGTTAGACTGTGGTGTACCGCAGGGCTCCATATTAGGGCCTTTGCTTTTTATACTTTATATAAATGACCTACCGCCACAAAGTACTGACAGTTTAACCGTTCTATTTGCAGATGATACGACTCTCTTCAGCACTGCTACCCAGCTTAATGATGCCAATGGAATTAATGAGGATGCTGTGAAGGGTGCTGTGGATTGGTTTGCAGCAAACAAACTAACTGTCAATCCCAATAAGTCGACCAATGTCACATTTTCTCTAAAAACAGATATTGTTCCCAGCGACGCTAAATTTCTGGGCATTCATCTTGACTCGAGATTAACATGGCATAAACATGAATGCGAAACTTCGAAAAAAATCTGCAGGTCCATTTACCTCCTCAGGATGCTCAAAAACTCGCTGCCACTAACAGCTCTTTTGGCGGCCTACTACTCGTATTGTGAATCACACTTAACCTATGGCATTCTCTCTTGGGGTCATTCAAGCTGCCTTAAAAGACTGTTTGCTTTGCAACGTAGGGCAATTCGTATACTAGCGTCCCTTGATTATAGAGCCGATTGTCGGCCTGCGTTCATCCATCTAGGTATAATAACTCTTCCTTGTCTTTTTGCGTTGAAATGTCTTACGCATGTACATAAGAATCTGAATTCATACAATAAACATTGTGAGGGTCATCACCATAAGACAAGAACTAATAGGCTAATTAAGCTGGACCGTCAGAGACTTGCTAAGACACAAAATGGTATTAACTTCATAGGCCCCAAACTCTACAATAGCTTACCAGATAATATTAAATGTTTACCACTTTCAACGTTTATACACTCTTTGAAAACATACATTGCTAAGAAAGCTCATTACAGCATCAATGATTGCCTTACTGATGGTTTTGCTGGACTACGCCTTATACCACAAAATTAATTTACTTTTCATTACTAAATTATATTTAATTTTAATGCTTTTATCCTTAGACTTTATCTATTTTAATGTGTTAGTTTTATTTATACTTATATTTCAACTGTAAACTGTAACTTCTTTTAAAAATGATTTTCCAACGATACAGTAAGCTTACCTATGATATCAAATAACTTAGTCATTTTATTTTTTGTTCACCTTATTTTTTACGTTTATATTTAATCTAATTGCTTGTATCTTTAGACTTGTCTATTTTAATGTGTTTTTACTTATTACATATATTTTAACTGTAACCTGTAACGTCTTTTAAAAGTTATTTTTTCAACTATATAGTAAGCTTGCCTGTGATATCTAATGGCCTAGTCATTTTTCACCTTGTGTTATATACTTTAGTATACTGCTATAATTATATAATCATTATTTAAACATATATTTGTAATTTTTTGTTCTATGTATGGAAATTATCATCATACTATCTACTTCAGTATACGAGTGTACCCAATCTATAGCTTCAACTGTATTATAAAATTTAGCACACTTTTACAAACTTGTATTACATCATTGTATTTATTTTTGTATTTATTTTTGACTTATGTAAACGAACCGTAATTGCATGAATAAATTCTATTCTATTCTATTCTATTCAATTTGACAAAATCATCAGACAAATTACAAAACACATAATAATGTATAAAATTAATTTAAATATTGACAAAAACAATGAAAACAATTTAACAAAATGTGGGGTTTCCCACAGAAGAATGTTATATCAAAAGGCCAGGGAAAAAAATCTTGAATCAGGAAAATGCCAGAAAAATTTAACATTTTAGATTGTGGCTACCATGTCAGTTTTACTTCAAATAATATTAAACAAAATTTTTAAAACAAGATTGGTATCTTTAATAACAGTTTGAAGTTTCGAACGAGCGTTTTCACTCCCAGACTAAGCATGAAATAAAATTTCGAATTTAGAAAAGCCCCGTGAACATTTGTAGAGGGTCGCACAGCGACCCAAACTTTTCTAAACTTCTAAACTTTTCTAAACTAGAAATTTTACTTCATGTGCCACGCGTATAAAACAATACTAAACATCGCTAAATGTGCAATATCTACAACATATATTAAAAAACAAATTTGGTCACATTCTAAAAGATTACTTTGCGAAGGTTTGCGATTTATTTGATTCATTTATTTTCTTAAATAATGTCGCTAGGATGTCGCGCGTAAAACAGTTTTTTTTTTATTAGTCAATTCAATATAGCGCGCATTCTAGTGAATTTATTGTAGGATAGAAATAAACGAAAAACAATTCAAATGTTCGCAAACAAACCTTTTGAAATGTGACTGATTTAATTTTCCAAAATTTGAATAGATATTGGAGAAAAAATCAAATATAAGCCGTGGTTACGCTACTATACCAATGTTTTTAATTTTTTTTTTATAAAATAAAGCTAAAAGTCGGAAGCATTTTACTAGGACAAGCACGAAATTGGTACTTTACTACAAGTATATATACAGGGTGTACCGTTAATGTTGAGAAATGGCTTAACCATAGATTCTTGGGATCAAAATATGATGATTTAACACAACGTATCTATATCCAAAACTTTGCGGTTAAGCCGGAATTAGTCTTCAAAGTTCAAAAACATATTATTAATTTTATTTGTAACGAGTGAGCGCTATATTCGATCCGACTAAAATTTATTATAGTTGATTAAAATATAATACATCACTTAAATTATTATAGTTATGATTGATTGACAAGAAGTAGTAAAACAGTATTACCACTACATAGAAACTAAAATATGTTTTTACAGGCCGTCATTATAAAAAGAAAAAAATACTACTTTTAAGATTGGTTCATTTTAAAGTTTTTTTGCCTCTTAATAATGTTTGATGTCTTGTACGGTTTTGCCACTAAAAAATAAAATATGAGTATAGTATCCTCAATTTCCTTGGCAAAATCCGAATACAAGCAACATATCTGTTTGCTCTGAATATGAATAATTGTAAACCATAATAAAGATAATAATTACCACCAGGAAAACTAGATTTAGTTTTTACTAAATAATAAAAAATAATTTATTTGCATTTTATTTTTTATAGCAAAACCGTACAAGATATCAAGCCTTATTAATAGAATAAAATGCTTTTAAATGAACTAATCTTTCAAGATGTATTTTTTCACATTTTTATTAGGTGAGCCAATAAAAACATATTTTAGTTTTTATATTATTTGACCATTGTTTTTTATACCTTTTGTCAATCAATTATGACCATAATAACTAAAATGATATTTTATATTATGATAATCAACCATAATACATTTTAGTCGATCGAATATAGCGTTCAATTGTTATAAATAAAATAAATAATTTTTTTTAAACTTACAAGACTAATTCCGGCTTAACCGTAAACTTTTAGATATAGATAACTTATGTTAAATCATCATATTTTAATCGAAGGAATCTATGGTTAAGCTATTTTCCTACATTAAGGGGACATCCTGCATATATAAGTATTTCTTTAAAATATTTTATCCCTAAATACGGATATAATTGTGTAGACAATATGCAGAGTTTTATACCGTTAGATAACGGTCAACTATCGAATATGTGAATATTTTTATGTAAGCAAATGAGATATTTCAATATTCTAATTCCCACCAACAATATAGAGAAAATATTTGTAAAGCATTCCAAATTTTAATTATGTATTAAAATGTCAGCTATTTTTACAACTGTCAATTTCAGAGTATTAAATAATTTCCCCAAAAATACAATACAATACAAGCTATACAAACTACTTATAACGAGTTATTTAAACAGTAAACAAAGTTTAATTTAAAAAGTTGCTAAGCAGAGGCACAATAAAATAAACAGTGTATCGATTACGCCCCGCGCATTCACCACAAATACATTGCGTTTAATTTATGTTCGCTATTGTCGCGTGATTATTTCAATTATACGAGTTTTATTTTTGATTGAAGTAATCATTAAATTTTAAATTGGAATTGTATTTTTCATTGGATTATTGATTAAAATTTGTAAACATCGAGGTAATTTCGCCTCGTTCTGAATATAAAATTAATGTTGAATAATTCCAACATTTATTAAGAATTATAAAATCAAATTACGTGTATTGTGGAATAACTAATACTGATTTATGCTATTTTGGGTCATTGAATTTAATAAATCGATTTTATAAGAAAATTATATTTTTATAAATAGGTATTCAAGGTATATATGTTTACTTATATTAAATATCACTATTTTGTCTTTCAATGCCTATTGTAATCCCGCTACAATTGTTTCGCCACACTATGGCTTCTTTAGACGAACATTAGTCTGCTCGGGTATATATCAGGGTTGTTATGTATAAAACATTTTGTTTTAAAACAGTGTTTTAAACATGTTTAAAACCAACCGTCGTGTTTTAAACGGTTTTGTTTTAAATATGTTTTAAATCTTAAATTTGTTTAAAACATGTTTTAAACGTTAAATTTATTATCTTAGATGTGTTAGATTATATTTTATACTACTTTATTAAGATTGTTTATTTACGTTTTTAAATGTTAGCCAAATTTTTGTAGATATTTAAAATTACATGATTAAACATTACTTTTTATTACAATATAAAATATCACAACTGTGTGTGCATAAATTGATTTTTAAATACAGGGAATTTTACGACATTCTTTGTTTGTTTTAAAGATTTCAATTTAAATCATTAATCGAGGGTTTTCCACTCCCAGACTAAGCATGAAGTAAAATTTCCAGTTTAGAAAAGCCTAAAAATTTGGATTGGCCGCGTAGCAAAGCGGAGCGGCTAATCCAAATCAGGCTTTTCTAAACTCGAAATTTTACTTCATGCGCCACACGTATAAAACACAGAAATATCGTTAAGTTTAAAATATACGGCTTTAGCAATCTAATATGTAGATGTGAATAAAAAGTGAGTCAAATTCTGCGCTGAACAAATGGTTTAAAACGGTGATTATAGGCAACCCAATTACTCTAACGTATATTAGGTTGCCTATAATCGTTGTTGCATGTGTGTGTTTTTTGAACTTCGCTTTAAATCAGTGTTTTTAAGCGTAGCGCATGAAGTAAAATTTCGAGTTTAGAAAAGCCTAATTTGGATTGGCCGCTCCGCTTCGCTACGCGGATAATCCAAATTCTAAGCTTTTCTAAACTAGAAATTTTACTTCATGCTTAGTCTGGGAGTGGAAAACACTCGTTAAAAGCCTTAAATTGACCGCTTGGAAACAACGAATTCCCGCAAAATTTAAAATCGCTGTAATTATCGGGATATGTATACTCAAAGGAAAAATTCCCTTTATGTTCTGTTTAAACACGTTTTAAACGTGTTATAAACATGTTTTTAATTGTTAATATTTTAAACACTGTTTCAATGAAAAAAACACGTTTTATAAAAAAAACTGTTTGTTTTAATTAAAATGAAAAAAAAAACGTTTTTTTAACAACCTTGGTATATATACACAAAGATTATAAGTTTATGAGAGGGTGGGATTTTTTGAAAACTTTACATTAAGTAGTGTTGTATTTGTGAGGCTCAGTTGGTCGTTAAGAAGATGTCCTGTGAATTGTCTTTTGTTTATTTCCATACTTTCCATGATGTTTAATTTCCGGCCTTTTTCTTGTCCATGTAAGATCTTGAATTTTTCGTCGAAGTGCTGGTTCTCTTCGATGAGGTGGTTTGCATATGTATAGTTGGTCTTTCTGGTTATATGTTCATTTATTCTATTCTCAAACGATCTTTCTGTTTGTCCAACGTATCTTTTTAAAGACTGCCCCTTTGCAAGTTAGCAAATAGATACCGCTTTGCTGAGTTTTTATCGTTGTCTTTATTATTTTTAAATATTCTGCCTAATGAATTATTGGTATTAAATGCAATAATAGGGCAGCTTGGTGGTGTAGTGGTTAGAGTGTTGTACTGCCACGACACGGACCGGGGTTCAAATACCGGCCTAACAAGTTGTCTGCATTTATATAGGTTAGGATAAAAATGCCAAACACTCCGTCTTCTCGGATATGACGTTAAATGCATGTAGGACCCGTGTACTGCCTGGATGTTGCGTGCACGTTAAAGATCCCTACCGGCGGGTTGGAACTCCCACCGGGTTCGGCAAAATTCCCGGATAGCTGTAGACCTAATCTCCGGCGTCATGATTGGCCTTAGCAGCGGAAATAGATGACGTAAAACCCAAAATAAAAAAAAAAAATGCAATAATAATATTAATGTTTTTTTAACATTTTTGCAACTTTTTCACTACTTTTACTAGTATATGTTATTGACTTATAACTGTTTGAAGATTTATCTTCAATATATTTTCAACTTGTTTCTCATTGATCACTTGATGAAACATGATTAAATATTTTTTTTTATTTAAAACTTAATTTAAAATAAAATCACTTGGTATGTTTCACTAATTTTACTTCTTTATTCCGAATAGTTTCGGCTATCAGCCATTTTCCGGGCTAGATATGTGGACGATGTGTTCTGCATTTGGACAGGTACTCTTAGACAGTTAGACATTTTTACACAATTTTTAAATTCATTAAATCCAAAAATACAATTCACTACAGAAATAGAAAAGGATAATACTTTAAATTTATTAGATCTAACCATTACAAAAACTAAAAATAACCTAACATATAAGATTTATAGAAAAGAAACATTTACAGATACTATTATACCTACCAGCTTCATCAAACACACATAATCAAATCAAATATAGTATGTTTCATTCACTAATACATAGATTGTTAAACATCCCGTTGAATTCGGAAAACTATTTCATTGAACTCCACACCATAAAAACAATCGCAAAAAACAATGGTTACAGTGAAAATATTATCGATCAAATAATCAAGTCAAAAAAACAGAAACAACTCATGAAATATTTTTATATGGATACAGAGAATGAAAAGAAAAATTGGAATAAGTTAGAATATGTTGAAAATCTAACACCGTTAATCAAAAATTGTTTCAAAGGGAATAAATTTAACATAATTATGACCAACCCCATTAATCGTAGCAAACTTTTAGTTAACAATAAATTTAAACAAGAGAAACTATGCGACAGTGGAATATACGAACTGCAATGTGGAGAATGTGATGCAATATATATATTCGACAGACAGGTAGACATTTTAAAACTAGATTCGATGAACACCGTAAAGATATAATTAATAATATACAGTCTACGGGTCTGTCCAAACATTGTAACACATTCGGACATTTTTTCAATCCGAATAATTTCAAAATCCATTATACAGGAAATAAAGGTCGTATCCTCAACTTCCGAGAAGGCTTGGAAATTAACAGAGCCATAAATTTAAAGAAAAACGTCGTCAACGACAACGAAGACATCTGGACATCCCCGATCGCGAACGCTCTTATTGCCTTATGGCCTTTTTGTAAATCTGTATATATTTACTGTAAAACATTATTTTTGTATATTCCTTGAAAATGGCTGATAGCCGAAACTAGTCGGAATAAAGAAGTAAAATTAGTGAAACACACCAAGTGATTTTATTTTAAATTTAATTTTTAAAAAATATTTATCTTCAATAACAGGATAAATTGAATTAATAATTATATTTCTTTGTTTTTTTAATATTATTTTATCAATTGTGGATTTTTTGAAACATTTTTTGTAGGTTATCTAAAATGTAATTTTTAATTCTCTATCGTAATTATTTTTAAAACAATCTCTGTGACAAAAAATAATTACGATAGAAAATAAAAATTATATTTTAAATTGCCTACAAAAATGGTTTGAAAAAATCTACAATTAAGAAAATAATAGTGATATTTAATATAAGTGATTATGAACTTTCAACAATAATCAGTGTTAAAACTTATGATTAAATTTTCATTATTATTTTGTTAAAATTTAAAACGCTTATTTCATTGTCCTTTGGATTGTATTATTTTCATTATAATTATAACTTATCAATTTTCGATCTATTTTTTAGGATAAAATGAACATCTGGCGATCACGCGGTGTCCACGTGGTCCTGCGCCAGGCGAGTCGGAGCGGCGCGCGCGCCTCTCCCACTCGACTCGCGGCTTGTCCCCACGGCTGCGGCCGGTCCCCACCGCTGCGGCCGGTCATAAAAGCGCCGGACGGAGCCGTAATTCTTCAGAATTCTCGCTCGCCTTGAAAACTCCACCATCAGCAGCAGACTCGAAACGAAACTCTCTCCAACCGGACTTAGTGCAATTGTTCACATTTCACTTCTCAACACTTAGTCTTATTTTCATTTTAATTCTTTCTACACTTAGAAAATTTTAGTAATTAATTTTCAGCTAGTTCGTAGAAAGAGTGAGTTTCGTTTGGAGTCTGCCACCACACGGTATATGTATATATCTTTTATTTTATTTTTGATTTAATTGATTTCAATCACTTTGACAGTGAACATTCATATTTTGATTTTGTCTTGTTTTATTAATTTTACCAACTCGCAGAGTTCACACTCTAAACATTTTTACCTTCACCCTGTAAAGTGTCTTGATTTGAGGGATCAGTTTAATGCACATGAGGAACGTGGGGCACCTAGCGGAAATCAGTGTGCATTGTCTGGTTTACTTTAATCAGATAACTATTGAACGCTAACAGCTCTTTACGCACGTGGGGAACCTTGCGGAACTAGAGAGTTCTTAGTTTTCTCCCCTTTTACCTTCTGACCGTTTGATTTGGGGTATTGGAGTTGAGGTATTTGATGCACGTGGGGTACCTTGCGGAATTCAATGCACCAGCTCTTTTACTGCAGTTAAATCAGTCAGCAGATCTGGTAGTTCAATAAATACGTGGGGAACCTTGCGGATTTGTTGGGTTCTCATTTCGAAGATCCTGATTCTATCAACAAAACCTTTATTAGGGACTTTGCGAGTACATCAATCAGTATTAACTAAATTAAAGACTGACAGGACAGAATCATAGCTAATTTGTTCTGGTGGTTAGGTTAGCGAGAATTTTCATTAAAAGATACAAGTGAGTATCTACGCTAACACTTGCATGTGTTATATTAAGTTTTGTATTTCTATTGTATTTGCGGTGAAGCCGATTGAGTTTAAATACTGTAACTTAATGAAGAAGAAAACCTCTATAATTCATATTTGGGTAACTATTATTGAAACTTGAAGTGTTCGTTGTTGTTTCTGATCTCTGAGAATTATTGATTGTGTTCTAATTATATTTAAGGCTTAAAAGACTGAATTTAATTTTATTAAGAGAATTTATATTTTGTTGAACTCGTTGATTTTATTTTGTTTGAATTCTAAATAAATATTACAACTATTTTTGGTGCTTTATTCCTTTGATTGACATTGAGCTGATATTTAATAAATCGATTGAAGCTTGTTGATGTGAATTTTTTCTGATAACCCTTTTCAACCTGAAAGTGAGATAAATTGTCCAGCTAAGTAAGAAGATTTAAGAACTTTCCTATGCTATCAAATCCAGGTGTAAAAATAATATTGTTCGAGCTCAAGGAACTTTCACAGTCCACTGTTCTGCCAGTTGTTGAGCCGATTTTTAATCGAATTTCGAACAATCAGCCTCATCGATTAAGTATACCGGGTGTACCATTTAACCTGACAAATCAAAATAACTCGAAAAATACGCATCGTACAAAACTTTGAAATGTCAAATAGGAACCCCCATTTTTTTTATTGAAGATTCGGATTCTACGGAAAAAAATACATAAGTTTTCATTAAAACATTATTTGAATTCATAATAAAATTTAAATTTAATTTAAATTTAAAAATTATTGTATTTTTTCTATTTTAATTTGTATTTGTGAGATGTCCAACACATTTTAATTGTACGAATCCCGAGATAGCTGGCAAGCTAGCTTAGTACAATTATTTTACGTCACACATTGTCATTGTCATTCTCTTCTAACTTTTCATCATGGATGTATTTGTACAAGGAAAAATTGAAATGATTTTTATTTATGGTGAATGCAGGCGAAATTTCGACGATGCTGTCAATTTTCTACTGACGAAAGTGTACAACCGCACAAAAGAATGCGTAGAGCTACTGTTTATGGAGAAAATAATTAAAAAGCAGTGCTAGCTGCAGTGGATCATAATTCACATGCCAGTATCCATACAATTTCAAATCAATCTGCAATTCCTGCTACAAGTGTTTGGAGAATTCTCAGATCTCATAAATTTCATCCGTATCATGTGTCCTTGCACCAGGAATTAACTGACGATGACTTTCAAAACCGACTAACGTTTTGTCAATGGGCAGTTGAGAGAATACAAGTAAATCTGAACTTTTTTGCTCGTGTGCTATTCTCTGATGAATCCAGATTTACAAACCACGGTGATGTTAACCGCCATAATATAATAATAAGTCTTTATTGCCCAACAGGAAAATTACATCCCAATTACAAGACAATATGTAAAATAGATTAATTACATGGCCGTATGTGTGTATACATATACAAATAAACAAAAAACGAAAAATATTATGTTAAGTTATTTGCTCTTTCAAATGTGATAATAGAGATTTAATGTTGTGATAAAATATGTCGCAGGAATAAGGTAACGCATTATAAACACTACACATAATGAGTATTGGCGATTTAAGTTTATAGTTGGTTCTACATGGTGGTATACTAAACGTAAACTTTTGTCTTCTGCAAAAAGTTGGTATGCGCAACCGCACTTTGTAAAGAAGTTCAGGGGAGTCGATTGAATTGTGTAGTGATTTATATAAGAAAATGAGTGATGTCTTTTGACGACGTAATTCAAGTGATTCAAAATTAAATGTGTTTAACAATGTATCATGATCAAATCCTCTAACCGGATATAGACCATTACGCTTATAAGATAACATTTTTAGAAATTTTCGCTGTACACTTTCTATCATTTTAATTTGATTTTGTGATTGTGGATACCACACTAAAGCAGCATATTCGAGCTTAGAGCGCACATATGAATAAAATAGTTTTTTTAATACATTAATATTACTGAAGTCTGATGTACTGCGATAAATAAAACTTAGTGCTTTAAACGAATTTTTTACTACTGACTCAACATAATGATTAAAATTAAGATTGGAGTCGAAATAAACTCCAAGATCCTTAATGAGAGTAACATTTTCTAAGTAACAATTGTTAATTGAATAATTAAATTTGACAGGGTTGGATAATCTAGTGAACGTTAAATATTTACATTTGTTTATATTTAGTTTGAGTCCATTATTTTCACACCAGAGGGCAACTAAATTCAATTCATCTTGCAGCTGTAGGCTGTCATGTATGTTTTTGATAGTGGAATAAAGCTTGAGGTCATCTGCATACAGCAGATGACTACATGTTAATATTTCCGACATATCATTAATGAATACATTAAATAGTAAGGGTCCTAATATAGAACCCTGTGGAACACCAGAGGTTGGAGAATAGGGTGACGACTGAAAAGTGTTAAAGGAAATATAAGCACTACGTTCATTAAGGTAAGAGTGAATTAATCCCATAGAGGAATCACAGAAGCCAAATCTTTGAAGTTTCGATAGAAGGATGTTATGGGGAACTAAGTCAAACGCCTTTGACAGATCTGTATAAATTACGTCAAGTTGCCCCTTGGAGTCCAAAACTTCAGCAATGTCGTTGGTGATGAGACAAAGATTCGTTACTGTGGAACGGCACGGCAAAAATCCATGTTGCATATTTGATAGGTATGGTTTTACATGCACATATATTTGATCAAAAAGTATACGTTCAAATATTTTTGCAATATATGGCAATATTGCAATTGGTCGAAAGTTGTCAATTGATTGTTGTTTGCTTGAAGTTTTCGGAACAAGGCAGATTAATGCAATTTTTAAGCAGCTAGGAAATACAGAAGATTGTATCGATAAGTTGAATAAGGTGGTTAGTGGTTCGCATAGTACAGCAGCACAATCCTTTAAAAGAAAGGCTGGCAATTCATCGTTACCTGATGAGTAATTGTTCGGAAGCTTTCTGAGAAGTTTAAAGACATGTTCTACTGATGCAGTGTTGAATTGGAAATTAGGAACAAGACTGTGTTTAGTGTCAGTATTAATATTAGAAGGGGGCCTATGTACTGATGCGAAATAATTACGGAAACTATTTGCAATAGCACAGGGATCATATTATCATGAAGCAAAGTTGTAGGAATTCTTGATTTGGTTGATTTTTTAGAGTTAACAAAAGCCCAGAATTGTTTTGGGTTAGTTGTAAGCTGATTTTCAAGTGTAGATATATATTTCATATATGAAAGTTTAATTTTGCTATTAATTAAAGAGCGTATTCTTCTAAATTGAAGACTTAGGGGTGGGGACTTAGATTTCATTCTTTTTCTGATACAATTCTTCTCTTTGATAAGACTAATAATTTCCGATGTAAACCATGCAGGGTATTTATTCGCGTTTTTCAGTTTATATCTACGAATATATTGCAATAGTGAATTCATCAAAATACTATAAAATTCCTGAAATACTAAATCTACATCAGTAAATCGTGTAAGGATAGACCAATTGAATTGTGATAAATACGAATATATAGCGCAATAATTACCTTTTTTAAAATTAAAATTAGATAGATTTTCATTAATTTTATATGTATCGCTTGTACACTTTAAGCGCAGGATAATATACATCTTCAACGACAAACGGCAATAAATCCCTGGCAACAGAGCAATCGATATTAGAATAAATTAGATCTAAAATGTTATTGGATATATTTTTTATATCATTAAACTGATGCAGATTAAGAAAACTGCAAGAGTTATTAATAATACATGATGTAGGTGTCGATGAGTTCTTCGAATTGGTGTACAATGTAGGGCAGTTAAAATCACCAATCAACAGAATCTTATTATTTTCAAAATTGATATCCATTATAAGTTCAAAAAACTGTCTCAAGTCCTCCGCTGAAGTTTTCGGTGGGATATAAACAAGTATGACGCATAACGAAAATGAGTTTAGCTTACATTTAAAAATTAATACATCAATAAGAGGTAGTTGGATACTTATATTGGCTGTAGATATAAGTTCAGTTTTGATATTTTTACGAGTCGCAATTAAAACTCCACCCCCTCTTGATTTTCCGGATAATAGAGGATCTCGGTCGGTTCTGTGCACTATATATTCACTACTAAATAATTCACAATCATTTACACTAGAAGTTAGCCAGGTCTCTGTTAGAAGTATCAAGTCGTAATCACATATACTTACGCTGTTATAAAATAATTCAGTTTTAGTATTTAAGCCTCGAACGTTTTGGTAGTATGCTGTTAAATTTCCAGTGGGCAATACTTCTCATTGGGTAGTGGAAACTACTCGCGGTGTACCTTTTATAATTTTTATGGTCAAGTTGGCTTCACCTTTAGTCTTCCTATCTTCTAATTCGTCACGAGCGTTCAGCAACATTTTATGTTGCGTGGGAGTACGGTCAGGGCCTATTCTGATAACGTCCAATTTCAGATTTTTGCAGAGTTTAGTAAAAGTAAATGCTTTTGATTTTTCGGCGAATCGCAACTTAATCGGCCTCGGCTTACCTCCGGGTTTGCCAACTCGAAACAGGGCAGCATCTGAGAGAGCAGTTACGGCGGTAGTACTGCTCTCTAAGGCACGTTGAAGATAGGCCATGTCTTCGTTCTGTTTTTCAGTATGATTGGTCTTGTCAGACTCGGGAACGTTAAAAATCATGACATTATTTGCACGTTGAAGTCTGTCCTCTACTTCCTTAGTTATTTATTCGGGGATACATGGAGAATTTATTTGTTTCAAAGCAGATAATTCGCTTTTGAGAAGAGTATTTTCAGCCTTCAATGCAGAGACTTCATTCGACATGGATATAATATCTTGTCTACAGGAAACTAGTTGTTGTTTTATATCTTCTGCAAAAGGTTGGTAATGCATTACTGGAGTATAAAAAAACCAACACTGGATTCGTGAAGTTAATCATCAGCGTCCTTGGTAAATTAATGTTTGGTGTGGAATAATTGGTGATAAACTTATCGGACCATATTTTATTGAGGGCAATTTGAATGGTAACACATATCGAAACTTTCTTGAAGAAGTACTACCAAGGTTGCTAGAAGAAGTAAGTTTAGATGTGAGGCAAAACATGTGGCTTTAACATAGTGGTTGCCCAGCACCAGAGCTGGGCAGGATTCGAATCATTCAGGATTCAAATTCTTTTAGAGGATTCAAAAGAGGCATTCGAATACTTTAGATAAACTGGATTCATGATCCGGATTTGTTACATTTTTTTAAGAGGATTCGTATTCGAATCCAAATGCGGGTGATTCGAATCCTCATAAAAGGATTCGAATCCTTATAAAAGGATTTAAATCCTTATAAAAGGGTTCGAATCCTTATAAAAGGATTCGAATATTTATAAAAGGATTCGAATACTTACAAAAGGATTAGAATACTTACAAAAGGATTTGAATCGTCAAAAATAATTCGAATTAATCGTGAGGATTGACATCAAAAATTTGTTTTGGATGTTTTTAAATTTCTCGTTAAATCACTGTTTTATACGCGTGGCGCATTAAGTAAAATTTCGAGTTTAGAAAAGCCCCGTGAAAATTTGTCTCGGGTCGCTGCGCGACCCTCGACAAATTTTCTACGCGGGGCTTTTCTAAACTCGAAATTTTACTTCATGCTTAGTCTGGGAGTGGACGACACTCGTTAGAAAGTAATAAAATCAAATATTAAGTAAATTTGTGTCAAATTTTACATTTTGATAAATTTTGATGATATTTGTCAGAATTGAGATTTTTAATTGTTTTTCGGTAATTTCACTAAATATGATATTTTGATAAATTTTGATAATTTCTGTCAACTTTGACAATTTGATAAATTTCAATTTCTGTCAAATTTTACATTTTTAATTGTATTTTAAATAATTCCTTCAAATATGATATTTTTAATATTCGACGATAAAATGATAATTTCGACGTAAATCGATTTTATAAACACGCCAAATTTTTGACGTTTTTGATATATTTATATTTACGAGATGACATTTTGGTCATTTTGATGTTTTTGGCAATTTTAAATAATTTTAACATATTTTGATAACTTTTAAAACTGAAAACAGTTTTAATATGTTTTTATTGTTTTAACTTCACTTGAAATCAGTGTTTAATACGCGCGGCGCATGAAGTAAAATTTCGAGTTTAGAAAAGCCCCGTGAAAATTTGTCTCGGGTCGCTGCGCGACCCTCGACAAATTTTCTACGCGGGGCTTTTCTAAACTCAAAATTTCACTACATGCTTAGTCTGGGAGTGGAAGACACTCGTTCGTAAATTGTCGAATTATCATAAAGTTGTCATAAAGTTGTGTATTTATCTTCAAAAAAATATTTCTCGGTTTAGTGAACAAATACAAAAAAACTGAGGTGAAAAGTGTTTAGGTAAAAGTGGTTTATTTTTTCGTTGGCTACAACTTTTGTTTGAAACATTGTTTGATTTAGATGTCGAAAGCCATAATCGGTGAGTTGTTGATCTCCACTAGATTTTTTAGTTTGTAATTCAAAAACAAAAGAGCTGAGGTGAAAAGTGTATAGGTAAAAGAGGTTTATTTTTTCATTGGCTACAACTTTTGTTTCAAACATTTTTTTGATTTAGACATCGAAAGCCATAGTCGGTAAGTTGTTGATCTCCACTAGATTTTTTAGTTTCTAATTTAAAAAGCAAAAGAGCTGAGGTGAAAAGTGTTTAGATAAAAGTGGTTTATTTTTTCGTTAGCTACAACTTTTGTTTGAAACATTTTTTGACTTAGACGTCGAAAGCCATAGTCGGTGAGTTGTTGATCTCCACTAGATTTTTTAGTTTCTTATTCATCACCAAAAGAACTGAGGTGAAAAGTGATTAAACAAAAGTTTTTGTTGTGTGTTTTTATTATCTTTTGTTTGAAATTTGTTTGATTAAGTTACTAATAAAGCAGCAATTTGTGAGTAATTATCAAATAAAAAAAGCCTAGGGGAGATAACTTTTTCGTATACTGATCATAAACAAAATAGTTAAGGTGAAAAGTGTTTAGGTAACAGTTGTGTATTTTTTATTATCTACAACTTTTGTTTAAAAGATGTTTTTAAAAACTATGAAATAATGTGATACATTAAGGTATAAGTAAGCATTAAATTTATAAAATTTTGAAAAGGTATTGCTTTAAAATGTTCATAAAAAAGTTTTAAATGAACAAATATATGCCAAAAAAGAAAATATGTATCCAAATCTTTTTAAAAATTCTTCAGTCTCACAAAGATCTTAATTATATCAGAGTTTTTCGTTGTTAACATAATTGAAATTTGTTTGATAAAAAAACATCTGATTTCTGGTGATTTCTAACACAAGACTTTTAGACATCTGATGGTATTATTAATATTAAATTACTGAAATAAGCATTTGTAATCGGTCAGTAGGGGTCATGTGCAAATATTATTTTTTGACGAAATTAAATTAAAATATTAATACAATAATCACCCAAGAAAATAATAAAGAAAAATCAACATCCAGTAAATACGAAAATAACATTAGTCGATCAATATTTTTTATGTGAAAGAAATAACAAATGCAGCATCGCCTTAAAATAATAAACAAGTACCGGCGCGTGGAGAAATGCTAAGACATACAGAAAGATTCAGTTCAAGGTTTAACGAACGCAAACACAACAAGTGTGCAAAGTCAGGGAAATTACGTTGACGTCAGAGAGGGATGGGTTTTGTGACCAAATATGGTAGTAGATAAAGTCTACGCATCAAAATCGGGAGAGGGGAGAAATTTAAGAGCAGCAAAGAAACGATTTTAATGAGCAGTTAGTTTTGGGACAGGGGCTAGGATAGTCAGTATTTGAATGTAAATGGGGACAGTTGAGAATGGGAAGTTTCAGTGGGATGTGAGTTAGTGAAGTAATGTTGATATAAAGAGTTAAGTATTGAGAATGGAGTTAGAAAATGGAGAATGGAGTTAGGGCTAACAGCGCTGGAGAGACTTTCACGTAAGAGTAGAATTAATTCTACATCAAACCGACTAAGTTGAAATAAAACGAACAAAACCAGCGAAATAATTTAAATATCTAGGAAAAGGGGGAAGATGGAGGGGGGGGATAAGAATGAGGGATGCATGGTGGTTGATGTGTAAGGCCGAATTGAACAAGAACACAAGGTATATCCTACTAACTAATCGACCCAGTCGATTGATGTAATAGACCAATCCGAGTTAGTATTGCGCTAAGTGTCCTACTAACTAACCACACGAATGAGGGATGTATGGTGGTTGATGTGTAAGGCCGAATTGAACAAGAAAACGAGGTATGTCCTACTAACTAATCGACTTTGTAGATTGATGTGTTAGACCAATCCTAGTTAGTATTGCTCTAAGTGTCCTACTAACTAACCACACGAATGAGGGATATATGGTGGTTGATGTATGAGGCCGAATTGAGCGAGAAAACGAGGTATGTTCTACTAACTTATCGACCCAGTCGATTTATGTGTAAGGCCATCCGAGTTAGTGTTGCGCTAAGTGTCCTACTAACCACACGAATGAGGGATGTATGGTGGTTGATGTGTAAGGCTGAATTGAACAAGAACACGAGATATGTCCTACTAACTAATCGACCCAGTCGATTGATGTGTTAGGCCAATCCGAGTTAGTATTGCGCTAAGTGTCCTACTAACTAACCACACGAATGAGGGATGTATGGTGGTTGATGTGTAAGGCCGAATTGAACAAGAAAACGAGGTATGTCCTACTAACTAATCGACCCAGTCGATTGATGTGTTAGGCCAGTCCGAGTTAGTATTGCTCTAAGTGTCCTACTAACTAACCAAACGAATGAGGGATGTATGGTGATTGATGCGTAAGGCCGAATTGAGCGAGAAAACGAGGTATGTCCTACTAACTAATCGACCTAGTCGATTCATGTGTAAGGCCAATCCGAGTTACTATTGCTCTAAGTGTCCTACTAACTAATCACAAGAAAAAAAAATTCGATTATGAGTGGAACGAGGTGAAAGGTCGTTCTACTCATTAATCAGAAATGAATGGCGATTGATGTGTGGGGCCGATGTGAGAGATTGTCCCACTAACTAATCGCAAGTGTGTCGAGTGTGTGATGCTAGCTCCGTGATGGTTTTTGTGGGTTTCCCATCTCGTAATGCGAATGCAGGGGCTAGTTAATTTTGCTCTCACAAGTAGAGTCATATATTTTTTTTGAGTTTAACTATATGCACATGGCTTCTAAGCATAAACGTTGGATAATATATTTTGTGAATATAAATAATATAAGACATACCAATTCATTAGAAATGTCATGAAAGGTCAATAAACTTTGCATACGTTAAGCTCATATCCTGTTTTATTTATTGTCCACACATCCTCCTAGTCAAATTAAAAGGGAATAAAGACACAGTATTTACGATAATGCATATTGACACAAACAACGAACCTGGTAAATAAATAAAAGGGTTACTACATACAAAACACAACGTAAACAATAATACAAATTATAAATTTGTACAATACCTAGGGTCGAATCATTACACATTTATTTATTAAAATATTCTTAAATGTACGGTAACCAATGTAAATTATTTATTCAATTATAATATTTAGGAAATAACAATACAATAAATTTTATATTATTATTATTATACAGGGTGTCCGTATTTCAACAGAATGTATGGGAATCTCGGTTATTTGAAGAGATAGAGAGTCGGTTAAATTGGGGCAAAGTTGCGTAATTTAGGGCCCAATAATAATCCAGAAACAAAATTGAAATATCTTCTTTTGTTTATGAGATATTGTCAAAAAACCTATTTTTTTAAATTCTTTTTTATTTTTTTATTCAAAAACTATTGAATCCAGACATTTAAAACTTGGATATTATAGGCACTTTTTAACGATAAATCTAGTAACATATTTTATTTCAAGATAACTATAACATTTACCTAGGGACCATAGCTAACTTTTGTTTTTCTTTTGGGCGCTATTTTGGATTTTCATATTTTTTGGAAGAATATTTTTTACTGAATTCATAGATGTATCACACTTATAGTTTATCGTATATTTTACATGTAAAATTTTAATCTTTTGATTTTTCAAAGAGTGCCTTGGAAACAGTTGAGTAACTCACTTATTTGGCAACTCCTAGGACCCATAATTTGCTTACATATCACCCCTGAAGTCGGGCATCTGACGATACATACTTTAACAGTTGTGACATATTTTAAAGTAACGAGTGTCTTCCACTCCCAGACTAAGCATGAAGTAAAATTTCGAGTTTAGAAAAGCCCCGCGTAGAAAATTTGTCGAGGGTCGCGCAGCGACCCGAGACAAATTTTCACGGGGCTTTTCTAAACTCGAAATTTTACTTCATGCGCCACGCGTATAAACCACTGATTTGAAGTGTAGTGTTGGATACCGGGAGTGAAAAGTCAATGTTGCACTTAAACACTTAACTTACTTTATTCTTATAATAAATTTTACAATACAGCATGTATTTAGAATGACGGTTGGGTACTAACTGAATGTTAAAGTCCTAGAAAGGGTATATATATGGAGGTAAGACCACACGCGTGAGGACAGACAGAGGCCCGTTTTTGGGGACGTTCCCACGAGGGTGGTATTTACCTATCGTCGATACAGAAAAAGGCTTTCAGACCTAAGGGTGCCTAATAAATACAGGTCTCAGACATTAATGATAAAAGTTACTTGACGAAATTAAAAGAGAATGGTACCTAATAAATATACATATATCTAAGACACTAATGGTAAAAGTCACTTAATGGAAAATAATAAAATAGTATAAAAAGGGTGTCTAATACACCTGCTTAACTTAAGATATATAATGAGGTTGTTTCCCACGAACATTAGGGTAGATAGTCTTTATGTGGCGACAGTCCGTCTAGCACTTGGGTGGTCATCTAACAGTAGTTCAAAATCACACAAAAACATATTTAGTCAGAGTAACACAGATATTTACTTTGTTATCAACGATGTTCAGTGTTAATAATAAATAATTAGGTCTTGAATATTTTTGTTAAAACAACTGATAACGATATTTATATGTTAATGGTTGTAAAAAAATAATAAAATCAAATTTATTCCTAAAGGATTTGTATTCGTGATTCGAAAAAACAGGATTCGAATCTTTGATTCGAATCATATTTATCTTTTACGAATCCTTTATTCGAGTATTCGTGATTCGAATCATATTAGGTGATTCGGATTCGTAATTCGAATCCTTTTTACGAGGATTCTTTCCAGCTTTGCCCAGCACATTATTCGTTAGTAGCACGCGAGGTTTCGGGATTACAATAATCGCTGGATCAGTAGATCAGGACCGGTGAACTGGCCAGCCAGATCGCCAAACCTTACCTCCCCGATTTTTTCTTGTGGGGTTACTTAAAAGTTACAGTTTATAAAGAAACACCTACTACTCGTAAAAGCATGCTGCAACGAATAAGGGATGCTTGCGCTGCAATTACACCAGACATATACTCGTAAGATGTATACAGGAATTTGTAGCACGAGTCAACAAGTGCATTGAACTTCAAGGACATCATTTTGAGCATTTCATTTAATTTGGAACCCTGATGGAAACTGGCGAGACGCCACTTACATTTTATTTATGTTAAATTTAGTTTTGAATGAAAATAATGTATTATTAAAAACGCATGTATTTTTTTCCACAGAATCCGAACCTTTAATGAAAATGTGGGTTCTGTTTGAAATTTTAAAGTTGCCCCCCGCCCTACATAATGGAAGTGGAGCAGGGGGCTAAATTTAAAACAGGTGTAACGTCGCGCACTTACCTGCCCTGTCGGAAATCTAATTTGATAATCGTCGACCCAATAACTCAGTGAAGATGGGAGTGGGTGATTTTATGTTTATTTATTTAGGCCGCCACGTCATTAAAATGTTTAACGACGATCACCACAGGACATTAATTAAAATGACGAAAATATTTATTACACCAAATAAACCAACGTATCAAAATCTAAGAACAAAAGTATGAAGGTAATCTTTATAATTAATACTCAGAATTTCCTAAAATCAAATATAAAATTATATTCCTCAAATAAAACAAAATATACTTCATAAATTAATTAATAATAACGAATGTGGAAATGTAAATAAAATCTGTAAATACGAAATAATTTACTAACTCGCAAAACTAATTAAATACAAGAAAAAAATACGAACCTGCAAATATAGAACACGCCAATTATAAAAGAAAAAATTTAAAATTTGTGACTTAAATACGCGAATTCGAGATTAACTTACTAATTCGTAAACCGATCACCGTTAGCGCTAAGTACCGTATGACGAACCGAATGCGTTACTTAATAACCAAAATATTAAAACGGACGTTCTCTAAATACGCGGTTTTACTAAATGTAAATATATGAATTAACAAAAGTTTATATACCAAATAATTGACCTAATTATTTGTAATTAGCTTCAACGCCAAAAATGAAATAATCAATAGATTGTATTAATAATTAGCACATTAAACACACAAAAAAACACCGTCGTGATTACTAAATTATTATTAATTACTTCTAATTAATTTCATCTGCTTCCCCAAAATTTATTTTACTATTTCTCACGACAACTATTACTAACAGGTAAAATTAATTAAAGATCATTTAATCATAATTATCTATGTTCGAGATGAATTATTCGATAATAGTTAATCAATCCAACAGTGAAGAGATTACTATTTAAAAGCTTATCTGTTTTTTGAAAAGTGACTCCTTCCTACGCCACTGGAATATATACGCCACTGCTCCGCTTCTACAAACTGCTACTGCTACCACTGCTAACACGGATCAGCACGAACATTCCACGCCTCCCAGAACTTCTTCAACGGGATTTAAGGTTGATAAGCGGCCCGAACAGATTTCTCCCGGTGATAAGGACAACAATGGGTGACAGAATCGAGTACCGATTTGACGAATAATTCCTTCTCAAACTAATCTTCTCTTCCGAATGAACGAAGTAAGAAATATATAGAGAACGACGAAGATAAAAGAAATTACTTTCTTAGTAGAAAAAATAAAAAGAAGATATAAAAAGAAATAAATAAGTAGAAAGAACCTAAAAGAACTAGTTTTAGTTAATTCGTTCCTACTAATTCACTTTGTTAACACTGCTCAACAACAACAAAAAAATACGACGAGAAATATGTAATAACGATTTATGCACTTTGCATACCTTAGTTCTTGTGCGGTTAAGGCGACTTGGATGATTCTTAAATATGGACAAATAATCCTCAAGATTTAAGATGTGTGTTCCCGGATGATCATGGAACAATTCCTTCTCCTGAGATGCCTGGTTAAATCCAACAAAGTCGATGAAGAAATTTCCAAAACTTCCAACAATCCAAAATAAAAATAGATTCCACCCGATGCAACGTATGACCACCAATAATAATAATAATAATACTTTTATTTCCCAACAGATATAAAATTATCCTATTACAGGGAAAAATATACAAAAACTAAAAAAATAAACAGAGTAACAAAAAGTAACAAAAGCGAATATACGTAAGATACAAAAAATTAAAATAAAATAGAATAAATGCTAACAATTTAAAATAAAAAACTACAAGTAAATATATAAATTAATATGATACAAATACAAATTTAAGACCTAATGGAGATTCGCGACTTGTTTAATGAAACATTTGAAACTACAGTTATAAATGTCCGTGCAACCTAGGATACTATTATTATAATTTCGCATCATAGTGTTCAACGGAGAATTATAATAAACGTTGGAGTTGCTGCGGTTACATAAGAACGACATACTATTCCTACTGCAAAATCTTGGTACATAAATATTGATTTGTCTAAGCAGATTGGGATCATCAATTTTGTTATGTATTATTTGATACAATGTACTCAGAGACAGTATGTTTCGCCGTTCTACCAAAGACTTTAAGTTAAACATAGCCAATATTTCATTGTAACGTACCGACTCATCAGGATAAGTAGAATGAAGTTTGAAATAAAGGTATTTGACAAATATTTTTTGGATCCGCTCAATAGTTTTTATGTGACACACATAGAAAGCAAACCATACAACCGCACAATACTCAAGTTTTGGCCTCACGTATGAGTTGTATAGCTTTAATATTGTTTAAATGTTTTTAAATGGTTGTGAGACCCTGCGGATAAATCCTAACATTTTCATAGCCGAATTTGTTATATTTGTGTAGTGCGGGACAAAAGATAACTCTCTGTCAAATAGAACACCTAAGTCTTTTATTTGTGTTACACGATTTAGGGAAATGGTTTCCAATAAATAGTTGAATTTTATGTGGTTGTCGATTCTGAAAAATGATATGGATTTGCATTTTTTTATATTAAGGTCCAACTGATTTAGCTTACTCCATTTCTGCACTTTCTCCAAATCGGACTAAACAGTCAGACATCGAATTTACATTTGCAAATATCTTAATATCATCTGCATATATTAGCATTTCGGATTGTACGTTTTTGATGATATCATTGATGAATATGAGGAACTGTAGCGGTCCGAGGTTTGATCCCTGAGGGACCCCGCTAGAGGGAAAGAAAGCTTCTGATTTATAGTTCATGTATTCAACGTAATTTTTCCTTCTAAAGAGGTATGCACTTAATAAATTTATCATACTGCTGCTGAAACCCCACCTCTCTAATTTATTTAAAAGTATATTATGGTTTATGCTATCAAACGCTTTCCTAAAGTCTGTATGTATAACGTCCACTTGTGCGCGTTTATCGAGGTGATATGATGCAAATTCTGTGAAGTTCAATAGGTTGGTAATAGTAGATCTTCTTCTCATAAAACCGTGCTGTCTAGTAGTAATGTGGGCTTCAACAAAGGAGTATAACTTATCAGTGATAATTGTTTCGAATAACTTAGCAAAATTATTTATTATAGAAATTGGACGATAGTTACTTATTTCATGTTTATTATCAGCTTTGAGAACTGGTGTTATTCTAGTAATCTTCTATTGGTTTGGAAAATAGGATGTCTTTAAAATTAAGTTGAATACATGAACCAATGGCGTTGCTAGAACCTAAATACAATCTCGTACCAGAAACGATGGAATTTTATCACAGCCTGCCGTCGAATTGTTGCTGAGTTTTTTCGCTGCCTTAAATATATCACAAGTCGTTACTTCATTAATGTGTATCGCAACATTTAAAATAGATTCCCCAACAGAGTTTTGGTAGTTACTGTTTCCGTTTTCATATACAGATGAAAAGTAATTAGCAAAAAAATTAACGATATCTTGGGGATTATCAATACTTTTTTGCTCATGTATCATAGAACCCGGGATGCGAGATTGTGATTTTTTAGATGCCACATAGTTCCAGAATTGTTTATGATCGGTAGAGATGGAATTCTCGGCACTTTTGATAAATAAAGACTGATCACGTTTGATATTTTGTCGAGTTTCTTTGCGGATCTCAGCTATTCTGTTCTTATATATACCTAACTTAAAAACTTTATGAATTTTCCGAAAATGTTCTTTCATTCTTATTAATCGGGTTGTGTATGCACCAAACCAGCAAGGGTATTTATTTTTAGTATTAACTGTATTACATTTAAACGGCACTGTTTCGTTAAAGATGGAGTTAAGCCCTCGGTACAACTTGTCACAAGATTTCTCCGGATCTACCTCAGAAACGACATTGGTCCAATCATATTCGAATATTTTTTTGTACAAAAGAGGAAAGTTTGCTTTACGAAAGTTATACTTTCTACTTTTTATATTACTAGTTATATTTATTTGGGTATCAATAAAGGTTTGAAGAGATAATTTAAGAGGCGGATGATGGTTATCAATACTCACAATTGGCAACTCGTCAATAAAGTTACATTTAATATCGTTGGTAGTTAGCACGAGATCTAATAGCCTATTGCGTGTGTGTTTTTAGAGTTGTGTTGGGTCAAGTTATTTAATAGCATTAGGTTTTTAAGCTCCGAAAGCTTCCGCTCGTTAACGTGGGGATTTTTTAGCGAGTTCACAAAATTAGGTAAATTAAAATCACCACAAATAATTACAGATTCATACAGATTACAAAACCGATCTAATTCCGTGCACAAGCGAACATATGTATCGATTGACTCGGACATTTGGTGTATAAACACACAAAACAAATATTTTTATGGCCAAAACTAGCCCGAACCGCAACGATTTCTAGATTTACATTGAGAGGAATCATTTCTATAGAATAAGTAACACTGTTTCGCACTGCAACCATAACGCCACCGCCTCTTTTACCAAATCTGTCACATCTGAAAACCGAGAAAGTATCCGGGAATAGCTCAGCATTCATTACGCCTTCACGTAACCATGTCTCAGTAAATAAGAAAACATCACTATCACTAGCAACTATATTATTAAAGAATTCGTTAGTTTTGGTTAACAATCCCCGGACGTTTTGGTAGTGGACAGTTACTCCACTGACACTCCGTTGGGTATTTATTAGTTTTCCGGGACCGATGAGGTGATGGCCAATGTTCCACGAACATATTTTAAAGTAATGTTCGATTCTACTGTATCCTTTCTTTCCTAAAACTCATTCCTGATTTTGTTTTCAATGTCTACTTCCATAGGAGTTTTATCATTTTTCAAACTAATATCTTTGAAATCATCCGTTGATTTCAAACGAGCGGATCCTCGAAGCAAGGTTTTGACATCTTCAGCATCATTGAATACAGTTGTAACCGGTCGGCATTTATCAGGGGATTTATTTCCTAAACGAAAAATGTGTTTAGGAGCGATGATATTCGTATGTATTGATTTCAGAATGTCTAACACAGTCTGGTTATCTGTTGGATGATTTTTTTCTGGTACGTTATAACGGATAATATTATGAGATTTTTTCAATCTCTCGTTTGCTTCCTTGCAGATAATATTCATGTCATTTCTAGTATGACCCTCGATTAATTTATCAACATTGTTACGCAAGCTGGCATTTTCCTGTTCTAAAAGAGCAATTTTTGCAATTGTGTTGACAAGTTTTAGATTTAAATCAGAGAAAAGTGTTTCAATTTGCTTTTTAAAGTCATCAAATTTGCACTCAATTGTTTTTTTAGGTCAGAAATTGCATCCGTATTAGGGATAGATGTATTATACGTCAATCCTAGTTTGCATGTAATAATACAAAACCATTTTATTTCTTTATTATCATTATCACGAAAATGTTTCAGCTCCGCATCAGGCATCTTTATACAAGCAGCATGAAACCACTTTCCACAACTTCCATTGCATTTAATTGAAGAGCTGTATGATTTGGGGTGCAGTGACAATCCGACAAATGCGCCGTATTTAATTATTTAGAAAATTCCAATAACTCCAAGTAAAATGTCCTCGCGGAACATAAAAACAACCTACGCGGCGAGTGAACATGCGCGCGTGGTTTTCGAAGAACCCAAATTGCTTGCATACAAGGTTGCAAATGATAAACCATTAAAAATGAATTAAAATATTCGCAGCGCGAAAATTAACCGTTATACAGGATGATGCCCTCTTAGGTAGTATTAATTTTTGGCCTAGGCACGTTTTTTTTCGTACGATGCGTATTTTTCGAGCTATTTTGATTTGTCAGGTTAAATGGTACACCCGGTATACCATGTTTGTTGATTATTCGTTTGCGTAAGGTTTGTATTTTAACATAAATTTTTTAAATGAAACAATAAAATATTAAGTTCATTCAATATAGATAAACGTGTAATTAATTTTGAATTTAAATATTATATATTAATTTTAAAATAAAATTATATTATCTGGTAAATTAATATTGCTATAAAGTTAATTAGAATTGGTAAATGTTGCAAACACAGTAACGAGTTATTGGTGTGACTTTATTCCTCCTTACTTGATTGATTTGTTCATCTACCCGAAGACTGGTTTTGTTTTTTAATTACTAAAATCTTTATTGCACTTCTGAATACGAATATGGTGTCAGACTTACTGTTTTTGTAATTTGAGTTACTATGATCTAATTCTAAAAAAAAGAGGCAGTTTTCTCATGTTTAAACACTCTCACGATCGTCACGTGGCCACGCGGAGACCATAAAGTGTTAATAAATGGAAAAACCCCGTAGACGGCCCGCGAATCATATGATTTTCGCATTTATTGAAACAAGTCACGTGGTGAAAATTTGGCCAATTTTATTGGTTTTCAATACTTAAAATAAAATAATCACTGACATTGAATGTGTCAAAACTTGAATAGTGTATGGTATAAAAATATAGAAATACTCTTCGATCATTGATTAAAAAATATTACGCTAACGCTGATTTAAATTCGTAAAGAAAATCTATTAATTTTGTTTGCGAATTCAACAACACAAAATTCAGAGAAATCAAGAATTCGATTGTTTTTTTGTATATTTTCTGAAATTACAAAACAAACATAAGTTATTAGTTTATTTCTTCTTCTAAAATTTGAACTTGAAATACCAACAGGCTTGTTTCGGACTAGGTCTTCCTTATTTTTGTTGCTCTTATTTGTATCCAGATTATTTTTAGTCCTAATATACGCAACTTTTCCCTGACTGCCTTTACAAATAACCGAGACACTCATATACATATACATCCTGTATATTATGTCCGAAAAATAATAAATTACTGAGATTGTGGCGTAGGAAGGGTGGTGCGTTTCATCAGTGAGAGGATAACAGAATAGCAAAAATATGTGTTCCTACGTCACGTAAAAAAAAGTGTGTAAAACGAATTTAATACAAGTAACTTCGTCTAAGAATTATTTAATCCCAATAACTCCACTTTGTAGGTATTGTTTTTTTTTTTAGTTACGTCAGCAAACGTTCTCCCTCCTCTAAATTTTACGTCATGCGCCACGCGTATACAGCGTGCCCGTATTTCGACATAATGTATGTGGATCTCAGTTATTTGAAGAGATAGAGTGTCGGTTGAGGCAAAGTTGCGTATTTTAGGGCCTAACAATAATCTGAAAACAATTTTGAAATATATTTTTTTGTTTTCGAGATATCAACAAAAAACTAATTTTTTGAAAAAAAGTTTTTATTTTTTTATTCAAAAACTACTAAATCTGGACATTTAGGACTTTGACAATGTATAGGCACTTTTTAATAAGGAATCCAGCAGCATATTTTGTTCTAAGATAACTATAATATTTACCCGGGGACCATAGCCAACTTTTGTTTTTCTTATGAGCGCCATTTTAAATTTTCTTATTTTTTGAAAGAATATTTTTTGCTGATCTTAGTGATGTATCACACTTATAATTTATTTTAGATTTGATATTTGAAATTATATTTTCTATTTTGCAAAAAGTGCCTTGAAGACAATGACGTCATATCTGTTAATCAATAAAATCTTGATAGCAGTCAATCATTGTTAGCACATAAAATCTATTAATAACTGTCAATCTCTTGTAATAATAATAATAAGTATCAATTATCACAGACTAAATTTATTCTACTTTATTATTATAATTCCAAAACTATTCACAAAAAAAGTAATTCTGGCATTTGTTCGCTACATCTCGGTAAATATTTTTAACTTTACTGTAAATCAGTGGTTTATACGCGTGGCGCATGAAGTAAAATTTTAAGTTTACAAAAGCCCAGTGAAACCCTTGCGACCCTCAGCAAATTTTCTACGCGGGGCTTTTCTAAACTCACAATTTTACTTAATGCTTAGTCTGGGAGTGAAAGACACTTCTTAGTTTAAAATACATCACAACTGTTAAAATATAAATCGTCGGATGCCCGTCTTCAGGAGTGATATGTAAGCAAATTATGGGTCCTAGAAGTTGTCAAATAAGTGAGTTCAAATGTTTCCAAGGCACTAAATGTTATAGTTATCTTAAAATACAATATGTTACTAGATTAATCGTTAAAAAGTGCCTGTATAATGTCAAAATTGTAAATGTCTGGGTTCAATAGCTTTTGAATAAAAAAATTAAAACAAAATTTTAAAAAAATCCCTATTTTGACGATATCTCAAACGAAAGAAGATATTTCAAATTTGTTATTAGATTATTATTGGGCTCTAAATTACGCAACTTTGCCCCAATTTAACCGACTCTCTATCTCATCAAATACCCGAGATCCCCATACATTCTGTTCAAATACGGACACTCTGTATAACACTGATTTTGAGTTTAATTCAACATGTACTAATGTGAGATCATTTAAAACACGATTTAGAGTAGGATTTAAATTTTAAATTAGATTGACACCACTGACTATTAACACATAGTTTACCATAAACTCACAAACAAAATGCCGCCTACTCTAAATCATAATTTAAATCAGGTATGGGCAACCTTTGACATGTTGAGGGCTAAACTTTAGCGTGCAAATACGTTCGCGGACGCGTTTAAAAGTACTTAGTGCATTTTAAAGTAGTGATATTTCTTGAGATAGATATTAGACATGAAATAATACGACAATTAACAACATTGTCGTATTATTTCATGTCTAATATCTATCGCAAGAAATATATATATATAGTACAATTTATTAAAATAACAAAATGAAATTTAAAAAAATGGTACATTATAATAAAATCGTTAAATTTGCAATTGTTACAAACTACGAAAGTTAAATACACCGAAATCAATGAGACACTTGAGCTTGAACTTGGGAAATTAATCCATCGATATTTGGATTAATTCCACTGACACAAAGACGTAAAGAATTTTCCAAATTATCGTCAGTCAGTCTTGTACGATGTGTTGATTTATTAACTTTCATCAACCAAAAGAACAGTTCGCATTTATAAGTACTGCCGAACGCACAAATCAATCTTCTAGCGAATTTTCTAAGCTGCGAAAAATTGTCTTCTTTTAGGTATTTTTTGTAGAAATCGCACAACTCTACGTCTTCAAATTTGGATTTTAGGAGTAAGTTTTCTTGAATCTCGATCAACTCAATTTGTAAATGTATTGGAGCATTTTGTACAATATATGTTGTAGGAGTAGCAAATAAACTGAAACAGTCTTCCATGTTTTTGAAGTCGCAAAATCTGTTCGAAAATTGTTCCGACAGTAACTTGAGTTCTTCAGCATATTGAGCAGAAGCAATATTTTCATACGCAGAGAGCGTGTTTAAATGGTAACTGTTACCAGACAGCATCTGTGACTCCTACAAGCGTAGTTTGATCTGAAATGCTTTTAAATGGCTGTACAAATCATTTACTAACTGTCCTTATTTTTGAAGTTTCAAATTTAAATCATTCAAATAGCCTGTAAGATCGACCAGAAATGCTAAGTCACATATCCATTTTGGGTCACTTAATTCAGATAGTGGTTTATCTTTTATTTTCATAAAGTCTGCTATCTCATTTCTAAGCTCGTAAAACCGTTTCAACATTTTTCCTTTGCTCAGCCATCTGACTTCACAATAATATGTTACGTCGTTATATTCAGCTGATATTTCATCCAAAAACGCCTTGAACTGACGATGGTTAAGCCCTCGGAATCGAATAAAGTTGATGGTTTTTACTACCACATTCATAACATTCTGGAGTCGAATGGACTTAGAACACAAGTTCTGTTGGTGAATAATGCAATGAAGGACTAGCAAATCATCTTTTTGCACATTTAATTCTGTTGCTTTTTCATTCAAAATTCCGATGAAACCTTTACGTAAGCCGACCATAGAAGGTGCACCATCAGTGCATACTCCAATTAATTTTGACCATGGCAAGCCAAAACTTGTGAATACCTTTTGAACTTCAATAAAAATATCCTCTCCTGTAGTGGTTCCTTTAAGCAGCTGTAAAGCAAGCAATTCCTCAGTAACAGTGAACTCCTTATCAACACCTCGAATAAATATAGCCAGTTGAGCTGTATCAGACAAATCGGTGCTCTCGTCTAATGCTATGGAAAATGATTCAAAACCAGCCATACGGTCAGTCAATGTTGTTTTTATATCATTAACTATCATTTCTATACGTCGAACAACAGTTCGTCTTGACAAACTAATTATTCCAAATTCTTTTTTCTTTTCAGGACACATAATACCGCAAACTTCTAACATACACTCCTTGATAAATTCTCCTTCGGCAAATGGTTTTAATGCCTTTGCCAATTTTGAGCTAACCATAAAACTAGATTTTACAACATTATCAAGTTGTGTTCTTTGTTTATGAAACATTTGTTGCTGTTTGGTACTCTTTTATATTCCGCTGGGAGAGCAAGTGTCCCGCTCATGACCCGCTCAACCTACCCCTACTCCCATGGCCTGTAGAAAAAAAAGGAGTGTGCTGAGAGAAGAGTTCGCAAACACACACGTTATCGGTCAACCGCAAATAAAGCATAAAACATTACAAATTAGTAGTTAGTGTTACAGTTAATAGCTACTAGTGTCCAGGACAGCCCTTTTGTGCCGCACGAGAAGCCTACAGGTAAGTGATTTCATTTTCACCGCTTTTCCCCAAGTTATCACTTGTGCACTCCACGGAAACCGCAACGTCTCACCCTACGCAGGAGGCTTCTTAAATATTTTTACAGTCCACGTTCCTCCTGAAATTCACTCTCAAACAGTTGCTGTTTTTCCAAATTTGCGGTAAGCTTCTGGATTTTGTCTGTTCTTATTTGTCCTGTCAGTGAGTGCAGCGTACCATGCTTAGTTGAGTAATGCCTCTTTATATTGAATTCTTTTATTACTGAAATGGATTCATTACACAGCAAACAAATAGGCTTACCATTGTGCAAGATAAAAAAGAATTCTTCAGTCCATTTTTCTTGAAAATGGCGACCCTCTGTATCTACTTTTCGTTTCTTTCCACCAGACATAATTTTTGTTTACTTTTCGTGCAATAAACTTAATAACAAACTATAGTTAGTAACCACTCAAGATGCACACACACAAAGCAAGTTGACGGCTCGAGCAGTTCGCTAGGATATCGCTTGTCCAAGTTATTACCAAATAGAAATGAACTAACGTTCGGGCCATCCTCCCGCTTATATAGGCAAAATGAACGAAAAATCTGGAATAAACTAGTTTAGAATAATTGAGAAGCAATAAATCTTTTGATGTGTCGCCCGTGAGGCGGCAAACCTCAAAGAATTTGATCGAACAAGTCGAGTGGCGGCGATTATCAAAGAGTGAGGCGGCAAACATCAAAGAATTTGATGTTTGCCGCCTCACTGTCACTCCCGTGAGTATAAGTACCTAATGTAATATTTTTTTAATTAGGTTTTTTCAAAATGTCTCGCGGGCCGGATCATATCTTACAGCGGGCCGGATGCGGCCCGCGGGCCGGGGGTTGCCCATATGTGATTTAAATGATCGCACGGTACTAAATCAGTATGCTAAACCAGTATAATTTAAACTTCGTATTATTTCAGTGTGTTATACGCTTGGCGCATAAACTAAAATTTCGAATTTAGATAGGCCTGAAAATTTGGTTTGATCGCTCTGTTTCGCTACGCGATTAAACCAAATCTTCAGGCTTTTCTAAACTCAAAATATTACTTTAGGCTTAATCAAGGAGTGCAAACATTCGTTAGAAGCTTAAAATTAATCGCCTTTTAAAAACAACAATCGCCTGAAAATTGACAGTGTATACAAGGTGTCTACGTTAAACCATTCCTTATAAGTTTATGGGGTTACCGTTGCACTAAAAATTTAAAAAAATCCTTGTCATACGGTTGAATCAGTTCTCCTCATGTGAAATATTTTCAACTTTATTTCACTTCCGGCTCCACCGGAAGAAGCACCAAATTTGTTATTTTAAATGGAACGCCCTATAAATTAGTAATTTTTTTGGATTCCTCGTTTAAATTGCAACACATTTTATTTGAACATATGCACACTTATCTCTTATAGTTTTCAAGAAAAAAAAAATATTTCTAAAATGTTGACCTCAAAAAGGCATCTTGAAATCTATTTGTAACTGCTTTTAAGAATAAGATAAAAACATGATTTATATCTGTACTTATATGTAGAGGATGCCTCTATGAGTAAATTAATTGAAAACTGTCAATTTTGACAATAAGTGTTCTTAAAATGTCATTATTTAAGTGCCCTCTTCAATATCTAGTAATTTAATTTCTTTTAATAGAATGACCCATTTTTTATCACATGGAACGATTGGGGGAAAATTTTCCTACAAAAAAGTATTATACAGCTATACTCGTAAAGCAAGTAGTTTTCGAATTATTTCGAAAGCCATAGTGGGTGAGTTGTTGTTGAATATGAATCTGGGCTAGACTTTCTCGTTTCTTGATCGAAAACAAAATAGCTAAGGTAAAACTTGTTTATACAAAATTTGTGTGTTTTTTCGTTGGCTACAAGTTTTATTTGAGACATTTTTTGATTAAGTTAATATGTTTCTATATTTTCAACTTCACTTGAAATCAGTGGTTTATATGCGTGGCGCATGAAGTAAAATTTCGTGTTTAGAAAAGCCCCGTGAAAATTTGTCTCGGGTCGCTGCGCGACCCTCGACAAATTTTCTTCGCGGGGCTTTTCTAAACTCGAAATTTTACTTCATGCTTAGTCTGGGAGTGGAAGACACTCGTTCGTAAATTTTCGAATTATCATAAAGTTGTGTATTTTTTCGTTGTCTGCAACTTTTGTTTGAAGCTTTGTTTGATTGAATCGATAATAAAGCTACAATTGATGAGTGAACAAAAACAAAAGATCTGAGGTAAAATGTGTTTATGAAAAAGTGGTTTATTTTTTCGTTGGTTACAACTTTTGTTTAACACTTTTTTGGTAATACTAAATTGTCGTGTAATTGGGAATGTTTCCTGTTGGGCAATGACCATTATTATTATTATTATTATTGTTTAAACCATCAAATGTCTAAAAAGTCTTCTGTTAAATATCACCATAAATCATTAAATTATTCGGTTTTTTATTAAACGAATTTCAAATATGTTAACAACGAAAAACTCTGAAATAATTAAGAACTTTCTAAGATTGAAGAAATTTTAAAAATATTTTTATACTATTTTTCTTTTTTGACATATATTTGCTGATTTAAAACTTTTTTATAACCATTTTCAAGCAATATCTTTTTGAAATTTTATAAATTTAATGCTTACTTATTCCTCGATGTATCACATTACTTTATAGTTTTTCAAAAAATGTTTTAAACAAAAGTTGTAGGTAATGAAAAAACACACAACTTTTACCTAAACACTTTTCACCTTAACTGTTTTGTTTATGATCAGTATACGAGAAAGCCTAGGGGAGATATTTATTTGATAATCACTCACAAATTGCTGCTTTATTAGTTACCTAATCAAGAAAAGTTTTACACAAAAGATAATAAAAAACCCAACACAAAATTTTATATAAACACGTTTCATCTCAGTTCTTCTGTTTATGAACTAGAAACTAAAAATAAACTAGTTTAGATCAACAACTCACCGACTATGGCTTTCGACGTCTCAATCGAAAAATGTTTCAAACAAAAGTTGTAGCCAACGAGAAAATAAACCACTTTTACCTAAACACTTTTCACCTCAGCTCTTTTGTTTTTGTTCAATAAACCGAGAAAGATTTTTTTGATATATTTTGCTAATCACTCCTTAACTGTAGCTATTTTATCGATTCAATCAAACAAAAATTGCAGACTACGAAAAAATACACAACTTTATGATAATTCAAAAATTTACGAACGAGTGTCTTCCACTCCCAGACTAAGCAGAAAATAAAATTTCGAGTTTAGAAAAGCCCCGCGTAGAAAATTTGTCGAGGGTGGCGCAGCGACCCGAGACAAATTTTCACGGGGCTTTTCTACTCGAAATTTTACTTCATGCACTATGCGTATTAAACACTGATTTCAAGTGAAGTGAAAAATATAGAAACACATTAATTTAATCAAAAAATATCTCAAATAAAAGCCAACGAAAAAACCCACAAATTTTGTATAAACAATTTCCACCTTAGCTATTTTGCTTTTGATAAAGAAACGAGAGTCTAGCCCAGATTTATTCCTTTAGTTATCTCACTCGCCAACTGTAGCGTTATTATCGACCGAATCGAAAATTCAACAACAATTATTTGTTTTTTGTCGCATTTATGCAGGGTATAATGCGCGCATAAGTCGCAATTGAATTTTAGTAGGCAAGTAGTATGCTTTTGTTTTGTCGCGATTGTATTGCGATATGTCAAATAATAAAAAGAATTTGTACAAAGTTTTACAGAAATCAACAAAATGAGTAATTACACAAATCAACAAATTATCAATTTATTCTTTAGACATGGCAACTGCCAATTGAACAAGATTTGATTCCAATCTTCTAAATCTTGTTTTATTCATCGGCGGCAAATGTGGGTAAGTTTCATTAAATACTCTACATGTTCGAGTAATAATGCTATCGCCGTTGCCATATATCGTATGTTCAATTAAAAAAAAAAAAAACCTCTAGAGTGCCATGATTTAATTTTTTGTTTAATTTAAGTTGGCTACACGCTTAAGGAATTGACATATAAAACGTCAGACATGATAATTATAATGTATAATTTCAGAGTTGCCAACCTACAATATTTTCCATGGCACTCTAGAGGTTTTATTTTATTGAACATACGATATAAAGAATAAATTGATAATTTGTTAATTTGTGTAATTATTTATTTTGTTGATTTCTGTATAACTTTTTACTAATTGTTTTTATTAGTTGACATGTCACATTACAATCGCTAAAAAAACAAAAGCATACTACTTGCCTACTAACATTTAATTGCGACTTATGCGCGCATTATTCTCTGCATAAATGCGACGAAAAACGAATCTTCGAAATAATTCGAAAACTACTTTAAAAAACTGCTTTAGAGTATATGTGATAAAAAATGGGTCATTCTATTTAAAAAAATTGAATTACGAGATATTGAAGAGGGCACTTCGATATTGACATTTTAAGAACACTTATTGTCAAAATTAACAGTTTCTAATTACTTTGCTCATAGAGGCATCCTCTAGGTGCAAGTAGAGATATAAATCATATTTTTATCTTATTCCTAAGAGAAGTTACAGACAGATTTCAAGATGCTTTTTAGAGACCAAAATTTTAGAAATATTTTTTTGTCTTGAAAACTATAAGAGTTAAGTGTGCATATGTTCGAATAAAATATATTGCAATTTAAACAAGGAATCCAAAAAATGACTAATATATAGGGTGTTCCATTTAGAATAACAAATTTGGTGCTTCTTCCGGTGGAACCGAAAGTGATATAAAGTTGAAAATATTTCACATGAGGAGAAATGATTCAACCGAATGTCAAGGATTTTTTTCAAATTTCTGATGCAACGGATGCAACTTTTAACGAACGGTTAAGCGTAGACACCTTGTACATATATCGGAATATGGATTCTTAATAAAACAATTTTTTGTTTAAATACAAAGTGAAAAGAATATTTCTTCTAATAATAAGATAATTTACATTCTCCTGAGGAAAATCTATTCAATTCAGTTCGCAACACTGCTTGTGTCAGTTATTTTAGATCACACAATTTGTACGGTATTACTTTTGCTTGATCCTACGCAAATATTGCACTAATGAACGTGACCTATATTTTTTGTAGCGTTTTAAAAATATAACAGCACTATCAACAACAACAACAACAACTAAATTTCCGCATTTTAATCCAGATTAAACAATACGACCTCATTAAAAATTCTGACAAGAGTAAATCACTAATTAAAAGCAGCCAAAAGAAAGAAAGACAAAGCAAATTTGTACAAAACACGTAAATTCCCCCTCGGCCATTCCGCTCTTTTCACCAAAGTTAAAAAGTAAATGCCTCTCTCTTTTTTTTACGCAAACTCGTTTCCAACTAATGAACAAAAATTTCCGCATCGAAACTGAAATGTTGCACGGATTAGCACTCCCCCTCTCTCTTTTTCCTTCTCTCACTCGATCTCAACGCTTACTGAAATCGTGTTTGTTTATTTAGTACACTCGCGGCCATGTTTGTTTTAACAGTTTCAATAAAAAAGGAAAACAGCAGCGGGAAAGTGGAAATTTATGTGAAACAATTAGGTGAACTGCGTTGAATTTATTTTCAACGCTTTTCTCAGTAGCGTAAACGGGAGTGATTTTTTGTAATTTTCTGAGATTCATTGCGCCCCAGAGGGGATGAAAAATTGGAAGGACTGTTTTACGGTCAGGGCGTCCCATTGGACGGCATATGCACGTGGGAAAGGGTTGGAAAATGGGTCGTGTTGAAGTTGCACGCTTTACACTGCATTAAGTTTTACTGTTTGGGTGTGTGCGGTTCATTTTAAATGTATATTCTTAATTAGTGGAATTCTTTACAAAATTTAATTTTCCTAGCAACATTTGTTTCAATAAAACCCAGAAGCCAGGGGTGTGTGCTTGCTCACGGGGACATGTCCCCGTGCGCCCTCCTTTCATGTGCTGTTCCTGTCCGCGCAGCCTAATAATTAGGGATGTTTAATATATTGTTATCACTCTTTGCGTGTAAGAGCTCTAACACCTTGCGGGTAATTGAGGAGTTCGGAATATTTAAATTATACTTTTAAATTTAGACAAACTTAAACTTTCTTTTATTTCAAGAACTTATAATATAAATCGCGTGTCTGTCCGGCCTCAATCTGGGAACAGATCTGATTTTTCTTAATAACTAAAAACTTAAATTATCCTAAAAATAATTAATTCTAATGAGTGGGAAGGAGTCGCACGTAATTTTTTTTTATCTGTCTTACAAAAACAGTGTGCGTCATGCGCCCTTTTGGATTTGAACCTATTTGCTTAGGCGGTGAGTAATTGCTGATAAAAAGGAACTTTCCACTGATGCTTAAATTCCATTACTTATCTTCTGCAAACTTGTTATTCAAAACTTCACAATCAAATACTATTATTTGATTGAACATTACATATTATTAAACTGACTGTTTCTTATTTAATTATGTTATTGACCAAAGAAAAGTAGTGTTGATAACGATATATCGATATTTTCATGGAAAATAATCGATATTTATATTGATATTTCTTTTTCTGGCATATCGCTGACATCGATACCAAATAGTCGATATCGCAACTAGTCATTTATTAAACGCCATCAATTGTATTGCCGACAAAAAAAAGTGATAAATATGCAGGGATTTTTTTCGTTTGAGTATACCGACACATCCCACAACAAATTAATTGAGGCCATCAAATTCTAAAAGATTTGATAGGCGTTGTATCTTAAACTTCACTTGAAATCAGTCTATTATACGCGTGGCGCATGAAGTAAAATTTCGAGTTTAGAAAAGCCTGAAAATTTGGTTTGGTCGCGTAGCGCTACGCGCTACACGACCAAACCAAATTTTCAGGCTTTTCTAAACTCGAAATTTTACTTCATGCTTAATCTGTGATTGTAAACACTCGTTCGAGGCTTTAAATTGAAAGTTTTCAATAAAACAGCCAATTATCGTGAATTTTCTAAATTTTTGTTGAATTAATATCGAGTTTTAACGCTTTCTTTTCATATATTTCCACGACTTTCATTAATTTTCAAGTTTTTGAGGAGTTTTCGTGCATTTCCAAGTATTTATTCTCTTTAAATTTTTTCAATCTAAATTTAGTTTCCAAATTTTGTGATCTCTTAAAAATCCTAGATTTTCGATGTTAGAATATTAAATGTTTTATGCTTCTCATGGAAAGTAATTTTTAAACTCTTCGGGGTGTTTTCGTGAATTTCCAATTTATTAGTCAAAATCCAAAATAACGCCCATAAGAAAAACAAAAGTTGTCTATGGTTCCCTGGTAAATGTTTTAGTTATTGTAGCAGCCACCGCTTAGTACCAGAGCGCTCCGATAATACACTCTTGGGGGCGCGCAACAGCCACCCTGCTACGTGAGGGCGTACTACCCTTTCCCGTAATCCACACCACCACCGCAGCATCTGACCAATTCGGGGCTATAAGTACCTGCTCCGAACCCCAAAACAGTCAGTCTTGGAAACTCGCTCGACTCAGCTTCACTATTTAGCTCCTGCTAGCGCTCCTGAATTGGACCTAGATTTGAACTAACTAGCCTACTGTTTCGAGCAGCTCCCGCATATATATATATATATATATATATATATATATATATATATATATATATATATATATATAAATTGTGTAAATATAGTTTGTAACGTTATTTTTACGAATAAAGTGTATAAAACGTCGCTCCGCATTTTCGGCAACAAAACCCCGCAACAACTGGCTTCCCAACGTGTGGCCGAATGCGCGGATGCATACTAGAAGCAAAGCAAACATGACGACATTCCAAATCACCGCCGAGCTGCTCCAGGAACTGATCCAAGGCGTCAATGTAGGTGCAACCAAGCGGAACTTTACCCAGTGCACAGCCAGATTCAGCGGCGAACGGAACCACAACGCGGTAATGGAATTCATCAACCAAACAACAATTTATAAAAATGTCGAGGGAATCACCGACGCTGACGCCCTCACAGCTTTTCCACTTCTCCTTAAAGCGGATGCCCATAAATGGTGGAATGGAGTCAAGGACCAAGCGACGACGTGGGATCAAGCCACAATGATGCTACGTAAAGCGTTCGCTCCAAATAAACCGGATCACGCAATATACCGGGAAATATTTGGTACGGAGCAGACGGCCAAGCAAACAACAGACACATTCATCTGCGACAAACGCGACCTGTTTGCCCAACTAAACGACAAACACACCATGGCAGTGCAGCTAAACATGCTATATGGCTTACTAAAGAAGTCGCTGAGGGACCGAATGCCAAGAAAGGATATCAGCGATTACGATGAGCTCCTCATAAAAGCTAGACTAGTGGAGGACAGCGTCCGAGAATCAGGAATACCAGAACCCATTCCCCAAAAGAAGAGAGTGAGATGCGATTTCTGTCGGAACTTCGGCTATACAGCAGCCGAATGCAAGAAGCGGGCCAAAACAGAAGTACACACGCTTAAACCAGAAATACATCAATACGAGCAGCCACAAAACGAGCAACGAAGAGAGCCAGTTAAGTGCTACGGTTGTGGAAAACCTGGCGTAATTCGGAGCAGATGCCCAAACTGCAACGCAAAACCCAGCACAAGCTTCTGCGCTATCGAAGCAGCTACCCAGAAACACCGGCCTGCTGCTATACGACGCTCTCAGAGAACAGCAATATCCCGAAACAAGAGAGGTTATGAAAATTACGCTGGCAGACGGAATCACCAGGATCCAGGAGGTGACAAAAATTAAAGCTCACATCTTCCTTAAAGGAAGGGAAGTTAAAACAACGCTAATCGTCCTCCCGGACACTCCCAAAGCCCAGACCCTCCTTGGAATCGACTTCATCGAGGAAGCTGGGCTAGTAGTCAACTTCCGAACCAGAAGGTGGCACTTCGACGGAGCTCCCAATCAGACGTACAGGTTCGAATATAAAGACAGCTTAGATACTGAAGAAAGAGTAGGGACGAAAAACCATGGAATACAGTCAATGTTGGCTCAACACCAGCACATAAAACCCGTGTCACCGATCGCGGATCTGGGCCAGGCGATGAAGGCAGAATCGTCAGAATACGCGTCCCAGCCCAGAAAGGAGCTATTTTGGCAAACCTGATGTCAAGGATCCAGATTCCGGTGGGAAGACGCCGCATGCCAAATCGATATGGCATGGGAATCGATGGATTCCAGCAGTGTGCTCCCGCACAGAGAATTGGCAACAATCGACGCCGAAGCCGTCGCACTGAGGCAGGATGAGGGACCTCAACTTCTAATCAGCTAGCGCGGACAGGTCGATGTTGTTCTCGCAACATACGCGGAGGTGTTCCAGGAAGTAGGACCTCCCACAACGCTGTGCGAGCACCACATCACCACTATAGACAGTCCGCCAATTTCCTCTCCTCCATACCGCCTGACGCCAGGCCGTTCCGAAGCACTGCGCCAGGAGATAAACCTCCTGCTAGCAAACGGCACTATTGAAGAATGCGAGAGCGCTTGGTCGGCTCCCGTGGTGCTGGGGCCCAAACGGGACGGGACATTGCGGATGTGCGTTGACTACAGGAGATTGAACGCCATCACCAAAGCAGACGTATACTCGATGCCCCGCATAGACGAGTTATTACATGCCGCTAAAACCACCAAGTACATGGCCACGATGGATTTAAAAGCCGGCTATTACCAAATTCCCGTCAAAGACAGCGACCGCGATAAAACCAGCTTCGTCACGCCATTTGGGACTTATCGTTTCCGACGACTTCCATTTGGTCTGCGGAACGCCCCCGCTACCTTCCAGCGGCTGATGGACCGCATTCGCCGAGAGGTAGGAGTAACGATTTTCGCCTATTTGGACGATATCATTCTAACCTCACCAGACTTCGCAGCATTTATGAACGATCTCGCGCTGGTCTTAGAGAAGCTACAAACAAGCGGCCTACGACTCAACCGGTCCAAATGTCACTTCGCGTGCCCCCGAATACCTGGGACACATTCTTACCACCGAAGGCATCAGCACCGATCCCGATAAAGTAGACGCAATACAACAAATTCGCATACCGGGAAATCCATCCCAGGTGCAGTCATTCCTACAGATGTGTAGCTGGTACCGGAAGTTCATCGAAAAATTTTCCGAAATCGCACGTCCATTAAGCCAGCTCACGAAGAAAGCGCAACCCTGGAGATGGACGGAGGTCGAACAGTCAGCTTTCGACGAACTAAAAAAGAAACTCACCACAGCCCCGATTCTCCGCCAAGTCGACCACTCACAGCCTTTCACTCTAATGACAGACGCCAGCGCCTACGCCATAGGCGCCGTGCTGTGCCAGGGCGGGGCTGGAGAGCAGAAACCAATCGAATTTGCCAGCCGCCTACTCTCCGGTGCAGAGAGGAACTACTCCACCACAGAACGAGAGGCCCTCGCCATTGTGTGGGTCATCCGAAAGTACCGAGGATACATAGAGGAAACCTCGATAATCGTCATTACAGACCACCAACCACTAAGATGGCTAATGACGCTGAAATCTCCATCGGGACGCCTAGCCCGTTGGGCACTACAGCTGCAGCCATATAACCTGCAGATCGAGTACACTCCCGGGAAAGCTAACGTCATCGTGGATGCACTCTCCCGCCTACCTAGGGATGCCCAAAACATTGCGCTGATCGCGATCGATGTACCCACAAAGACAGACCACGAAAGCAGAGAATCGCAAAAGGCCGACCCCGAGCTTCGGAAGATTATCGATGCATTCGAGGGAAGCCGCCTCGAGGAAATCTTCCCATGGACTGCCAGAAGATATTTGTTATGGCAAGGATGTCTCAACCGGTATAGCCTGAGCAACGACGATGAAGAGCCTCTTCTAGTAATCCCTGATGGCGAGCGTGCCGCCGTCCTGAAAAGTTACCATGATGACCCTACTGCAGGCCACTACGGAGCCGAGCGAACCCTGCATAAAATCACCAGAAGGTTTACCTGGCCGGGTATACGCCGCGATGTAATAGCCTACGTCAAACGTTGCCCAGAATGCCTGAAATATAAAGCTTCGAACGTGAAACCCGCTGGCCTCGTACAAACACCGGTGATGCAACAACGGTTCGAGGTTCTCGCCATGGATCTATTTGGACCTCTTCCCCTGGCCCGAATGACGAACGATGGGTATTCATCATCGAGGACACCGCAACTCGTTGGGTCGAGCTATTTGCCATGCAGCACACCACCGCACAGAATTGCGCTTGGACTCTAATCCACGAGGTGTGTTTCCGTTTCGGACTACCGCGTCGCATTATTAGCGACAACGGGACTAAATTTACCAGCTCCGTGATGCAGCAAATCACTCACAGTGTAGGAATAAAGCAGAGCAGAGAGAACTATGAAACCGCGAACTTAAGTTTCAATTGGCTTCGCAGCTCAAGGAGAACCACTACCACTGGCCCGAGAAACTGCCAGCCATCAGGTTTGCTATCAATACGGCCATCTGTAGAGGGACTGAATACTCTCCGGCCTACCTAACGTTTGGCAGGAATCTCAGGACTCCGTACGAGGTTGGCACCGATCTAAGGACGATCATTGAGTCCGACACTTTCTCATCCGAGATTACCCCACAACTAATAAGACTCGCATACTGTCTCTCAACCGCACGAGAAACCCACGAGAAGGAGCAGGACCGACGGAAGGCTTACGCGGACGAAAAACGACGACCTGGGCCAAGTTACAGCCCCGGCGACCAGGTACTCGTGACAATCCACCCGCCAAGCTCTGCCCAAAGGAAGACGTCGAGCAAGCTGGCCCCTAAACGCGAGGGACCGTATATCGTGCTAAGACAGAAGAGACCCACATCATACGAGATCGCCGACCCAACCGCTCCTACCGAGGTCTTGGGAGTGTATCATTCATCAGCTCTTCGGCCCTATGTACCTACCGACGCTCCACCACCAGCGCCAATCGCACCAATCAGAAGAAGAGGGCGACCACGGAAACATCCGGTAGCTTCTAACCACGGATAGAAATCACCAGGACTACCTCCAGTCGATTTCTAGGGGGGGGGGAATGTAGCAGCCACCGCTTAGTACCAGAGCGCTCCGCTAATACCCTCTTGGGGGCGCGCAACAGCCACCCTGCTACGTGAGGGCGTACTACCCTTTCCCGTCATCCACACCACTACCGCAGCATCTGACCAATTCGGGGCTATAAGTACCTGCTTCGAACCCCCAAATAGTCAGTCTTGGAAACTCGCTCGACACAGCTTCACTATTTAGCTCCTGCTAGCGCTCCTGAATTGGACCTAGATTTAGACTAACTAGCCTACTGTTACGAGCAGCTCCCGCATATATATATATATATATATAAATTGTGTAAATATAGTTTGTAACGTTATTTTTACGAATAAAGTGTATAAAACGTCGCTCCGCATTTTCGGCAACAAAACCCCGCAACATTATCTTAAAATTAAAAAAAAATATCGCAAAAAAATAATGATTGAAAAAGAAAACACTTAGTTAAACTTCACTTATATTTTGGTTTTTTATTCCAACTAGTTTCGACTTTAAATCATTCTCAAAAAAAAAATCGCATATTCGGAATATAAATGTGAGCAGCTTTTTTCAATCATGAAAGCATCGTACTCGGCTTACAGGTGTTAATTTAGAAAACACTTTCAGCCTATACACTAGTGCTATTGACCCCAATATTGATCATCCTATTTCTTAGCTTCAAACTCAAGTTTCTCATTAATTTTCATTTTTTTTAATCTTTTTTTTTTAATTTGCTTTCTTTATGTTTGATTATGCTATTCTAATTCTAATAAATACCTACTGATTAAGTTTCGAAATTACGCCTACAACTAAGCAAAGGTAAAGTGTGCCTTGGAAACAATGACGTCATATCTATTACTCAACAAACCCTTGACAGTAGTCAGTAATTAATAACTGTCAATCTTTTGTAATAATAATAATAAGTAACGATTATCACACATAACATAAAGTAAAAACAGTGTCGTGTTCAAAACAAGCGCAACGATAAAAGTTTAGTATTCTACACACAGGAAAGGACCAATTTCATTTGAATCTAGGTGTCAAAATTAGGTAATAGCGTTACCCAATACTGACAAGTTTTGGTGAATAATTGTAAACCATTTCCGACTTTGTATCTAATTTCTGGATATAAGTTGCGAATCTATCGTAAACGTTTTATGCCCAGAAAAATGTATTTCTCACATTTTTATTACTTTATTGAAAAATCTATTTTTTTTTGTTATGACTAACACTAACGCATAACTATTATCAGTAACAGTTTCGTTTATAAAGAAAAACGTTTTCTATCAGTACAGTATAGAATCAGCTAGATGTGCGTCCTTAAGAGTGTATGTACTCAACTGTTTCCAAGGCACTTTTTTATAAAAAACGAATCAAATGTATAATAAATTAAAGATGTAATATATCACTAAATTAAGAAAAAAATATTCTTTTAACAAATTTAAAAATCCAAAATGGCGCCTATAAGAAAAACCGACTCTGTATCTATTCGAATAAGATATAATAAAGAGATCCCCATACATTCGGTCAAAATATATCGCATATAGTGTCAATGACTTGAATCAAATATCGATGCCATTTGTCAAACATCGCATATCAATGTCATTAGTCAATGTCTTACGCCGAATGGCATTTGTCGTTTTTAACTTGTAAATTCACGAAAAACCGTAAAGAATTTGAAAATTAACTAAACTAGTGGAATTTCATGAGAAGCATCAACAATTTTAAATTTACCGAAAATTTAGGATATTCAGAAAACAGTGAACACTTGGAAATTTACAAAAACTCGTCAAAAACTTGAAAATTAATAAAAATCTTTGAATTTCATGTAAAGCGTTAAAACTTTTAATATTAACAAACACTTAAGAAGTTCACAGTTGCCAAGTTTTAAAATATTGACGAAAATCTTGAAAACATCATGAATATTCTTATATCGAGTGTTTTTAATCGCAGCTTGAAATGTTACTATAAAGTAACATTTCAAGTTGAGATAAGCCTGAAAATTTGGATTTTCAGTACATTTTATACTCAAAATGTTACTTTATGGTTAATCATGTAGAGGAAACACTCATTAGAAGTTTCGAAATGAACGCTTATCAAAAACAACTAAACTTAAAAATGTACACAATCGTAAACATCTGGTATCGAAAAGTATCGATATTTTGAATATCGATACTTTTCATTACGATATTTTGCTGGACAATACTTTGCTATACGATATAATCGATACTCAATATCGATACTATTTTTTAGATCGTAACATCCCTACTAATAATGTTATATTTTGGAAAAGTTATTAGACTCAAGAAACTAGGAATAAGCATAAATTTTACGAAATAATCGTTTAAAATGCTTACGTATTTAAAAGCAAATTATATAAATGTAATAGATATGAGCCAGGAGCGGATCCAAAGAGCAATTTTAGAGAGTTTTCAAATTTAGGTTAATCAATTACTTTTTGGAATTTTGTAGTTGAAAATTCTAAGTTAAAATAAGCTTGTTTATAAATGACACCATAATGAATTTAAACGTTAAAATGGTCTTGTTTTCTTTTAGTTTAATTTTTTAATTTCAAATAATTACTTATTAAATTTATCTAATTAGACAATTTTGTCGTTTGTGTAAATTAGAAGAAGCTGACTGTGTTAAATTTGCTAATTTTAAGGTTTTTTTTGACAACTCTAATTTTATTTATTCAATTAACGGAATCCAATTAATAATACATAATATTCTACAACTAATAATACAAATATAAACACATTTAAATATCGTGTATTCGATAAAAGGAACATTGGATAGATGAGGCTGTTACTTGGTGAAATTCCATAATATGTAGGAAATAAAACACGATCGTTTGAGAATTTTCACAGTTTTTAATGTCGAACACTGCGACAATTGTTTCGCCACACAGTGGCTTCATCAGGCTGATGAGTAATTACTCATCACAGTGGCTTCATCAGGCAGATGAGTAATTACTCATCTGCCTGATGAAGCCACTGTGTGGCGAAACAATTGTCGCAGTGTTCGACATTAAAAACTGTGAAAATTCTCAAACGATCGTGTTTTATTTCCTACAGATAAAAGAAACCTCTAGAGTGCCATGATTTAATCTTTCTTTTTTAAATTTAAGCTACATGCTTTAGGAATTGGCATACAGGGTGGAAACCTTACTTGGAATAAATTTGGTAATTATGAAACAAAAAGTACCAGAAAAAAATCCTTGGACAGGTCGATTTTTGTTCTATATTGCGCACTTTTTAGCGTCTTCAAAACAAGTATGACAGCACTAGCCTTTCACGTATGACGTCATAGGCAATTTTTTTAAATGGAAACATTATTTTCTTATTTTACTAAACTTGTAGCCCTATTAATTCTCTTTACGACTATTTAAAAATATTTTGTTATTTTAATTTTTTAATTTCAAAAATTAAACAATTTTTTTTATAAATTTATTTATTGTAACAAATCTTCAAAATGAGTACAGTTTCTCTCTTGGCAAATAGCCAATCAGTGATAAAACCCATCTCTTACATTTTGAAACATTTCCGGTGAAATATTTCTCATTTCATGCCAGATACTTTCCTTCAGATCCTCTATTTTTGTTGAAGTTGTGAAATAAAAAAAATAAAAAAACAAAATATTTTTACATGATCGAAAAAGGCTACAAATTTAGTAAAATAAAAAAAAAATGTTTCCATCTAAAAAAATTGCCAATGGCGTCATACGTGAGAGGCTACTGATGTCATACTTGTTTTGAAGACACTAAAAAGTGTGCAATAAAGAACAAAAATCAACCTATCGAAGGATTTTTTTCTGGAACATCTCATTTCATAAATGCCGAATTTACTCCAGTTAAGGTTTTCACCCTGTATAAAGCGTCAGACATTATAATTAAATCGGTTATTTGGAAAAGGACACATCTACTTCAGAGTAAATTTTACAGTAGGAAGAAAAATCTTTTTCATTTAAATGTTCATATACATAAAGTCATATACATGTTATTGTATGTTCGCTGGTATTCGAATAAGCCAATTCAAAGTATTTTTTCGTGGATATTTGAAAATTTTATATTATAAAAATTATTTTATATTTAATGCATTTGTGCCCTTTTCCAAACTTATTCAGAATGAAACATAAAAATAAAGGCAATTTACATTATTTATTAAAGAAAATATATTTTTACATAATAGGTAGAACTTAAGTAAGTTTATAAAAGCAAAATAGGATTCATATCAATAGGTATTAAAAGTCTTCTTCAGGAATTTCTTCAGAAACTCCTGTTGGCCAGGCAAATACCATAGTGTAAAATTCTTTGTTTTCCTCGGAAATATACTGGATTAAGGATTTCAAATTATCAACTTTTTTTTTATTGATTGGAACCTTGTCTATACGCTTGATTATACGCTTCCCCAGCAGGAAGATTAGTCCTGGACCCAGCAGGCTTTGCTAGTTGAAATGAGAACGAGATGAGCCCATCTATATATTCGAAAACAATAAGCACTCTAGGATTTGTTGAATCGTATCTAAAGTGATTGTAATGTGAAATCTGAAAATGTACTCTCTGATCTCTAGGGACTTTCCTTTTTTGTGTTTCAATAGACTCGGTAGTTATTTTATATTGTGTTGGCCACCATTTTTTAAAGTCTATTATTTGAGAATTTTGTATTTCTTTCACATCAAATTTTCCGGATACAGATGCCTTTTTGATGAGCTCCATATATTCTTGATGAGTATAGATTCTATCGACTCTTCTTATTTTTCTTTTGACAGTTCCAAAGTCTCTATCACAATCGTTGAATGAATGTCCTCTCAGGGGGAAATAGTGTATAATTTTCTTAAACCTATTGTTTGCCGCCAACGTCATTAAAAATCTTACCACAGTATGATTTTTGTTTTGTCCCGGGCAACCGTCAGAAAATATGTAAAGCTCATCTATACTTTTATTAACATGCTCATTAATGTACATATTTAAAAATGTACATACTTCATTCGGGCCTTTTAATGCTTGCCCCTCGTGGTATGAATAGAATGTTGCCTTTCCAGTCTTCAAATTGTGGATGCAAAATTCATATACCCACAGCTGTCGCAGATAAAAAATTTCTTGTACAGGAATATTTGGTAACGGCAAATTCTGCATGTAGTCGAATACTAGACCCATGACATTATCTTTCTCAGCGCAAAGTTCTTTTATCTCAATTTTTTTTTAGAAGAACTTTTTTGCTCTTCGTTTATGAGCTACAAGTGAAGCAGCAGCAACACGCTTGGCGTTATCATTTAGATTGGGATCTCTCAACTTTTATCCGTATTCCTCACAGTATGAACACACATCCACTTGCGGCCTACCAAATCTCAAATTAAAATTTTCATGGAAAAACTTTAAGAAAAAGTCGTACTTTACTTTTCCTTTTAGGTCTAAATTTTCATCAATAAACATCTTGTGCATAACTTTCACATTAAGTGTAGCCGGTAAGTATTTTGTGGTTATAGTATTGGAGTAGTGGACTTCTTTAACATCGAATTTTTCGATAAGCTCTTTTATCTTGGTACAAATTTCTCCAGAAACAGCATTATGTCTTGATCCTACTTCTTTCCCACGTCTATCTTTTGGTGTGGTATCGGATGCTGATAGTAAACTGAGACGTCTTACTTTTTTCATTGTAATCCCATGTAAACTAACAAACGCCTGTTTGCACACCTTAATGCGTTGCCCTTCTAAGCAGATATGATATGAAAAAGTAAGGGCCTTGGGTTTGGGTTTTTCGGTGACAGAAACTTTACTTTTTCTCTTGATGGAACAACTTTCGATGAGACTTTGAAGAAATGTATCTTGTGCATCTTTGTCATCAGAACTATTTACCCGATCTATAATATTCTTCCTTTGGTCTTCACTGAAGTTACTAAAACATTTCATTTGGCACCTACAAAAACCCAAAAAAAGTCAAAAATACTTAATGTTTTATAATTTCAAAACTTCTACCTGCAGTCCGGACCTGTTATTCTGGCACTAATGACTTTCCCAACATGATTAAGATGTTCAATTCCTTTCACTTTGGCCCTTTATATAACATTTGATTTATAGTTTTCCGTATTCAAAACTCCTTTCTTGCGTTTTGGTAAATTATTACCATCAGATTCGCTTCCACTTAACTCACTCATTTCGCTTAAAATCTTTATCTGTTATTAATCTTTGCAAACACCAAATTTCACACCCGATTCAATGACAGTCAAATTCTAACTGAAATCTGACAGCGAGAACCAGCGCCACGATGTGACAAACCACATGCTTGATTATTTCGAAAAGGTCACATGTGCATCGCATGTAACTTTTTCGAACCAAACGCAGTGGAGCGGGTATATGTTAGAGCGTTTCTAGCGTGATATTTTGTTCCCTTTTCGCACCAAACGCTGCGTCTTCAATAAACTTGTTGAAAAATAATATAAAACGAAATGGGCCAAAAATGTCTTTTGTGCCCTTTTCCAAATAATCGATTCAATTATAATATATGATTTCAGAGTTGTCAACTTACAATATTTTCCATGGAACTTTTTTAATTGAACATACGATACAAAGAAAGGAAAACGGCGCCTAATAAGTAGACGGTATAATTTCACCTTCCTTAAACCATCAGTGCAGAACAATTCCACGCAGTGGCCTAAAATGTGTCACGTGCCGTATTACTCGTACTATTCACCCTGGATGTGTTAAATATCGAAAAGGAGTAATTAGAATTGATGAAAAACATATATTGTGCTGTGGTAAAGTGCAAATATCGCAGAAAATACGGAAATAGATAGATAGATAGGAAAGAGGCTTACTTTAAAATGAAAGACCTATTAATCCAACTGAAACTATCCAATGAACTATTACTTAAAAGAATAAAACATCTCGAAAATGAAAATACAAAACCGCGCGTTCAAATTAGTAATGTCTCTATCTTGAACAAGTTTCTCATCTTTCACGTAGTGCCTGGGTCTCCAAACTATCTTCTTCGCGGGCCACAAATACAATTCTACATAATAAAGTCGGCCAAGATCCGATTAATTTTATAAAATTATGAAAAATTTAAGGAACAATTGTTACAATATTTCAAAATATGACATTTACAAAAAAAATTACAAACAATCGCCGGCCGGATTCATGCAAGTCGCGGGCCGGATTTGGCCCGCGGGCCGTAGTTTGGAGACCACTGACGTAGTGAAACATATTTTACTATGATTTTATGAGGAAAACACTTGGTTAAATTTCACTAATATTTTGGTTTTTTATTCCAACTAGTTTCGAATTTGAGTCATTCTCAAGGAGCAAAATAAAACTCCTTGAGAATGACTCAAAGTCGAAACTAGTTGGAATAAAAAACCAAAATATTAGTGAAATTTAACCAAGTTTTTTTCTTTATTAAATCATAGTAATGTCTCTCCAAAATCGTTCAACAATGAAAATCGATTTGGATTTGTATAAAATTTCAGTGAACAAAGTTAAAAACATAAAAAATCACGATTGTGCTTAAAAAAAATATAGCTATGAAAAATTAAAATATATGAAAAAAATATATTAAAATCTTTTATCTTCGTTCCCGAAATGTTATAGTTTATAATGTACCAGAGCCAGTTGGATCTCGCCATGAAATAATTACTAAGGATGTTGCTGCTATAAATGATTTGATTAAGTCACAAGTCAAATTTGATCCAATTAAAGTTATTCGCCTGGAAAGGGTTGGTGTAAAGCCACGGCCGATGAAACTTATATTTGCTACTGCTCAAGAATCACTTGATATTCTAAGGGTGACTCATGCAATTAATACTGGTAATATTATATTTAACAATGACAAAACTGAAATGCAGCGTAATCACCTGAGGACTCTTAAAGATGAACTGGATATGCGGAAAAAGGCAGGAGAAACCGATATAACTATTAAATATGTCAACGGCCACACTTCCATTGTTAAATCTGCTTCTAGGATGCAAAAAAACTAAACATATATTTCCAAAATGTAGGTGGCATCAAAGATAAAACCTACCTCACTGACAGAGCTGGGCAGGATTCGAATCATTCAGGATTCGATTCCCGGATTCGAATCCTTTTAGAGGATTCAAAAGAGGTATTCGAATACTTTAGTGAAAACGGATTCGTGATCCGGATTCGTTACATTTTTTTAAATGAATTCGTATTCGAATCCAAACGTAGATGATTCGAATCCTTATAAAAGGATTCGAATTCTTATAAAAGGAATCGAATCTTTATAAAATTCGAATCCTGATACATGGATTCAAATCCTCCTAAATAATTCGAATCATCGCTATTAAGGCTGAGATTCGAATTCGATTAATTCAAATAGTTAAATATTCTAATATGAATATATAAATGACTAAATTATTCATATTTGAATATAAATATTACAATTTTCGAATAATTCAAATATTTGTGAATGCATATTTGGTTACTTAACCATGAAAAATATCCAACGTTAATAGTATATTTTTAACTTCACTTGAAATCAGTATTTTATACGCGTGGCGCATGAAGTAAAATTTCGAGTTTAGAAAAGCCCCGTGAAAATTTGTCTCGGGTCGCTGCGCGACCCTCGACAAATTTTCTACGCGGGGCTTTTCTAAACTCGAAATTTTACTTCATGCTTAGTCTGGGAGTGGACAACACTCGTTCTTAGAAGTTTCAAATTGAAGGATTACTCTAGATTACTAAGTTTATTACCGTTTTACAAAGGCTACGGCTCAAAGGACCAACCATGATCTTCGCAGAACGAAGGACTACAGGGAATCGAAGTTTTTTTACAAGAAAACAACGAATATCTGAAGGTTTACAGCATGGATAGGACAAAAAACATCTAATTTTGAAAAAATATCGAAGTTGGGTTGGTTTGCAGTGCATTTTCAACTTCACTTTAAATCAGTGTTTTATACGCGTGGCGCATGAAGTAAAATTTCGAGTTTACAAAAGCCCCGCAAAAATTTGTCTCGGGTCGCTGCGCGACCCTCGACAAATTTTCTAAGCGGGGCTTTTCTAAACTCGAAATTTTACTTCATGCTTAGTCTGGGAGTGGACAACACTCGTTTGAATTTTAAATTTAACTCTTTTAAAAAATCGACGTATGTAATATAATAAATCATTCATTGAAATCATAGAAAAAGATGCAAAATTTTACCTAAAATTAACTTTTAGAGTTAACTTTATAATTTGTTCGGCTCTTAATGGGTGAATATTCTATTCCTAAAAAAATCCGTTTTTATTTAATATGAAGTTGCATTTAATACAATAACAAACTGTGAATAAATCGACATAAATTTAGAAATATCAAAAATCTCGACATGTAGAAAATCTTGACGGTCCACTCCCAGACTAAGCATGAAGTAAAATTTCGAGTTTAGAAAAGCCCCGCGTAGAAAATTTGTCGAGGGTCGCGCAGCGACCCGAAACAAATTTTCACGGGGCTTTTCTAAACTCGAAATTTTACTTCATGCGCCACGCGTATAAAACACTGATTTCAAGTGAAGTTAAAAACGCACTGAAAACTAACCGAACTTCGATATTTTTTCAAAATTGGATGTTTTCTTTCCTATCCATGCTGCAAACCTTCAGTTATTCGTTGTTTTCTTGTAAATAAACTTCGATTCCCTGTAGTCCTTCGGTCTCCGAAGACCATGATTGGTCCTTCGAGCTTGAGCCTTTGAAAATTGGTAATAAACTTAGTAATCTAGAGTAATCCTTTAATTTGAAACTTCTAAGAACGAGTGTTGTCCACACCCAGACTAAGCATGAAGTAAAATTTCGAGTTTAGAAAAGCCCCGCGTAGAAAATTTGTCGAGGGTCGCGCAGCGACCCGAGACAAATTTTCACGGGGCTTTTCTAAACTCGAAATTTTACTTCATGCGCCAGGCGTATAAAACACAGATTCAAAATGAAGTTCAATAACACATATATCATCAATAATTAAAATCATTATATAATCAGATATTTAGTCGGTAAATAAACATGTTTGTTAATAGAAACTGATGGAATAAAATATTACTTGTTGCAAATAATAGATTCAAATTTATTTTTAAAGATTTGTATCCGTGATTCAAAAATGAGGATTCGCATCTTTGATTCGAATCATATTGTTCACTTACGAATCCTTTATTCGAGTATTCGTGATTCGAATCATATTAGGTGATTCGGATTCGTGATTCGAATCATGTTTTTGAGGATTCATCCCAGCTCTGCTCACTGATAAACGGGAAAATAACAGGATTTTGCGACCCCCCTCACAATATGCTTAGGCAAATGAAGTTTGTTTAGACATACGATCATTAGATTTACAAAACAAATGTTAACTTGTTAACTTAACACCATCAAATACGCTTGTTTTTGATAATTTTCTCAATCTTAAAGTTGCATGATTTTCGTCAAATTTTTTGAAGAATAACATCAATTTATTTATACAATTTTAACTTTCCCTATATACCATTTTGTATATCTCGGGAAGTATTAAGAACATCGAAAAATAAGAATAAAATGTAAATAATATGTAAGAAATACTGGAAATTGGAAATTTTTCTGGTTATTATTTTTTTTAAGTAACAAATTGATACAAAATCCATATATTTTTCCAAATATTGTTTATATGTAAAAAATTATATTATTATATTTTTATTTTAAGTATAGATAATCAAAAACATTTTGTTTATAATGTGTTTAGCGCCATATCTATATGTTGTAATTTGTATGTACCTATATATTACCATTTTGTTGTTAGACATTTTTGTAATACTGTAAAAAGGAAATATCCGTAAATAAATTAATAAATTAATAATAGTAAAATTATATTTTAAAGAATAAAAAAATTTACACAACTAAATATCACGATTACATACTGTTACCGGCGTTTTATCGAAAACGTCTTAATTTGATTTTATTTTATTCACATTCGCGAAAACATCAGATTCTAATTGTTTTTTTCACATTTCACTTCATAATCATTTTAATTCCAAATGACTCAAGTTCGTAACCACTCATTCGTTAAATCATGACTCTATTCGTATAAGTCGTTCGTTCATTGCTTAACATTGTTATTTCATTATTTTTCTCATTTATGTCATTCATTATCATTCGTGTGTCATTTATTTCATTCATTGCATTTTTTTGTTCATTTGTTGTTAATAAATGTTATGTTTTTTGTTTTTTTAAAAATCATAAAGCTCATTTCAAAAACCACTTTAAATTCAAATCAACCGTATTTTTTACATAATAAAAGTGAGTGTCTTTTGGACAGGATATCGGTGAGTTTATTTTGTCATTATTATGTTTGTGTTAAAGAACTGAGCTAATCGGAATTGTTAAAGAGGAATGTCGTTAGTGCAAACTCGTGCTCTTTTAAACTATTTACTAAAATTTAAGCACTAATACCAAGCGACGCACAGTGGTCCCGAATCCAGAAAAGCTGGCCATAATATAAGTATTTAGGGCGATTTATCTGAAACTGCAAATATCGGGGTTTTTGAGCATGTTGATTCAGAATCTGATTGTGAAATATCAAAAAACAAAATGGCGGACTATATATGACGGACAAAAAAATAATTATATTTCTTTTTTTTATAAAAAAAAACAGTACACCCGGGTTTTTGGGCACGCTAATTCAGAATCTGATGTTAAAATTAAAATAAAAAATTACGAACCTAATCTGACGGGCAAACAAATATGAGTTTTGTTTTATAAAAAAAAAACAGTAAATCCGTGTTTTTTTCAAATGAATTGTTTTGAATTCGGTCATTCTCCTAAAATTGTTTTTATTTTAATTAATTTTAATTTACTTTACCCTGTATGTATATATTATTGCGTTAAAAGAATAAAAAGAAATTCGAATCGGTTAAATTTGAAACCGACCCGCGGCCTTGTTCGTGTTTGTTGTGTTAGATTTTCATGAAATTATTTTGAATTTCTGACTATACTCTGTACAATACACAATAACAAATGTATTCTTGCCGAAAAGATCTTTATAAATACTGAGAGGGGGCGGTGAATTTGGCCTACGCCCCGGGCGGCTGAAACCCACGCTACGCCACTGTTATAATGGCAGTTGACAATGAGCCTGATCGTAAAATAGTTAAGAATTTACTGTCAACTGTTGGGAAATTCTCTGATGACCGGATTGTTAATCATAAACGTGTTTGGGATTTTTGAAATCGTACAAGGTAGACCGACCAGAGTACCGTTCATTAGATACCAACATACATCACAGTTAAATCCAAACATGTTGAATGTTAAACATTTTGATGAACGGGCCCATTAAGTCGGTGCAAGCCAACATTTAGTCCAACGTGTCAACTTGACAAAAGTCGGCGTCAGCCGACATTTGGACTATAATGACATATAACATACAAGTCGGCGCCAGCCTGCGTTTGAACTATAATAACAGTTGGCACAAGTCGGCAGTAGCCGACATTTAAACTATAATGACAGTTAACATAAGTCGGCGCAAGCCTACATAAACCACTCGTGCTAATTTGACGCGAGTTTGAATTGAACTATAATGAGATCGCCATGTTATTTTGTTTTCTTTGTGACAGTTACGATACACATTTTAACACTTGTGACACATTTTAAAGTAACGGGTGTCTTCCATTCCCAGACTAAGCATGAAGTAAAATTTCGAGTTTAGAAAAGCCCCGCGTAGAAAATTTGTCGAGGGTCGCGCAGCGACCCGAGACAAATTTTCAGGGGGCTTTTCTAAACTCGAAATTTTACTTTATGCGCCACGCGTATAATCGACTGATTTACAGTAATATTAAAAATATATAAAGCTTAGATGTGATGGTGATCAATATTTACCGAGATGTGGTGAAAAAAATTCTTTTTTTGTGAATAATTTTGGAATAATAATAATAAAAGTAGAATACATTTATTTAAGCATTTAATCATGTAGGACCCTTAAGAATAAAAAGCTGCACTGCAAACGAAATGGCACCTAATGGCAGCTAGTTTTTTGCTGTTTATTATCACAATACTATTACAAAAAAGGTAGCGTTAAGCTTTTAACCGAACACGGCAGAACAAATAACTTTTCTCTTGTTTAAAATAATATTTTTATTATTTTTAATGCAGATTTTCATTGGCAAAGTTTGTAATAATCAAAATAATAAATTAGTACTACAAATTGTATTATGCAGTCAATTCTACTTACTTTAAGGAAATGAATCGATTTTACAGATCTAAATTCCGTTAACTGCACGCCTATCAATCCACGAATACAAAACTCGTAAAAATCTCGCAATTGTGCTCGTCAGATATGAACCGCTCCAGGGTTACTTACGGATAAGGATGCATATCGTATGCACCTTGGTGAGGGTTTGCAGGATATAAAGAAGCAATGCCCTAAGGACTGTGCCAGCCTAGACCTCCTAGCGGAGGAAGTGCAGGCAAAGATTCTTAGGGCATATAAACTGTCCTGCCCACTTAAGAGGAGGCCTGAGACAGGGACGGCCACCCCATGGTGGTGCCCAGATCTCGACTCCTTAAAAGATGAGGCCAGGAAAGCATTCAATAGAGCACAACGCTCCAAAGAGGCCTCCGACTGGACCATCTACAAGGTCCGCCTTAGAGAGTACAAAAAGCTCATAAGGCAATGTCAAAGAGCGTCATGGCGTGCCTTCTGCGAAGGAATTGAAAGCACTCAAGAAGTTAGCAGACTTAAGAAGACTCTATCACAGGACCAACATCAATCTGTGGGAGTCCTGAAGAAGGAGGACGGCACCATGACTGACGACCTCCATGAAAGTCTGCAACTATTGCTCAAGACTCACTTCCCTGGATGCACTCTACTATCTACGCAATCTAGATGTAGTTGAAATCACTTCGGCAGAACCAGAAGACTGGGAACTGGCTCATGAAGTGATAAATGAAGAAAACACCCTTAGAGCAATTGCAAGCTTTTCCGCCTTTAAGACACCCGGACCCGACGGCATCTTTCCCGCCCTGCTACAGTGGGGACAGGATGAACTAGCTGAGTTTGTAATGATGCTGTTCCGGTTCAGTTTGGCGCTGGGATATGTCCCTAAGGTCTGGAAATAAGCCAGGGTTGTTTTCATACCGAAGCCCGGTAGAGCAGACTATACTGCTCCCAAGGCATACAGACCAATCACAGTCACCTCGATTCTCCTTTAAACACAGGAAAGGATTTGTGAATGATACATAAGAACATCAGCTCTAGTCAGATAGCCGCTGATGGCGGCACAACATGCATACACACGGGGGAGGTCCACTGATTCAGCCCTGCATAGTGTAGTGAGCAGAATCGAGAGAACATTGGATGTTAAAGAATCCACCCTAGGTGTTTTTGTTGACATAGAAGGTGCGTTTGATAAAACGACCATACCGAAGATAGGAAACGCGCTAAGCAAGCGCGGAGTACCATCTATAATGTGTGAATGGATTGGCAATACACTGGCCAATCGTATAGTCACAGTGGAACAGGGAAGGGAACGTATAACCTGTAAAATTGACAGAGGCTGTCCTCAGGGAGGTGTTTTATCACCACTATTATGGAACATGGTTCTGGACAGCCTACTAGATGAATTTCAGCAACTAGGCTTGTTTATGACAGCCTATGCTGATGATCTGGCCATATTAGTATGTGGTAAGTTTGAAGACGCCTTATGCGACCAGATGCAAGGAACTCTAAACATAGTTTCTATGTGGTGCAATGATCACTCCCTATCGGTAAACCCTGCCAAAACGAAGATGGTCCTGTTCACCAAGAAAAGGAAGGTGTCGAAAAATGCACCAAAATTATTGAATACGATGTTGCAGTACAGCGACGAGGTGAAATACCTGGGCATCACCCTCGACAGGAAACTGAGCTGGAAAGCGCACATCGACACTAAAACAGACAAAGCTATAAGGGCTTTCTGGCAATGTCGTCGGGCAGTGGGGAAAACCTGGGGTTTGAAACCACGCACGACTCTGTGGTTGTACACATTTGTCATGAGGCCCATGCTGACTTACGGAGCTTCAGTTTGGTGGCCCAGAACCAAACAGAAGACCACGAGGAAGCAACTCTCGCAAGTGCAGCGGACAGTCTGTCTTAGTGTAACAGGCGTCATGCACACTACTCCGACGATGGCGATGGAAGTCATGCTATGCCTTCCACCACTTGATATCCACGTGGAGAAGGAGGCCATGGCGACTATACTTCGCCTTCAGTGCAGTGGGATTTGGAACAGTAACAGCTGTGGGGAAGTTAGAGGACATCTCTGCAGGAATGACTGTAGAGATATACCTCTTTTAGAGGCTGTTAATGACTGCTGTGTACCAATACTAATACGGAACACACCCTACAACGTTACTGTTCAACCCACTAAGTGGATGAGAGAGTCTGCTATAAGGATCTACACAGATGGATCTAAAAGGAGAGAAGGATCGGGCCTTGGAGTTTTCTCTAAAACCCTAAAAATCCAAGCAAAGGTTCCGATGGGAATTCATGGAACCATCACGCAACTGGAGCTGATGGGAATAACACTTGCGGCTGAGTACATCATAAACCTCAAGGTGACAAATGTAGCCATACTAATCTTAACGGATAGCAGGCAAGCGATTCTGTCTCTGCAGAAAGCCTATGCTTCGTCAGAGACCGAAATAGAGTACCACGGGAAACTCAGACAGGCAGCAATGCACAACAACATTGAAGTCTGCTGGGTGAAAGGGCATGTTTCAGACACAGGTAACGGGAGAGCTGACGCGCTGGCAAGAGCTGCGGCTGGGATGAATCTACTCTCACATGTTACAAACCAATGCCCTGGAGAAATTCAGGATGCGTTGGGATGATATCGAGGGCTACAAGCTCTCTAAGGAAACACTTGTGTATCCCAATGAAAGATCAGCGAAACGGTACCTGCAGCTGGCTAGAGGGAATCTCAGGCGCTTAACTGCCATCCTTACTGGTCACTGTGGACTAAACGGGCACCTGTATAGGATGGGGATAGTTGACTCCCCATCTTGTAGAGGTTGCAGCATGGAAGACGAGACTGCATGGCATTTTTCTTTGTGAATGCCCGGCACTATCGTCAATCAGGGAATCCATATTGGGTGATAGATGGCCTACAACGGCCTACATAAGAGATCTACCCACCGTAGCTATGCTAGAATACCTAAACAAGGTGGGCTGGCTAAACTGAGGATGGGTGATCTACGGGAGGTGGCACAATGGGCCTAAGTGCAGTGCAGAACTGCACACTCCCCTTTGAACCAGAACCAGAACCAGGGTTACTTTTGAAATTGGCACTACGGTTAGGTGTATGAGATAAACGGTAACTGCGTAGAAAATGTAATAGACCTAATACTAATCTATCGAAATAGTAACGTCAAAATCCACAGATAGTAATTTAATTTTTTACTTTTGGCCAGCTTTTCGGGATTCTGATCTACTGTGCGACGCCTGGCCACCGATAACAATACTTTTGGATACCGTTCGTTTGCTTGATCGTGCTAACCATTGATATTTTCTAAACTATTAGAGATACGAAAACGGTTAAATTAAACAAAAGTTTCTACTTCTGATACAAAATAAAACTGCCTTGACAAATTTCATATAGCGTCATTTGTTTTCAAGATATGGCAAAAAAAGTAAAAAACCAAAATATTTTATTTTTGCTATAACTTCGTTATTTAGATAGATAAGTAGGTAAAATTTAAAATGTACCCTTAATGACCTCCGAGAAACGCAAACATTTTATACAGAGTGTCATTAGCAAAGTTATAGTAAAAATAATATTTTCTATTTTTTGAAACAAATGCTAGATACAAATGATAAACTATTTGAAACGCAAAATTGATTAAATTAGATGAAAGTTCATACGTTTGTCTATAAGTGAACTATGGCAACAACAATCACCGAAAGAAGTAAAAATCGATTAAATGTTATTCTTACTATAACTTTGTTATTTAAGGAGATATGGAATTAAGATTTTGTACATAACCTAAACTAGTCCTTAGAAATTCATTAAAACTGACAGATTTTTTACAGGGTGTGATCTTTTTTTTAGATATTGCAGTTTTTTTGACATGACAAATGATTTCCAACTATATTTGCCTGCTTTATTCAATAGTATAAAAATTCAGTATGGCTGCCAATAGAAAAACTGAAATTTGATATACTATCTTGAAAATAGGACACCCTGTATAAACTCTATCTGTTGTTTCTTAGCTGTTATTTAGGGTATATTTTAAATTTCAGCTCATTATCTTTCTTATTAACAAAATTATAGCAAAAATAAATGTTTCTCAATTTTCACTTTTTGGCCATATCTTGAAAACAAATGACGCTAAATCAATTTTTTTAACGTATTTTTATTTTGTATTAAAAATGACAACTTTTGCCGAATTTAACTGTTTTCGTATCTGTAATAGTTAACAAAGTCCTAATGGTGAGCACGATAAAACAAACGAACGGTATAACAGTATTTTAAAAAAAGGGTTAATTACTAAATAATTAAATTTTGAAAAAGTATTTTTCGTAAAATCCGATGAACAAAATTTAAAGGTATTTAAAATAAACATATATAACTTCAATTGATATCAATGCTTTGTACGCAAAACGGATGAAGTTTAATTTCAAGTTTAGAAAAGCCTGAACAATTGGATTGGTTCCTCCACTTCGCTACGCAACCAAACCAAATTTGAGTTTCTAAACTCGAAATTTTACTTCATGCTTAACCAAGGAGTAAAACTTTTCCTATAATAATAATTACAAAGTAATGCATTACTTTTCCCATAACTATAATTACAGAGTAATTACAACAATAAATGTAATGTAATTACAATTTTGCCCAACACTAAATATGAATACCTCTAGAACAATTATCAGTATCCATTGTACTATAAAACTAATATTTAATAAATTATTAAATATTATTATTTTATGAATAAATAAAGACGATAAGTTTTTTTACCTTAATTAAATGAATGCAAAATCAATAACAACCCATCATAATCCACACAAACAATTGATTGTAACTCTAGTTTTCCAGGCCGCCCTAATTTCAGCACTGGTATACAAGTTAAACACAATGCCCATTATTTAAATATGAACCCACAAACATGTCAATAACAATCACTCCACCTGTATAAGCAACATTACAAATTATTAATTAGCTTCAAAAGGTCATCTTCGATCTGACGTAACTTGTACGGCACATAATGTGACATTTCCATGTTGCAAATAAGCACTTCCGAGTAATTGCCGTAGGTTTTTTTACTGCATTCAGTATGAAAGCCGCTGAAAATAAGCGACTCGCAACAAAGCTTTTGACACGGAGGTCATTCCCCATTGACAATGGACGTTTGCGTCATTTCAAACGCGCCATGTAATGTCACGTGCTTTATTTATCAATTTTACCCTTCAATGCAAAATGTGAATGTTATGTTTATTCAGCGTGTTTTGTTATCGATCCCGAATGGAAAACTTTCCGACAATTTGTTGTGTACAGTGTGCAGCTTTTTTTTTCTTTTAATTTACATGTAAGCTTCGTTGGAAATAAATTAGCGTGAGATTTGTTTTCTATTCTATAATCGGTTCGAGATTGAAATGGATTCAAAGCAAGGCCAACTAAAAATAATCACACTTATTATAATTAAATTTTAAATATAAATTTCAGTTTGCGTATGTATTACGTATATTATACATATATTGTTAGAGCGCTGCTTTATTTAAAAAATTAAACGTAGCCAAATTAGGCGTTTCTCAGAAAAACGTTGTAAGTAACTTACTGAATTCACCGCCTAGAAAATTAATTTTTGAACACTGACAAATCGAAAGTCGGATTTTTAGTATTATATTATGGTAACATTGCATTTTTAACATTGTATAATTATTGAAACTGTTGCTGTAGTGCAGCAGTATGGTTTACAAATTTTATCGACATTGAACATACAAGGAGTTTTTCTTTTAAGTAAACATATCCCAATTATAAGCTGTTATAACGGCGGTCATAGGTGCATTTGGTTGCAGTTATAGGTGCATTTGATTCCGTCGTTATACTATGAATCTTACCACAGGAAAACACAAGAAATGCAGGTACTTGGGGAGTTTTATTTATACTTAACTATGTCACGTACAAAAACGAACGTTAGCACGCGTTATTCTCTAAAATTATTTTTATTATTTTTTTTGTGTCCACGGCAACCTTCCCCACCTAGATTGAGGAGGAAAAGGAAACAGAGGAAGAGAAAGTTACACGTTTAAAAGATTTAGAAGAATGATTTTGTCCAGAGTGTTTAAGAATTGATTTAAGAGATGTGGTGTATGGAATAGAAGAATTAGAGTGTAATTGTTTTGTAAAGGAAGTAACTGAAACTTGTGGTGTATAGCTAGGTTTAAGTCGATCGATGGAAACGCAATCGTTTCTGCCGTTAACATTTACCGTAAAAAATTTAGAATTTCGACTGATAATTTCGAAAGGGCCATCGTAAGAATTTTGTAACGGCCGTTTTGCGTGATCCTTCCTTATAAAAACATGAGTGCATTTTTTTAGATCGGGGTGTATGAAAGATTTGCGGTGGGTTAAGCGAGTAATTGCGGGGCTAAGCGTCTTTATCCTATCTCTCAGGCCGTCGATAAAATTTTAGCCTGAAGGAATGAATTTAGAAACAGATTTCGGAAATAAAAAATCGCCTGGTAAACATAATGTTTTACCATAGACGTATTCCGCTGCGGTGGATGAAAGCGAGGTTTTAAAAATTGTACGCAAACCTAATAAAATTAAGGGAAGTTGGGATACCCAGTTACTCGGATCGTTACTCATTCTGTTCGAGTCTTTAATTTGGCGATTCAGCCGCTCTACCAAACCGTTACATTGCGGATGGTAGGCGGTGGTGGACTTATGCGTGATACCGAAAATGTTGCGAAATTCCTTCCAAATGTTGGATTGGAATTGCCGACCACGATCAGTAATAATCGTCGATGGAATTCCAAAACGTGCAATCCAACAATTTCAAAATGCTTTGGAAACGGAATCTGCAGTAATTTCGACTAGTGGTTGGACTTCAGGCCAACGCGTAAAACGGTCGATGCAAACTAAAAGGTATCTGTAAGTGTTACAAATAGGCAAAGGGCCGATGATGTCGATGTGTATATCGGTGAAACGGTCGTCAGGGTCCGGAAAAGTAGCGATTGGTGATACAGTGTGTCGGTGAATATTAATTTGTTGGCACGTCAAGCATGATTTGACACATTGTGCAATGTCTTGATTCATCCGTGGCCACACATAGCGAGATGTAACCAGACGTTTCATTGCACGGACGCCAGGGTGTGTAAGTCCGTGAAGAGACTGTATAATGTTAGTTCTTAGGACTGAAGGGATATAGGGTCGTCTTTGAGCAAGAGTTATGTCTGTGTATATAGGTGTGCTAGTGCCAGGCGGAGTGTATTGCTCGAGCTTAAGTGAAGTGGTGCCGTTATTCAAAAGGAATTTTAGTTTGCCGTCTTTGGATTGTAATTTTGCAAGGTTAGGTATATCTAAAGAGTTAATTTCGACTCGCGATAATGTATCAGCAACGCTGTTTTCGGTATCTGGAACGAACCTGATGTCAGTGGTGAATTGCGCGATGAAGGTGATGTGTCTGTGCTCTTGTCCTGAAAAACGATCCAAATTCGAATTTATAGCAGAGATCAAAGGTTTATGGTCTGTAAAGATGATAAATTCGCGACCTTCAAGATAAAATTTGAACTTTTTAGTAGCCAAATAAACAGCAAGCAATTCAAGGCCAAAAGTACTGTATTTGCGTTCTGTTGTTAAAAAAAAATTGGAAAAGAAAGCGAGCGGTCGAAGAACGCCAGAATTATCCTTCTGCTGCAAGAGCGCGCCTGCAGCGGAGTCAGATGCGTCTACCATAATGCTTAACTCCGCAACAGGATCTGGTAAACCAAGCATAGCACAGTCGGCGAGTGCAGCCTTAACTGTCGTAAATGCTTAAAGAGCGGGTTGGGACCAGACCAGTGGTTTGTTGCGTGGAGTTGTTGCAGCAAGCTGGTTGAGCGGTGCTAGGATACTCGAGCATGATTTTATGAACCGATGGTAAAAGTTCACCATGCCAAGAAAGCGTTGCAATGCTTTTTGGTCAGTGGGTTGTGGGAAGGACAAAATCGCATCGACCTTGGACTGTAGAGGTTTGATTCCCGAATCACTAATGCTGTGACCTAAAAAGTCTAATTTTGTTTCACCGAAAACACATTTGTCAGAGTTAATTTTTATTCCAAAAGAAGTTAATCGCTCAAAAATTTGTTGCAAGTGACGAACGTGTTCATGTTTATCCTTGCTGAAAACGAAAATATCATCGATGTACGCGAAGCAAAATGGTAGTCCGCGTAATACCGAGTCCATAAACCTTTGAAACGTTTGAGCGGCGTTTCTTAAACCGAAACTCATCCTAGTGTATTCGTAAAGTCCAAAGGGTGTTGTGTTCGGAATGTCTGCAGGATGAATTGGAATTTGGTGATATGCCTTTACTAAATCGATTTTTGAAAATAACGAGCAACCACAACAATTGTACGTGAAATCGTGAAGAATAGGCAAAGGATATCGGTCTGGTATGGTAACTTTATTGAGTCCACGGTAATCGCCGCATGGGCGCCAAGAGCCATCTGATTTAGCTACCAGATGTAGCGGCGTCGCCCATGGGCTGGAAGAGGGTCTCACGAAACCGAGCTGTAACAATTTATCAAACTCGTTTTTTGCAATTTGAAATTTGTGAGGTGGTAATCGTCGCGGTTTGGCAAAAACTGGTGGTCCAGATGTTTCGATGTGATGTTGTACATCATGCTTGACGGGTTTAGCTAGGTCAAAAGGGGTTGTTAGATCAGGAAATTGTTGCAATAATTTCGAATAAGGTGAATTTTGGGTAGACAAGGAACAAATTTTGAGTTTTTCTGATAGGCCGAATACATTCCTTACGAGACGTTCGTGGGCAATGTCAACAATGATGTTAAAATGACGAAGGAAGTCGGCGCCCAGAATGGAGTGGTTAACGTGTGCAAGCACGAAATTCCACGCAAGTTTTACGTCCAGACCGATGTGTACTGTTAATTTTGAAGAACCAAACGTGGGTATTAAACTACCGTTAACGGTGGTTAACGAAAATTTTGATTGCCGATGAGTGTTGGCGAAGAGTTGATCCACCGCCAAAATGCTAACCTGGGCTCCCGTATCTACTAAAAATTTGGTCCCAGAGTTAGTGTCACGCACGAAAAACAACGCGCCTGGAGAGACAGCGGAGGAATGGGCCGACATTAGCCCCGCTGTTCGTCGTTTCCCCGCTGGCATGGTGGAGTGCACTTCCGTGCATCACCACGAAAATTGTGATGGTACCAGCACAGTTTGTGTTGCGGGTCATCGCCTAATTGCCAGCGGTTTCTTGATGCTGACCGACTTCTGTTCCGAAATTTGTTTTTAGATTGCTTCGTCAAAGCGGTTGTTAATGAATTTAAATTTTGTGTCAGCTCAGAAATTTGGGATTGCAGTTCTAAAATTCTAGTGTTGTAAGATGTTGGATGTTCAATTACCGAGGTGTGAGAAACGTTGGTGTTATTAATGATGGTGGGTGCCGAAATTTCTAAAATTTGATCTGCCATTTCTGCCAAGTTTGTTAATCAGTTGGTTTTTGCAGACACTAGAATTTTTTGCACATCTGACGGTAAACGATTTAAACAAATTTCGCGTAGGAGATTGTCGTCTATTGGCGTTGTTTCCAGCAATTGTTGCAATTTTTGTAGTAGTTGTGAAGGCGTTTGGTCGCCGAGCACTTCCGTCGACAACAATTGCTGCAAACGCTTTTTTTCGGAAATGGTGGTTCGTTTGATTATCTCCACTTTTAGCGTCTCATAAGGAAGGTCAGCAGGAGGTTCAATTAGTAAATCCCTAACTTCGATGGCAATGTCTGGGGGTAAGGCGGCTACGACTCGAAATAACTTGCGACTAGAATTTGTAATGCGCGAGTTCAAAAATTCCGCTTCAATCTGCACGAACCAGATTGAAGGGTCAACGGGGAAAAATGGGGGCAAATTACATCTTACGGTGCCAACGGCAGCATATAATTGTTCTTCCATCATGTGTGATTGAAAATAGGAAAGGTAAGGAAAATAAGCAGAGTAGTAGAGAGATTAAGGTTGAGAAAATAGTGGAAGTAGTTTCCTCGAAATACGAGGGGGGCTAGTAAATGTCACCTGTCACTTCAAAATCCAAAATGCTGGTTGGGGGTAGGTGCTGGCGGCAAATGGCAAGGTTGCAGGCTGTGTCGGCTCGGTACCCTGGTTAGGAGCGGGCGCTGTGGCCGGCGGCTGTTGACAAGGTCCGGTTTTCTGCACTTGAAACAGGGCTCCGTCGTTGATGCTCGATGCAGTCAGGAATTCGTCCGAAAAAGGGTCCTTGGCGTCGATGTCTGATGCTGGCGGGTATTCCTGTAGTCAGCTCGCCTTGTAGATTATGAATCTTGATGATTCCCGTGGCGAAGATCGTTGTGGAAAGATCACGTCGGGGTCACAAATTTATAACGGCGGTCATAGGTGCATTTGGTTGCAGTTATAGGTGCATTTGATTCCGTCGTTATACTATGAATCTTACCACAGGAAAACACAAGAAATGCAGGTACTTGGGGAGTTTGTTTTATTTATATTTAACTATGTCACGTACAAAAACGAACGTTAGCACGCGTTATTCTCTAAAATTATTTTTATTATTTTTTGTGTCCACGGCAACCTTCCTATCTCTTCCCGCCGTCCGGATTATTCTTGTTCAGGCGACACCACACTGTAATTCTTCAGTTTTTCGTTGTTTTTTTTAAAGAGTTCAATTGAAAGCTTTAAACGAGTGTTGTCTACTCCCAGATTAAGCATGAAGTAAAATTTCGAGTTTAGAAAAGCCTTAAAATTTGGTTTGGTCGCTCCGCGAAGCGGAGCGACCAAACCAAATTTTTAGGCTTTTCTAAACTCGAAATTTTACTTCATGCGCCAGGCGAATAAGACGCTAATTTCAATTGAAGTTCACTTGTTAACAATATTTTAGTCTTTTAAAAGTTTAAGGGTACTGGGCACTTAGGTACTGCCCCTATTAGACTCTACATTACTTTTTATAATATTTTTTTTTTCAGCATGATTATCTTTATTTGGTCCCTCATATGATTTCTCAGTTGTTGTACTAACGTAGATGTCAACTCGAGTTCATTATTCAGATATTTAATTTCTGTTATTGGAGTAGTGTTTGTTGATTTTTTAAAATAATTTTAGATTGAGCTCCATTAGGCAACAGTAGTCAAAATTAAGATTTTTTATATAGGTGATCTTCAACATTTTCCATAACAGCATAATTGTAATGATTGTGTTTGTTTCAAAAAATATTGTACAATCCTCGTTCGTGAAAAATGTTCCCGTGTTCACGCACGGTCCTTCGTCGATCATGCTTTAAAAATGCGTTCACCAGGAAAAATTGTTTTTCCGTACTAGCTTTGTAAATTACAATTACGTTGTTTTCGTATTTTTAATATTAAGGGAATATCAAGCTTTCCGTCGTCGCTGAAACATACTGGGAATTTGTCTTTGAAGTGTACATATTCCGATACATGAGCTGTAACATTTCAGGAATTCATTGATATTTTAAAAACGTTCAATTTGAAGTTACGAACGAGTGATTCCACTCCTTGATTAAGCATGAAGTAACATTTTATTAACACTCGTTAACAGCTCTAAGTTTAACTAATTAAAAATAACAACTAATGTTTTAAAATACATACGCATCAAAATATGTTTCCTTGAAAAAAATATTCTTTGTATATTTTTAAGACAAATTATGTAATTAACAACGTAAAATACCAATTTTGTCGTCAGCATCATCTTAACACTTTAGTTTTGGGATTTTTTTTTTTAGAAAAAAATCCCGCAATCAACACCACTGTTTTGGTTAATTTTCTTGAGAAGCATATATTTATTAAGGTTTAGAATTTTCCAAATTTATGTATTCCAACATTCATTAAAAAAATTTCTATTCAAATATTCAAATTATTAAAATATATTTTATTCAAATAGTCGAATACTCGAATATTTAAATATTCGAATAGTCGAATATTCAAATATTCGAATATTCAAATATTCCAATATTCCAATATTCAAATAGTCAAATATTCAAAAATTTAAATATGTCCAAATATATCACAATGACAAAAAAACATCAGTAATACAATACTGTCAAAAATGGCAATATTTGTGTCGAAAATGAGATTCTGGCACAGTCATAGAATTACATTATTAATATAAATCGTTATAATTATGACAATATAAGAAAACAAAACTTATACTAGACCCAACTAGCGTGTGAACTTTAACGTACACATGGCATTTAACCTGTTAATTGAATCGTCAATATTGATGTGAAATGTCAATATTGACCAGGGCTGTTCTTTTCATGTTAATTAAAACAAACAGTTTTTTTACCAAAACGTGTTTTTTTCATGGAAACAGCGTTTAAAACACTAACAATTAAAAATATGGTTAAAACGTGTCTAAAACATGTTTTAAAAACGTTTAAAACAGGACATACGGGGAATATTTCATTTGAGCATACATATCCCGATAATTACAGCGTTTTTTAAATTTTCGGGAATTCATTGTTTCAAAGCGGTTAATTTGAGGCTTTTAACGAGTGTTTTCCACTCCCGGACTAAGCATAAAGTAAAATTTTGAGTTAAGAAAAGCCTAAGAATTTGGATTGGCCGCGTAGCGAAGCGGAGCGGCCAATCCAAATCAGGCTTTTCTAAACTCGAAATTTTACTTCATGCGCCATGCTTAAAAATACTGATTTGCAGTAAAGTTTAAAAAACACACACATACAACAACGATTGTAGGTAACCTAATATACGTTAGAGTTATTGGGTTGCCTATAATCACTGTTTTAAACAATTTGAACAGCGCAGAATTTAACTCACGTTTTATTTACATCTTCATATTAGATTGCTAAAGCTGTATATTTTAAACTTTGCGATATTTCAGTGTTTTATACGTGTGGCGCATACAGTAAAATTTCGAGTTTAGAAAAGCCTAATTTGGATTAGCCGCTCCGCTTCGCTACGCGGCCAATCCAAATTTTCAGGCTTTTCTAAACTCGAAATTTTACTTTATGCTTAGTCTGGGAGTGGAAAACCCTCGATGAAAGATTCAAACTGAAATCTTTTAAAAAGCAACGAATGTTGTAAAATTTACAGTGTATGCATATGTATACCTGAAAAAAAATCATTGTATTTAAAAATCACATTTATTCTCACACAGTTGTGATATTTTACTGTAATAAAACGGTATGTTTAATAATGTAATTTAAAATATCCTCAACAATTTAGCTTAAATTCAGAAATGTAAACAAAAAATCCTAATGAAGTAGTATAAAATATAATTTAGCAAATTTAAGAAAATACAAAAGACGTTCGAAAGAAATTGAACGTTTAAAACATATTTTAAATAAATTTAAAATTTAAAACATGTTTAATATAAAACAGTTTAAAACACGACGGCTGTTTTTAAACATGTTTAATACACTGTTTTAAAACAAAGTGTTTTAAACATAACAACCCTGATATTGACTGAAAATAACGATACTGATATAATATGACAACGTTTACATAAAACGCCAATATTGACACTAACGTTATTTTTGACATTTTTTCGCAAAAATGCACCTTCTTAGGTTGATTGTCTTATTCTCAATTTCGACTGACCTTAACACCTTAAAGTTGCTTCCTTGATTATTAAGGCATTTATCCGGGAAAATTCTTTTGACTTTATTTATTTCAAAAAATAAACTTCTTGATTTTAAAAAATTGAGTGTTTATTCACTACAATTGTTTTATAAATTGATTGTTTCTTCGGGTGAATGTAACTCTTGTAACGTCCCATTTTTGGGAATGTTCCGTTTCATTTGAATCCCAAAGTTATGCTTGCTACGCTCATGGTTTGAGATATTTTACATTCGCGATATCGAGAGCGCGCTGAGCGAGGAGGCGCGCGGCGGACGTGCGTGCGGGGACTTGGTTGGGAGAGCGCGTCGTGTACGGATGTGTGTGCTGGGTGAGTGAATAAGAATAGAGTTTTTTTGCCAATTGATATGAGAATTAAAAATAACCGACTGCATGATTAAGATTCGAGTAAAATAAATTTAGGGCAGCCCATGCACACACCCACCGCTCGCCCACTCAGGTTTTTTTGTAGTGTGGCGTATTAATGTAATTGAGTTTGTCGTTGGTGTTGGTAAATGTTTTAGTTGTTGCATGCCTCCCTGTTCCAAAGTCATTACTTAATTACTATTCATTAAAGTGCGCTATGCGTAGAGTACGTAACTGTGACGCTAAGTAGCCACATAGGGCCCTCATGAACTTCGATACTGCCTTTCGCTCTAAACTACAGATAACGTTGGGTCGGCATCCGCTCTAAGGGAGGGAGTCCTAGCCGGAAGAGAGGAGAGGAGATATCCCAGGACAGAAGGGTAGCTGCGCCTGCCTTTTGAAGGGAAGGAGCCAACGACTAAGGCCAAAACCAGCCTTAACCGAGACTTGCTGCCTATTTCGAACGACTTCCAGCATGTTGCATGGCTTAACTGCACTTACACCCTGAGGATAAAATCCGGTGAGGCTATTTATTCCTTAACTCCGCCAGACGAACGGGCCAATACGGACGCCATTTTGTTGCTGATATAGAGAGCGAGGCAGCCAGCAAATCATTCATTAGCTTTGCTTGTTGTGGTTGCTTATTTTTGTTCCTTAAAATTTAATTCGATTCACACAGTATTCAAATTATATTAAGTACATTCTCTTCACCTTCTCCCATTAATTGTTGATCATAATTTTATTAATATATTAAGTTGTTATAAAACTGTGTGCAAGTTAGTTATTTACTAACAGTTCCTTATACCGGATTAACAGCCTAACCCTATCTGTCACTCAGTGACTGGCGCCCAAAATCATGCTGAAGTAATTATTACAACCGAACTACGACCCCGCGCCGCCATTCAACCAACCTAGCCGCGTGCATTGTGAGTTGAGCGTCGCAATTTGGCGCCCAAAACGTGGGGCCGATTTTTTTGAATAACGTACTTTAATAACATACTTACTTCAGTATCATTTCAATCCCACCTACCCTTTCCTTACGGCTGTTAATCTTTGAGTTTGCAATTATTGGCCCGTTCTCGATATATATTTTTTTGTTTTGTCGAAATTCTACGGAATATTTTACGCGTTTATGAAATTTCTTTGGGATTTAAATGAACTATTGATTGGATGATTGTGTTGCATATTGTTGAGATTTTTTTATTAGGAATGTACCGGCGTAGCTTGATTCTGCTGGTATCTCGTCTTTAGTTAAAAATTTTTTTTTTTTTGCCTATTAAATAATAGATTGATTGTTATGATGACTGCTCTGCTATGATAGCAGGTGAGTGTGGCAATCGTATTCATCTCCGTTTTACCATCCTGTCACAGTACCGGGCGTATTTATTGTTTGGTATATTTTTCTGAATTCTTTTGCATAATCTAAATAATTGAGTAGGTTGAGGGATTTTTTTAAATCTAAATAAGAATTTATTTAGAGAAGTCTGGCAACAAGGTATTGTGTTGTGAGAGAGTTGTTGTGTAATTATTGAATTGTTGTGCGAGTTGGACTCTGACCGGGCTATTTGTTAATTCATCTTATTTTTTGTGCATAGTTTCCACACTCAGTTTTTTTGTTCGGCATTTTATTAATAATTTACATTTTATTTGTTTAATTAAATTAACTATTCAATTATTAGAATTAATCAGAAATTAGTAAATAAACCTGGGATTATTCGGTTGGAACTTAAAGAAGGAAACAGATTTATTGAGGACTAATATTGAGCGATCAGTGATTAAATGCTGTTAATTTAGGTATCGCCTCTTGCTTATTTATTCACTGTCTTGTTAAAGATTTGTTTTCCTATTAATTATTTATTTGTTTAGTTGGTTTATTTATTTAAATTGTTGTTAACAGGACGCCTAGTCATATAAATTGACAAGCATTTTTTTATTGACGTTCGGTTAATGAATAATTAGGTGTTTTTTGTAGTTTTTGTGTTTATCTCTTACTTAATTATCAATTTAAATTCTGTTGGTTCAACTAATAATTGTTTTATTCATTTTGGATCGGAATAGTTATCAGGTGACTGTTTGTGGTTCGCAACGCTTTTGAAGTCGGCTAACAACGTTGTGAAATATTATTTACGTCTTCAATATTTCCTTCTTTAACCATACTTAACTGTGCGTTCGGGTGAATATTTTGGTTATCTATAATGAGTTTATTGATGGATCCTATGCACTTGCGTGCGCACGAAGTGGTATACGAACTTCGATTAAGAGGCATTATAACTAGGTGTGATGCCAATTCGAGGCGTAAGGCTCTACGCAAGTGCTTGCAATCTGATCTGGCAAGGGGTATTACTGATTATGAATTGGTTGATTTTGAATTTGAGCAAGAAAAGGCAGATATAACAAATAGTCTTTCTTCGTTGAAGGAAGCTGCTGCGGATGTTGATAGCTCCTCTGGAAGGAAAAAGTTGTATAGCCGATTTAATCACCTTAGGCAGCGAATTTCGCGTATTCCAACTAATACAGAGGAACTTAAGGAATATCGGGCTGATACTCTTGTCACAATTTTGGCCCTAGAAGATGATGTTGATCAGAAACTGATAGGGCGTGTTGAGGCTTCGGAAGCAGAGTTTCAGGAAAGTGCTATCAAATCGGTAGCTATACACAAGTGGGAAGTGCAGTTTAATGGCGAGGAGGATAGATTGTTTGATTTTCTAGAGCGGGTTGATGAATTAAGAGTTTCTCGCAACGTGTCCAAGCATAGGTTGTTTATTTCGGCCATTGAACTATTTACTGGTCCGGCTCTTGTGTGGTACCGTGGCGTAAGGGACCGAATTAAATCCTGGGATAACTTAGTAGCGGTCCTCAAAGATAACTTTCTACCTCATGATATTGAAGATAGTTTATGGGAGGAAATAAAGGGTCGTAAACAAGCTCCTCGGGAGAAGATCGTTTTATATCTGTCCGCCATGGAGAATCTATTTCGTCGTCTGAGTACCATGCCCTCTGAGGAAAAGAAAATCAAAATTTTAAAGAAAAATATATTACCGTTCTATCACCCCCATCTAGCCCTTCAAAATGTCACGTCAGTTGAGATTTTATGTGAATTGTGTCGTTGTCTTGAAAATACTCTTGATCCAAAGTCGTTAGCTGGGGATTTAATCAAAATCGCATCACTTCCTAGTAGCCCGAATCAGGCCTTGTGTTGGAATTGTGGCAAAACTGGCCACTTATTCAGAAGCTGTACTGAGTCTCGGCGTCGTTTTTGCTATGGTTGCGGAGCACGCAATAATACTCGTCTATCATGCGGTAAGTGTTCGGGAAACGAGTCTGCGGGGCGACCAGAGGCCGACGTCCCCTGTACCTCAAAGGGCCAAAATCCCTCGTAATCTCTTCTGACAATTGGAAGGAATGGTTATCTGTAGTAAAGAATTTCTTTCGGCCAACCCAAACGTCAGATAAAATGCAATCTATAGTACCTGATGTTAATCCTCTACTCGTTGATAAATTTCCAGATAACCGACCTTATATAAATGTTTCCATTTTTGATCGTACCATAACAGCTCTTCTCGATACTGGCGCGAGCCACTCAGTACTTGGAGGTCCAGGATTAAATATTTTAGAGTCCCTTCCGATTAAGCTTGATAATTGTAAAGAAAAGGTAATTGCGACTGCTGACGGATTTCGGCAGGCCGTTAGAGGTTGTTTTAACGTTCCCATTGTTGTGGATAGCCTTATGCGAAAATTAAGGGTTTTAGTTGTGCCCTCTATCGAGAGCACCCTAATTCTGGGTAGTGATTTCGCTAGGTTGTTTAGGATAGCGATGGACTACCCTTCGTGGTCATTCAACGTTTCTAGAGGAGGTACCTCCGGCGCTGTAGGGCGCGGTAATATTTACGCTTTGGAAGAAGCAAGTGATAGTAGGTTACAGGGCGCTGATGATCTAACTATCGATCAGGTTCAGAAGGTTAACGAAATACGTAATAATTATTGTGAACTATCTTGGAAATCGGGCACTAAATTAGGAAGAACGAATAAAATCTTCCATCGAATTGATACTGGTAACGCGTTACCAGTAAAACAGCGGCAGTATCCCTTATCTCCATATATGTTGCAACATCTTTATAAAGAAATTGATGATATGGAATCATTGGGGGTATTACGGAAGTCATCTAGCCCTTGGTGTTCACCAATATTGTTTGTCAAAAAGGCTAGTGGTGAACTTCGGTTTTGTTTCGATGGTAGGAAACTAAATTCATTAACAAAACGGGATGCCTATCCCCTTCCAAGGGTCGATCACATTTTAAATAAACTTAACGGTGCCCGCTTCCTCTCCAGCGTGGATTTGAAATCAGCCTTCTGGCAGATACCACTTGACCCAGAATCTTGCGAGAAAACAGCATTTGCTGTGCCTGGAAAGGGCTTATATGAGTTCATGGTCATGCCGTTTGGTCTCAACAATGCCCCCCAAACTCAGCAACGGCTGATGGATCAGGTGCTTGGCCCTGCCTTAGAACCGTTTTGCTTCGTCTACCTCGATGACGTCATTATTGCCACACCTAACTTTGAGACCCACGTCAACATTCTCAATGAGGTCTGTCGTCGCCTGAAAGAAGCCAATCTAACCATTAACTTGGATAAATGCGAATTCTGTCGCTCATCATTAAACTATTTAGGTTTTGTTGTAGACCGCTTAGGATTAAGGACAGACCCTGCAAAGGTATCAGCCATGCTGGAGTACCCTCGACCCGAAACTGCGACTCAGGTTAAGAGATTCATCGGCATGTGCTCATGGTATCGGAGGTTTATTCCCCATTTCTCCACCTTAACCGCTCCAGTCACCTCACTAATCAAAGGTAAAAGTAAGGGTGGTAAAATACAGTGGACTCCTGAGGCCGAAAATGCTTTTATTTTGATTAAAAAATCGCTCAGTACGGCCCCTGTTTTGTCTACCCCTGACTTTGAAAAACCCTTTAGTATCCAGTGCGATGCATCCGATGTCGGGTTGGGTTGTGTTTTGGTTCAACAGAATTCTTGTGGGCAGGAAGTACCGGTAGCATATGCCAGCCGTACTTTGTCAGAATCGGAGCGCAAGTTCTGCGCTACTGAGAAGGAGTGCCTGGCGGTGCTATTCGGCATTGAAAAGTTCCGGCCCTATATAGAGGGTGTTCGGTTTAAAGTAATCACTGACCATCATTCCCTCCTATGGCTGCACAACCTGAAGGACCCAACTGGTAGGCTCGCTCGTTGGGCTGTTAAGATGCAGCAATTTGAAATGGAAATTGAGCATCGGAAGGGCAGCCTTAATGTTGTTCCTGACGCTCTATCTAGGGCACCGGTAGCAATAAATATGTTGGAAGTATCTGACGAGGCCTGTTTGACTGATGCGTGGTACAAGAAAATGGTGAAGGCCAGGGAAAAGTCTCCTGAACGATACCCTCAGTGGGCTTTTAGTAATAATCGCCTTCTGAGGCATGTCTCCAGGAAAGATGGCTTAACAACAAACCATCCTCAATGGAAGTTAGTGGTTCCAAAATCTATGCGAAACGATGTCTTACGGGCTTGTCATGATGTTCCCACAGCAGGACATTTCGGTGTGTTCAAGACCCTAAACCGTGTTCGTGACCTTTACTACTGGCCTCGTCTTCGTCAAGATGTAAAGCGATATGTCCGCTCTTGTGAAGTGTGTGGAGCCCAAAAGGTACCGACGGGTGGTATCCCTGGGCAAATGGGTAAACCAAAGGTGATTTCCTTTCCCTGGCAACTAATTGCATGCGACATTGTAGGACCGCTTCCTCGGTCGAGAAAGGGGAATTCCTACTTACTGGTGGTTACGGATTGGTTGACGAAATTTACCTTATTAAAACCCCTACGTAAGGCTGTTTCCTCGGCTATAGCTGAGTTCCTCGAACATAACGTCTTTTTGGTATTCGGTGCTCCTCAGATCCTCATGACGGATAACGGCACTGAATTCACGTCTAATGTGATCAAGGACCTAGCAGACCAGTACGGAGTGAAGTTGTGGCTGAACGCTAAATACCACCCTCAAGTAAATTTTGTTGAACGTTATAACCGTACGATCGGGACCACAATTCGATCCTTTATAACTAATCTCGATCATAGAACGTGGGATTTAGAAGTTCCTAAAATCGGTTATGCCCTTCGTACCGCCAAGCACGAAGTCACCAGCTTCGGTGACTATTATGGGGCTGTCAAGGACTTGGGGGAAGTGTCATTGGAAGGAAGGGGAGATGAATACGCGGAGAGTCTAAGGGAGCTCCCACGACTTTACCAAGAAGTTCAAGATCGGTTGTCTTCCGCGTATAAACGAAATGCCAACACGTATAATCTCCGTAGAAGAGCTACTCCGGTATATCCTTCTGGTGCATTGGTTTGGGTCCGTAACAAGGTACTGTCTGATGCAGGTAAACACTTTGCTGCGAAGCTGGCGCCGAGGTATAAAATGGGCCAAATAAAAGAAAAGTTTGGTCAGTTGGTTTATTCTGTTGTTGATAAGTCGGGTCGTGATCTTGGTCGCTGGCACGTAAAGGACCTAAAACCTTGTTACGGTCCTGACCCTCCTTCTTCTGAGGACGAAGCCCAGTGAAGGAATATATATATATATATATATATATATATTTTTTTTTTTTTTTTTGAGGAAACGGAGGAGTGTAACGTCCCATTTTTGGGAATGTTCCGTTTCATTTGAATCCCAAAGTTATGCTTGCTACGCTCATGGTTTGAGATATTTTACATTCGCGATATCGAGAGCGCGCTGAGCGAGGAGGCGCGCGGCGGACGTGCGTGCGGGGACTTGGTTGGGAGAGCGCGTCGTGTACGGATGTGTGTGCTGGGTGAGTGAATAAGAATAGAGTTTTTTTGCCAATTGATATGAGAATTAAAAATAACCGACTGCATGATTAAGATTCGAGTAAAATAAATTTAGGGCAGCCCATGCACACACCCACCGCTCGCCCACTCAGGTTTTTTTGTAGTGTGGCGTATTAATGTAATTGAGTTTGTCGTTGGTGTTGGTAAATGTTTTAGTTGTTGCATGCCTCCCTGTTCCAAAGTCATTACTTAATTACTATTCATTAAAGTGCGCTATGCGTAGAGTACGTAACTGTGACGCTAAGTAGCCACATAGGGCCCTCATGAACTTCGATACTGCCTTTCGCTCTAAACTACAGATAACGTTGGGTCGGCATCCGCTCTAAGGGAGGGAGTCCTAGCCGGAAGAGAGGAGAGGAGATATCCCAGGACAGAAGGGTAGCTGCGCCTGCCTTTTGAAGGGAAGGAGCCAACGACTAAGGCCAAAACCAGCCTTAACCGAGACTTGCTGCCTATTTCGAACGACTTCCAGCATGTTGCATGGCTTAACTGCACTTACACCCTGAGGATAAAATCCGGTGAGGCTATTTATTCCTTAACTCCGCCAGACGAACGGGCCAATACGGACGCCATTTTGTTGCTGATATAGAGAGCGAGGCAGCCAGCAAATCATTCATTAGCTTTGCTTGTTGTGGTTGCTTATTTTTGTTCCTTAAAATTTAATTCGATTCACACAGTATTCAAATTATATTAAGTACATTCTCTTCACCTTCTCCCATTAATTGTTGATCATAATTTTATTAATATATTAAGTTGTTATAAAACTGTGTGCAAGTTAGTTATTTACTAACAGTTCCTTATACCGGATTAACAGCCTAACCCTATCTGTCACTCAGTGACTGGCGCCCAAAATCATGCTGAAGTAATTATTACAACCGAACTACGACCCCGCGCCGCCATTCAACCAACCTAGCCGCGTGCATTGTGAGTTGAGCGTCACACTCTCTTTGCCTGAGGACGCAATATATTTGCGAAACAATTGTAGTGAATAAACACTCAAATTAATTGCAAACTAATTGCTTCTTCAATACCCAAATGACTCATGACCCAAATACTTGTATAAATTCAAACCACCTATGTTTAAACCGCATTGATGATATATCTATATCTTCAATCTTAGAGCAACTAACCAAATTTAATACTTCTGGTAGGGAAGGATGGGATGGCGTACCACCTATATTTTCACAAAAATGTGCCTTTACCTTAAGCAGGCCTCTCTGGTTACTCTTAAATAAGTCATTGCAACTAGGTTTTTTTCGTGACATGTGGAAATATTCGTCAGTGTCTCCAATTTACAAAAAAGGAAATAGAATTGTTGTTAATAACTATCGGCCAATTTCAAAGCAATCTTGTATTCCTAAAGTTTTCGAAATGTTAGTGAATGATCTTGTCTGATAAACAACGAGGTTTTCGGCAGGGTCGATCTACGTTATCAAATTTACTTATCTTTAGCAAAACCACTTGCAGCTATTTTGAAGCAGGAGCTGAAGTTGACACAATCTACGCCGATTTAGCCAATACGTTTGGTACCGTGGATCACCACATTCTAATCAATAAGATATAACACATAGGCATAAGTGGTACGCTACTGTCATGGATTAAATCATACCTTGCCAACAGAGTACAGATACTTAGAAATAGGCATTCTCAGTCTTGTCCAATAATGGTTTTATCAGCTATACCCCAGGAGTCTCCCATTGGGTCACTACTATTTAATTTATTTATAAATTACACTGTTTATTGATTTTAATATTCTTACTGTCTTCTATTTGCAGATTACTTAAAATTCTTCGCTCCCATCGAGAACGATCACTCTTCAAGTATGCAATTGGTGTCAACTGAATAATTTAAAATTAAATATCTCCAAATGTTCGGTTGTTTTATATATATATATATATATATATATATATAATATTATATATATATATATATATATATATATATATATAATATTATATATATATATATATATAATATTATATATATATATATATATATATATAGTGGCTATTACCCCTAGTAGTGGTTACGCCGCTCCATCGGGAGCTTTCTAGATCCTTATTTACGGGGTTGATCATTCCCCTTTCATTCTATTAAACTTTCTTGCTAATCTCTCTCCATTTCTTCCTGTCCTTTGTGTTGTCCTGCCAGTTTCTATCGCCAATATTCTTCAAATCTTCTATTACTTCTTGTAACCATGTCACTCTTGGTCTCTTCTCTTTTTGCCTCCTGGGTTCCATTCAAGTATTGAAAATATTATAGACTTTGGCCCTGCCCTCTATATGTACCCTAGCTACTCTTTGTTCCTTTATTTTATTTACGATGTCTCTTTCCAGTTCCTGTTTTAGTTCATTATTCGTGCGTTTCCTATACTCATTTTCGGGTGTTTTGATTGGTCCTAATATAGTTCTTATAGTTTATCTGCAAAATTCTAAAGTCTTCCTCTTGTTTTTTTTATCATGGTCATGGTTTTTGCTTCGTACACCATTGTTGGTCGTGTTAATGTTTTGTAGATCTTTATTTTTGTATTTTTGCTAAGTGATTTATTTTTTAATAATTTTCTATTCGCGTAATAAGTTTGATTTACAGCCATTATTTTTTCCTTTATTTCTGTTTTCTTATCTCAGTCACTTGTTATGATAGTCCCAAGGTATTTAATTTTGTTTATTTTTTCAAACATCAACATTTTGGAAAACATCTTCCAATTTTATTTTGTTGTCTATGTTTGCATTTTTAAGTGTCATTATTTTGTTTTTTTCTCTATTTATTTTTAATCCTAATCTTTTTTCTTCTTTGACTAACTCCTCTACCATTGCTTCCATTATTCTCTCGTTCTTGATGATGATAACTATGTCGTCAGCGTATGCTATGATCTGTCCTCCTTTCGTTTCAAGTCACCTTTATCTATCCGTCTGTGTGTACTCCAGGGCCATATTAAATAACGTCGCAGACAGGGAATCACCTTGCTTTATTCCCTAATTAATTTCAAATGTGTGTCGCCTTTTGTTGTTTTTATGCTCGCCTCTGTTTTCTCCATCGTCATTTTTATTAATGTTCTAAGTTTCTTGTGTATTTTTTTAATGCGTTCATCAGTTGTTTTCTTTTGATAGAGTCGAATGCCTGTTTGAAATCTATAAATAGGAGTTCAATTTCTATCTGATATAGATGTGGTGTCTCCATTATCTGTTTTATTGTATGTATAGCGTCAATTGTCGATTTTCCTTTGATGAACCCACACTGATATTGTCCTACTATATTACTGGCAGTTGTTAGCCTTCTCTGGATAAGGGTTGATATTACCTTATAGGCTGTGTTCAACAATGTAAGACCCCTATAGTTTTTACATACTTTCTTGCCCCCTTTTTTGTGAATCGTCACTATATTGCCCATCCTACAATCTTCAGGCATATTTTCCTCTTTCCATATGTTCTTTATGATTCTATATAGTTGCTCCATCAATTTTGCTCCTATACATTTTAACAGCTCTATGTTTATTCCGTCTGGCCCAGGTGATTATCCGTTTTTACTTTTGTTGACTATATCTTTCTTCCTTAATTGGTTCCTTTCTAATTCTGTTAATATCTTTGCCTTCTCCTTTATTGTCTTCTTTTTCTTTTGCAGGTTCCGCTTCATTTAGTGATTTTGAAAAGTATTCTACCCACACATTTTTACACTTATCATCTTCTTCTACTTTCTTTCTATGTTCGTCTTTTATCCCTGTAGTTTTATTTAAAATTGCTCGTTATGTTCATATATTTTTTTATAGAATATTTTTGAGTTCCTATTTTTGTTTTCCAATTCAATTTCCTTCATTTTGTTGTTTACCTATTCCCTCTTAATCTGCCTTATTATTTTTTTCGATTTTTTTCTAATTTCTTCGTAGTTTTTCTTATCTTTCATTTTGTTTGTTTTTATCCACTTACTCCAGGCTGCATTTTTGTTCTCCACTGTTCTTCTGCATTGCTCATTATACCATTCTGTTTTTTGTTTGTTCTTGACTGTTCCTATCGTGTCTTCTGTGTTAGTAAGGCCACAGAAGACACGATAGGAACATTCTTTAAGTTCAGTCCATTCTATATCTTTATTGTTAATATGTTCAATTTTGTTTGTAATTTGTTCTTTAACTCTTTCTTCATAGTATTTCCTAACTTCTGGGTAATTTAGTTCTTCTACCTATCTATTCCATTTGGATTTTTGTTGTTTGTTTTTCTTGTTGATTTTAATTTTTTGTCTAATTTTTGCCATTACCATAAAGTGGTCCGAGTCTGCACAAGCTCATAGTTTTAATATCTCTGATTGTAGATTGTTTCCTTTTTGTAATTAATATATGGTGAATTTGATTGTATGATTTCTGATCTGAACATTCCGAGTGAAAATACCATCATTATATTAGGAGACCTAAATACACAAATAGGCAAACAAAAATACAACAAGCATGTGGCCGGAAAACACACCATACACCATAAAACCAATGATAATGGACAACGACTGTGCAATCTAGCAGTACAACGTTCCAACATTCAAAATGGCATAAAACTACATGGGTATCATGTAGTTTTATGCCATTTTGAATGTTGGAACGTTGTACTGCTAGATTGCACAGTCGTTGTCCATTATCATTGGTTTTATGGTGTATGGTGTGTTTTCCGGCCACATGCTTGTTGTATTTTTGTTTGCCTATTTGTGTATTTAGGTCTCCTAATATAATGATGGTATTTTCACTCGGAATGTTTGCTATTTCTTCTTCGACTCGGTCATTAAATGTATCTTTTTCTTCTGGGTCTGCATTTTCAGTTAGTGAAAAAACGTTTAATGTCGACAGTTTAAAAGGTTTTGTGTGTATCCTTACATATGCTATTCGTTTATTTATTGCTCTGTGTTCCAGAATATTTTCTTTTAGTCTATTGCCAATTAGAGTTGCCACTTCATGTTTGCCCCTTTTGTCCCTTCCCGAGTACAGTATGTTATATTTTTTCTTTCTTATTATCCGTTTTTTTTTCCAATCTGGTTTCTTGAATTGCCGCTAAGTCTACATGGTATGTATATAATTATGTTTTTAGTTCTTCTCATCTACCTGTCGCCAGAATTGTTCTCACATTCCAGATACATATTCTGAGTTCGTTTTGTTTCTTTATTTTCTTTTCTGTTATTTCTTTTCTTTTTCTTTATAAATCTGGGTCCTTTTCATAGCCGTTGTCTTTCATTTTCTTCCTATGCTCATTTACTGGGTTTGCTAGTTTTTTTGTATATCTCTATACGTTTTGTTTGTTCTAATGTATCAGTACTGAGCGGAGACCATGTATGGTTCTTTCCTTTTCATTAGTGTATTCTGATGCTAGTAATTCTATATCTTCTATGCCATATTCGTTTTCGTTTATTATGATTTTATTATATTTTAGGTATGCTTTGATTCCACATTAATGAGCTTTCTTTATGTATGGCAGTAGGCACTTTCTTTCATTCTGTATTTTCTTTGTATAATCGTTGTTAATCCATATGTTTGCTTCTTTTAGTTTTCTTGTTTGGCTAATCATTTCAATTTTTTTTCTATATTCCCTTAATCTGATCAGGATTGATCTTTTCATTTCTTTTTAATAATCTCCAATTCTGTCGATTTCATTGATTTCAGTATCTATTTCGATTCATTTTAATTTTCATTTTATCCACTGTTTCCTGGATCTTCTTCTTGATTTCTGTTTGTGTTTCTTTTTCTTTATCCTTGATACCTTGTGTGATAATATTTCTTTTCTTAACTTCTTTTTCTAGTGATTCTAATCTTTGCTCCTGAATGCCTATTATATTCTTCATCTCGTTGTTTTCTTGTCTTAATACTACAATTTATACTTTATTGTCTTTAATTTTGTCTTCTATATTTTTAAGTTTATCTCTTGCATATCACTGAGATTTGCCATTTTCAATTTGGTTTAGTAGCGTTTAATTATAGGTTCCTTTATCTCTACTTTACGTGTCGTTATTATTTATCATTAATAGATGTCACATGTTTCTGCGATTACTTTTACCTGTTGTTAGTTGATGTCGCTTTGTGTTTACAGTTTTGCTAAATGCCTATTTAGTTCAGCTTTTAACCCGTATACACACTGGCTGTCACAGTTAACAATAGATGGCACTGTTGCCCTTAACCTTAATTCCTGTTTACTTCCTTAATTTCGTAATTACTCACACTTTAGGACTCTAACTCTAGGTCCTTCGCTATGTTCAAGTGCCCCTACTTCTTAGGATAGCTTACACTTAACACTGTTGTTTTCTTTGCACTGTTTCCGCTTTATTTCGTCTCTATTGCTAAGGAACGTGGTAGAAAGTAACGTGGCAGTCAGACTGTTCGGTTGTTACATATTCCAAAAAGATGAAAGTGGGTATTAGACAGTATACCTTAAATGAATGTGAAATAGCTGTTATTAATTCTTGTAAAGACCTAAGTGCCACTTTACAAGTTCATGGAACTTCACAGATTAAATTGAAGCTATAACATCAAAAGCTTTCAAATGCTTGGATTCATTAAGAGACAGACGAAAGATATTACAAATATCCGTAGTAATATATGTATCGCTTGTCAGATCTCACCTAGAGTAGTGTTCTATAATTTGGAGCGCTAGTACCCTACATGGCGGTAATACTATAGAAAAAGTTCAGGCAAAACTTATAAAATTTCTTCGATTTAAATTTAATGTCAACTATCAGATGATTTTATATTACATTTTCTTAGACTACAATCTTTGCAACAACGGCGTGTTAACGCAGACGGTATTTTTGCATTCAAGCTGTTGAATGTGTTAGTCATGTCTCCAGACCTACCCTGCTCGTTAGATATTTATGTTACAAGTGGATATTGTTTAGATGCGATAAAAAATGGTTAAGGTTCTCAATACCATGTAGGACAAACTAACCGGAAAATCAGTACTCGTCGAGATGAACACATTCTGGCAGTAAGAAAGTCTGATCCACAATCTTTTTTATTTCAACACGTCAACATTTCTAAACATACAATAAATTTCGAAAAAACGAGAAATTTAAAAAAAGACAGACTTCTTCCACGCGAAGATTACTAGAAAAGCGATAGAAATTGAAAAGAGGCTGAACAGTCCAAACCAAAGAGATGATGCTAAAAGACTATCACCAATTTGGAAAACTTGTATAAATTCTGGTCGAAGTATATTACCTCCGAACGACAACCAAGAAATTCAAAGTCCAATCCCTTCCGAAAATAATATTGAAATTGTCACTACTACATCATTAGAAGAAGAAAATAGAAGAGTAACACGAAGCCAAACAAGAAATTCACGGATCAAGTAGTACGTAGAAATCAAACAAGTGGTTGCTAGAGCAATGACATTTTAATAGTTATTCCTGACGATGATGACTGCGACGTCATCGAAACGTCGAATCAAAAAAACGATGGATCAGAGCCAATAATATATATATATATATATATATATATATATATATATATATATATTATTGGCTCTGATCCATCGTTTTTTTGATTCGACGTTTCGATGACGTCGCAGTCATCATCGTCAGGAATATATATATACACACCGGCAAAATTAAACGAACGGATACAACATTTAATTTTATTCATTAAATTTCTTTATTTACTGGCTATATCTAGATGACGTCGCATTTCCTACTACCATATGTCATTTTTTAAAACATTAGTTAAAACTTGAGACTTGTAATTGCATGTTGACATCTCTTTAAGTTGTATAGTATTGTGTTAATTGTTGCCTTACAGTTGAAACGCGTGTTTTCTTTGGACAAAAGTTCGTATTTTTTAATAAGTTATCGTTCGAATTTGTTTTTTTTGTTTACAATCGTCAATTTGGTTATCAACCAGTTAATAATGGGTGATTTTGCACCAACTGATATCGCTAGGGCAATAGAAATGATCGAAAATGGTCGGACCTTCCGAGAGGTTGCCCAAATGTTTGGAAAATCAAAATCAACGATCCATCGCAGTGTTACCCGTTGGAGACAAACTGGTTTGTATGTCAGAAGACGAGGTCAGGGTAGAAAACGCTCAAATACTGCTATAGATGATCGATTTATAGCGTTGCAAACACTGCGAAACAGACGTCAAACTGCAGTTCAAACAAGAAACGTACTGGAAGAAGTTCGTGGAACCAATATAAGTGAACGTTCAGTAAGATGAAGACTTAAAGAAGTTGGTTTGAAGTCGTATGTGCCAATAAAAGCCCCAAAACTTCAGAGAGGACATCGAGTAGCGCGACTAGACTTCGCTCGAGAATACCAGCATTGGAATAATGACCAATGGGGTCATGTTTTGTTTACGGATGAGAGCCGTTTCTGCGTAAATTCGATTGACGGTAGGGAAAGATTGTATCGACGTCAAGGAGAATAAAATGCACCATTCAATCTTACTCCTGCTGTCTCTTTTGGTGGAGGCTCAGTTATGGTATGGGGCGGCGTATGTTTAGGGGCACGCACAGAGTTGGTGGTGATTCAGGACGGCACTTTAAATGCGGATAGGTACATTAGGGATATCCTGCAAGACCATGTGATACCTTTCGCTCCACATATTGGGGAAAATTTTGTCTTAATGCAAGACAATGCTCGTCCACACGTCGCTCGCTGTGTAATTGCCTATTTAAACCAAATGGGTATAACAAAAATAAATGGGCCAGCATGTTCTCCGGACCTGAATCCGATTGAACATGTCTGGGACATACTAGGTAGACGACTTAGGTCAAGAATTCCTGCTGTCCAAAACACAGAAGAAGTGAAAGCTGCTTTAATTGAAGAATGGGATAATTTGCCTGAAGAAATGATCGACGGCGTCATCAGAAGTATGGGAAGGCGGATGACTGCAGTCATAAAGGCTCGTGGAGGCAATACACGATATTAAAAAAATAATATGTTTAATTTCTCTTATTTATTACATGTTTAAACAAAGTCAAAGTGTATAATTCTTCTAGAGCAAAAACGCTACTTTTTGGTTTATTTTTTTAAGAGGTTTCACAATGGCACAAAGCTTTGCAAAAGGAACTGCTATTAGTTAGTTTACCTTGGTTGTACGACGACATGCCGCTGAAATTGCCCAAAAAAAAGTTGCACGGAGAAAAAAATATCGAATTTATCTGCGTTCCTTTAATTTTGCCGGTGTATATATATATATATATATATATATTTATATATATATATATATATATATATATATATATATATATATAACTTGCTTGAGTTTTTTGGGCTGCTTTCTCGCGTTGGTTGGTTTATTTGCGCTCTACGTTTTGGCAGCATCACTTCTGCCATCCTCAGGAGCTTTTTTGTATACTGAGTGATGGATGTCACGTTCACTGTCAGTACATTTGTTTTGTAAACTAGGGACTTGTAGTCTAGATCTGCTGCGTGTTATTGGTCCACTCGATGTAGAAGGTGCTAACATTTCTTGATTTGTGTCCGATGTATCTGCATTATTGAAATTACTTGAATTTGTCTGAATATTCCGAAAATTGTTGGATATTGGAGGCAAGTCATTTTTTGTTGTTTTATTATATTCATCAAAGGTTTCCATGTGGTTTGTAATCTTGTGCCATCATCTCGTATATATATATATATATATACATTATTAATATATATATGTATAAATCAATTTTCTGCAAATCAAGAAATTTTTTCTTTTTTCAAATGAGTAAACTATAAAGTTGCATTTAATGCACTTAGTATAATTATTTCATTTTATGTTCTATTTCTTATTTCAGTTTCGAATTCAATTTTTAATTAAATAGCAGATATATCGGGTTTCCAATTAGTGAAACCTCTTTTTTGTTTCACGTTTTTGTTCATTTCATTTAGCAAATGCGTCTGTAACTCGCCGATAATGACTAATTAGCTGATACGGGCGCATCAAGCGGATTTACGAGTGGCCATTACAGGGGCCAGCACACACGAGCACTAAAGGTATGACCGAATAGATCAATGTATCTTGCACGCAAACTGAAATTATCATCTACAAAATATGTTCCATACAGTTTGAAACAAAACATCCTATATCTCTTACATATAAACTGGTTTTACTATAAACAAAAAAGGCAATATACGAGGGGTATTATTTAAGTAAGTACCGTTTGTAAATATGACCGCTGCACTACTGCGGTCGCCATTTTACATGGGATTCATAGGTTGACAGCTAGTGATTGATGAATTGAGGAAATTAGGTTAATCGAAGTGGGTTATATACCAGACTATAATAGACCTTGTATTTTTGAAGACGTCTACTAAATGTCTTTTCTATTGAGATAAGAGAAGACATTTAGTAGACGTTTTCAAACATACAGGGTGTCCGATTCAGCAGTCGGTGCATGTGTATCTTCTAAACAGTAAGAGATTGAGAATCGGTTAAATTGGAGAAAATATGCAGAACAATGAGTACTATTTATGTCCTGTGTAAAACCAACAAAAACGATGAACGTTCAGAGCATACTACGATAAAAAAAAAACAGATTTTAGCGATTTTTTATTTTCCATTATAACTTGGTTATTATTGATCATAGAAAAATGATTTGTTGACATAATTAAGACACTTTTCTATGCTTTTTAATAATATGTAGTTAGTTTTACCACAAAGCACATATTTTTATTTATTTATTTATTTATTCTCTTTAATTTTATGTATCATAAATATGATAAGTTTATTTTTTGAAAAAAATAAAATAATAATTAAATGAGAAGATTTTCTAGTAGGCTTTGAAATTTTATATAAGAATAAAAGAATATTTATACATTGTAAATTTAGTAAAAGTAGGCAACAAATTAAATAAGTTTTTAATACAATTGAAGTACACGAAAATCTAAATGAAAATCTAGTATGCATATCTTAGAAAATATTTGCTTCGTGTTAAAACTAACCACATATTATTAAAATGGATAAAATAATGTCAAAAAATCATTCTTCTATTATTAATATTAAGAAGGTTATTAAGGAAAATAAAAACTCACCAAAATCGGTTATTTCCAGGGCTTCTAACCGTTATTTTTTGCGTTCCGGGTCAATTAATAAAGGATATATCTGTTCGGTTCCGGTTTTCGTTCCGAGAAAAAAAAGTGATTGCTTTAATGTTTGAAATGTTTTTATAACAAGCCCCGTGAAAATTTGTCTTGGGTCGCTGCGCGACCCTCGACAAATTTTCTACGCGGGGCTTTTCTAAACTCGAAATTTTACTTCATGCTCAGTCTGGGAGTAGAAGACACTCGTTAGTTTAAAATATATAACAACTATCAACATTTATGTTGCAAGTGTCATCAAGAAAAACATATTTTCAAGTTCAGGGACACTTGCGACATAAATGTCGATAGTTGTGATATATTTTAAACTAACGAGTGTCTTCCACTCCCAGACTAAGCATGAAGTAAAATTTCGAGTTTAGAAAAGCCCCGCGTAGAAAATTTGTCGAGGGTCGCGCAGCGACCCTCGACAAATTTTCACGGGGCTTTTCTAAACTCGAAATTTTACTTCATGCGTCACGCGTATAAACCAATGATTTAAAGTAACGTTGAAAATGACATGATTATCTAATAATATATTTTAAACAATAGTTATCTCAAATTGACAATACTCTTGATGTCAGCTGACGCCGATTTGCGTCAAGTTTAATACATTAGACTTAATGTTATTTCAAGTTGACAGGATAGACTACTGTCGGCTAACGACGACTTATGTTAAGTTGACACAATGGAGTAAATGTCGACTGTCGTCGTTTTAAGTCAAGTTGGCACGATGTATATTGACATTTGTCACATTTTCGATTCGAAGCGTGCATGCAGCTGTCAGTTTATACTGTTTTATTTACGGTATTTTTGAAATATAATTGTGATTTAATTATACCAGTCTTGCATAATTGCTTCTGTTTTTGTGGAGTTGTTGTTCTACTCACCCGTTTTATCGTTAATTGGTAAGTGAGTAATCGCTATTTAAATATTTAATAAGTTAACCTCACTTCCTAATTTACTTATTTATTCCGTATTGTGAGCATCTCTTGTTGCATATATTATTTTATATATTTTCATTTAAATCCACTTGTATCATTTTAATTCCGTATCCGTGGTCTTCTTGTCTGTTCTTGAAAGTCACCTTGATAGACCCCTGGGTGTGAAGCGAGTGTGCTTGTTTTTTTGCCTTTGTTTATTATAATTAACTTTTATTACATTTTACATTTTATAAGTAATTTGTAACATTTTAATTAATCGTGTCTCTAACGTGTGCATGTTACAATTTAACTATTTTACCAAAAATTATTTCATTAGCAATTAAATGCACGGGTGAGTGCGCATCATGATTTCAGGCGGATGTGAAAACATATCGGATAATGATTTGGCTCAATACAGATCCGAAGAAAAAAATATAATGGCGATAAATGGTCCTGCTCTAATTGTACTATTTCAACCATAGGTTTAATCAAGACACTGCTATGCTCAGAATTTACGCTTTTCAAAGTTGATATAAATACATCCATTAAAAATGTTATCGAAAACATATCCATCTTAAGCACCAGATTGATGGATTTGGAAAACGAAAATAAGACTTTACGCATAGAAATCGATAACTTAAAAAATATCCCAAGTGATAATTAAATAACCGAAATTCTCAAGAAAGGCAAAACAAGTCATATGTTATAATATAAATAAGTCCAATGACACCAGCTACGATTTGCGCAAAAAACATGATGTAAGTGAATTTAATAAAATTATTACCTGCGTTCCCGAGCTCAACGTTAATGCTACTAAATTAATTAGACTGGGTCGTAAAACAAACAAACCAAGACCACTAAAAATCTCATTAGAAAACAAATGTTAGGTTTTATCGATCCTGAAAAATCGCAAGAGTTTCCAAGACAAATTTCAATCTTTAAACGCGAGGAACGTAGAAAAGTGAATGCAGACCTATTGGTTCGAAAAGATAATGGTGAACCAAATGCTCACATCAGATTCGTAAAAAACAGGCCGATGATATTTTCAGGAAAACCGGATCCCTCCAATGACATGTCTAACAGCAGTAAAAAAAACTAACTTTGTATTTTAAAAATATCGGAGGAATGAAATTTAAATTATCCAATATTATGCATTCAGTAACACACTTATTAGGTTTTCCAACACAGTTAAATATCTCGGCCTTACTTTTGACCAGAGGGTAAACTGGAAAACCTATGTAGACAACATCACCCTTAGATGATATATTGGCTTTTCATAACGGTGATAAGACCAATAATAACTTATGGTTCCGTTGTCTGGTGGACTAAGACAACGGAGAGTACAACCCAAACAGCTCAGCAAGGTTCAAACGCTACAATGTTTGGGCATCACAGGGGCTATGAGCACTTGCCCTACTGCAGCAATGGAGCCTATGCTAAACCTCACACCTCTGCATCTGCACGCGAAAAGAGAAGCTGCTTTAGACGAATTAAGAATAATTATGACAGATGCACCAAAATATGAACATTTTAATGGGCACCTAAAAATCCTCAGCACTATGTAAGAAAGAGTGGTATACATGCCCAAAGACTGCATGTCTACTGTCTACGACTTCGATACAACGATTGAAGTGGCTATTTAAGGTTGCCATAATGTTGCAGCGGAAATCAAGTAGTTACAAGGCTCCTTGATAGTTTGGTTCACTGACGGATCTAAAACTGAAAGTGGAAATCGGTATCACTGGCCCTCGATTCGAGTCATCGAGGGCCTTGGGACGGCCCCCAACGATATTCCAGGCACAAATCGAGGCCTTAAGCGCCCAAGTATGTTTAGAAAGGGGCTACAACAAAAAGAGGATATGCATATGCTCAGACAGTCAGGCTGCATTTAAGGCAATAAAATCACCTGCATGTAAGTCTAAATCTGTTTGGGAGTGCAAACTATTCCTATAGCAGCTGGCCAGAACAGAATAGAGTTAATGTGCTCTAGGTTTCAGGTCATGCAGGGCTCAATGGCTCCAAAACTCTATTTGTTGGACCAGAACTCTATAGTAGAATAACTAAAGTCCGCATCAATGTTATGATCCAGGAGTGGGAAGATGCTGCCAAAAGTGCTCACCTAAGAAACACAGGCGAAAAGGTTTATCGCCTCATCTGCCTTAAGAGCCCACCAGTTTTTTAGGCTAAGCAAGGGTAACCAAAGGATCATAACCGGCCTCCTAACCGTACCCTGTCCTCTGAAATACCACCTCACTAAATGGATCAGACAACTGATGCCAATTGCAGATTCTGCAACGAGGCACACGAAACAACAGAGCATCTACTTTGTGAATGCTCTGCCCTGTCCTTTCAAAGAGGGATCTACCTGTCATCGGTCACTTTAAAGCCTGATCACATGGTGCACATTACCCCCAAGTTATTGTAGACTACGTAAGAGGTCTAGACATTAAGGGACTCAAGTAGATCAGGGATAATTACAAAATATCTTTCAGGTCGAGGTAATTTCGGAAGGGCCAGAGGCTACACGACCCACCGACTTCATAACATAACATATGCATTCAGTTACTTTATCTTCCTATGATATCTTGGTTTTTATTAAAACGTGGTTTGATGACAGTGTTATTAATGCGGAATTGGGGTTTAAGAACTATATAATTTATAGATAGGATCGAACTAATGACACAAGTACTAAATCTAGGGGCGGTGGAGTTCTTGTCATTATAACATATTTCCAGTCTGATAGAATAACATTAGAGTCAATACGCGTTGAAAAACTTTATATAAGAGTAAACAGTTCATTAACAATAGGCACAGTTTACATTCCTCCTTCATCCAATCATATTGTTTATGAAAATCATTGTACTACGACTGATATCTTTCTTTCATCTTAAATGACAACGTTTTATTCTGTGGTGATTACAATCTACTAGGTGCTCTATGGTCTATCTACGAAAATTCTTAAACTCATTCCTCTAATACGTGCGATTTGGCTGAAATTATAGGTGAGTCATTTATATACCATAACATTTTACAAATAAATTCACTATCTAATTCTCGCAATGTTTTACTTGGTTTATGTTTCTCAAATATTGAGAACGTACTCATATTCAAACATATTTTTGAGAATTATATTCTAATTAAAATTCTCCTTACAATGATGTATCACAAGTACAATTTCACTTGAAGAATTATTTCAAAATAACGAAAACCTGTTGATAGCACAGTACATCAAAGTTTTAAACATTGTTTATTTTTCTTAAATTAGTAGGTACAATTACACCAGTAAAAGCTTATAACGGTCAAATGTGACAAGTATTTGCCAATATGATGAAATTTGACAAGCAATTATAATAAATGAAACAATATCACATGACTTCAATAATTCAGTTATTAGGCATAATATAAAAGTCAAGTAGTATTTGTGATAAATCATTGTGAAGAGAATTTATCTAAGAATCTGATTCTCAAAACATATACAGGGCATTCCATATGAAAAAATAATTGCGGACATTTTTTCAGAAAATGTGTAAGCCATGGAAAAAAATAATGTGTTCCATCTTGTAGATCACGTTGCATATAATAAGTTTCATACTAAACTTTATTCCGTATCTTTGATATTTAAGCAGATATAAGCTAGAGACTAAAAAAATAGCTTTCCTGTATAATTTATTAATTGAACGGAAACAAAAACCGGAAAACAAAAAATAACTGTTCGAAGCCCTGGTTTAAACATTACATTTGGCAATAGTAATTTTATTATGAAACATTTTTAATTTATGAATATTTGGTATATAAATAACCAAAAGGACTGAACATTCTTTAAAATTAGGACATTGCCTAGGCAGCATGGTCACATCCGAATTTAAAGAACTGCTAGAACTCTTCATTCTCAGGAATCTAAAAATTTCTCAATCCTAGTCTAACTTCTAATATTAGAGGAAAAGAGGATTACGTAATTTAAAATTATAATTTACCTAATTGAGGTTGCACGTAACGAATTATATTATATTTATGTTTATTATACAAAAACTTCACAATTTGTTAATTATCACAATTGTAGAATTTCCAACCAAACCTTCATTCTGGTACTCACCTTAGTATCTTTGGCATAATAAAGCTTGCGTCCTTTGAGCTTGAAATACCTTCTCCTCCACCTCTGGAACGACCATGTCTGCTTCAGCAAATAGCCCTCCTTCAACGACGCCTAACAAACAATCAAAAATAATCCTCATCAAAGAGCTCCAATAGCTTTAGTTTTGAAATCGATGCAAATACACACAATGAAAACAATACATGCAGAAATTATTAAAACAACCTTCGAAAAATATTTTGTACAATGCATAAACATCAAGAATCCTTATAAAAAAATCTTAATACCCATTAAAACAAGCATTATACTTTTTTTAATTTGCAGTATTTTCTTTTGAAAAACAAAATTTTCTTGCATTATACCGTAGTAATATCGACTGGACAGATAATTTTAATGGCTATTAAAAGTTATATCTCCGTAAAAAAATGTAATTTTTGAATAAAAAGAACTTTGATGGCATAAACGCATTTTGAACTCCATTCAACTTTAAATGTACAATAATTTAAAATTTCATAAAACTATTTGAGTGTATAAGATAACAAATATAAATAGCTTTTCATTTCGGAATATAAACTTCCAGGAATTCGTTTGTGAAAACGGTCAAATTAAAGCTTTAAACGAGTGTTTCCACTCCTTGATTAAGCATGAAGTAAAATTTCGAGTTTAGAAAAGCCTGAACATTTGGTTTGGTCGCGTAGCGCTACGGTACCAAACGGAATTTTAAGGCTTTTCTCAACTCGAAATTTTACTTCATGCTTAATCTGGGAACGGAAACACTTGTTCTAAGTTTAAATTGAACTCTTTTATAAAATCGACGCATGTAATTTAATAAATCATTTATTGAAATCATAAAAAGAAGTGCAGAATTTTACCTAAAATCAACTTTTAGAGTTAACTGAATGATTTGCTCGGCTGTTAATGGGTTAATATTGTATTCCTAAGGAAAAAGGTATACAGGGTGTCGTATTTCGATAGAATGTATGGGCATCTCGGTTATTTGAAGAGATAGAGAGTCAGTTGAATTAGGGGAAAGTTGCATATTTTAGGACCCAATAATAATTTAAAAACAAATTTGAAATATCTTCTTTCGTTTTTGAGATATTGTCAAAATAGGGATATTTTTAAATTTACTTTTCATTTTTTTATTCAAAAACTTTGATATTATACAGGCACTTTTTAACAAGAAATCTAGTAACATATTTTTTTAAAGATAACTATAACATTTATCCAGGGACCATAGCCAACTTTTGATTTTCTTATGGGCACCAATTTGGATTGTTATATTTTTGTAAGAATTTGTTTTTTTGAATTAAATGATGTATCACGTTTATAGTTTATTATACATTTTATATGTAAAATTTTAATCTTTTGATTTTTGTAAAGAGTGCCTTAGAAACAGTTGAGTAACTCACTTATTTGACAACTCCTGGACAGCGCCGACTTTTGGGATGAATGGGCCCCTGGGCACAACATCATCTGAGGCCCCCTATAACATTTTACTCACACATTCAGACTGTTGAATACTCAGATTTACTTACAACATTTTTGAAATAAACTATATCCCTGGTAGAATTTGTGAACAGAATTTCTAGTTCTGTCACATAATCTGGCAAAATTTTCTGGCCATAATCTGTTTTAAGAGTTATGTCCATAATAGTGCCAGAAACCGTATATATTATTGCAAGAAAATTAACCGACGAGAAGTTAGCATTAAAAACTCAGCATTAAATTGGCGCCTCCACCAAAAAGGCTAGAATCATTATTTCATTAAATATTGTGTTTTTCAAAACACAGCTCAACAAAACTCGCACGGAATATAGATTAGAGTATATAACATTGGGCTAAATAAATAAATTTATCAATATGTAGAAAATAAACTCAAAAGTTCAACGGAAACTTGCAACAAATTCTATAATTAGATTAGAAATGTTCCTCACCCTTAATCATTTTGAAACTCACAAGAGTTGTTAACGAATGATTTACCAACAAAATATAAAAATAAAATTTAACCACATATTTTTTGGTTTTTATTTACAAGCTTAGCATTAAATTATAATACTGATAAACGATAATTATATAATCAAAAATTTAAATGGGGATGTTCCTCACCCTTAATTATTTTGAAACTCACGGGAGTTATTTACGAATGTTTTACCAACAAAATATAAAAATAAAATTTAACCACATATTTTTTGTTCTTTATTTACAAGCTTAGCATTAAATTATAATACTGATAAACGATAATTATATAATAAAAAAATTAAATAGGGATGTTCCTTACCCTTAATCATTCTAAACCTCACAGGACATGTTCAGGAATGTTTTTCCAACAAAATATGAAAATTAAATTCAACCGCATATTGTTTGTTTTTTATTTACAAGTTCGGCAATAAACTATAATACGGAAAACAGGTAATTATATTTTTTTTAAGAAAATGGCGATGTTCCACACCCTCAATCATTTTGAAACTTCAGAGGGTTGTTTACTAGTGTATTATCAACGAAATATAGAAACATATTCTTTGTTTTCTATTCATAAGCTTTGCACTAAATTATAATTATAAAATGGCGTAACGCAACAATTTCTTTGAAGTGACGGCGAAAATCCGCCAACTGGCTTATCGGCTCCGTTGCGTTGCATTGAATCGTGGCCAAATTGAATACGTTGTTATGCAACGCTTACCCGCACCCACTAAGCGTAACATGCAATGTAACGGTGTTACGCACCGGGCGAACTCTCTAGTCGATACGAGCCTTAAGAAATCACATGTTACATGCCAAGATATCTCCAATACGGTTAATGATAATTAATTTTAGTTTGAAGGATTATTTTAAATTCGTACAAATATCACATACAAACGGGGTTTGGGCTACTGATGTGCACATAGTAGCTAAGCTTGTAAATAAAAAACAAAAAATATTTGGTTGAATTTTATTTTTATATTTTGTTGGTAACACATTCGTTAACAACTCCTGTGAGTTTCAAATTGATTGAGGGTGAGGAACATCCCCATTTAAATTTTTGATTATATAATTATCGTTTATCAGTATTATAATTTAATGCTAAGCTTGTAAATCACATATGGGCAACCCCCGGCCCGCGGGCCGGATCCGGCCCGCTGTAAGATACGATCCGGCCTGCGAGACATTTTAAAAAAACCCAATTAAAAAAATATTACATTAGGTACTTCTACTCACGGGAGTGACAGTGAGGCGGCAAACATCAAATTCTTTGATGTTTGCCGCCTCACTCTTTGATAATCGCCGCCACTCGACTTGCTCGATCAAATTCTTTGAGGTTTACCGCCTCACGGGCGACACATCAAAAGATTTATTGCTTCTCAATTATTCTAAACTAGTTTATTCCAGATTATTCGTTGATTTTGCATATATAAGCGGGTGGATGGCCCGAACGTTAGTTCAGTTCTATTTGAGCTGCCGAGGTGATAACTTGGACAAGCGATATCCTAGCGAACTGCTCGAGCCGTCAACTTGCTTTGTGACTTTGTGTGCATCTTGAGTGGTTACTAACTATAGTTTGTTATTAAGTTTATTGAACGAAAAGTAAACAAAAATGATATCTGGTGGAAAGAAACGAAAAGTAGATACAGAGGGTCGCCATTTTCAAGAAAAATGGACTAAAGAATTATTTTCTATCTTGCACAATGGCAAGCCTATTTGTTTGCTGTGTAATGAATCCATTTCAGTAATGAAAGAATTCAATATAAAGAGGCATTACTCAACTAAGCATGCTACGCTGCACTCACTGACAGGACAATTAAGTACAGACAAAATCCAGGAGCTTACCGCAAATTTGGAAAAACAGCAACAAATGTTTCATAAACAAAGAACACAACTTGATAATGTTGTGAAAGCTAGTTTTATAGTTAGCTCAAAATTTGCAAAGGCATTAAAACCATTTGCCGAAGGAGAATTTATCAAGGAGTGTATGTTAGAAGTTTGCGGTATTATGTGTCCTGAAAAGAAAAAAGAATATAAAAAAATTAGTTTGTCAAGACGAACTGTTGTTCGACGTATAGAAATGATGGCTAATGATATAATAACGGGGCCTCGGTGGCCGCGGGTTCGAGTCCCGTCCGGTGGAATCATTTATGAATAATAAATGATTCCATCTGGGTCCATGGTTGTAGTGTGAATGTGTTGTGGCGTCCTAGATGTAATTTCGATATAGAATTAGTTAAAACAATAAAATATAGATTGATGGCTAATGGTCACAGTTACCAAGGCCAATAAAACAAAAAAAAAAGATATAAAAACATTGACTGACCGTATGGCTGGGTTTGAATCATTTTTCATAGCATTAGACGAGAGCACCGATTTGTCTGCCACAGCTCAACTGGCTATATTTATTCGAGGTGTTGATAAGTTCACTGTTACTGAGGAATTGCTTGCTTTACAGCCGCTAAAAGGAACCACTACAGGAGAGGATATTTTTATTGAAGTTCCAAAGGTATTCACAAGTTTTGGCTTGCCATGGTCAAAATTAATTGGAGTATGCACTGATGGTGCACCTTCTATGGTCGGCTTACGTAAAGGTTTTATCGGAATTTTTAATGAAAAAGCAACAGAATTAAATGTGCAAAAAGATGATTTGATAGTCCTTCATTGCATTATCCACCAACAGAACTTGTGTTCTAAGTCCATTCGACTCCAGAATGTTATGAATGTGGTAGTAAAAACCATCAATTTTATTCGATCCCGAGGGCTTAACCATCGTCAGTTCAAGGCGATTTTGGATGAAATATCAGCTGAATATAACGACGTAACATATTATTGTGAAGTCAGATGGCTGAGCAAAGGAAAAATGTTGAAACGGTTTTACGAGCTTAGAAATGAGATAGCAGACTTTATGAAAATAAAAGATAAACCACTATCTGAATTAAGTGACCCAAAATGGATATGTGACTTAGCATTTCTGGTCGATCTTACAGGCTATTTTAATGATTTAAATTTGAAACTTCAATAACAAGGACAGTTAGTAAATGATTTGTACAGCCATTTAAAAGCGTTTCAGATTAAACTACGCATGTGGGAGTCACAGATGCTGTCTGGTAACAGTTACCATTTCAACACGCTCTCTGCGTATGAAAATATTGCTTAGGCTCAATATGCTGAAGAACTCAATTTACTGGCGGAACAATTTTCGAACAGAATTTGCGACTTCAAAAACATGGAAGACTGTTTCAGTTTATTTGCTACTCCTACAACATATATTGTACAAAATGCTCCAATACACTTACAAATGGAGTTGATCGAGACTCAAGAAAACTCACTCCTAAAATCCAAATTTGAAGACGTAGAGTTGTGCGATTTCTACATAAAATACCTAGAAGAAGACAATTTTCCGCAGCTTAGAAAATTCGCAAGAAGATTTATTTGTGCATTTGGCAGTATTTATAAATGCGAACAGTTCTTTTCATTGATAATAGTTAATAAATCAACACATCGTACAAGACTGACTGACGACAATTTGGAAAATTCTTTACGTCTTTGTGTCAGTGGAATTAATCCAAATATCGATGGATTAGTTTCCCAAATTCAAGCTCAAGTGTCTCATTGATTTCGGTGTATTTAACTTTCGTAGTTTGTATCAATTGCAAATTTAACGATTTAATTATAATGAACCATTTTTTTTAATTTCATTTTGTTATTTTAATAAATTGTACTATAATAACATTGTCGTATTATTTCATGTCTAATATCTAACGCAATAAATATTATCACTACTTTAAAATGCACTAAGTACATTTAAACGCGGCCCGCGAACGTATTTGCACGCTAAAGTTTGGCCCTCAGCATGTCAAAGGTTGCCCATACCTGTTGGAAATAAAGAACAAAAAATATGTGGTTAAATTTTATTTTTATATTTTGTTGGTAAATCATTCGTTAACAACTCCTGTGAGTTTCAAAATGATTAAGGGTGAGGAACATCCCCATTTAAATTTTTGATAATATAATTATCGTTTATCAGTATTATAACTTAATGCTAAGGTTGTAATTAAAAAAAAATATGTGGTTGAAATTTATTTTTATATTTTGTTGGTAAAACATTCGTAAATAACTCCTGTGAGTTTCAAAATGATTAAGGGCGAGGAACATCCCCATTTAAATTTTTGATTAAATAATTATCGTTTATCAGTATTATAATTTAATGCTAAGCTTGTAAATAAAAAAAAAAAATATGTGGTTAAATTTTATTTTTATATTTTGTTGGTAAAACATTCGTTAACAACTCCTGTGAGTTTTAAAATGATTAAGGGTGAGGAACATGCCCATTTAAATTTTTGATAATATAATTATCGTTTATCAGTATTATAACTTAATGCTAAGCTTGTAAATAAAAAACAAAAAATATGTGGTTGAATTTTATTTCTATATTTTGTTGGTAAAATATTCGTTAACAACTCCTGTAAGTTTTGAAATGATTAAGGGTGAGATACATCCCCATTTGAATTTTTGAAAATATAATTATCGTTTATAATAATAATACTTCATTTACGGAATAAACCTTTTTACATAATTTCAATTATAATTTTACACACTTATAATATATAATAACAATCAATACACAAACATACATACTCGATATAATTAATACAATATACTCCCAAGCGCTGTAGACAAAAACAATTAAACATGGTTGTATAAAGATGGATCAATCAGCTTTAATCGTTTCATAAATGATTTAAAAGATACATCGTACAGCTCAAAATGTGGCGATACACAAACCAAATTGCATAATTTTGTCATACGACAAAGTGCGCTATTGCTTGTGTAGTTGTTACGATGAATACTTTCTCTAAAAATTAATTGTGAACGTGTATTGGATGGGATTAGAAACTTTAAACTAGTCAGTAATTCATTGCAGTACATTAGGCCGTTTACTATTTTGAAAAGAATTCCCATATCAGATAGAACACGTCTCTCTTTCAAAGATGTCAAGTTTAAGAAAGTTAGCGTAAAACTGCGACTGTAATTAATTCTAGAAATTCCCAATCTAAAGGATATTGACAACAAAAATTTGTTTTGTACCCTTTCTATTTGATCAATTTTATTGTTATAAAATGGTGACCAAACAGAGGAAGCATACTCTAGTTGAGTTCTTACAAGAGAAATAAATAAATGTTTGTGCGTGTTCATTGAGAAATTCTTACCAAATCTGTTTGTAAAGCCAAACACTTGCAATGCTTTGCAGCACATGGTGTCAATGTGCTTCGTAAATGACAAGGTACAGTCGAATATTACTCCTAGGTTTTTGACATGTGGAACTGTAGATAGCTGGTAACCATTGATTTCATAAATTGATTTAATGACATGACCACGACCAAAGGAAATAGATACGCACTTGTCATTATTAAAATAGAGACGGTTATTCAAGCACGATTGATAAATGTTATTCAAATCTTGTTGCAAGACTGTGATGTCATTAGTGTTTTTGATTTTACGAAAAATTTTAAGATCGTCTGCAAAAAGAAGAAATTTACAATGCTTGACATAAAACTTCAGATCATTAATGAAGAGTAAAAACAGTATTGGTCCACAATGCAACCCCTGCAGTACACCTGACGTGACATTTATTTCTTTTGAAATAAAATTATTGATTTTCACATACTGTAACCTGTCTGACAAAAAGCTCTGTATCGATTTAGTGATTTTTACTCCAAAGCCGATTCTCTGCAATTTATGCATTAAAATATCCTGCGAAACGCGATCAAAGGCTTTGGAGAAATCGGTGTACACCGCATCAACTTGGCAATTACATTCAAAGGCATTTAAGATGTACGATCAGTATTATAATTCAATGCTGAGCTTATAGATAAAAAACAAAAAATATGTGGTTACATTTAATTTTTATATTTTGTTGGTAAAACATTCGTAAACAACTCCTGTGAGTTTCAAAATGATTAAGGGTGAGGAACATCCCCATTTACATTTTTAATTATATAATTATCGTTTATCAGTATTATAATTTAATGCTAAGCTTGTAAATAAAGAACAAAAAATATGTGGTTAAATTTTATTTTTATATTTTGTTGGTAAAACATTCGTAAATAACTCCTGTGAGTCTCAAAATGATTAAGGATGAGGAACATCCCCATTTAAATTTTTGATTATATAATTATCGTTTATCAGTATTATAATTTAATGCTAAGCTTGTAAATAAAAAACAAAAAATATGTGGTTAAATTTTATTTTTATATTTTGTTGGTAAATCATTCGTTAACAACTCCTGTGAGTTTCAAAATGATTAAGGGTGAGGAACATTTCTAATCTAATTATAGAATTTGTTGCAAGTTTCCGTAAAACTTTCGAGTTTATTTTTTACATATTGATAAATTTATTTATTTAGCCTAATGTTATATACTCTAATCTATATTCTGTGCGAGTTTTGTTCAGCTGTGTTTTGAAAAACAAAATATTTAATGAAATAATGATTCTAGCCTTTTTGGTGGAGGCGCAAATTTAATGCTGAGTTTTTAATGCTAACTTCTCGTCGGTAGAAAATTAGTCCATAAATTGTTAACAGATTTTGGACAGAATTAGAGCTTATTCAGTTTCTGATTTCTGATTTCTGACATTTTTTTCCGGATATATTCTATAACATATTTTGCCTATATTATGTCCATAGATTCTGATCTGTCACATAATTTTTTTGACCATAATATGTTATAGGAGTTATGTCCGTAATATTGCCGGAAACCGTAATATAATATGTCCAGAAAATGAATCCCTATACTATTAACAGATTATGGCCAGAATTTGAGCATATTCATTGAACAGATTTCTAACATTTATTATATATATATATATATATATATATATATATATATATATATATATATATATAAATTAGAATTACCGACCTGCTTATAAGTACCAAATAAGAAATAACAGCGCATTAGGTCATGATGTAAAAGTTATTTTTTATCAAGTGAGTGTGCAAGGAGGACAGAAGACGACGACGATCGTTTCGCTCTTTTTATGAGCTCCTCAGGCCGCCACATCCATCATCCCATACACACTCACTTGATATGTAGAAGTTGTATATATACTGACTTCGCTAACCATAAGCCGGTATTGACGTCAGTATTTATAAATGCTACTGCATTGATAAGGGCATTGATCTCATTTTGCTTCTACAAGTGAATTTATACGCGACTGGCTAATATTATCGCGCTGGTAGTTTTTCAAATTTTTGAGCCTTGAAAATGAGCGCTCCCCAGTCGCATTTGTCACCATCATACACAAGAATATTCTAAGTGCAACCCGATATTAGGTAAAACTGATTTAATCTGATCCGAAATTATTTTTTTGTACAATAACGGGCGGCTGCAGCAAATTTATTCACCTATATAATGTTCAAGTTGGATGCACTCATTTAGTAGATCGTCTCTGTCCAGATCTTTATTATAGACATAAACTAACGCTTCACATTTTCTCGAAAGTTCTTCAGACTCGATTACCTTCAATTCTGTTAACAATGCAAATAAATTGGCAATGTTATCATATGTATCACTTCGTTTTCTCAAATCGCTGATTAACAGATCTACCACTGGAATGTAAGTTATAATTTTGAATTTTTCGGATGAATTCAATTCTACTTCTTCAGCCGCACCATCGTATCTTGTGCGAAGCATACTACGTTTTGGCTCTCGTTTGTTTATATCATTATATACGAAGGTTGGACACATTGTCTTGGCTTTTAATTCGTATACATTGAATTGATCTCTTACTTTATGGAGATATATGCTCAATGCTTTGAGAACGTTGGCCGCTATAAGAATGTTCACTTTCGGGGACTGTAAAGTTTGGCTTGTTTTGTTTACTCTTTCTAAGATGTCGTTTCATAATGTGGTGAGAAACACTGTTGACAGCATATCTAATTCTTCCTTAATATTGTCATAGCATTTGTATATTGCATGAACAGCATCAAAGTGTGACGACCATATTGTGTCTGTAAGGCGTTTTACGACGTTTTTTTGTAGCTTTGTTGTAAGGATATTTCACTGATAAGTTGACCCGCAAAAAAGAGTAAAGTCGCCTAATAAAATCAAAATACTTGATTACTGTCAGGTTATGAGTGTTTTACGACCGCAACGAATAAAACTTTTGCGTCATAGGAGCACACATAAGATTTGGTCCAAACTCAAGTACAAGTATGTACGTTTGAATTATTACAACGCTTCCGTTTATGAATTTATGAAAGTCATGGTTTTTATCGCGATGGGGCCCCCGGTGGCGCGTGGCCCCTGAGCAAGTGCCCACCGTGATCATGCGGAAAGACGGCTCTGCTCCTAGGACCCATAATTTGCTTACATATTAGCCCTGAAGACGGGCATTCAGCTGAATTATTACTGTACTCATAGAAAATGTATTTGTTTAAAAATGAAATACTGGTGTGGCATTTTAAATCTTAATAAATTGCTTGACTGTTTTTGGACTACCATAGGATTTTGTCATATAATATCTTTATTGGCCGTGTTTTGACTATTGTGACTGTAAGTGGCTTGACTGACTGTCTTTTGACTATGCTAGGATTTTGTCTGATTATGTCTCTCTATGGACCATATTTCGGCTATTGTGATGTTATGATTGTGAGTCATTTAAATCACTATCAAATACAGTCAATATAGTGATTTAATGACAAAATAAAACGATTTATATTTCAACAGTTGTGATGAATTTTAAACTAACGAGTGTCTTCCACTCCCAGACTAAGCATGTCTAAGCATTTGTCTCGACCCTCGACAAATTTTCTACGCAGGGCTTTTCTAAACTCGAAATTTTACTTCAAAGTTAAAAATATCTAACGGTAGATTGACAGTTAAACATTTATTTTGATTGCTAATATTAAATGACTACTGTCACGATTTTGTTGATTAATAGATATGACGTCATTGTTTCTAAGGCACTTTTTACAAAAATGAAAATATTGTAATTTTAAATATCAAAACTGAAATAAATGATAAGTGTGATACATCACTGAGTTTAGAAAAAAATATTCTTTAAAAAAATATGAAAATCCAAAATGGTGCCCATAAGAAAAACAACAGTTGTTTCCCAGGTAAATGTTGTAGTTATCTTAAAATAAAATATGCTGTTAGATTCCTTATTAAAAAGTGCCTTTATAATGTGAAAGTTCTAAATGTCTAGATTTAATAGTTTTGGAATAAAAAATAAAAACGATTTTTCAAAAAATCAGTTTTTTGTGATATCTCAAAAACAAAAGAAGATATTTGAAATTTGTTTTCAGATTATTCATAGGCCCTAAAATATGTAACTTTGCCCGAATTTAACCGACTCTCTATCTCTTTAAATAACTGAGATCCCCATACATTCTTTCGAAATACCCTGTATATTAAATATTAAAGTTGCATTTAAAATAATAACAAACTGTGAATGTACAATAAATTCTTTAACAGAACAAATGGATTAAATATAAACTACTAAACAATATTAAAAGGCTCTACGCTACACGACCAATTCAAATTTTCAGTCTTTTTTAAACTCGAAATTTTACTTCATGTTTAATCAAGGAACGGAAACATTTGTTGGAAACTTTAAATTGACCGCATTTATAAAAACAACAAATTCCTGCAAATTTGGCAAACCCTGTAATTATCGGGATTTGTATACTTTAAAGAAAAATTACCTGTTTACTAATGTATGTAAAATCACAATTAGATAAAACTATGCTGGTAGAAGAAAACCCTAAGAACAATTTCATTTATTTCCATTTGCTAATTAGTAAATCCATCATAATTTATTAGCATGTGACAATTGTAAATCTTGTCAGTCGCAAAAAATACACATGCAATACAGGACAGCTAAAATCGCGGGAGGCAACGCGAGGATTTTCAATTAATTCGTTGTTGTCATCCTGGGGGATAATTAAATTTGGGACGGTTGGCAATCCCATCACAAAATTTTTCGCTCTACATCGTAACGTAATTACAACGTTAAAATTTCCAGCCGGTACGTTTTAGTGCTAGAGCATAAAATATTAAATTAGTAACAATGGAGTATTAATTACTGCGAAACAAAACAAATACGTATACTCCGGTAAATAAAAGTGCATGTTTTAAATTGAGCAAATAATGTAAATTAGATTGTTTCAGGTTTGTTTTTAACGAAGTTAGTTTTACACGTGAAATATTAATAAGAATATTGCATATTTGTTAGTGAGGTGAAACTTCACATTACAGATTTGCGGTTTAGATTTACTTTTAGGGGATAATTATATACGTATTAAAGTGAATATTAAAAGATTCTTTAAATAATTGCGTTAAATGTTATCCATTTTATATATTGATTGATTATTGTTTATAACAGGGCTGGCCAACCCAAACTGCTTCGAGGGCTAAAATTACTAATTAAAGTGTTTCAAGGGCTGCACCTCAGAAATATATATATATTTTTTTGCAAAATCAACTTTTTTTATAATTTAGTTTTTAATTAGACGTTTAAAATACGGTTTTGGCATTTTTTATATTTTTTATAAAGTTCAGCACATGTATTTATTTGATATTTTAGAGCTTCGTAAAGCTACTATCATTATCATAAAATATCAGTTAATTAAAACGCAGCTATATTCCTTTCTTCACTTTTATTTTTCGATGCTAGATTTACATTTCAGGTACTATGTACCCATTATAAATAGCTATTGATAATTACATAGCACCCGAAATATACATTTAGCATCGAAAAATAAAAGTGAAGAAAGGAATGTAACTGCGTTTTAATTAAGTGATTTAAAATCCTCACGTAACTCAAATAACTCATCATTACGCCGCCCAATTTCTGAATTACGAACAAAATTAAACGTATACATGTGATAATGATAATTTTAATCGACTTTAAAACTCTGGTAATTCGAGTTAAAATTATCATAACAAAAATAATATACAAGAAATTTGTCTATACTTTAAATTAATTTCTTTTAGCAATATGTGAAAGTTTTGAAAATATTGTTAAAATCAATTTTACTTTAAAATACAAACAACGGAAATTAAATGTATCCACCAAAGGTGGAAATAACGACATGCAAGTGTGAGGAAGTTTAAAATTTTAATGAAATTTCGCTAAATATTCAATTTTTGTGCCTAAGATTTTAAATTCTGGAAATACTTGTAGAATTATTCAAACTTTAAAATATAATGAAGAAATTATAAACTGCACTCACTTTAAATCTCTAAAATGCTCTTAAAACTGCATATTTAATACCAAACTACTAAACTGCAACTACTTCAAATTTTTAAAATGCTCTTAAAAATGCATATTTAATGCCAAATTACTAAAATGCTGTGCCTATGATTCTAAATTCTAGAAATACTTGTAGAATTATTCAAACTTTAAAATATAATGAAGAAATAGTAAACTTCACCCACTTTAAATCTTTAAAATGCTCTTAAAACTGCATATTTAATGCCAAACTACTAAACTGCACCTACTTAAAATCTTTAAAATGCTCTTAAAACTGCATATTTTTTGCCAAATGTGTTTAACACTTAAAAGTACTACAAATCAAAATATATATGAATTTATTTGTTATTTGTACGCGTTCAGGTAAAAATAAGATTGTAGGCTAGCTACTTGTTATTCAAAATGAAGGACATATTTTCATAATTTATCAGAGTTTAAGATACAAGCATCAGAATAGTAACAAGTTTTTACATGAGAATGTAGTTTTAAAAATTGACCTGTTCTTTTTATAATCAACAAGACTCCAGATTTTAATGAAATCTCCAATCAATATTTTAAAATGCATACGTTCAAAGTTCCACAATAATTTTTGAAAATCATTTTTGTTTATGTAAAACAATTTTCGCAAAATTAAATTAACCTCAGATTTAACAAATGTTTTACTCTATTTTTAGAATTTATTTATTAAATGAACGGTGTAACACCTTTTTGCAGAATTATTAATTAATTCTAAAGCTATTGATTTGATATTGCCTATTAGTCGTCACCATATACCATATTGCATTTTAACTAAATTTACTGATATATTTAAAACTCTCCATTATGATGAATTCATTCATGACTTCTCTAAGGCCAATTACATAGCAATCAACTATCATTTAGCGTCTGTCGACTGGATTAATGTATTATCTGAAAATGATATTGATTCCATGGTAAATTAATTTTATACCATGGTCTATGGCATCATCAACACATTCGTACCAGTAAAGCGCATCAAGGTTCCTTTGTATCCTTGCTGGTTCAGTAAAGAACTCATTAAATTGATTAAAGATAAGAAGGCCGCGCACAAAAAATATAAACCATCCGATAATTTTCGAAATTTTAAATTATTGAGAAATAGATGCAATATTCTACAACGTACGGTGTATAATCAATACATAACATCAGTGAATTTAAGCATTCAATACAACCCATCAAATTTTTGGAATTTTGTTAGAGTCAGACAACCAAAACTCTTTCCCTGAGACTATGCAGATAACATACAAAAATGCAATCAAACAGGCTAAATTAGAGGCAAATGATAGATTAGTATCGTCAGCGAGTAATCCTATAAAAGCCATGTGGAATATTTTGAATAGTCATAGGAATAAATCCATACCTGTGATAGATAAATGTGATATAACGGCACATACTTTCAATGATTTTTTTGTTAACATTCCAAATAAAATCAATAATGAACTACCCATCTGTGATATTGATCCTCTAAATCTAGTCAACTTATATGTGCCTTCTAACTTGCCACCATTCTCATTTCTTCTTGTTTCAGAAGCAGTGGTAAGGGACACAATAAAGGGCATGAAGAACAATGGTAGTACCGACATTTACGGTATCTCGATCAATATAATCAAACATGTATTAGATGTACTAATAGAACCACTGACCAAGTTAATTAATAATAGTATAAGATCGAGTGTATTTCCAGACGTTCTAAAAGTATCGAAGGTTGTTCCGATTCATAAAAAAGGGGACATAAATGATTGTAATAATTACCGTCCTATAAGTCTGCCTCCGATTTTTTCTAAAATAGTGGAAAAAATATTACTCAAACAAATAATTAATCATTTAGAAAGCAATAATATCCTAAGTATAGAACAGTACGGATTTATGGAGGGGAAATCTACACTTAACGCCATACTGGATCTTACTGGATCAATTATTGATACTTATGAAAGTGGTAATTTTGTTTTTGCTACTTATATTGATCTATCCAAAGCCTTCGACTGTGTCCCTCACACACTGCTTCTAAGAAAGCTGTACTCGTACAACTTCAACCCACAGAGTTGTGGCCTCTTGTTGTCTTTTTTAACTAGGAGGCAGCAAGCGGTCACGTATAAAGGGGACAAATCTGAATTCCTGGAAACGACATGTGTTGTCCCACAGGGATCAACTCTAGGGCCTCTTTTGTTCCTAATTTTTATAAATGATTTTCCTCAGTACATGAATGATGGTAAAGTGGTTTTATTCGCTGATGATACTACTATAATTAATTCATCTCCTAACATCGAGACGGCCTATGAAAAAAACAAAGAACTTTTAATAAAGGCTACAACATGGTTTACTGCTAATCGACTGAGTCTCAATGCTAACAAAACTGAAACCTCGATTTATACCTTAAACAACCATCATATGACAAATATGCCTACGGTTGTTAAATTTCTAGGTGTTTATATTGATAATTCCTTGTTGTGGGACAGTCAAGGCGACGAACTCGCAGCAAAACTAAATAAAAACATCTTTGTCTTGAGAGGACTAAGAAATAACGTCTCATATGAAATGCTCAGAACGGCCTGTTTCGCGCTCTTTCAGTCCCGTCTTACTTATAGTTTAGCTGCTTGGGGCCACTCTGCAATAAGACACCGTATTTTCGGTTTACAGCGTAAGGCCATTAGAATCATATCCAACCTGGGTTTTCGAGATGACTGCAAAATGGCTATTATTAATCTCAAAATTCTCACATTTCCCTGTTTGTACATACTGCATTGTTTGTTATCTGTTAAGTCTAGCTATGACAACCACATATTACAACCCATAAATCATATATATCAAACCAGAACGAAGGAAAACCTGTATGTTCCAAATTTAAGATTGCAAAGATCTAGAAATGGTGTAAATTACTATGGCCTAAAATGTTTCAATGTCCTACCAATTAGCTTTAGAAATCTTGACATAATATTATTCAAGTCTAAGATTAAAGCAATACTACTGGAAAAAGCTTTTTATAGTTTGGAGGATTTTCTGGACCACATATTCTGATATCCAACTATAAATGTTTTTTAAATGTGTAGTTATTGTATGTAATTTTTTATATTTTAATATGTATGTGTTCGTTATAATTTTAAGACTTTATAGCTGAGTGGGTTAACACAACCATTTTATTTTTTATTTTTATTTTATTTTTTTAATTTCAAACGTTGGGTCCTAAATTTTATGTTTAGGTTCGTAATTTTTAAATTTTGACTTATTAGTTTTGGATTTTTGATCTTACAGTTTAAGTTCTAGATTTTAGGATTTGAATTTCGAATTTTAGATATTAAGTATTGTTTCTTAAATTTTAGCCTTTAAGTTTCAATTTTTAAATTTTAGCTTTTAAGTTTTAGGTTTTAAATGTTATTATTTATATTATATCTTTTCGCGACAATATTTTACTGTATATGTATTACTATTGTAATATTGCTGTGATGTCCTGCAAATTAATTATAATATTATGTAATGTATCTTATCTGACCTGTGTAAAACTTCCGTTATGAGCACCAATAAAGTATTATTATTATTATTATTATGTATCTTAATGACATTTCCAGCAGGAATGGTCAGGAATGTGTAAATCTATTTGCAATTTTTTTTTTTCATCTGTATACACTCACGATATTCCTGATTATATGCCGTTAGTTAATAGTACTTTATTAGTAGATGACCTTTCGCGGAGCGTCACAAAAAGTGAAATTTATGAAGGTATGAAATTCCGTAACTCTTGCGGTCCTGACGGCATCCCATCTAGTTTTATTAAAGCATGTATTTGCACTATTACAACGCCATTACTACTACTTATTAACTGTTCTTTGAGATACAGTAACTTTCCAGAATTTTGGAAAAGAACATATCTAAGACCAATCTTTAAATCGGGTAGAAGGGATGATATTAGTAATTACAGAGGTATTGCAATTCAGTCCTCAATTCTAAAACTCTTAGACAAGCTAATATCGGTTAAATTGGCATGGTCAACAAAACATATTTTAATAAATGAGCAGCACGGTTTTCGTAGTGGCCGGTCTACCACTACTAACTTAATGATATTCCAGGATTATATAGTGAGGTCGTTTGAGAATAGCTTCGCAGTTGATGCTATTTATTTGGATATGTCAAAGGCATTTGATAAAGTTTGCCATGCGGTTCTATTATTTAAATTAAAATCTATGGGCTTTAACCACTCTATTATATCTTGGCTACAAAGTTTTCTATCTAATCGTAGTCAATGCGTCAAAATAAGAAATTATTTCTCTAATGCTTTCTTGATCCCATCTGTTGTTCCGCAGGGGTCCCACTGCGGCCCCTTATTGTTTTTTCTATTTATTAATGACATTTCTCAATTAATACATCACTCACGATTTTTGTTGTTTGCAGACGATCTCAAAATATTTAAAGAAATACGCTCTATCGATGATTGCTCCCTACTCCAAAGCGATTTATCTCTGGTAGCTGACTGGTGTCGCTCCAATGGTCTTAAATTCAATCTGAATAAATGTAATTGCATTACATTTTCTCGTAAGAAAAGGCTGACAAACTTTAATTATATGATTGAAGAGAAGACTATAGCAAGAACAGAGTTAATTAGACTTAGGTGTTTGGTTCTGTCATAAATGTAACTTCTAACATCATATTAAGTTTATAGGTAACCGCGCCTCAAAAATGCTTGGGTACATCAAGCGGAAGTCTATCGATTTGTCGGCCTCTTCTTTAAAACTTGTTTACTTAGCATATGTTCGCTCCCATCTTGAATATGCATCTTGTATATGGTCACTTTATCAACAAACACTTATCAAGCAAATTCAGACTGTTCAAAATAAGTTCATTAAACATTTAAGATTTAAACCAGACTTTAATCACAATTTAAATATACTGTCAAACATTAATAATCTGTGCTGCATGCGTTATTTCGCAGATATGTCGTTATAATTTGGTATTGTTAACGGAAGTATCGATTGTCCCCCGCTGCTCTTCAAAATAAATTTTGCATTTAAGTCTGATGGTCGTACAAGCCGTAACCCTCCGCTTTTTTGCATACCTTTCCATTATACTAATTATGGGTTTTACAGCCCCCTCTCTCGCCTTATGCGTACGGCGAACTCACTAGTGAGCCATCCAAACTGCGATCTGTTCTGTGGTGGGCCATCAAGATTCATCCGTTTTTTAAAACGGTAGGGTCGTGCCATTGTTGTCATCTCGGGATAGGCGACTGATAGCGGTATTTTTATTTATAACTTTTCTTCTTATTGTTTATTGTTAGTTTTTGCCACAAAGTGCTTTTTTATTATTGTATTTTAAACTTAGTAGTATACATAAACGTATTGTATTTTTACATGTATATATTATTGTTGTATAAATGGTCTAATCCGTTAAATAAATAAATAAATAAATATATAGTAGTATTATCTATGACATTAATAATTAAAGTAATTAAAGTATCCACGCTCAGTTGCGACGTGCACAAATACATATAAATTGAGCTTAAAAATAATAAACTGAATTATTTATAGACTAAAGATGCTTGTTAATTTACGCTTTAGTTGGCAAACTTCAATATTAAAAATATCAATTCTTTCATTAGAAAGATATTCGTTACCCAGGGACATCGAGTTTTGTAAACCAAGCGATGTTTTATGTCTCTCTAGGTAAAATAGCTGATTTTGGCGAGTTCTTGTTCCAGAAACGGAAAATGACGCATTATCTAATAATAAGAATTATAATGATTCGACCCTAGGTATTGTACAAATTTATAATTTGTATTATTGTTCACGTTGTGTTGTGTATGTAGTAACCCTTTTATTTATTTACCAGGTTCGTTGTTTGTGTCAATATGCATTATCGGAAATACTGTGTCTTTCTTCCCTTTTAATGACCAGGAGTATGTGTGGACAATAAATAAAACAGGATGTGAGTTTAACGGATGCAGAGTTTATTGACCTCAATTATGACATTTCTAATTAATTTGTGTTTCTTAAATTATTTATATTCTCGAAATACTTTATTTTCGTTTGTACTTGGAAGCCATGTGCATTTTAGTTAAACTCAAAAAGTATATGACTCTACTTGTGGGAGCAAAATTAAATAACCCCTGCATTTGTATTATGAGATGGGAAACCCACAAAAACCATCTCGGAGCTTACCAGACAACCAACTAGCGGGAACACTCCTCTGATTAGCAAGCAGATCCCGACGTCATCCGTTGATTGTTTTGTATCATTAACTAGCGGGAACATAACTTTGCAGTACTAACTCGGGACGACCACACCCGTTAATTGTGATCAGCAATTAACTAGCGGGAACACTCCTCCGTTTTCCACGCACAGCTCGACCACACCCGTCAACTGTTTTTGTGCTATTAACTAGCGGGAACATAACTCTGCAGTACTAACTCGGGACGACCACACCCGTTAATTGTTTTCAGGCAATTAACTAGCGGGAACACTCCTCCGTTTTCCAAGCACAGCTCGACCACACCCGTCAATTGTTTTTGTGCTATTAACTAGCGGGAACATAACTCTGCAGTACTAACTCGGGACGACCACACCCGTTAATTGTGATCAGCAATTAACTAACGGGAACACTCCTCCGTTTTCCACGCACAGCTCGACCACACCCGTTAACTGTTTTGTATTCTTTTTTGTTGTATAGTTTTTATATTTGTTGTATAATTTTGATTTTTGTTGTGTTATTCTTATTTCCCTCTGTGATTTGGAACTTGTGGTGCTTTTCGTGATGTTCTTCTTTCGAACTATTTCTTGACTCTCCTGACTCTTGACTTTCCTCCTGTTTTCCGCTCCGCACAGCTTTTATCACTCTGTTTCCCACCCGATCGTAGAGATGGAAGATTTTGCGCAGACTATATATGGTTATAAAATACCACCCATCCCTGACGTCACGCCCCGACTTCGCAAATTCGTTGTGTTTGCGCTTGGTTAAACTTTGAACTCAATCTTTCTGTATGTCTTAGCATTTCTCCACGCGCCGGTACTTGTTTATTATTTTAAGGCGATCCTGCATTTGTTATTTCTTTCAGATAAAAAAATTTGATCGACTAATGTTATTCTCGTATTTACTGAATGTTGATTTTTCTTTAATATTTTCTTGGGTGATTTTTGTATTGATATTTTAATTTAATTTCGTCAAAAATAATATTTGCACATGACCCCTACTGACCTATTACAGAATGAATCCAAAGATCCATTTGTAATTCCATGGAGAGTGCAGATATCAGCCATTTTCCGACGATTTTCAAGAGATATAATATAAAGATCCTTCATAATAGTATCATATTCCCCTCTGTCATATTACAAACCTAGTTTATATTCCATCCATCGAATAATTTTTGTTTGAACTGATTCGATAATTTTTATGTAAGTAGCCGATGATGGTGTCCAAATACAGGAACAAAATTAAGGTGACAACGCACTAATAAACAAAAGAATGTTTTTAAGCATTCTATGTCCAAATCTTTGCCACTCTGTCATACAAAACCCCACATTTGTAGCGCCTTATTTATTACATTTCTAATATGAGAGGTGACATTTAGTTTGATATCGAAAGTGATTCCAAGATCTTTGATTGTGTCAACAGAAACAATTGCAGAATTGCCAATTTTGTAGTGAAAATCTATTTTCGATCGGTGTGTAGTGGTGGACATCGAATAACACTTCTGAACGTTTAAGTACAGTTTGTTCATTAAACACCATTCGTTAAGACGATTCAAGTCTTTCTGAATCAACTGGCAGTCAGTGACGTTATTAACAATTTTAAATAATTTTAAGTCATCAGCGTACATTAAAAACTTACAATTCGTCAGCATCGCATGTATGTCATTGATAAACACAATAAATAGTATGGATCCACAATGGGACCCTTGCGGAACACCTGAAGTGACATTTATTGCTTTTGACTTGAAATTATTTATACGGACATATTGCACTCTGTCTGTCAAAAAAGACGACAGCCATTTAATAGTATACCAATTAAAACCAGCAACCCTCAATTTGTCCAGCCAAAGATTATAGTCGACTCTATCAAAGGCCTTGGAGAAATCAGTGTATATTGTATCCACTTGAGATTGTGCTTCCAAGGCATTTGATAGAAACTGTTTGTATTCAAGAAGATTTGAGGTAATAGAACGGTTAGCTATAAACCCATGTTGGTTATTAATTATAATTTGACGGGTATACCAATGTAATTGACACGCTACGAATTCGTCCAGAAGTTTAGGTATTGTGGACAGGATGGCTACCCCTTTATAATTATCAACAAAATTCTTCGGACCTTTTTTGTGTATGGGTATAACATAGCTAGTTTTCCAGTTTACTGGAATTTGCTTTTGAATATTTTCTAATAAGTGTATTCTACTGCGTGATTCAGCATAAAGTTAATATTACGAGTTTAGAAAAGCTTCAAAATTTGGATTTTTATGCGGGCCCAAGCATAGCGTCTAAATCCAAATTTTAAGGCTTTTCTAAACCTAAAATTTTACTTTATGCGCTACTCGTATAAAACACTCAAATACTGTAAAGTTAGAAATATACTGAAAAATAACAAAATATTTACAATTTTCTTCACACGTTTTCAAGACAGGCCAAATAATACAATGTATCAAATTAACTTATTCAGTTAGTAATTTATAAAAATAATTAAAATGTTGCGTTATAGCATCAATAGCGCTTGATGGGTTAAGTACCATAGCATTAAAATATGAAACTAAGTATTAGAGATTGATATTTTCCGTATCGAATTTTATTCGGTCCTTGTCATTTGTACCAGAGCTGGGACGAATCCTCGTAAAAAGGATTCGAATCACGAATACTCGAATAAAGGATTCGTAAGAGATAAATTTGATTCGAATCAAAGATTCGAATTCTGTTATTTTGAATCACAAATACAAATTCTTTAAGAATAAATTTGATTTTATTATTTTTTTGCAACCAATAATATATAAATATCGTTACCAGTTGTTTTAACAAAAATATTCAAAACATAATTATTTATTATTAATACTGAACATCGTTGATAACAGACTTAATATCTGATTAAAGATGTATTTGTGTGTTTCTGAACTTCACTTCAAATCAGTGTTTTGTACGCGTGGCGCATGAAGTAAAATTTCGAGTTTAGAAAAAGCCGAAAATTTGTCTCGGGTCACTGCGCGACCCTCGACAAATTTTCACAAGACTTTTCTAAACTCGAATTTTTACTTCATGCTTAGTCTATGAGTGGAAACACCCATTTAAACTTCTAAAAGAACTCTATTATAATATCGACGAATGCCTAAAAACTACGCAAATAAAATATTCACTGAATATCATTTAAACCGGGAAAGTCAGAGAAAAGTCATGGAATTATATTCAAATTGACCAAAACACTAACTAAAAAGCCATATAATATTATTAAATTTTTCAAAATCAGTAGGCAAATTACAGAACACGTACAAATTTATAACATTAACACAAACAGTGCAAACAATATAACAAAATGGGGGTTTCCCACAGAAGAACGTTATTTTAAATGGCCAGGGAAAAAAATCTTGAATCAGGGAAATGTCAGTAAAATTTAACATTTCAGATTGTTTCTACCGTGTCAGTTTTACTTCAAATAATAATAAATAAAATTTTGAAAACTAGATTATTATCTTTAAAAAAATGCAGTCATTTAATGTTCTTATCAAAGCATTCAGTTTGAAGTTTCGAACGAGCGTTTCCAGTCCCTGACTAAGCATGAAGTAACATTTCGAGTTTAGAAAAGCCCCGTGAAAATTTGTCGAGGGTCGCACAGCGACCCGAGACAAATTTTCACGGGGCTTTTCTAAACTCGAAATGTTACTTCATGCGCCACGCGTATGAAACAGTGATTTAACGAGAAATTTAAAAACACACAAAAGGCATTTTTCATGTTAATCCTTACAATTAATTCGAATTATTTTTGACTATTTAAATCCTTTTGTAAGTATTCGAATCCTTTTATAAATATTCGAACCCTTTTATAAATATGCGAATTCTTTTATAAATATTCGAATCCTTTTATAAGGATTCGAATCACCCACATTTAGATTCGAATACGAATCCGCTTAAAAAAATGTAATAAATCCGGATCACGAATCCAGTTGAAGTTAAGTATTCGAATGCCTCTTTTGAATCCTCTAAAAGGATTCGAATCTAGGATTCGAATCCTGAATGATTCAAATCCTGCCCAGCTCTGATTTGTACCATGCGATCGTTTTAATTATGATTTAGAGAAGGCGGCATATTTTTATGCGGTTAAATGAACGAATAATTTTAAGGTTATGGTAAACTATGTGTTAACAGTCAGTAGTGACAATCTTATTTAAAATTCACAGCCTACTTTAAATCGCGTTTCAAATGATCGCACGGTATTAATATTTTAATGTGAAATAATTATAGCCTTATGTCAAGTAAAAATAATAAATTCGAAGTTAAAAGTTCTGCTCCAAGCTTAGAGGCGAAGGATTTTGTTTTGCCTAGGGGCGCAAGGTACCCTCAGGCCTGCACTTTTCCTCTGTGCCTTCTTGCTTCTGTATAAAAGTTTTGAATTTACTTCCTTTTGTAATAATTTCCTTTTCTATGACTCTTCGTGTATCTGTTTAATTTTTTACATTTGTTTTTTTGATTTTTGCAAATCTTCTTGCCGGTGTGTTCTAACCGCCATCATTAAATAAAACTCCCTCTTTTAGAAAATAATTGAACGATATATGATTTTTCTTGTCCATAAATAAGTAACTTTTTGTTTGGTGTTGTAGGCGTTCACTTTGTGGTACATCTTAAATACACTTGTAAATAAAACACTTTTTACTTTGTTTAACCACTGGATCTTACATTTAATTGTGTGACTAGTTTCGACTATCTAGTAGTCATTCTCAAACTAAAGTAAATACAAATTACACGTTAAAAACTATTTATACCACTTCAAAGAGAGGGGTGTACATTAGGTCAACCTGGTCATTAAGAAGGGACATTCTGGGATTAATTCGGGCCTTGTGTATTTCTAGTGCTTCCAGTAAATCCATTTTACGACCTTTTTCGGCAAAATGGATTACTGAAAGTACATCCTCGCCAAAAGTGTGATTCTCTTCTAAAAGATGGTTAGCATAGGTAGAACTATTATGTTTTAATCTAAAGGCTCGCTCGTGTTCTTTCAACCTTATTTCGATTCTACGACCAGATTGTCCAATGTACACACCTTTACAATTTTCGCAGTTCAATTTATAAATGCCTGATCTAACTAGGGGATTAAGTTTTGTTTTTGGGTTGAAAATTATATTATTAAGTTTATGGGGCGTTTTTAATATTACATGAATGTTACATTTTTTAAGGATGTTTTACAACTTATTGTACCATAGTAGCTGATTGTTTTAAAATGTTGATTATTTATTGACCTAATTCTAGGGTAGAAGAATTTCTGCACCTCTTTAATTTCATAATTATAAATTAAATTGTCTATTAGTGAAGTTGTGTAGCCATTATTCGATGCTATTTCCTTTATTGTATTGATCTCTTTCTTTCTATCATTTATATTTAGCGGAATTTTAAATGCTCTATTTATGATTGTATAGAAACTAGCTTTTTTATGAATTTGTGGGTGGCGGGAGTGGTTAGGGATAACGGAATCAGTATAGGTCGGTTTTCTATATATATTAAAATTTAATTAATCCCGGAATTTCCCTTCTTAATGACCAGGTTGACCTAATGTACACCCCTCTCTTCGAAGCCGTATAAATAGTTTTTAACGTGTAATTTGTATTTACTTTAGTTTGAGAATGACTACTAGATAGTCGAAACTAGTCACACAATTAAATGTAACATCCAGTGGTTAAACAAAGTAAAAAGTGTTTTATTTACAAGTGTATTTAAGATGTACCACAAAGTGAACGCCTACAACACCAAACAATTAATTAACGCTAGTGTAGCAGAACAGGCGAAAATGTATTTCAAATTACATATTAAAAAACAATACGCAACACTAAACGCATGGTTTAATCAACAATGCTTGAGATTAAACATCATACCAAAATTCGTATCCGTGAAAATTAAACCAACAACAGTAGCAGCTAAAAAGACCATCAAACAAGCCGAGAAATACTGGTTAAAAGAAGAAGCAAAGTTCTGGATCAAAAGAAGAGACGTTCTATCATCATATATAAAGGTTCTTCATACATCTCTAACACATGAACTTCATCCAATCGAATTTGATGTATTCGATGATCAAGTTAGAGAAAAGGTCAGCAGATTGAATTATAAGAAGAAAGAAGCGCAGAAGAAGAAGCTGAAGAAACTCAAAGATGATCAATCACCAGTAAGAAACTTAGCCACAACCAACTTCCACCCTAGAACAGTAAATTTCAGTAACGTCAATTTTTCCGAAAAAGAGTTAACTTTGTTAAATTTAGGCCCAAAATACTCCCCGCACATTAATGTTACAAATTTTAAAGATAATTTAATAGTCGAGTCAGAATTAGCAGCCTACAACTCAGATATTAGTAACTTTGAAAAAACTAAAATTGCAAAAATAATAAAACAAACCTCTTCCATTTCAAATTACGACGATAAGACAATACAAACAACAAAAAAGTCAGAGAAAACAATTTAATTATTACAAAAGCAGATAAAGGCAATTCTACAGTAATTTTACAAAAATCCGATTATTTAAACAAAGTAGAACAATTTATTTCTTCATCTAATATCCAAGAAATTAAAAAAGATCCTACACCACAACTTCAAAAAGAAATCAGAACATTTATCACTAATCCTAATTCCCTCTTTTCACCCTCTGATAAATATAAATTAATTCCTATGAACCCTACAGCACCTAGACTCTATGGCCTCACAAAAATTCACAAAGACAACATTCCCATACGCCCCGTAGTGTCCTATATAAATTCACCAACACGTCATATTGCAATAGAACTAAATTCCATTTTTAACACTATCACTAACTTTAGCGACCCCCATTCTATTAAAAATTCTGTAGAACTAACCAAGTCACTAGAAAACATAACATTAGAGAGTAATTGTAAACTTGTTTCCTTTGATGTCTCCAACATGTTTGCAAAAATCCCACCCGCCGATTGCATGGACCTAATCATTAAACACTTAGATACAAGTAATGTTAACCCCATAGTAAAATCAGATTTCATATCATTATTAGATTTAATAATTAAATCAAACTATTTTTCATTTAACACTAAATTTTACAGTCAACATGAAGGCTTAGCAATGGGGTCCCCGCTGAGCCCATTGCTAGCTGAAATATTCATGAACAATATTACAAATACCATTTTAAATTCCACGTTAGGTAAAAAACACATATTTCATTGGTTTAGATATGTAGACGATGTTCTAGCATTCTTTAAAGGTACAGATAGACAACTCCAGCAATTCCTCAATTTCCTTAACACAATACACCCTTCAATAACTTTTACAGTAGAAACAGAAACCGATAACAAAATTAATTTTCTAGACCTAACCATTACAAAAATTAACAACAAATTAAATTTTAATATATATAGAAAACCGACCTATACTGATTCCGTTATCCCTAACCACTCCCGCCACCCACAAATTCATAAAAAAGCTAGTTTCTATACAATGATAAATAGAGCATTTAAAATTCCGCTAAATATAAATGATAGAAAGAAAGAGATCAATACAATAAAGGAAATAGCATTGAATAATGGCTACACAACTTCACTAATAGACAATTTAATTCATAATTATGAAATGAAAGAGGTGCAGAAATTCTTCTACCCTAGAATTAGGTCAATAAATAATCAACATTTTAAAACAATCAGCTACTATGGTACAATAAGTTGTAAAACATCCTTAAAAAATGTAACATTAATGTAATATTAAAAACGCCCCATAAACTTAATAATATAATTTTCAACCCAAAAACAAAACTTAATCCCCTAGTTAGATCAGGCATTTATAAATTGAACTGCGAAAATTGTAAAGGTGTGTACATTGGACAATCTGGTCGTAGAATCGAAATAAGGTTGAACGAACACGAGCGAGCCTTTAGATTAAAACATAATTGTTCTACCTATGCTAACCATCTTTTAGAAGAGAATCACACTTTTGGCGAGGATGTACTTTCAGTAATCCATTTTGCCAAAAAAGGTCGTAAAATGGATTTACTGGAAGCACTAGAAATACACAAGGCCCGAATTAATCCCGGAATTTCCCTTCTTAATGACCAGGTTGACCTAATGTACACCCCTCTCTTCGAAGCCGTATAAATAGTTTTTAACGTGTAATTTGTATTTACTTTAGTTTGAGAATGACTACTAGATAGTCGAAACTAGTCACACAATTAAATGTAACATCCAGTGGTTAAACAAAGTAAAAAGTGTTTTATTTACAAGTAACTTTTTTCTTAAAAAAACAAAAAAATTATTAAAACACAGTAGAAAAAAATGGCAAATATTAAAAAATGTAGAAAAATTACTTTAAAAAATACATACACACACAACTGCAACAGAAATCCTATATTTGTATCTTAAATAACTATCGATTTCATTGAATATTTGCCCATAATCCAGCTCAAAAAAAATTGTAGTCTTATTTCCACTTAAAGTGTTACGTGTAACGAATATTTAAAGTGGAATACTGTGACGAAACATAAGAAATAAACGGTGAAACAAAAGAAATAAAACAACATAACATAGAAATGTTGTTTTATTACTTTTCATTCAGCGTTTCTTTGTTATGTTATTCGTATTTAATGAATTTTGACAATTCTATTAAAAACGTATACTCTGTACTTTCAGGGCTTGGTATTTTCACTTCCTTTTAGATCCTTAAAATATAATCTATTTTTAACTTCAGACAAAAATAGTTTACCGCCACTTATTACATCTCCTGCCTAGTGGAACTAGTGCACTCGAAAGCACACACATCTCTTAAACCCAATTGAGTATTATAGATTACGTCCATCCAACCCAATAATGGTCTCGAAAGAGGAAAAATAAATATTAGTGTACTTACTTATTTAATTGCGCAAAAATAACATGTAGCGAAAATGAAAAATGTTGTAAGAGTGAGCATTTGATGAACGAGTGGAAACGAAGCGTAGCCGAGAGAATTAAACAAGTCAACCGAAATAACAATAAATAATGAGCTATAACATCGATTTTTAATGTAACAATATAATCTAATTATTCTAAACTGATTATAATATTATAATGTAATTAACTTCCATTTCACAGAGAATGTTTCGTTTAAGTATACATATCCCGATGAATGTACGTATTATATTAATGGGTTTTATCCTTCGTTATTGTTTTGTTTTTATTTTCTTTCGTTATTTTATTTATGACTGTCGAAATCCGATGTATTGTTGTCTTTTTTGTTGATTTCTTCTTTGGTTGTATGCATTTAGTTGTAATGGGTCAAGAGGGCTCATGTGCAAATATTATTATTGACGAAAATAATTTATAATGTAATATATAAAATTACGAAAATGTTATTCGTAAAAATGCAAACAATGTCTTAATTAATAAGACAACTTAAGATTAGTGTTCTAATTTTGATTCACAAAAAACTATAAATAAATGTACCTTGTAATGTATTATATTATGTTTTATTATGGATTATTATAGTATGTTTTGAATTAAATTAATGTTTTGTACTCTTGGCGCATGAAATAAAAGCCTAACTTTCTGTAAAAAACTCATTTAATACTTGATTGAAAATCTAGAAGTTCAGGATTTTCAATTAAGTATAAAATGGCAAGAAATAAACGTAACTATATAGGGTGATTTATTTGCCTTTTTACAAACTTTGGCAATGAAAAGTAGATTAAATTTCATGAAGAAATGTTCAAATGAATGGAGGTCCTATCTTTCTTTGTTCAGAAGTTATAGATTACTCTTCTTTAATTATAATACTTTAAAAGATTAACGAAATAAAGATTTATTATGTCAATTTTTATAGAATTAAATTAAAGAATTAAATATGACTTAATACTAAAGACAGTTGAATAGTATAATCGAAATTGTATAATATAATCTAAGAATGTTAATTTGGACAAAATGTTTTTTATATACGAGTATGATTAAAAAGGAAGCACTGTTTTTAAGTGCTTAAATTCCACCTATATTAAGCTTGTATTAGACTACACTATTTTCTTGTACAAGAAAATAGTATACTATATTCTATCATAGTGTAATACACAAAATATGATCAAACCAAATAGAACATGTCCTATTTCTATTATACAAAATTGTACAAGATTATGTCTACAAAAAGGATCCTCCTTCTACTATTACAGTCTTTGTTGGCAAATTCTGTAATGATTTCAAACGACTAAACATGGACTCTTTATTAAAACATACCTTTGGTAACCAGCAATTTATAACTTCGGAACGCAATCACAAGGACCTATTTAATAGGATAGCTACAACACCTTTAATATTACTGCACCGGCTATATTGAAAGACTCACTTTTTAATAAAAATAACTGGCCTTATGGAATTGAAATATCGTTTTTTCGTTCTTATAGAAAATATTCTAAGGAATCCAATAATAAACATACTCAAAGCGTAATTAATATTATACATTTAAATACGCAAAGTGCAAGCAGTAAAATTGACTTAGTGACGGTGTTTTTGAAATCGACAGACTGTGGCATTTTTTGCGCTGTTAAACATTGGTTTTCTCCTGAGGAAATTATTGCATTTTCTCTTAATGGCTATCAACTTATTTCTTATTCCTGCAGGTCACATTTCAATTTTTTACAATTTATACGCAGAACGTATATCGTGTAATGTAAAAACTGTTAATAAAATATTCGAATATAGTGCTATTAGTATAAGGGCTGGTAATTATAAATTTCTCCATTAAATTCTTATTTCAGTGTACTTTTATCGCAAATCTAAATATACTACTTGATTATATTTCATCAGAATATAACAACATTATTGTCTGTGCTGATTGTAACATCAACCTAAATTTAAGAAATCGAGAATCAAACACACTCTTAGATACTTTTCTAACTTACAATTTGTCAACTACTAACTGCTCTCCTTTACGTGTTACTGATAGAACGGCCACACTCATTGACAACATTTTTACAAATATAGAATCACGCTCAGATATTAACGAATGTGGTTTTTCTGATCACTGCGCACTAATCTTAGCAATAAAAATTAAATCCTTAGCCAAATGTAACATATATATCCTAAAACGTCTTTATAAAAATTGTTCAAGACTAAAATTCTGCAAAAATATATCCAAAATAAACTTCTATGCTATCTATCAATGCCAATATGTCAATGCCGACGATATTTTTATTCTTTTTGTACATAATACTTTATGAATTCAATACACAATTTCCACTAACAAAAAACACAGTGGAAAAACTGAATAATGAATGGGTGAATGGTGAAATTATTACTAGTGCGAATAAGCTAGAGGAATTGCATTGGGTAAATAAATCAGCCAACACTAGTAAAACTCAATCTGACTATAAAACAGCAAAGAAAAACCACAGAAAACTAATACAAGTTATAAAAAAAGATTACTTTGCCTGCTAAATCATAGGTGCACCTAACCCTGAAAAGACGGTTTGGAATATTATAAACTCGCACTCAAATAACAAACATCGCTCTAGCACAATTAGACTAAATCATAATTATACCGTGGTGACCGATCCACAGAAATTATACAATTTGTTTGGTGAACATTTTAAAGGGTCAGGTAAAATGCTTTCTTCTAACAATGCACCTGAAATACCGAACAGATATACGCAATATACATTTTTTCTCTGCCCGGTTGATGAGCAAGAAGTTTTAGAAACCATTAATGAGTTGCCTTCAAACAAAGTCCCTCGTTATGATCATATGGCAGGATTTATCTTAAAAGACATAGCAAAATATATAATTAGCCCATTAACATTTATTATAAACGAGTCTTTTGCTATAAGATCCGATCTATAAGAAGAAGGACAAGAATGACATACGGAATTATAGGCCTATCTCGCTCTTATCATTTTTCGCGAAAATATATGAAAAGGCAATATTAAAACGTTTAAGGGCATTATCGCAGTGTAACACGCCGATCGTGTTGGAAAGACCCACATAGTTTAGAGTAGCTCATCCGATGCCAAATTTACAGGACAAGTGGGGCGAATACAGTCAGAGACAAAAGCGGCAGTTCACTGTGCATTTGTGCATTGCTCCTTGGTATGAACGGATAGGGTCTCGCGTCGCGTGGAATAGACGTATAAAAAAGAGGGATCGAAGGAAAGTGTCGATTCGTATTATTTAATAATAATAATAATAATAATACTTTATTGGTGCTCATAACGGAAGTTTTACACAGGTCAGATAAGATACATTACATAATATTATAATTAATTTGCAGGACATCACAGCAATATTACAATAGTAATACATATACAGTAAAATATTGTCGCGAAAAGATATAATATAAATAATAACATTTAAAACCTAAAACTTAAAAGCTAAAATTTAAAAATTAAAACATAAAGGCTAAAATTTAAGAAACAATACTTAATATCTAAAATTTGAAATTCAAATCCTAAAATCTAGAACTTAAACTGTAAGATCGAAAATCCAAAACTAATAAGTCAAAATTTAAAAATTAACGAGCCTAAACATAAAATTTAGGACCCAACATTTGAAATTAAAAAAATAAAATAAAAATAAAGAATAAAATGGTTGTGTTAACCCACTTAGCTATAAAGTCTTAAAATTATAACGAACACATACATATTAAAATATAAAAAATTACATACAATAACTACACATTTAAAAAACATTTATAGTTGGATATCAGAATGTGTGGTCCAGAAAATCCTCCAAACTATAAAAAGCTTTTTCCAGTAGTATTGCTTTATTCTTAGACTTGAATAATATTATGTCAAGATTTCTGAAGCTATTTGGTAGGACATTGAAACATTTTAGGCCATAGTAATTTACACCATTTCTAGATCTTTGCAATCTTAAATTTGGAACATACAGGTTTTCCTTCGTTCTGGTTTGATATATATGATTTATGGGTTGTAATATGTGGTTGTCATAGCTAGACTTAACAGATAACAAACAATGCAGTATGTACAAACAGGGAAATGTGAAAATTTTGAGATTAATAAAAGCCATTTTGCAGTCATCTCGAAAACCCAGGTTGGATATGATTCTAATGGCCTTACGCTGTAAACCGAAAATACGGTGTCTTATTGCAGAGTGGCCCCAAGCAGCTAAACTATAAGTAAGACGGGACTGAAAGAGCGCGAAATAGGCCGTTCTGAGCATTTAATATGAGACGTTATTTCTTAGTCCTCTCAAGACAAAGATGTTTTTATTTAGTTTTGCTGCGAGTTCGTCGCCTTGACTGTCCCACAACAAGGAATTATCAATATAAACACCTAGAAATTTAACAACCGTAGGCATATTTGTCATATGATGGTTGTTTAAGATATAAATCGAGGTTTCAGTTTTGTTAGCATTGAGACTCAGTCGATTAGCAGTAAACCATGTTGTAGCCTTTATTAAAAGTTCTTTGTTTTTTTCATAGGCCGTCTCGATGTTAGGAGATGAATTAATTATAGTAGTATCATCAGCGAATAAAACCACTTTACCATCATTCATGTACTGAGGAAAATCATTTATAAAAATTAGGAACAAAAGAGGCCCTAGAGTTGATTCCTGTGGGACACCAGATGTCGTTTCCAGGAATTCAGATTTGTCCCCTTTATACGTGACCGCTTGCTGCCTCCTAGTTAAAAAAGACAACAAGAGGCCACAACTCTGTGGGTTGAAGTTGTACGAGTACAGCTTTCTTAGAAGCAGTGTGTGAGGGACACAGTCGAAGGCTTTGGATAGATCAATATAAGTAGCAAAAGCGAAATTACCACTTTCATAAGTATCAATAATTGATCCAGTAAGATCCAGTATGGCGTTAAGTGTAGATTTCCCCTCCCTAAATCCGTACTGTTCTTTACTTAGGATATTGTTGCTTTCAAAATGATTAATTATTTGTTTGAGTAATATCTTTTCCACTATTTTAGAAAAAATCGGAGGTAGACTTATAGGACGGTAGTTATTACAATCATTTATGTCCCCTTTTTTATGAATCGGAACAACCTTCGATACTTTTAGAACGTCTGGAAATACACTCGATCTTATACTATTATTAATTAACTTGGTCAGTGGTTCTATTAGTACATCTAATACATGTTTGATTATATTGATCGAGATACCGTAAATGTCGGTACTACCATTGTTCTTCATGCCCTTTATTGTGTCCCTTGCCACTGCTTCTGAAACAAGAAGAAATGAGACTGGTGGCAAGTTAGAAGGCACATATAAGTTGACTAGATTTAGAGGATCAATATCACAGATGGGTAGTTCATTATTGATTTTATTTGGAATGTTAACAAAAAAATCATTGAAAGTATGTGCCGTTATATCACATTTATCTATCACAGGTATGGATTTATTCCTATGGCTATTCAAAATATTCCACATGGCTTTTATAGGATTACTCGCTGACGATACTAATCTATCATTTGCCTCTAATTTAGCCTGTTTGATTGCATTTTTGTATGTTATCTGCATGTCTTTCTTTAATTGTTTCATAGCGGCATTGTTCACCTTTGCATTTGTCTCGCAAACTAAGTTTAAATTTTCTCTCATCATTTTGAGATCATGAGTAAACCACTTACTTGGAGTTTTTGCAATATTGTTCGACTTTACAGGAAAACACGTTTCGAATAAGCGTAAAAATATATTTAAAAATGTCTTCCAAGTATTGTTAAACACGCTGATAATACATACAAGCTATGTATTGTTTTCAATTCGTTAGAAAGCGATCCTGTGTTATTTTTCGGTATTTACAAAACCAATAATTCTTATTCTTGTCATTATAACTAATTATTTTTACTTTTAAGACTCCAGTTTTGACAGCTGAACAAACTATGTGTTTTATTTTATTAAATTAGAGATTATTTCTTAAAAATATAATAATAAAATAATTCATGTTCATAAGCTCCTTGTGAATATTTATATGCCGGATATACAGAAAGTTTTATGTAACACCGAACATTTTCATAACGAGAATTTGTCTTTTAAGTATACAGAAGCATACGTTGAACATTTGCCGATGCTAGGTTTATTAAAAGAATTTAATTTGAAGCTTTAAACGAGTGTTTTCCACTCCCAGGCTAAGCATGAAGTAAAATTTCGAGTTTAGAAAAGCCTGAAAATTTGGTTTGGTCGCGTAGCGCGAAGCGCGGAGCGGCCAAACCAAATTTTCAGGCTTTTCTAAACTCGAAATTTTACTTCATGCGCCACCGGTACTAAACACTGATGCAATAGAAAGTTTATCGGTGTGTTTTAAACTTCGTAATTTGTCGGTGTTTTGTACCGGTGGCGCATGAAGTAAAATTTCGAGTTTAGAAAAGCCTGAACATTTGGTTTGGCCGCTCCGCGCTTCGCGCTACGCGACCAAACCAAATGTTCAGGCTTTTCTAAACTCGAAATTTTACTTCATGCTTAGTCTGGGAGTGGAACACACTCATTTCAAGTTTCAAATTATTTTTTTTAACAACGAGTATCTAAAGATTTACGACATATACTGTGTAATTCTCACATGTATACTTGAAAGAAAAACTCCCTGTGTGTACAAGTTGAGGCATTAATTGCGATTGATTGGCTACAGTTTTTAATGGTCATAGAGGCAACCCAATTTGCACATAACTTAAAAAATAAAGGTGTCAAAATTGTATTGGATGAACATGTTCCGTGTTATATAAAACTCTCTGAATATGAAAAAACGGAACATAGGATTTTCAATGATATTTTTTATATAGGAATATTATCTTTGATAACTGCTATTGCCATGAAAATAATGTGTATTAATTTGGCCTCTGCCAAATTGGGTAAATACCCCAGATTTTGGGGAGAATTTCAATTTTTATTTTATCCAATATTCTAGTTTTTATGAATGCAACAAATAAATAATAAATTAAAAAAAATTAAACGGACAGCTGCCCTGTTTTTTATAATTTGTACAGGGTTTACAAAATGATGATGTGTATAAATAGAGGATTGCAATAACATTCAATTACAATTCATTTATTCCTTATTTACTTACTATCAAAATATGACTCATCATAAATCAGCCAAATTTAAAATAAAATATATTGGGTTCGGTGCAATGTTGAGCAAGAAGCTTGTTATTTGAAATGCATTATAATAACTACCTTATTATTATTATAGTTCTATTTTTTCTAAAATAATTAACAATGAATATGCACGCAGTTAAACCCTACATTTTTTTAAACATTCGTCAAACATATATTACCTGTGCTCAGTAAAAAATAGTTGATTTGTAACATTAATCTACGACAACGTCATATTGGTGACGTTATTCTCACTATTCTTATAGTTTTGATATCATTGATTCGTTGATGAAGTCGCAGTTGGTTCAAATAGGTCCGATTGCTAGAAACTTTACAATTTACTTTAATAGTTTTATTGCGAGAAGTTTAATGGCATTTAACAACTGTTTTAACAACGAAAGATTTAAGACGAAATAATGATTTCAACAAGACTGATTGTTATTCGATTGCTTCTGCTTATTAATCAATCAGCTTAAAACACTTTAAAAATAATTTAATAATACCGACACTGTCAAATAATTAGGAAAACCAATATTAAAGGTATATTACACATCTTTATTTAAATTAGTGAAACATTTCGTGTTTTCTATGTTAGTGAACATGCAGTATAAAAAAATACTTATTCCATTAGTAGTCAGAAAGCATAAAAATAAAACACTAGTACAATAAACTATCGATTATAATTGCGAAATATTAATTTTACAAGAATAAATGCTAACGACGCGAGCCGTTTTTTGTTAACTATGATTGAGAAAAGAAAATAAAAACAAACGCGAAGCCGCGCAGCGTTCACCAGCCCAGGGATAAACGCTGGCCGCATGCTGCTCGCCCCTCCAATAATTGTGCAGATGAATATACAACGCGTTCAACTAAGAGAAGATCTGCAAGGCGGCGGTATTTTACGGTCTTATTTTTTAAGATTTTTATTTTAACCTGACTCGGGCATGAGCTATCGCATCCTTATGAAATGTTCACATTATATTCCTTATAGTATAAACTAGCAAGATATGGGAATATTTTTTTTAATTTTGAAAAATATAACATTATTTTTTTCATACCTCTGAAAGCAAATTGTTAAAAAAAAGTACTTCGATATTTTACTAGATAATTGAGCTTAATATACGCTGTCAAAATTTCAACTTTCTAGGATCTTTAGTTTTTAAATAAACCTGACATTAAATTTCAGACCACTGTTATATTCCCCTTAATGTCTTATTTTAAAAAATACAATCTTCTGCATGATTCACAGTCAGGTTTCCAAAAAAATAAGTCAACAGTAGATTTACTATTCGACTCTCTAATGACCGTATACAGTGCTCTTGACGGCGGCTATGCAGCTCTTGGAATTTACTTTGATTTATCCAGAGCTTTCAATGTAATCAGCCACGATATACTGCTTAAGAAATTAAATGCTTACGGAATATCTGGTAATGCGCTGTGCTTGATTAAATCTTTCTTACACCAGCGGACACAGAGTGTTACAATGGGGTAGAAAATCGCCAGTACTTCTCTAAGAAAGATCTTATTACACAGGGTACTCCACTAGGTTCAATATTAGCCCCCTTTTTATTCATTGTTTTTATGAACGATCTGGACGTTTTCACATATGCGCAATCTTAAAGTTCATTAATATGCTGATGACACGTCTCTATTAATTACTGATGTCAGGGCTGATGCTGCTTACAACACTGCCTGTGGAGCAGTTAATATATTTAATAATAGGTAACACTTTTAGTAACTAACACACTTGGTTAAGATTTCACTGTTTATTGATTGACACTGCAACACCTGTTTCGCTACACAGTGGCTTCATCAGGCAGATGAATAATAGATTACAAACTTAATCTATCGCTTAAATACTAATGACGTAGAGCAGGTGGTACTGTTTAGGGAATGGGGCGGGAGTGGTAGTGAAATTTATGAAAATATATATAAATGTCCGGAAAGTTAAATTAATTAAAATAAGTATAACATTCAAATTCACAAGTAAATATATGAGCCGTTTATTTTGAAACTGGCCTAAATCCATTTTTGAATTTTTTTCTGATGACGGTAGAAACGGTTATTATTTGACGGTATCTGTCATAAATAACAATTTGCGATTAAGAATATTTAAAGTATATGATAATAATTAACACATACGTTTTCACAAACAATTATTTATTAAAAAACATTATTTTGAAAGTGACCTAAGTCTACTTAATTAGTAATAATGTCCGAAAGTGCGGATCTTCAAATTAATGAAGGTAGTAATGAAGGTAAATTTATTTAATCATTAATCAGTATTAATTATGTTTAATTATTGCAGTTAAAATATTGACTTAATATACACTTACAATTGAATTTTAAGATAAAATATTAAATTTATAGAAATTATTACACCTTTGGGTATGAATAAAAGTACAAGACTATTTAATTCAGAGAGTGAAGACGAGTTGGAAAATATTGATTTTAACCAGAATCGCAAGAGAAGGAGAATTTTAGAACAATATTCATCATTTGAAGATGAAGATGCAGGTGAGGCTTTTCACGACAATACCTCTGGAGCAAGATTTAGAGAAAAGAATGGTGACACCTACATTCAAAAATTGCGAAAAATTAAACGAAATACCGGGAAAAAATACTATACTCAAACTGGAAACATTATACCTGCAAAAGTGTTTCAAAACAAAAATTGCCTTTGTCGTAAAGTTTGTATAAAAAAATATGAAGAAACAGACAGAAAGAATACTTTTGAAAAGTTTTGGAATTTGGGAGATTTTAATAAGCAAAATGTATTGCTATACGAAGCTACCGAACGTTATGCTGTGAAACGAAGACGTCCAAAAAACGGAAAAAGTTCGCCAAGAAATTATAGTTTTAGGTATTTTTAAAATTCTAAAAATAGGTACACAGAAATGGAATGAGTTTATCTTGTTTGAACTGTACCGTATAAATACCAACCATCATTTTCACTCATTCCATTTCTGTGTACCTGTTTATTCCACACACAAGACTTTTTCCAAGTAAGTTTGTTTTAATTTTATTCCTATTTTTTTTAAGGTCATAAGCAAAGCTATACTGAAGGGAGATAAATCTCGAAACGCGTCTATAGATGGCCTAAGACATTAGTTTTAATCCAAGTCCTTTCACTTCTAATTTGTTGCTATCTCTTCTTTTATTTTAAATTGTATTGTTAGTTGGTTTGAAGAGAATTTGACCTAAACGTTACATATTTTTTAATAGAGCGTTGTAACAAATCAAACTAAATAAGATTTTAAATATTTCATTGTATAATTCATTATCCGGAGGTGTATTTGCACGGGAAGTAGTTGTTTCAATGGATATTCATCGTCTTGAATTGTTTTATTAATTAAGACACTGTTTGCATTTTCACGAATAGTTTTTTCCTAATATTATATATTATGTCCTCTTTAGATTTTATAATGGGGTAAATCGAGCTTATTATTTGTCGTATCTGTTGTTTCACTAAAATATTATTAATTACATGACTCGAAAATCCATTATTTTTTGCTACTTTTAAAATTCTGTAAAATTTCCCAGACTAATCTCCCAAACAATTTCTTATTGGCGTCCTCTGATGTCGCTAGTTTGCTTACGAGCGTACCGCCACAGGAGGTAGTCGGCATCGTAAATGAACGGGTCATCAAGGGGCACTAATCCAGACATTTTAGCCGAAATAATAAGTTTATTAGAAATCTACTTAGCGCAGACCTGTAACCAATTTATTAATGAGTTCTATAATCAGTCGAACGGTTTAGCAATGGGAAACCCCCTAAGCCCCCTGCTCGCCGAAATATTTATGGTTTTTCTAGAACAGAAAATAAGCACAAATCCATTTTTTTAAAAAATGTTTGTATTGGTTTAGGTATGTGGATGACATCCTAATGTGTTTCAGGGCACGAATAGACATTTGGATGTGTTTTTAACGTATTTAAACTCAATACATAACAATATAAAGTTCACATTAGAAATTAAAGAAAATAAAACGATCAACTTCCTAGACCTTTCCATAACCTGTTTTGAAAACAAACACAAATTCAACATTTTTCACAAACCAACCCACACTGACACTACTATACATTTTAATTCATTTCATCCCATGGCCCAAAAGCTGGCAGCTTACAACTCTTTTATAAATAGATTATTAAATGTCCCCCTGCCTGAGACAGACTTTCAAATAGAATTAAACAGAATTTTAAAAGTAGCAAAAATAATGGATTTCCGAGTCATGTAATTAATAATATTTTAGTTATACAACAGAAACGACAAATTATAAGCTCGATTCACGCTATTATAAAATCTAAAGAGGATATGATTTATGCATCAATCTCTTACATTGGACAACCATCACAAGAAATAGGAAAAAAATATTAAAATCTCAAAAAATCAGTTAGTTTCAAGTCACAGAATTCCCTTCACACATTTTTAAATAACGCTAAAGACAAAACAAATAAAAATAGTAATTCAGGCGTCTATTTGCTGGAGTGCAATGATTGCCATAAGGTGTATGTTGGACAAACAGGCCGCAGTTTCAACGAACGTATGCCAATCATTTGATCGAAAGTAATCATAATTTTAACAATAAATTCAAAATCCTGCATCTCTGTAACAACAGTAGAAAATTGAATCTGCTTGAACAATTGGAAATAAATAAATTTAATAAACGCGGCAGTCTATTATATGATTAGGCAGACGTAAATAATTCACCACTACTTAATCTGTAATTCTACAAATGTCAGTGTAATTTTGTATTTTTGTACTGTGTAATTTTTCTTAATTTGGTCTTGTTGTATGTATGTATATGCCATATGTTAATGTTTTGATATGTTTTTGTGTACGTATATGTATATATTTACTTGTGAATTTGAATGTTATACTTATTTTAATTAATTTAACTTTTCCGGACATTTATATATATTTTCATAAATTTCACTACCACCCCGACCCCATTCCCTAAATAGTATCACCTCCTCTATGTCATTAGTATTTAAGCGTTAGTTTAAGTTTGTAATTTATTATTCATCTGCCTGATGAAGCCACTGTGTGGCGAAACAATTGTTGCAGTGTCAATCAATAAACAGTGAAATCTTAACCAAGTATGTTATTTACTAAAAGTGTTTATATGGAATTTCACCAAGTAACAGCCTTAACTAATAAATTATTAATAATAAGTGTTCAAAAAATCTATTCTTAATGAACGCGGCCAAATCCGAATACATATATTTCAAACACCCGCGAAGTCACGCAACATATGAATTAGATTATAGCAGTAAATGAAAGCAGTGTCAATATGCTCTCAAAAGAAACTATTCTTGGAATTTTAATAACTCCGTCATTAAACTTCAGTGAGCATATTGATATAAGATCTGTGGTAAGCTGAGATCTGCCAGCTTCGCAGTGTTGTCGATGAGGGCTTCCGTCAATCAAAATGCGTTAAAATATTATCACGCCTAAGTTGGTAGTCACTTGAGCTATGGAGTTATTATATGGGGTGCTTCTAATCACACAATTCGACTGTTTAGGCTGCTGCAAACCTGTTTTTATCAAACTGGGTATTCTCACGCTATATAGTATCTACATATATAAATGCTGTATTTATGTGTATCAACATAAAACCAAGTTTGCAACTGATCAAACATATAACAAATGTTCCGTTACTCGTAACCTAGACAGGATAACCGTACCAGCTCACTACACATCTTTGTATGAGCAAAGTCCGTATTATATGCGCCTCACCATATATAATAAGCTGCCTGACTATATTAGAACTGTTAAGCAGATTAAATTGTTTTAAAAAAAACTTAAATGGCTCTTAATTGAGAAGGCATACTACTCGATTAACGACTTCTTAGATGACTCATTTATAGGCAGTAATTATATTCGTATTATTATTTTATTTTAACTTATTTTATATCACTGAGTTTTTTTTGTTTTCAATGTATTTCTTTTTGTCTTTATTTATCTGATTATATTAGTTCACCATATTTGTATTTGTATACTTCAGAGCTGGGCAGGATTCGAATCATTCAGGATTCGAATCCATTTAGTGGACTCAAAAGAGGCATATTTTAGTTCAACTGGATTTGTGATCCGGATTCGTTACATTCTTTTAAGAGGATTCGTATTCGAATCCAAATGTAGGTGATTCGAATCCTTATAAAAGGATTCAAATATTTATAAATGGATTCGAATGTTTATAAAAGGATCCGAATACTTACAAATGGATTTGAATAGTCAAACATAATTTAAATTAATTGTGAGGATTAACTTGAAAATGTCTTTTGTGTGTTTTTAAATTTCTCGTTAAATCACTGTTTTATACGCGTGGCGGATGAAGTAAAATTTCGAGTTTAGAAAAGCCCCGTGAAAATTTGTCGAGGGTCGCGCAACGATCCGAGACAAATTTTCTGGCTTAGTCTGGGAGTGGAAACGCTCGTTCGAAATTTTAAACTGAATGCTTTGATAAGAACATTAAATGACTGGACATGTTTTTAGAGATAATAATCAAGTTTTCAAAATTTTGTTTAATATTATTTCAAGTAAAACTGACATGATAACTTTCTTTTGTGGGAAACCCCAATTTTGTTAAATTGATTTCATTGTTTTTGTAAATATTTAAGTTAATTTTATAAATTATTACGTGTTTTGTAATTTGCCTGCTGATTTTGACAAATTTAATAATATCTTATGGCTTTTTTGTTAGTATTTTGGTCAATTTGAATATAATTCCATAACTTTTCTCTGACTTTCGCGGTTTTAATGATATTTAGTGATTTTTTTATTTAAATAATTTTCAGGCATTCGTTGATTTTATAATAGAGTTCAATTTGAAGCTTTAAAGTTTCGAACGGGTGTTTCCACTCCCAGGCTAAGCATAAAGTAAAAAAAACAAAACCTAATTATTTATTATTAACACTGAACACCGTTGATAACAGACAAAATATCTGATTCCCTTCTACTCTGATTAAAGATGTCTTTGTGTGTTTTTGAACTTCACTTCAAATCAGTGTTTTGTACGCGTGGCACATGAAGTAAAATTTCGAGTTTAGAAAAGCCCGGAAATTTGTCTCGGGTCGCTGCGCGACCTTCGACAAATTATTACGGGGCTTTTCTAAACTCGAAATTTTACTTCATGTGCCACGCGTACAAAACACTGATTTGAAGTGAAGTTCAAAAACACACAAAGACATCTTTAATCAGAGTAGAAGGGAATCAGATATTTTGTCTGTTATCAACGGTGTTCAGTGTTAATAATAAATAATTAGGTTTTGAATATTTTTGTTAAAACAACTGGTAACGATATATATGTATTAATGGTTGCGAAAAAAATAATAAAATTAAATTCATTCTTAAAGGATTTGTATTCGTGATTCAAAAAACAGGATTGGAATTTTTGATTCGAATCATAATCATCTCTTACAAATCCTTTATTCGAGTATTCGTGATTCGAATCATATAACGTGATTCGTGATTTAAATTCAAATTCCTTTTTATTAACGGCAATAAACCTTTTTACATCAGAATATAAACATTATAAATAACAATTAACAAAGTATACTGTTATTAAAGCATATTGGCGTAAGATAAAATGCAAGTAAAAGTTATAAAAATCAGAAATGTACTTGCTTTAGTTTTGACATAAATTGAAAATGGGATTGTGAGAACAAATCAACATTAGGATCAAGAGACAGTGAGTTTGAAATACGCATGCATCTGGAAAGTAAATTGTTGTAGGCGTAGTTTGACCTATTCATGGGAATGCGAAATAATGGTCTATGACGGGTAGTACGATCTGATATAATAATGTAAAAATCAACGTGCCCCAATAAATACGGATATTGCATTTAGCTACTCAGAAGTCTATAAAACATTGACAAATCTAAAAGAATCCTGCGTCGCTTAAGCGTATCAATGTTAAATACCGACATAACTTGGTCATCATTTAAATGTGACTTAAAAGCAAGGATCTTCAGAAATTTGTTCAGCATTCTCTCAAGAGCATTACTGTGAGTAATGGTATTAGGAGACCAAGCACATGAAACGTGTTCCATATTAGAGCGTACACAAGCAAAATAGACAAGTTTGAATGATTGAGCTGGTAAATCTTTGGCCATCCTTTTTATGTAACCCAATATTTTTGATGCTTTGTTGCAAATTGAGTTAATGTGGCCATCAAACGTTTATTTTGTATCCAGTAACACTCCCAGATCTTTAATTTCACACAATTGCTCACGATGTATATTATTGATACTGTAATTGAATTTAATAACATTTGATTTTCTGGAAAAAGAAATCGCTTTACACTTTTGAATATTAAAGAATAAATAGTTATCGTAACACCATTTATAAACAGAGGAGAGGTCACTTTGCAGCAGGTCACAATCCTTAACATTTGATATTCTTCTATATATCTTAAGATCGTCGGCAAAGGGTAAAAATAAAGAATATTTTATGACTTGTGTGATGTCATTAATAAATAACAAGAATAACAAGGGACCACAGTGTGATCCTTGAGGTACACCAGATGGGACAGCAATTACTTTAGACAAGAAATTCTTCACTTTTACACATTGCATTCGATTAGTTAAGAAACTATTGAACCACTTCACGATATTCGCATGAAATTCACAGGCAGATAGTTTGGCAATTAAAACATCATGATTTACACGATCGAATGTTTTGGCAAAATCTGTGAAAATAGCATCCACAGATTGATTACATTCAAAGGTATTCATTATATAAGTGGTAAACGATAAAATATTTGTAGCTGTTGATTTGCCCTGTTGGAAATCATGCTGCTCTTCGAGAAGTACGGTTTTGCAAACCCACTTTAATTTAATGGAAACAAGTTCATACAATAGCTTTGGTATACATGATTATATTGAAATCATGTGATAATTCGTTATGTTATCCTTCTTGCCGGACTTAAAAAGCGGCGTAATATAATGTCTTTTCCAGAAGATTCGAATCCTTTTTACGAGGATTCGTCCCACCTCTGGTATTCTTCTAGATATTGACTATTGTAATACATGTTTTTTATGTCTCGATGCAATAAATATATTATTATTATTTGCGTTTGTTTATATTTGTTGTATTACACTATGATAGAAACTAGTATACTATTTTCTTGTACAAGAAAATAGTGTCATCTAATACAAGCTTTAGTGTATACAAGTGTTATGTTAAATATGTTTCAATAAGTTTGTCTGTTTGGAAGACAGAGAAAAAAGATGAAAGGTTAGAAATGTATAAGAAATAAGTTTCTTTTAAAATTTACCTAACCGGATTTTGTGTCAATTTATATACAGGGTGTCCCTTTAATGTGTTCTCCGAGGATATCTCGGCTTACGTTAAAGATAGAAAAAAAGTGTCTTCAGCGAAGTTGCTTTGTTTTAAGAGCTGTGTATTCTAAAAATATTTGTATGTATACAGAGCGCGCCGTAAAGGCAGTAGCGTATCGATACCTAAACTTCAAAACCTCCCAACTAACAGAGAAAAAATTTAACAATACGAACAAAAAACTGTCTAGAGCAGTAAATTGACCAATAATATTTCCTTTTATCTTGTTTCATCAAGTCACGATATCCCCGTGACATGATAAAACAAGATAAAAAGTAAATATTATTGATCAATTTACTGCTCTAGACAGCTTTTGTTCGTACTGTAAAACCTGTTGTTTTGTAATATATCACCCTGTGGTTTTTGATATATATGGTTCTATTTAAAAAAAAAAAAATTACCCTTGACTGAAAATTTTTAAAGTCAACTATTGTTATTAGCCAAGCAATTTAAAGGCATCAAAGAAGGCATCAGAGAAAATTAAAACTCATTATCTTATTTAGTTTCCGAGATATTTTAGTTTACAAAACCACTGCAAACGAAATGTTTGTTCAGAAACTTAAGAAAACTTTGATCCGGTACGAATTAGACAAAATAGTTTTAATAAATTGATACGCAATATTGTTGAAGAATTCAAAAACCAAATAATATACGCAGTGATCCATTTAAAATACGCAAGTTGCATGCACCCTGTATACATACAAATATGTTTAGGTTATGCAGCTCTTAAAACTAAATGACTTCGGTCAAGAAACATATAATATATAATATATTTAAGTAAATTTTAATCAAAATGAAGGAAATAGTTTGATTTATTTTCTATAACTCTTCATATTTATTGAAGTGTTTCATAATATTCCAACGAGTATTTGCACTTGTTGTTTAAGCACGAAGTAAATATTTCGAGTTTAAACAGCCTGAAAAATTGGATTGGTCGAGTAGCGAAGCGGAGTGACCAATCCAAATGTTCAGGCTTTTTTCTGGCGTATAGCGTATTCGCAGTTAATAATGCAAATACAAATCCAAATATAGAATTTAAGCTAATATTCCCTTAATCGAATACGTATATTCGAATATTCGGTACATAGCAAGTGGAAATTTCAAATTGCTTGAGTATTTAAAAAAATACATTTATAAATGCAGGCACTATTTAAGCGGGACAGCCTGTATGTACATGTCAAACCCACGCATAAAGAACTACTTACTTTAGCACTTTCATCTTAATAATTGAGTTTTGTACTGGAACAGAAAATTAATTTCGTACGAAAAAAGGCTGGGCTTCCTATTACTGATCGCACGAGCAACTTGCGTGATAAATAAAATGAAAGTAGAGTGTCTTTGAAAGAGGAACGATGAAAATGATACCACTTATTTATTAAATTAAGTATTTTAATTAAACGGAAGTTTAAGTAAAATTGTGTACCTGTCTATCATATCAACGTAGGATTAGATTATCTTCTAAAGAGGAAAGGTGGGCTTCTCAAAGTCTCACAACATTTGCAGATCTTCGGATCTAGTAAATTAATTAGTTTAGTCGTCTGAGTGGTGAGGATTAGCATGTGAAATTCGAAACTTTGCAAGTTCCTAACACTCATGTATTCGATTAATACTTGAAACAATTGTGTTGTTAGATGTGGAATTATTAACGAAACACGATCTGGTATTAATAAAATTATTTAAATATTGGCTGCTAGTACAATTATAAAAAAATAATAAATAAGACGTTTTAATTGATTTGAAAAAATATTCGATTCTCACATAAAGTAGTGTCCTTGTCGAGAGATCAAAATTTTTACTACAACAATTTGACACTTGGTAAAACATATTAAACTATGTTTGGTGTTATTATAAATAGAACCACCCAAGGCATTTTTTGGGGGGAAAATTGAATATTTTTCAATTACTTTGTTGTTTATTAATATAACGAGAGCAAAGTGATGTCTAAAATCGCGAGACCGTAGGTCAAGCGATTTGGTGACATTGCTCGAGCTTAGATTCCAAAAAGTAACAGTTTGAGTGAAATATTCGAATTTTGCCGGTGTTAGAAAACTTAATTGGTTTTCCTCATGATTATTTTATATCCTTCCTTAAACGAAACGAAACTAATTTTGATATAAATTGAAAATATTACCTAATTTTTTAATAGTTTACTTGCACGAGCTCGTATTATTGGGTATTGCAGATAACTGTAAACTGCTTCCAAAATTCTATAGCTTGAGTCCTTTGTGGGACAGAACATCAACATTTTTGTTGATTTCTTCTTCCATTCTTTATTCTTGTTATGAAAGCGAGACATCTTAATTAATTTTATTCGTAAACGAGCGCTGTCAGCTTTTGACAGTATAATTTGATGTAGGATGAGTTACTATGATCTACTGTAAAAGGAGGACAGAGTTTCTTCCGTTTATATAAACTTTCGTGGTCGTCACGTGGGGACCATGGAGTGTTAATAAATAGAAAAACTGTCGATACCACGAGATCGCGTGGTTTTTGCGTTTAAGAAACTATGTCACGTAATGTAAATTTAGTCAATTCTATTGGTTCTCAATACTTTGAGTAAAATAATAGAGATATAACTATTGTAATAACATGAAAGAGAAATCGAATCGTGTTTTTTTATTCTAATTCTTGTACACAACCATTTTCTCACACCAATGATCTAAATTGTATGATGATAACCAACACACAAAAAAGTGAAATATGTATTCAAAGTTTTAAAATCACAAAAAAGGGAACCTGTTTTCTACCTACTCCAATATCTATTAACAGGGCTATGAACGTTATTTTTTGGGTTCCGGTTTTCATTCCGGCTCCAATAATAAAATATACAGGGTGTCCCATTAGTGCGTTCTCGGAGGATATCTCGGCTCACCGTAAAAATGGAACAATTATTTCTTCACCAAAGTTACTTGGTTTTAAGAGCTACATAACCTAAAAATATGTTTATATATACAAAGTGTGCCATAAAGACAGTAGTGGATGCAACTTGCTTATTATAAACGGTTCACCCTATACCGTTCCTTTTTTTTATCTAGCTCACCATTCTTAAACCAATAATGATACGAAGTTGGTCAAATTAGACAAAAGTTTCAATATTTTATACTGACTAAGAATACGTCAACAAATTTCAGCTAACATCATTTGTTATAAAAATATGGCGGAAATTGTAAAATAGATATTAATTCATTTTTATTATAACTTTGTTATTTAATGCAATCGAGATCTGTAACTTGCTGTGTACCATAAACGTCATCAGAGAGACACAGGAATTAACAACTTTTATACAGGGTGTCCTATTTTCTAAATACACCTATTTTTAGTTTTCTTATAGCGGCCATATTTGCTGTAGCATTGAAAAGAACGAGCAAAAATTGTGTCAAATCATGTGCCACAATTTTAATTAATTATTGACAGTTTTTGTTTTATTAAGTCGGCCATTTTGTATTTTTAGATAAGATCAAGAAAACTAATTGCCATGCAACACATGATTTCGTACTATTTTTTTTAATCTTATCTAAAAATCCAATATGGCCGACTTGGTAAAACAAAATATGTTATATTTTATTTAATTGTTCAACAAATTCACATGTTGCACATCATTTCGCACTGTTTTTTTTTTATCTATTCAATTAAGTAAAAATTCAAAATGGCCTCCATTAGAAAAACTAAAAATAAGTGTTGTATCTAGAAAATGGGACACCCTGTATAAAATCTGTTAATTATTGTGTATTTCTCTGGAGGCTCTTATGGTACACAGAAAATTACAGATCTCTATCGCATTAAATAACAAAGTTATAATAAAAATAAATCATCATCTATTTTTACATTTTTCGCCATATTTTTAAAGCAAATGATGTTAGCTGAAATTTGTTGACAAATTATTACTCAGTGTCAAATATTGAAATTTTTGTCTAATTTGACTAACTTTGTATCATCATTGGTTTACGAGATCACAATGGTGAGCACGATAAACAAACCAAGGGTATATTATTTGGTTTTTAAATTCCTCATAAAAGTTACCAGCCATTTTATTTAAAATATTTGATTTAAGTCGTACCGTTTCGGAGATATTTGACATTTATGGACAAAAATTATGTTTGCAGTGGTTTCGTTAAGCTAACATATCTCTGAAACTAAATGAGATAGAATATTGCGGGTTTCGCCATTCTCTTAGGAACAGAGGGTGCTATCGGATGCACTATAAAGTGGTTGCGCTTAAATTATTTGGCTATGAACAAGGGTAACTTGATTTTTTTAAATGGAACAATATAACTTTTTAACACTAATCGACTCACAATGAAAGCCTTATTCAAGTTTGTTAATAATTTTATATCTTTAATGCCCGGTATTATAAAACGTTCTACTCCCTAAATAAAATTTACTTTAGGAATAAATTAATTTATTCCAAAGATTTCGGTATTATTAACACAAAATAACTTTATTTGGCTAATAAATCTCTTCAGTAAATTATTTGTTTGTTTTTCTACCAAGTAAATTTTATTCTCTAAATATATTATTATAATTACTTTAGATTCTACTATCATGTCCACTATACCATCCATGTCAGATTTAAGTCCGCTGATAGTATCTTTCTTGACTGACAGTGATTAATTCTAATTCTAAGGAATCAAAGACCTAGAGTTTTTTCATAAATAGGGATTTTTATACATGTACACACGCTTTAGATAAATCAGTTCTTTTTTAAGCTTTCAACGAGTGCTGTCCACTCCCAGATTAAACATGAAGTAAAATTTCGAGTTTATAAAAGCCTGAAAATTTGGTTTGGTAGCGTAGCGCGAAGCAACCAAACCAAATTTCCAGGTTTTTATAAACTCGAAATTTTACTTCATGCGCCACGCGTATTAAACACTGAAAACACTGAAATATTGTGAACAATTGAATTTCACTTGAAATTAGTGTCTTGTAGGCGTGGCGCATGAAGTAAAATTTCGAGTTTAGAAAAGCCTGAAAATTTGGTTTGGCCGCTCCGCGCTTCGCGCTACGCGACCAAACCAAATTTTCAGGCTTTTCTAAACTCGAAATTTTACTTCATGCTTAGCCTGTGAGTGGAAAACAATCGTTTAAGTCTTTTATAATTTCTAATAAGCTTTAGTTTTCTTGTTCTGTGTAATTCTGTCCTGTTTCACGGTTATTCTCCATAATTATAAGGAATTATACTAAATTTCCAATTTGATTGACAATTTAAATTGAAAGATTGACAATTCAATTTTAAAAGTTGGGGGTTCCAGCTCATTGACAGATAATGTTTCAAATATTACTTACAATAATTGTACGTTCAATAATAATACAAAATAAATTTCAAGTATAGTAATTAATTATTATCGGTCTATTCATTATATAATCGTAACGAATACCACTCGACCTACGAAAATAATGATTCTTTTTTAATCCTAACTCACAGATTACGTCTCGTTACTCGTAAAATAATCGATTATTTTTTATGCTCTTGTGATATTATACCTGAATAAAAACTCCCATAATACGCTGTTTTTACTACAATAAAATTTGCATGTTTAGATAGGATTCTAAGAGCATAACTGACTTTGCTTAACTTTGCATTTAATTTTATTGTGTATTGTTAGAATTGTAATCTATCATGTAGTGTTAAACCCAAAAACAAGCTTAATAGTGTAGTGGTATGATATCTTCACCGAATTGAATTGTAGGTGGCGTTTCTGTAGGCCGAGTGCACTTAAAAAGAACACAATCAGTTTTATCGCGATTGATAATACGCTTATTATCCTAAAACATTTTTTTATATTTTTACTAATGGTTCAGTTCCCTTCTGCTGTATATCTGTAAGATCCAATCCTCTAAGAAATATATTGGTATTGTCTGCGTAACAAACAAGTTCGCCGCTTTTACATATACTCCCCAATTCGGTAGAAAATAATATAAAAAATAAAGGCCCCAAAATGCTGCCTTGAGAAACCCCGACTGAAACATTTATATTGTTTGACTGACATTTAACTCCCTCCTTGTCCACTTGAGCTCTTATTGTTCGATTGTTTAAGTAACTTGAGACCCATTGTTTGCATACACCTCTGATTCCATATGCTTCTAATTTTTGAAGCAATATTTCATGATCTATACAGTCAAAGGCTTTTGACAGATCAAGAAATATTATACAAGGAAGGCATTTTTGATCGAGTGCTTTTAATATTTTAGACATGTAATCAAACAGCGCAGTTTCAGCTCCACGGTATTTCAAAAACCCGTATTGTGTATCACTAAATATTTTATGTTTTTATAGAAATTCAACTAGTCTATTGTAAAATACAATTTCTAATTTTTAAGAAGCAACTTAATAACACAATAAAATGGTAGTTGTTATAGTCACCTTTCTTGAATGGCGGTTTTGCTATTCCGAATTTAAAATGTTCTGAAGGAGTACCAGTGGAAAAAGATATATTAATAATTTAAGGTCAATGGCTTAGCTATTGATGTGATGCATGCTTTAATTACTTTTACTGAGATGCCATCATATCCGTAGCAATGTTTGTTAGGCATGTTTATAACAATAGACGTAATTTCTATTTCATCGGTCGGGTATACCGGGTATTGACTTGGCGGAAGCAGCATAGGAAATCCCACGTAAATATTTAAATGTTCAAATTTTGGCTCCTCTATTTATTTTAGAAATAAAATGTATTTACCTTTTTTGTAGAGGGAAACATTCTGAATTCACGCGTATTAACGTTTAACACTTTACGTTTCTCTAAGTTAAAATAATAAGGAAAAAGTAATGTGATTATATACAAATAATCACATGCCATAGAATTGAATCAATTGCGAATGTTAAAATGGCAAAAGATATCGTAGTCACTTGATTAAAGTAAATGCTTTCGAAATGATTTACACTACACAAGAAAAAATCCTCCTAATAAAGTGGTATTATGCAGACAACAGTTATCACGATGTTTGCGTTATATTTTCTGTCGTTAATCAAGTGACAGCAATATCTTGTGCTATTTTGACATCCGCAATTGTTGTAACAATTCCATGGTATGTCAATATTTTTATAAAATCACATTACTTTTTCATAATTATTTTAGCTGTTAATTTTTTGACATTCGTTGATTTTTAAAAGAGTTCAAATTGAAGGTTTAAACGAGTATTTTCCACTCCCAGACTAAACATAAAGTAAAGTTTCGAGTTTAAAAAAGCCCCGTGAAAATTTGTCGAGGGTCGCCCAGAAACAAATTTTTTGGGTTTTTCTAAATTCGAAATTTTACTTCATGCGCCACGCGTATAAAACGCAGATTTTAAGTAAAGTTCGAAAATACATAAATTTGACAATATTATAGCGTTTTATACACGTGACGCATAAAGTAAAATTTCGAGTTTAGAAAAGCCCAGAACATTTGTCTCGGGTCGCTGCGCGACCCTCAACAAATTTCACGGGGCTTTTCTAAAATTAAAATTTTACTTCATGCTTAGTCTGGCATTGGAAAACACTTGTTTAAAGTTTTAAAACTTAATAAAACAGGGAATATCTCAAGATTTACAGAAAATAGGCTGAATTTGGAATACGCATACTTTAAAGGAAATACTCTCTGTAATAAGGAAATACATATTTAAGGAAGGTGCGAAAAAAGGTAAATTAATTTTTAAAACGCTATACAAGAAAAAATCCTCCTAATAAATTGGTATTATGCAGACCACAGTTATAACGATGTTTGCTTTATGTTTTCTGTCGTTAATCAAGTGAAAGCAATATCTGTGCTATTTTGACATCCGCAATTGTTGTATCAATTCCATGGTATGTCATTATTTTTATAAAAGCACATTACTTTTCTTAAATTACTTTAACTTAGAGAAACGTAAAGTTTTAAGTGTGAACATTAATAAATTTAGAATGTTTCCCTCTACAAAAAAGTTAAAAGGCAGTATCTTTTAAAAAAATCAGAACACCAAGTATTTATTGCACGATTTTGAAAAAAATTACACAATTTGATCATGTAAACGAACTGTATCGATGATCAAAAAATCAACTTGAATTACAAAAAAGCAAATGATTAAAAATTAATAATGTGTTGGGCCTCCACGATTTCCCAAACACTCATTAACACGTCGAGGCATGCTAGAAATCAGGCTGTCAATATCGACTTGGGGTATTTCATTCCAAACTTCGATAGTTTGACCTCTATGTTCCATTACAGTGTTAGCGGGGCGCTGTAAGTTACTTATTCTAACACCTATCATATCCCAAACATGTTCTATTGGCGATAGATCTGGAGAACGAGATGGCCAAGGTAACAAATTGATTTCGGCACTATCAAAAAACTGTCTTGTAATGGCCGCTGTGTGAGGTCGAGCATTATCTTGCTGAAAAATGGGGTTCTGCAAGCCATTTACATAGGGCACTAACACTGGCCGTAAAATGTTGTCAATATACCGAATCGCGTTAAGCCTTGCTTCTAAAAAAACTAGACGAGACCGACTACCATATGCTATCGCCCCCCAAACCATAACTCTCTGTGTAAGAGCCGTATGTCTTTTAACAGCAAATTGTAAAATTCTGCGTTCACCGCGTCGACGTCTCACTCTTATGCGACCATCATGAGCCCATAAACAGAACCGAGACTCGTCGCTGAAGATAATGTTATTCCATTCATAGGTCCAATGTTGTCTTTCCCTGCACCAATCAAGTCTTGCTCTGCGATGCTGCGGAGTAAGAGGTAGACACAATTGTGGACGGTAGGATCTTTTACCAAAACTGCGGATTCTTCTGTAAACAGTAGCCATGGATACTCTTTGGCCATTTAGAGCCAACCAGTCATTTCCCAATGCCCGCGACGTTGTAAATCTGTCCCTTAAAGTTGTAAGACGAAGAGCTCGATCTTCACGCTCAGTGGTGCTTCTTGGACGTCCTGATCCAAGTCTACGTCGATTCTCCCCAGCTTCGGACCATCTAGACCAGCAGCGTACGATCACCGATACACTACGGCCTACCCTTTCAGCAATAGCACGAACCGAAAAACCCGCTTCTCGCATTCCAATAATGCGACCCCTTTCAAATTCACTTAGATGATGATATTGTGCACGCCGACGAACACGGGGTCTTTTTATGTTTTACAAACTGAAACGTCAAACTACTCAGAGGCTACTTGGATATTAGAAGCAATTACATTAAAAAATCAGCAGCTCTTCATAATGGTGAAATCAAGGAAAAATACCATTAAATAGAAACCAAATCAATTGATTTTTTGATTATCGATGCAGTTCATTTACATGATCAAATTCTGTAAATTTCATTAAAATCGTCCAATAAATACTTTGTGTTCTGATTTTTTTGAAAGGCAGTATACATTTTGTCTCTAAAATAAATAGGGAAGCCAAAATTTGAACATTTCAAAATTAACATGCGATTTCCTATGTTGCGTTCGCCAAGTAAACACCCGGTAGAGAGAGGGTCGATGAAATGGGTTTAATGCTACACTGATATCTATTAGCTGAGGATGACGTTGTTGTGTTAATATTACCAAATATGTTATTAAAACGCCCGGCAAGGTTATCAACACAAGATTTTATTGTATTATGATCTGGCAGATCAATTTTTTAACATTTGTCCCCTTTATTTTATTTATTACCAGCTACATTGCTTTGCTTTTGTTTAAGGCATTAGCTATAAGTTCCGTATAATATCTATTCCATTCAGTATGTAATAGTGCGTTGTATTTCACTTTTGTTCTAGTCTATTTAAATAGTTCCCGCGATCTGATAATTGCTTGGACATAAACTCTAGTTTATCGTTCTTTAGTGGGAAGTAGAGATGGATAACTCCTGAGCGAATCGACTCAAAGAGTTAGCTCAGTGAAGTGAGCTGGTAACCCAATTGACTCAGTTAAAAACATGTAGCTCGTTTTGAGCCATGCCTCATTTTGATTCGCCCGCTGTTTTAGAGTAAATGTAGATTCGCAATGCATTAAGTATTAACAGATCTTGATTTTCACGCGGCTCGTGGATCGACAAGCCGGCTTCCCTCAGCCTTGCTGAACACCGTTTTTACTTTTCGCGTTTGTACACTACTCAATTCATTTGTTAAAACTAAATATTTTTCACTCCAATTTCTAAACCTGCGTTATTCATTTATTTAGATAGCGATTCGCCTCTTCTTAGTTCACAGATACTACAATTTAAAATATTATAAGGAAACGCCGCCGTTTACTATCTAGTAAACATTACAAATATAATTTTTCTTTCGCCACTTTTTTGTAACCAAAATTGTTAATTGAATAAGTAGTGTTTGTTATTGTAGTAAGAAAATAGCTCTCGTTATATTTTTATCATGTTATTGCAGCATCATTGATTCGAATTAAATAAACCCAAATTATTATGATGTAATTATTGCAATCATTGTATAACCAAAATAATTAATCACCGCGTCGCACAGTGGTCTGAAACCGACCAAAATGCGACAAAACCCCACAGTTTTTTTTATTTTGTGACATATCAATTTGAAATTTGGTATGCTTATACTAAACACAAATTCGAGTTTACAGAATTACATAAACCTTATTTGCACTTCCAGTTTCACCGAAAATTACATCAATTTTAAAAATTTGTGATGTGTCCATATCAACAATATGGAAAACCATATCAACAATATGAAAAACTTGCTCCAAGTAAATTAATTCTACTTTTATTATTATTCCAAAACTATTCACAAAAAATGTAATTCTTGCATTTTTTGTTTGCTTCATCTACGTAAATATTGATCATCATCACATCTAAGCGTTAAATATTTTTAACTTTACTGTAAATCAGTGTTTTATATGTGTGGCGAACGAAGTAAAATTTCGAGTTTAGAAAAGCCCCGTGAAAATTTGTCTCGGGTCGCTGCGTGACCCTCGACAAATTTGATTTATAATTGAAATAATAATTTTTATTTTAAATAAAATATAGAAATATAAAAATTAACAGAACTCTTCTAAATTGTAAAGTTAACATAAATTAAAATTTATAAAATTAAAAAATAAAGATAACTATTTATCCTTCATTTCAACAGAGTATTGACAAAAAACTACAAATAAATAGTAAAATAATACATATTGCAATAATATGTATTATCAATAAGAATACTAATTTTTTTTTAAAACCGAACATAAAATCGAATTATATTCTTCAGAATAAAAAAAGTCATTATTATACGACATGATAACCATTTTTATATATCCAATCCTTATGTATTCTCTGTACATTTGCGGGGATTCGTTGATTTTATAAAAGAGTTCAATTTAAAGTTCGAACGAGTGTTTCCAATCCCAGACTTAGCATGAAGTAAAATTTCGAATTTAGAAAGCCCCGCATAGAAAGTTTGTCGAGAGCTCGTAGCTGAGTCATGTAACTCTTTTGATCCGGCTCACTGAACCAGCTCTTTAAAGTGAGTCAGATCTTGTGAACTAGCTCACGGAAAAGAACCATTTCTCCTATCTCTAGTGGGAAGTGCTTTTCAAAGTATCTCAGAAAAGTTTTTAAAAATATTGATCATTTTAAGTTGACATCGTAATAGATATATATATATATATATATATATATATATATATATATATATATATATATATCTTTAAAACGTTTATATACAATATTAAGCGTGGTGGCTAAAAAGAAAGGCATATTTACAGTATGGTTAACGACAACGGTGAGACATTAAACGCAACAACTTGGGCGAAATGATCGGATATACCAGTTGGTAAGAAGATATGCCATTATGATTAGAAAGATTGCCTGTAAGAATGTTTGTATAATTTAAAATTTCAGGATAATTACTGAATATATTGTCAATGCAGTTTGTTCCAACAGTTGAGATCAATTAGCTGCCTCAAGCCATAGCTTCATATCGAAAATTAATACATACATAATAGCTTTGTACCGGTCACGATCGGGAAATTATGATAAATATTTAAATATAATTAATTCTTTATTACAAACACTGTTTTACAAAAAAATATTTTACAAAAATTTTTATATCATCTTAGGTTATGACTTTAATGTCAATTTTTTGTTTTTGTTATAACCTAAGATGATATAAAATTTTTTGTAAAATATTTTTTGTAAAACAGTGTTTGTAATAAAGAAATAATTATATTTAAAAATTTATCATAATTTCCCGATCGTGACCGGTACAAAGCTATTATGTATGTATTAATTTTCGATATGAATGTCCCGTACAATTCACAATTTTTCTCTCCTGATATTTCGGAAATCCAATTCTCATCCTTTGCTAGAACAGTTGATTTGACTAAATACATCACTTCGCTATATTTTGATGATCGACAGTAGTATGATACTGGACGCCTTCCATTCAATTGAATTGCAATTATTTTGAATGAATAAATGTTAAAATTAATACTAAAACACATTTATAAAATAGGTTATTTGTAAATAATAAAATTATTTCTATTAAGTTATTATTTTATGTTTACACTTAACTCTCCAGTATGCAGGTGGATTGGCAAAGAATCAACTTGCGTTAAATGTTTTGTGAACGTAAAACGATTTGTAAAGCGCAGTGCGTGTGATAACAAATACTACCCAGATTGTGCAATCAAAATTAGTGGGTTAAGAATATCAAAGGATGGTGAATTAATATGTTGTGGAAGCATAACCTCAAATACCAGCAAACATACCGACCAGCCGCTACAGCAAGATGACCAGAGACCCCAGAAGTAAATTTCACAATGGATGCTTACTTTTATTTAAAATAATTAGTAAAACATCTGACTTTAACAAATGAAGAACTAGTGAAAAAACTAATCCAGCTGGAAGATAAAATTAGTGTTTTTGAAAATACCCACAACACTTCCCAGAAAGTCTGCCAGCATCAATTGTTCGGACGATAATTGTACTCAATTGACAGCAATGATAGGCAATCCAACTCACGCTCGGGAAAACCAAAACAAAAGAAGCTGACGAGGACATAAAAACTGCACCTGGCAGCCTAAAAAACACCAACAACAACGAAAATAACGGTGAAAGAGATGAATCTACGAGATGGACTCTTGTTGCCAAGCGTAACAAGAAAAGACAGCAGCGGAAAAATATAATAGGTCAGTCAAATAGTATTGCTAACCTCAAACCAAAAAAAAAACAACACATTTTCACATCTATCGTCTTCATCCAGACACCTCAACTGATACCATAACAGATTATATACAGGGAGCCAATTTGAAAACAAGCCAGCCAGAATATCTTTGGAACCGTAACAGTTAGAGAACATTTTTCAAAACCGTTTCTAGGATATAAATGGGGAACCATTTTGTCCCACATAACAATCTTCTGCAACCAACCCCTTAGGCTGTAGCCACCCTTGCCCATTTTTTTTAAATGGCACGACCCTACCTGTGATTTATCATTAGAAAGGTCTTTCAAAATGCTAATGAGTGGTATCAACTAAAATTTTTATTGTTACATAAAAAATGCAAAAAAATTATTTAAATGAATTTATTTAACTTTAAAATTATTGTCAAATTAGGTATTATAACAATTTATTTTTACAAATTACAAATAAAAAAGCACAGATAAACACAATAATACCCAATATTTATCAGAGTTATCTATTGTTTTATTAAAATATGGACAACTCTAAAAAAATATTAAAATAATAACAAAACTTGGTTCAATGGAATACATTCATTAACTGAATAAATTGCACCTGTCCGCAATACAAAAAAAATAATTTTGAGCATCCTATAATTTAATAATTATTTTTTTTTACATTTTTTATGTAACAATAAAAAATTTAGTTGGTACCACTGATTAGCATTTTGTAAGACCTTTGTAATGATATATCACAAGTGGGGTCATGCCATTTAAAAAAAAATTGGCAAGGGTGACTACAGCCTAAGGGGTTGGTTGCAGAAGATTGTTATGTGGATCAAAATGGTTCCCTCTCCATATTCTAGGAACGGTTGTGGAAAATTTTCTCTAACTGTTACGGTTCCAAAGATTATGTGGCTGGCTTGTTTTCAAATTGACACCCTGTAGAGAAAAACAACATCAATGTGAAAAATTAAACTCAAAACGTCCAGAAGAATATTCTTCTTTTCGTATATCAGTACCATTTGACAAGCTGGAAATCATGGAAAATCCTACAATGTGGCCAGTTGGCGTTTTTTATTCCGGACTCCGTCCAGCCTCCCGAACGGGGACAAGAAGGAGTAAAAGCAGCTAAACTTGGCAACCCAGTATTATTTTATATTAATATTCAGTGCGTTCGGAACAAGCTTAAAGAAGTCGAGGTTTTCATAGTGGATAAAAATATCAAGATAATAGCATTAACAGAGCACTGGTTGACATCAAGCGAGGGGCGACACTATACGGTTAATAATTTTCAGGTGGCGGCTTGCTATTTCAGATAGACTGCAACAAATGGTAATAACAAGGAAGGGTGAATGCTATACTACTTTGAACTTCTTAGAAGAAATTTCTGAAGAATTCACATGTGAAATTTCTGGATGAGTACTAAATAAAACCAACACAAATATTATGCAGGTCTCTAAATGGTAATTATTCTAATTTCCTTGCCATCATAGATCAAATGTTGGAACGTATCAATGTTCTGTCAAAGAATGTTTATATGTGTGGTGATTTCAATGTACACTTCAACACATCTGATAAAAAGCAACTCAACTATGTAATCTTTTTAGATCCTATGGTCTGTATATGACAACAACAGAAAATACTAGAGAAGAAACATGCCTAGATGATATTTTTTCAAATAATTTTAACTGTAACAGTAGTACTAATGCTAAAATAATCGATGTTGGGATATCTGATCATCTAGGATTGTTCATTGGAATAAAACAAACTCTAGAACAGGTTAAAAGTATCGTAAGACCAATAACAGAACTGGGCAAATATCAACTCTATGATATCTTGCAGCAGTATGATTGGGAAATAATTGTTAATAACAGCACCAATATTGACAGTGCTTGGAATATTTTGATAGACAAAGTCAGTCACTTACGTTTACTTGCGTTTCCGGAAAAAAATAAAAACATCCAAATGACACAAAAAATTATAGACCCATATCGATACTATCTGTATCCACCACTGTTCTTTAGGGTATTTGAATCCATACTGTCAGAACAAATTAAATTTTACCTGGAATTAAACAAAATATTTACTGAGTGTCAACATGTGTTTAGACATAGTAGATCCACAACAACGACTATTAATCAATTTGTGGACTATCTAGTCGGTGCATTTGAAGATGGTGAGGTTGTTACCTGTAATTTATGAGACCTCAGTAAAGCTTTCGATTGCGTTACTCACACAATTTTATTAAGAAAACTATATTTCTACAACTTCAGTTCAGTGATTTGTAAAGTAATTTGATCGTACATGTCAAATCGAAGTCAGAAAGTATTTGTAACTGGCAACATTTCTGATGAATGTAAAATTATGCATGGTGTACCACAGGGATCTATTTTAGGGTCTCTCCTATTTTTGATCTACATAAACGACCTTCCTAAGCAACATATCAATACTCTCACAATTCTTTATACGGAAAACACGTCCATCTCTGTCAAAAAAAAATCTACAGAATCTGTAAGATGGGAGTCACAATCTTTGCTTAAAAATACTCAGGATTGGTTTCAGTGCAATAAACTGAAACAATATGGATAAAGCTAAAGAAATAACATTTTCTCTAAAACAGATTCACAGACATTTAAAGGGATCCACAAACTTCCTAGGAGTGGCCATAGATTCCCATCTGACATGGAATTATCATGGATCAAAAATAGAAAAGAAATTAGGTAAAAACATCTTTCTTTTAAAAAATATGCGACGGTCAATAAATACGGAAATGTTAGTGACTATTTTTAACTCTTTCATTCAATCACATGTTAAATATTGCATACTGGTTTGGGCTCACTCCTCTATCATAAGTAGTATATTTAAGTTACAAAGAAGAGCCTTAATTTAACAAATGAAGCACTAATAACCTTTCTTCGCACATTTATTTGAATTACCAAATGTACATTTCGGACACAAAGTGACCATTATCAATGGATTAACACTTAATACAAAACGGAAATTTTAAACTATATATAGACAGGCAGATTATAATACAAAGGCGGCGGGAGTGCAAAAAGGGAAAACACGTAAATTAAGAGGTGATCCGAGGGAATGAGGGTGGCGGTACAACCAGGTAAAGTCGATTAGGGGAAAAACACAGATTAAGGTGGTGCAATTAAATCTAATAATGTATTGTTAAGTGGACTTAAATTAAAATTCAATAATTTATTTTCCTGTTTTTTCATTTCAATGGCTTTTAACATGTTTAATCGATAATTTGATGATTGTTTTAATAATTTTTTGTTCTTTATTGTGATTTTGTGGCCGGTTTCTAGTAAATGGTTAGCCACTGCAGATTTTTTATAATTAAGATATTTGGCGTGTGCTAAGTGTTCTTTGAATCTGGTATTTAGATTACGCTGTGTTTGACCAATATAAACTTTATCACAATTACAACAATCGATTGAATAAATACCAGATTGGTCTAGTTCATCTGGTTTGTTGAATGTGTTCCCCAAAAGTTGCCGTAGTTAAGAATTAACATAAAACGCGGGGGTTAGGTTTAATTTTTTGTATAATTTGTTGAAGTTGTTTTCTGAATTGGGGGAATAAATTAATCGAATGAATTTTGTATCTGTGTTGGGGTTAATCGGTGAAAGAGAGGTGGTAGTGTGAAGTTTAATTTTGAATTTGTGCATATTAATTAATTTGTCAATAGTCTGGAGGTTATATTTGAGATTTATCGCGATACTATGGATGATGTTGAATTCTTTTTCCTATTTTGTGTGGATATTGGTATGCTGAGGGCTCTGTGGATGAGGTAATTAAATGATGCTAGTTTATATTTCATTGGGGCATAGGAATCGGCATGGAGGTAATTAAAGGTGTGTGTAGGTTTTCTAAATATTTGGAAATCTAATTTATTATTATTTATAGTAATGAGAAGATCTAAAAATGGTGACGATTTATTCTATTCTATTTCATGTGTAAACTTAATGCTAGTGTGGAAATTAATGAGGGATGTGATAAAGGAATCAATATTAAAATTACTTCTAATAATGGCACAACATCATCAACGTAGCGAAACCAGATGTTTGGAAACTGCGCTAATGTATTTTTAGCATTATTTTCAAAATGATTTAGAAAAATATTAGCTAAAAACGGTGAAAGTGAGTTTCCCATGACAGTGCCAAAGGTCTGTTTAAAGAACTTGTGATTAAACTCAAACACATTACAGTCCATCACAAGTTCTGTAAGTTGAAGATATACTTGAATATTTTCAGCTGAAATTTCATTTTTAACTAATATTTCCCTAAGAATTAATAATGTATGTTTGATAGGAATGCTAGGGAAAAGGGATGCAACATCAAAAGAAATTAATCTTTCGCTATCTAATATGTCTATGTTTTTCAATCTATCGGCAAGTTCTACAGAATTTTTAACGGCCATATTATTTTCTAGTTTTAAACCTTAAAATTAAGTGACTAACCATTTAGCTATTTTGTAGGTTGGGGAATTCACATTTGAAACAATAGATTTAAATTTGTTACCTTCTTTGGGAGTTTTTGGGAGGCAATACAACTGTGGCATTCTAGGATTTTTATGTTTTAATTTCAAACTGAAGTTTTTATCAATTAAACATGTTGAGCACTTCAAAGTTTCGTTGATTTTTCGAATGTATGTTTTGAGTGGGTTCTTTTGTTGAACTATATAAGGGCCTGACTCTTATAATTCGTTCACACTATTTGTATAATCGGTTTTATGGATAATCACTACACTATTGCTTTTATCAGATTTTAAATAAAAACACTCTTTTTCCTTTAACTTATTCACTACATTGTGTGCACTGTTTCCTTCCTGTTTTTGGGTGTTCCTGTTCTTGTTTTTCTTCAAAATTTCCTTAGCTGCTGACCGGAATTCTACAGCTAGATCAGGTGGTAGTCGGGCTGAAGCGATGTCAATATCATTAATGATATCTTCCATCGGGAACCTCGTGGGGATTGGGTGTTTTAAACCGTAGCACAAAGTATCAAGTTCTTGTTCGGTGAACGTCATGTTGGTTTTATTAATCACTAATGTTTGCGTGAGTTCCAGAGTGTTTTTATGTGGGATTTGTTCTCGTTGTTTTTTTTTCAGCACCAGAGATTTGAGTTTTTTTGTATGATGATGGATTTATTTTTCACTTTTTTCTGAATAATTGCGTGCATGTTTCTTTGAAAATCATCCCAAGTTTCTGTAGTAATAGTTTTGTTTAGCTAATATTTTTCTGAATCATTTTGAAAATATTGCTAAAAATACATTAGAGCAGTTTCCAAACATCTGGTTTCGCTACGTTGATGATGTCTTTGCCATTATTAGGAGTGATTTTAATATTGATTCCTTTATCACACCCCTCAATAATTTCCACACTGAAATAGAACAGAATAAATCCTTACTATTTTTAGATCTTCTCATTACTATAAATAATAATAAATTAGATTTTCAAATATTTAGAAAACCTACACACACCTTTAATTACCTCCATGTCGATTCCTATGCCCCAATGAAATATAAACGAGCACCATTTAATTACCTCATCCACAGAGCCCTCAACATACCATTATCCACAAAAAATAGGGAAAAGGAATTCAACATCATCCATGGTGTCGAGATAAATTTCAAATATAACCCCCAGACTATTCACAAATTAATTAATATGCACAAATTCAAAATTAAACTTCATAATACCACCTCTCTTTCACCGATTAACCCCAACACAGATACAAAATTCATTCGATTAATTTATTCCCCCAATTCAGAAAACCAGTTCAAGAAATTATACAAAAAATTCAACCTAACCCCCGCGTTTTATGTTAATTCTAAACTACGGCAACTTTTGGGGAACACATTCAACAAACCAGATGAACTAGACCAATCTGGTATTTATTCAATCGATTGTTGTAATTGTGATAAAGTTTATATTGGTCAAACACAGCGTAATCTAAATACCAGATTCAAAAAACACTTAGCACACGCCAAATATCTTAATTATGAAAAATCTGCAGTGGCTAACCATTTACTAGAAACCGGCCACAAAATCACTATAAAGAATATAACATTATTAAAACAATCATCAAATTATCGATTAAACATGTTAGAAGCCATTGAAATGAAAAAACAGGAAAATAAATTATTGAATTTTGAATTGTTACCGGCGTTTTACCGGAAACGCCGCAACTATGATTATTTCGGCGATTTAAATATTTTTATTCTTTCTCGCGATAACAACGGACCCCACATTGTTTTTAATCACCTTATTTTCACCTTCATAATCATTTAGTATCAAATGAATTAAGTTCGCTTACATATACGGAGTGTTCGGGTTTTTGTAAATATTATTTGTAAATATAGGATTAGTTTATTTTCATATTTTTATTAGGGTTTAGATTTTAGATTTATTACCTTACGCGGCACAAATCCCTTTTGGATCATAAAACGCAAAATTCCAAGCAGCGGCCCTAATCCGGGGAAATTTCACAATTAGGGCATTTCGTGATCACAACAAAAGCACGACAGATTTGCTCCCGAAATGCTCACAGCTAGGCACCGCCCTCCGGATTACGAAAGAGGCTGCATTTACAACCTAGCTGCTTGGAATTCGGATTAAGGGAAAATACCGAATATTTATTCATGTTTATTTTTCTTTTATTTTCGCGGATTGTTTTATTGATAGCTAAATCAATCACGTCAGACATAGTAGATACGTAAATTATTGTACATATTTTATAACGGCCGATCATTTCACTAACAACAGAAATATGAAAACTTGCACACTTCAAAGTGACAACAACCATAAGATTTAGAACCAGGATATATATGGATATATGTATGTATATATATAATAATAATAATTAGCAGCATTAATTTAATATATAAAAGCTATGATTATTAAACAAATAATTAGCAATTCGGATGCCGATTGCATCATCCGTTTACGCCAAGGCGCGTAATGATCAAGCGCAACTCACTTGCGCACGCCACCCCTAACCGCTGAACCAATCAGAGGCAGGAGCCTTAACCACCTCCAGCTCTCACATCCCTTCATGCGAGAATTACGGGAAGGGAGAAGGTGGTTAACAAAACTGTTGGTTCACGGGGGTGAACAACAATCTTCTTGAGTCTGGTGAATAGTGCGGTAACCAGTAAGTAGTGTTGTATAAATCATTTTTGTTTACGAAGTGGTCGAACCGTTAAGAAGTAGTCGCGTCGCGTAAGGTGTAGTTTTATTTAATTGTATATATATATTTCTCTGAATGTAAATTCGTTATTTTTATTTGTTTATTTGTAATAAACAACCTTTGTTAATGTTTTCGGAAACCTTAATCTTTCATTTGACGAACCTTTTGCATTTACCTGAAAATACGAAATATATATATACACAGTGAGTTGTTCCTGTAAATGCGGTTCCAGGACCTGATGTTTAGGGTGAGTTATTTATTATTATATTTTTCTCTTTCATTATATTTAAAGTAACTGTGTGGTACCTCTGCCTACGAGCTGCTAGGTAATCGAGGGTGATCCGATTTTGAGTATAAGGCCAATAACTTATTGAATATTATTTCTTTCAAAATCGGGGTGATTGTTTCCCAAGAGCCGACACCTTAATTTTCCCCCTTTGATAAATGGCGCCCAACGTTTAATTTTTATTTCAACTATTTATCCGTGATAAATGAGATCCATCGTACATTATTTTCTTTGATTATCTAACTGTGATAAATGTAACCAACGATAATTAATTCATTTGTACTAATTATTCAATAGGTAAATTTCACATAACGTACATTAACCTTGTTCAATTTGGTTTATACATTTATCCCATTAGTGTCATTACTTATTAAATTTAATTTAATTTTTGTACTACAATTTTCTCATTTATCATTGTTTAGTTCATTGCTCACGGCCCTGAATAAAATTTGTATATTTATTACTTACAAAATTGTACTATTTGTTTTTCTCAAAGTAGTAAATATCACAACATTGGCCAAACATCCTTAATTCTCGTTGTTAAACTAATTAAAAGTTTCTTGCAGGAAGTGAAGTGTATATTTAAATGTTTATTTATATTTAATTATTCAAAGTAAACAACGAGAATTCATACACCTCCCCCTTTGATAGAATTAAGTCCACTTCACAATACATTATTAGATTTAATTGCACCACTTTAATCTGTGTTTTTTCCCCTAATCGACTTTACCTGGTTGTACCACCACCCTCATTCCCTCGGCTCACCTCTTAATTTACGTGTTTTCCCTTTTTGCATTCCCACCGCCTTTGTATTATAACCTGCCTGTCTATATATAGTTTAAAATTTCCGTTTTGTATTTAGTGTTAATCCATTGATAATGTTCACTTTGTGTCCGAAATATACATTTGGTAATTCAAATAAAAGTGTGAAGAAAGGTTATTAGTGCTTCATTCGTTAAATTAATTTGATCTTCACGTAACTCACCATCAATTTATTTAAAGAAGAGCCTTGCTTGTGATAGCAGAACTTGGATATCGGGATGACTGTAAAGCAGAATATATAAAGTGCATCATTCTTACGGCACCATGCATCTGCATTCTGAAATGTCTAGTATTCATAAAAAAACAACAGATGCCCATATATGAGTAATCAAGACTACCATTCACATAATACGAGATCAAAACATGAATTGAGAATCAGCAGCCTTCGTTTATCTAAAGCCAAAACTGGTAGTAGATACTACTGCATAAAAATGTTTAACGTGTTGCCCAGTGATGTCCGGGTGTTGCCTTATACTCAATTTAAGCAGTGGTGTAAAAATTATCTACTTCAAAACGCATTTTATTTATTCGATGATTTTTACACTAAATGCCTTGCACTTGCATGAATATAAAGCACTCCTAAGTTTAATTAGTTTTATAAGTTTGAATAGTTTTAACACTGTAACTGATTTTTATTTTTTTTAATTTTTACTCCAACTTTGTGATATATTTATTCCGTTTTATCAAGTTTCTTAGTTTTTCATATTTTTAACTATTTTCTTTTAACTGATGGATGTAAGTATGTGATGTTCCTATTTTATGTTTAACATGTTTTTTAGTGTCTTGTAATTATTTTATTAACATTAGTTATGTATATATTTATTTATTTATTGATTTTTAGCACACCTGGTCTGTTGTTGAGATTGCTTTCTTCTTAAATATTATATGTTTAATTTAACTATTTCTACATTTCATTTGTTATCATAAATTATTATTTTTTCATTATATTTTACAATGCAATCGTCACGCTATTGTTCTCTTCACATACTATTTACGTCTATATATCTCTGACATGTGTAAGACTTCTGTTAATAACACGACATAAATTATTATTATTACATATTACTTTTTCGAATAACATTTTTCCCTAAAAATTTAATTAGCGTAAAAATTCAGAAAAACCAAAGATGATAAGAGAGACTCTGGTTTCTCCTAATTTTTTAGCGCCCCCTGTGGTCAACATAGGATTTGATAATGAAAATGTTGTTTTTAACTCACAGAAAACTTTTTCTAAAGAATTACTTTCTGTCGAAAAATGGTTAATAAAAAAACTGTTCCTATCAGGGCAGTAATCAGTAATACACACGGTATATCTAATTCTCTATATTTGGAACATTAGTAGAGTCCCGAATTTCAAAATCTGGTCACCTTAATTAATAGCATAATTGCGTTCCTGTAGAGAGTATATTAAGGCTGTCCTTTTCTTCTTAATTCTGGATGACTTGTTTTCCCATTGATATTGTAAAGATCCAAATATAAAAAGGTGATTATATGAAATACTCACAAAATTCCAATTCACAGCGTGATATCACTCTGCACCATCGTGTTTCCCACATTCGCACACAGACGTTCTCCTCCCTTATTTTTCAATGGCGCGGAAACTCGTTCGAACACGGATCCACTTTTGGTGTTAAGTTCCTTCGGCCCTGTTGAATAGTCCTCGTGGTGGGAGTTTGGAGGGTCCTTCACAATTTAGCGGCCGCAGACCGCTGCGGGATTTGGATTTATTACGTTCTTTTGGGAGGGGGATAATGGAAACGCTACGGGGATCAAATTCGTTTTCGGGAAGGCCAAGTCGAGAAAAAAAACCCTCGCACACGCAGAAAACACTAAAATACTGTAAACGAAAATGCGGCTCGTTTTGATCCGTGCGTGCTAGGGTAAACATATTTTTTTTCTTTTGTTTATCCGGCCGTTTCCCATTTGCGGGATCTGTTTTCTTGTAATGTATACACACAGGAGGTGGAATCTGGGCATATGTCTTCGTTATAACACAGGGAATATATGTGGGTGTATTTAAATGGAAACATGTCTTATTGTGGATATGTCACAATAACAATAACACTCCAATATGAGAACTATCAACTAAAATGCAATGATGTAAAATTTGCTTTTAATTAGTTTTCCAGCCATAATGAATGTTACATTTCTGTCTTATCCTAATTACAATATTGAGTTGGCCATATAGACTAGTTTTCGAGAATTTTGCACATTTTTATTTGGGCTATAAAATATTAGTTGTTTTTTTTTTTTTTGTTTTTTTGTTTGCTGGCATAGATTTAACCATTCAGCCACTAACGCTTGTTTTAATTAGATTTTCTCAAAAGTAACTCCAATTAAACAGGAATAAACAAAGGATACTCTTCACGCCAGGGGTAGATAGAGGCGACTTTAACAGCAAACAGGTATACCACGGTTAATAGGTTTATACCACAAAGGAATTACAACACAGGACAACACTTAAACTTTACTGAGCTATTTGACATGATTATTACATAATAAAAGATGGAGCCAGTTCAAAATTAGATTTTAATGTTTGATTTTAGAAGGAAATTAATAATACATTTATAAACAGCCATATTATTTAGACTTTAATTTGTGTTCACTGGATATTCTACGTTTAACTGATGGAGTTCTTCTAAAAGTGATTAATGTTTACTTCGTTTAGTGCAAGCTGGTGGTTCTTGACCTTGAACTCTCCAACTCCCCCCTACTTAAACTGAAGAAAAACACCCTCTCCACCCACACTTCTGAAAACTGTATATAATGAAGAAATATAATACAATTTTTACAAACTAATTTAGTTTGTAAAAATTGTATTATATTTCTTCACCTGAAGAAGCTACAGTGTAGCGAAACAATTGTAGTGAGTTAAATAAAAAGTTGAAAATCATATATAGTCTGCTATTATATGAAGTGATAATGGATTTTCAAAAAATTAGTGCCTTAACAATCAACGAGATGAAACAGTCCAGTAATGGAGAATTGGCCACGAAATATTACAAATTAACAATTAAACTGAAATTCTGTAACCATAATCTGAGTTTTTTACATCAGTGCAAACAACATGACGTCATTCCACCTCATATTAAATTAAAAACCAACAACAAGAGCCTACCCGCCGAACGAGCAGCAATATACGGATGCAAGAAGTGGATTCACGAAGAAATAGCCGCCCTATATGGAAAACGCGATATCCTATCCAGACTTCTAAAGGTATGTCATGCGGAATTGGCGTTTAGACTACACAGTGTTGAATTTGACCTTTTTTGCTTTTACACACATCAGAAAATAAATAATATAATATTTAAAAGTAAGATAATTAAAGACAATAAACATAAACGATTAATTAAACATAGAAGTCGTGCTATAGTACCAGAGAAAATTTGTTGTGATCATAAATTCTTTGATAGATTTATTAATTTAACGTCAGTAAAATTTAACAATACAGAAAATTAATTACTAGAAAATGGATTTAAACATAACTTACAATTTAATATTAATCATAAAGATATAGAAATTACAGCCGTAGAAACTGAATTGATCTTAAATAAATTTAATAATGATTTACAAGAAAAATACGATTTAACAAAAACTAAAAAAATACGAAACATCAAACATAATAATAGAGAATCATTGACAGCTAAATCTATCAAAAATAAAGCATTATCAAATAATCTTGTCTTCGCAAAAGCTGACAATGGGAACACCGTAATTGCAATTAATAAAACAGAATACACGAATAAAGTGAAAGAATTTATGACCACTAACAACTTTCTACCTCTTAAGTACAACCCGACCAAAAAATTCTAACAAACAATCAGAAAAAACATTGAATAATATTAATTATATTTTATTAGACAAAGAAAAATATTTTGCAATTAATATGAATCCACAACCACCTAAATTATATGGTCTTGTATAACTTCACAAAGTAAATAATCCAATAAGACCAGTAGTGTCTTACACTAATGCACCATGTAAAGTAATAGCAAAAAAACTTAACTCTATTCTGATTGAATACTTGGAATTTAAACCTACATTTTCAATAAAAATCAGCATGGAACTTGTTAATAAAATTAAAGATATTAAATTACCATCAAACTATAAATTTGTGTCATTTGATGTAGCAAATCTATTCACTAACGTCCCTCCAATAGAAGTAAAGAACCTAATAAAAAACAAACTATTGTCAAAAAACGTTAATCCAGTGATAATAAATGAAATATTATCCCTGTTAGAAATTTGCATTCATCAAAATTATTTACATGGTGGACATTTTTATGGATAGCTTTGAAAATAAAATATGCAAATTACCTCAATTTAAAAATTGCCTCTATTGGTGGAGATATGTTGATGATGTATTGGTTGCATTCACTGGCACGGATAGAATTTTAAATAACTTTTTAAAAGAAATAAACCTTCAAAACGAAAAAATTAAATTTACATTAGAAACCCAAATACATAATACTATAAATTTCTTAGATCTAACTATAATAAACAATAATAATAAACACGACTTCTCGATATACCATAAACCAACGCACACTGATACGACAATAAATAATAATTCATTTCACCGATGATTCATCGAGCATTTTCAATACCAATGTCAAAACAAAACTTTAAAAAAGAAATTAACATAATTAAATCCATTGCAGTCAAAATTATTATTTTAAAATAGATACAATAAATAAATCACTAATTAAAGAAAAAAAAAATTATAAATTAATCAATATTCCCCACAAGAAAATGCAAGGTTGAAAATTATGGATCAATAACTTATAATGGCCATTTAATCCAAAAAATCAGTAAAAATTACAAAAATTAAACATAAATTTTGCGTTTAAATCTAACAACACACTATCAAAAATAATAAAAAACAATAAGGATAAAACTAAAAAGGGTCAACGCTGTGGGGTTTATTTGCTTAATTGTGCTGATTGCCCGAAGATTTATATAGGCCAAACCGGGAGAGCATTCAGTGAAAGAATAAATGAACACCAAAAAGCGTTCATTCATTAAGAAGATAATTCAACTTACGCAAACCACCTAATTGAAGAAAACCACCAATTTGACAACAACTTCAAAATCCTCCACATCTCTAATAAAGGACGGAAACTAAATTTATTGGAAAATTTAGAAATAAATAAACACATCAATTCAGGAAACTTGCTGAACGGCCAGCTTGAACTCTCCAACTCCCCCCTACTTAATCTGAAGAAAAACACCCCCTCCACCCACACTTCTGAAAACTGTATATGTATAATAAAAATTAGTTTGTAAAAATTGTATTATATTTCTTCACCTGAAGAAGCTACAGTGTAGCGAAACAATTGTAGTGAGTTAAATAAAAAGTTGAAAATCATAAATAGTCTTCCATTATATTAAGTGAGAATGTAATTAATATCGTCGAAATATAGTAGAAGTATAATAGTTAGAACAAGATTTTTCAATATATACTATATTCTTTGGAAGAAAACGATGAATTATACTATAATTGGTTCTTTTATGCCTATTAACTTTTCAAAATCTTTCCCATTTCCTCAGTACCATTCGTCTAAATGATACCACATAATCGAAATAAATTAGGTTTCTAATATATTCTATACTGTCATTATTAATTGCAGATTTAGCTACCAAATCTACTTCCTCATTCCCCTTAATTACACAATGGGCCTTGGTCCATATAAACTTTACTTGTACTTCCTGTCTCTGCAGGTCCTCAAGAAGGTAGTTTATTTTATTAATCAAAGGGTTACTATTACATTTATGTGGATGAAAGGAGCTTATCACTATTTAAGTGTCTAACAGCCCACTCTAGAGCTTCTATTATCGCCAATGCTTCAGCTGAATAAATAGGTGCTATCGAAGGTAATCGCATCACAATTTTAATATTTTTAGATGGAATCACACAGGCAAAACTAGTCTTATCACATGTTTTGGATCCATCTGTATAAACTTAAACCATAGTTGGAAATTGTCTACCAATATTTTCAAACAGTTTATTATTATGAGCAGGAATATTCGAATATTTAGGAAGTATTGTATGCAGTATTTGAGTAAAACAACAATAATTCAGATTTTGACGAATCGATTTGTGATCATTGATAAGATTAATGTGCACAGTATCCAGAAATAATTCATAAATAAAAGGGACAGTTCACATTTCTCCAATATCTACTTATTAGAGTACAGATGGCCATAGAACCAATTGTGTTTATAAGATGTAGTTGGTTATTTGATCTCAATTTAAGAACGTACTTGTATGCAATTAGCTTCCGTCTTTGCTCCAAAGGCAATTCACCAGATTCGGCTAAAAGCGTTTCACATGGTACAGACGTCATAGTACCGATACAGATGCGTAAGGCTTTATACTGAATTGTATCCACTATTTTAAAATGTGTCTTAGCAGCCTAACCATAAAATATGCCACCATAATCAATAATTGATCGAATATATGCACGATAAAAAAGCATTGAACAACTTAAGTCGCACCCCGAATTGGCTTTAGATACAGCTTTCATTACATTTAGACCTTTTGAACATTTGTTTTGTAAATATACAATGTGGGGTTTCCAAAGTAATTTTTTATCCAATAATACACTTAGATACTTATACGAACTTACAATAGGAATATGTCTATGTTCAAACTTAATAGAATCCGGTAACCTAACCCTATGCCTACTAAAAACCATCACTGCTGATTTACTCGGAGACAGCTGAAGACCGTTTAAGTCTGCCCTCCCATTAACATTTTCTACAACATTAGTCGCTACATCCATTGCTTCCGTTAAGCTATTACATTCAGAATGAAAATAAAAATCATCCGCGAATTGTACACATTTCACATGACGTATATTTAATTGATAACGGTCATGAGTATAAATATTAAACAAAATTGGTGCCAACACCGACCCCTGCATTAATCCCGTGGAAGTTTCCAAGGGCCCATACAATTGATTGTTGTTCCTAATATTTATTTTCCTATTTATATATATATATATATATATATATATATATATATATATATATATATATATATATAAACTATATTATTTGCACCTTTCTGTAATAAACCCATTGCTATAAGCTTGTTTCTAAGTATACTCAAATTGACTGAATCATAGGCTTTGCTAAAATCAGCAAAGAATGCAACATGATATTTATTACTCGAGAAGGAATTATGAATGTTTGTAATCAAACCCGTTAGTGCATCAGTCGTACTTCTATTATTTCTAAATCCATAAACACTATTATTTAACTTAGAGTTGTACTCAAGAAACCAATTTAGTCTTAGCTTTATCAAACGTTTATAAGTTATCAATATGCAAGATATTAGAGATATAGGTCTGTATGAGGTAGACGAAGAACTGTCATTATTTGATTTTTTTATAGTACTATGATAGCATCATTTATTGCATCCTCACTTTAAAGTCGACCCATCAACTATTAAATATATCTAATAAATACACCTTGCTTAAACAGCTAGGATAACAGATTATACGTAATTTTATCTAGGCCCGGAAAAGAATTGTTAGTGTATTTTTGCACGATATTCCACTCAATGTCCGTAAATGGTTTCTCCATGTCCATTCCAAAAAAAATATTTTGTGTTGAATTACCAAATTCTTTAGGATTTGTTCCAACAGATGGATAGGATAAAGTATTTCCAATCTCCTCTACAAATTGTAGAGGAATACAACAACCAAAATCTGGTCTATTATAAATGTTTTTCATAACCATCCGAATTTGAGATATAGGTGCACTTTTATTTAAACTAGAGCAATACTTCACCCACCACTGTTTAGCCTTTTCTTTTAATCTACGTTTGGTTAAAGCTGCATTTGTTTTATACCTAAGAAAATTATTGCAGAAAGGATTTGTTTTATATGCCTTAAGATAATGTTGTCTGTTTAAGATTAAACTATGACAATCGTCCCACCAAGGTAGTAGTTTTCTGTTACCACGACCCTTAATTTTACATGTCATACTCAGATCAGCAGCTCTTGTAACAGAACCTATAAAAGTATTTATATTTAGAATGGTCAGCGACTCTTGCAATTCTAAATCAATTATTTCTCGAAACGTCTCCCAATCTGCTAGTTTTTCACACCATCCCTGTTTATCTAATACACCCTCGTTATTTCTCATGCACCAAAAAACTCTCACTATGATTGGAAAGTGGTCTGATCCTAAGGTATCACTATACACATAACAAGAGCTATTAATTGAAAGATTTGACGATACTATTGTCAAATCCAATATTGAAGAAACCCCATTAGACGAAATTCTAGTAGGATCTCCTGTGTTAATAACGCAATAGTTAAAATCATCTAACGTATCTACAAAATCGACACTTTCCCTAACCGACGATGTAGAACGCCACATCGAATGATGATAATTAGAATCACCGCAAATAATTGAGTTATTGGGTACACTAGTGAAAAAAGATTTTTTTAATTTTTTATTAGAAGCTCTGTAAAGAGCAAACAGGTGAATGATTAAATTATCGTTTATTTATTAAATTTGATTTTTTTCTAAAACGAAATGAACATGTTATTTGTTCATAGGTTGATTGTTTGGATACTAGTATAAGGAATCCACCGTGTCCATCTCTTCGATCCTTTCTGATACAGAAATATCCAGAGATATTAAAGTTTAACTCCGGCTTGAGCCAAGTTTCGACAATTAAAGCTACATCTATTTTATTTTTAGTCAAATAATGTGTAAAACTATGTTTATTAGAAACAATGGACCGAGCGTCCAACTGAACAATATTTAAATTACTCTGATTCGCCATCGCTAATTGCTAACTTACTTTTAGAATTCAATTTATTACTAAGTGCACCAAATACATTGAGTTTCTCTATTATATTATCTATAACATTTTTAATAAAGCCCTTATTTTTATTAATGGCATCCGTATTAACAACAATATTATTAATTTTCTCGATGTCTCTGATAAATTAGTAAAATTAGTAAAATTAGTAAAAAACGTAAATCATCTTCCCCGACATATTCACCAATGAGGTTGGTGAATATGTCGGGAAAGATGATTTACGTTTTTTTACTATTTGGAATAGGCACTGATCTCACGTTGTTATTTTGAGAATTGTTGTCTTTATTATTTTTGTAATTTGTTGCAAGTAATGATGGAAATTGGTTTACATTTTCCAACAGACAAAACCTATTGGAATAATTATTAATCGACTTAAGCGTAAGATGGATCGCTGTGAATTTGCTTAGCTCCTTTAAAGGAAATATTATGTCTAGCCATAGTTTATTTGATACATTTTTGTCTATTATACATTGGACAGTCTCTAGATGTAGAATTATGATCTGATGTCTTACAAAAAAATATTGTTTTTATATTCACATACATTCAGTTGAAGCACTGCAATACTAGTTGAATAAATGTATCAACTTTAAAACTATAAATAAATATATACAGGGTGAGTCGGGAGGAGCGCACCAAACTCTAGGAGTGTATTATACACGTGAAAATAATGTAAAAAAACTCATTTGTTCTTATCCGATTTTAATTTGTTTTCAAGTTATGGCGTAATTAAAAATGTTCATCTAGCTTTCCACTTCTATCTGAATTTTAACATTATCAAAGTATGCCATGTTCAAGGCTTATAAACATTTGATAATTCTGACGTTTTGATGAACTGTCAGTGTACGGTGAACAGTAACTTAACGTTTAAGTTCGAATTAATATGATTGTTAGTGTTGCAAAATGCCACATACTTATTCAAACTTAGAATATGCAAATATGGTGTTTGTATATGGTTTCTGTAATGGAAATGCTACAGCTGCTGTTGAAGAATATCGTGAACGTTTTCCACACCAAAGACATCCTGATAAAAACATATTTATTAGAGTTTTCAACAAATTGTGCGAGGCTGGTAAGCTTCCCAGTGCTAACATAACATATGAGCGCGCTGCTCGACAAGGTTTTGTAGAAGTAGAAAATATTCTGCATCTAGTAGAAGAAGATGCAACTACTAGCTCACGGAGAATTGCCACTCAATTGGCAATTTCACAAAAAAGTGTGATGAACACGCTACACGAGCAAGGCTTATATCCTTATCACGTTCAGAGAGTACAGCACCTACAACCAGGGGATTACGCTAACCGTACGGAATTTTTTCGGTGGATAAATAATAATCATCGCAATGTATCGAGTATACTCTTTACGGATGAAGCTACATTTACCCGTGATGGCATTAACAACACTCGTAACTCTCATGTATGGTCTGATGAAAATCCCCACGCAACAGTCGAAAGCAATTTTCAACATCGGTTTTCTGTAAACGTGTGGTGTGATATGGTTGACAGTTATTTAATCGGCCCTTTCATTTTGGAGAATCGTTTCACAGGAGGCAACTACCTCAATTTTTTACAAGGCCTGCTAGAAGATGTTCCTATAAATATTAGAATGCAGATGTACTATCAGCACGATGGAGCTCCTGCACATGTCGCTCGTCAAGTCAAGCAACATTTGGACGAACGTTTTCCAGGGCGTTGGATTGGTCGTGGAGGTCCTATTAATTGGCCTGCAAGATCTCCAGACCTCACACCACTAGATTTTTGTTTATGGAGCTGGATGAAAAATGAAGTCTACAAAATAAAAGTGGACACACAGGAATCACTAATTAGACGAATTGAGAATACTGCAGCCCATATAAAAGAAGAAAGAAATGAATCAATTGGGAGAGCAACAAACGCTCTTCGTAGACGAAGCAGAAAATTTTTAGAAGTCAATGGCGGTATTTTTGAACATTTGTTGAAAGAACGCTATGATTAAGAAAATTTTTTGTGTAATAACTTGTTTATTTGTGAATATGCTATAACTTGAAAACAAATAAAAATCGGATAAGAACATATGAGTTTTTTTACATTATTTTCACGTGTATAATACACTCCTAGAGTTTGATGCGCTCCTCCCGACTCACCCTGTATATACAGGGTGTCCCATTAGTGCGGTCTCGGAAGATATCTCAGCTCTCGTTAAAGATAGAAAAAATATGTTTTCACCAAATTTGCTTGATATTAAGAGCTGCATAACCTAAAATTATTTTCAAATATACAGGGTGTCCCATTATTCCATACTTAATACTAACTTTGTTATTTTAAATAGAACACCCTATATATTATTTTTTTATTTGATCCGCCTTTAAATAACCTACACAAAGATATATCATTATTGGCACTTTAGGTTATTTGTTACTTCAGAAAAAAATATTTTTTGAAAATTTTGGCAGTTTTAGTACTTTACTTAAAAATTCACTGTGTCCTTATTTTTTAAGATATCAGTCTGTAATTTTACACACATATGCAGTAAAAAATGCTCTATCCATTGACTATAACACATTATAATATTACTTATAAAACCTAATAAAAAACTACCTTCTAATATTTAATATTTAAAATGTACATAACTTCATTTTCTTAAATGGGACACCCTATATTTCTTTACTTTATCAGATCCGCAATGAAAAATGCTTTATTTTTTGTATAACATACCCTATATCTATTTTTATTAGTTTTTGAGATATTAACATTTTCCTGTCATATATGGGAAATTAGGCCACAATCAGCATTTAATTAATCTCTAATGGACGTCTAACTTTAATGGTATTTAGATATTTCAGTTTTACTTCAAATCATTTATTTATGACATAATATAATTACATTTATAATATAAAAGTAAACAATATAACGACAATGGAAACAAGTAAACCGTATTAATATTAACAGATTAGCATATAATGAATTTGATAATTATATTAAGTGTTCGATATGGCCTCCATTTTGGTTTTGGCACACTTGAAGCCTCCGTATGAAGCTTTGATTGACACTTACTAAGTTGTCTACAGTAATGGCACGCATAACATTACTAATTCTATTTTTCATATCCTCTTGTGTTGTTGCAGGTATTTTATAAACTTCTTCCTTCACAACACCCCATAAAAAAAAGTCCAGTTTTGTTAAATCGGGTGACCTCGCTGGCCATGGAATTGGTCCTCCTCTTCCAATCCATTTGTTAGGAAAAGTTTGGTCTAAATATTGTTTAACTTGTCGACTATAGTGTGGTGGTGCGCCATCTAATTGTGACCATGCATTTTGTAACGTTCTTAACGGCAATTCATCCAACCAGGTTTCGAACTGATTTTGAAGAAAATTTAAAAACGTATCACCAGTAACATTTCCATTAAAGAAATACGGACCAATAATCCTATTCCCAATAATTCCAGCCCAAACATTAAGAGACCATTTATGTTGATGGTCTATACAAACAATATGGTTCGGGTTATGGTCATCGTAATAATGATAATTATGTCTATTAACGAAACCATTTCTATGGAATATCGCTTCGTCGGTAAACAAAATATTGTTAAAAAAGTTCGGTTCAACTTGATGTTTTTGTGACGCCCAATTACAAAAATCCAATTTTTTAAAAAAACCTTCTCACCTAATTCCTGCACCAACTGAACGTGATAGGGGTGAAATTTGAATCTCTTTGTTATTTTGTTTATTGTTGATTTGGGAATATCAAGTTGTTTTTCTAACTGGCGGGAAGAAATTTGAGGGTTCTCAACAATGGACTGAATTACCAAATGTTCATTCTCTTCTTTCGTTGTCCTTTTCTTTCTCTTTAATTTTAGAGGGTACATGATACTTCCTGTGCTTTCAAGTCGGTTCTTCAATCTCACAAACGCTGCTGCATTAGGATGCCGTTCCGCATTTGGATACTTTTGTGCATATATTCGACTTGCAAGAAAACAATTTTCTTCACTTGCACCCAAAACGTATGTCATTTTTATTAATTCTTCTTTTGAAAAATTCATTATTGCGTTATCAAAAATTCAATAATATTAATAATAGTGTTAACAGCACTTTATTTATCTGTATGTCAAATAAATACGTTTGTTTACTTTATCAATTGTTTTTCATGGCCTCCTTTATTGCATTCATGATATATTAAAAAATGACAAAATTTGTTTATATTGTTTACTTTGATATTATAAATGTAATTATAATATGTCATAAATAAATAAAGTAAAGTAAAACTGAAATATCTAAATACCATTAAAGTTAGACAACCTTTAAAGACTAATTTAATGCTGATTGTGACCTAATTTCCCATATTTGACAGAAAAATGTTAATATCTCCAAAACTAATGAAAATAGATATAGGGTATGTTATACAAGAAATAAAGCATTTTTTATTGCGGATTTGATAAAATAAAAAAATATAGGATGTCCCATTTAAAAAAATGAAGTAATGTACATTTTAAATATTAAATATTCGAGGGTAGTTTTTTACTAGGTTTTATAAGTAATATTAAAATGTGTTATAGTCAATGGATAGAGCATTCTTTACTGCATATGTGTGTAAAATTTCAGACTGGTATCTAAAAAAATACGAACACAGTGAATTTTTAAGTAAAGTACTAAAACTGCCAAAATTTTCAAAAAATATTTTTTTTTTTAAGTAACGAATTACCTAAAGTGCCGATAATGATATATCTTTGTGTAGGTTATTTAAAGGCGGATCAAATAAAAAAATAATATATAGGGTGTTCCATTTAAAATAACAAAGTTGGTATTAAGTATGAAATAATGGGACACCCTGTATATTTGAAAATAATTTTAGGTTATGCAGCTCTTAAAATCATGCAAATTTTGTGAAAACATTTTTTTCTATCTTTAACGAGAGCTGAGATATCTTCCGAGACCGCACTAATGGAACACCCTGTATATATATATATATATATATATATATATATCCTTCGGACGACCCGGGATGTCGTCCGGCACACGCATTCCTCTGCGGCGCAAGCCGGCTAGGAATATTTAATAATTCTCTTTAAAAAAAACTAGATAATCAAATTACAACGCTAATTCGTGAAAAAAATATTTAATCATTTGAATAGGTACACACTAGAGCTGATGATACCCGGGTACCCGGGTACCTGCTCACTGCCCGAATAAACGGGTAATACCCGGGTACCCGGATCGCAGTACCCGGGTACGGGTACTACCCGTATTACGCGTATTACCCGTATTATCCGTATTACCCGTATTACCCGTATTACCCGTGATACCCGTATTACCCGTATTACATATTAAATACTATAATTCACATTTGTTATGTACAGAATGAATGAGACATTTTTGCGATACCGTAATTAAGAAGTTAGCAAACAGAATTGTACTTACAGAATCAGCTACACTGTTTGGCGAAAAGTCGTTTGAGAAAAACGTGTTTAAAGTTTAGGTAAGTTCTAAAATAATAATTATTTAAACTTGCCATTATTTAAACTTACCATTAGTATGCTATACAGAAATAGCACTTTCTCCTCTTCGTTCTGTGAGCGCTCTTTCGCATTACGCGTTTTGGGCTGTAACTTAGCACATTTTTAGAATTTTACAATCAAATAATACTCAAAATGCGCGTAAACGATTGCACTTTCAAAGTAACGCAAAAGAAAAATCGATTTTTTGAAATCTCCAGAATATACGAGCATATTAAATAAAGCTTAGATTTAAACACGTTACAGCAGTGATTTATTTTTGTGGAAAAACACAAGCAAATTAACATTTTATGTCGAGAGACAATTTCGTTTTGAAGTAACTTTATTTCCTGCTGTTGAAAATACTCACTCGGAACTCGCCGAAGACGCCTATATTCCTAAATTGTACGATATAGTATCTCCACGTATTTTGCAATTTGCCTGCAATTCATCTTCTGTAGGAGAAGCATATCTCTACACCCAACTTTTCTTTCGTGGCATATTTATTTTTTTATGCAATCGGCACCAAAATGGGATATTAATGACTAGGCACCAAAATACTTTCTAAGGTTTTCTATATAACGAGGTGGTATTATTATTAAAACATGATCAGTTAATAATATTTAATAAAACTGTAAAACTCATTTAATAATTACTTTAAGTGTGTGGCTATTGGGGATTCTAACCGGTGATTACATCATTGAAGCCCTGTGTTTGTTAGAACCAAGCGGTAAACAACCAACAACTTAACCTGGAATTATATCCGCAACTTCAAACGCGTAAACGTCAGATGTTGTGTCATTATTTATTTGTAAACATTAGTGAAAATGGGGCATTGCCGATTGCAAAAAAATATAGTATTTACCTCAGCACTAAAGTTTTTTCTTATTACTCTTTTGGTTTATTTGCCTTGGCCCTACGGGCCTCGTCAACTAAATCCAAATCGTAATAAAACGATCCACTTTAGTGCCTTGATAAATAAATAACTATTATATCGCAAACGGTCTCACTGACCTGTCAGTTAAATCAAACGTTAAATCGTTTCTTCTAATATATTCGATATATCGTTGAAAATAAGCATATTCAATACAAGTGAAGTACACGCAATGAAAAGAATCAGGTTGCTGGCCTTAGCTGACATTCAAATTAACGTTTGGGTTAACTGACGTTTCAGTGAAATCGTTTGTGATATAAAAATAATTATGCCACGAAGGATAAGTTGGGTATGGAGATATGCTTCTCCTACAGAAGATGCATTGCAGGCAAATTGCAAAATATGTGGAGATAGTATATCGTACAATAGATCGCCATCGGCTCTAAATAAACATCTCAGGCAGAGACATAAATTATCTGCTCCAATTGTTACAGATAACAGGTTTGTGCAGAAATAATCATTTCGTTCCCTAATCTCGAGAGCATAATACTAATCTTACTGTTTTTTTTTTTTTCATTAGTTTAGAAGTTGCATTATCAAAAGAAAATGATGAATTGTCAAACGCATCTACGTCACACTCGGCTGATACTAACAAAATACCTCTATGAAAACGGAAAGCGACATCAGAATCTGCATCAAAACAATGTTCTCCCTCAAGGCAGGAAAATATATCAAGAGCTCTTGCACGAATGATTGCAACATGCTAATTGCCTTTGTCATTTGCGCACAGCGATGGTTTTATAGAATTCATGAACATTGTCGAACCAGGTTACCAAGTACCATATCCACAAGCAATTCACGCACGGCTAGATTTGGCCTACGAAGAAATTACACAGCGAATTTCAACAAATATTACTAAGGCATCTTCTGTTGCGATTACAACAGACGAGTGGTCATCCAGAGCACAGGAACAATATGTGTCTGTAACAGCTCATATGATTAATTCGGAATGGACGTTGAGCAATTTTACCTTGTTTACAATGAACTTAGGTGGTCGCCCCACAGCAGATAATTTGGCTGCCGTTTTAGAGCTCGTGCAAGGAGAATGGGAACTTGGCGAAAAATTACATTCAGTGGTACACGACAACGCCAGTTCTATAAAAGCTGCTGTACGACTATTAAGTAATGTTAAACATAGCATTAATTGTGCTGCGCACACGTTGCAATTGTGCGTAAAGGACGGGTTAAATAGTGTGCCAGAATACAACGCCGTATGTACAAAAGCGGCGAGAGTAGTAGGCCATTTCAAACATTCGAATGTTGCAACCGGTGCATTGGAAAAGATGCGAGTAAAACTGGGCTTAAAGATAGGACTTCTCATACAAAGCTGCCCTACGCGTTGGGATTTGACCTACATGATGTGTGACAGATTATGTCAAAATCGCAATGCTGTATTCGGAGTACTAGCGGACAGAACATACACTAACCCTGCTACTGCGTTGAAACATGAAATTTCGGAGTATGACTGGCGCTTGATGGAAGAAATGTTGGTATTATTAAAGCCGTTGCAGATGACTACGAAGATATTTTGTAGCGACAACACAGTAACGTTATCAGCGGTGCGGCCTATTATAAAAAGCCTTATTATAAATCATTTTCAAGAGGAAATTACCGATAGCGACACCATTGAAAAATTCAAGGAAAGTATGACCACATCATTAGCTGTACGCTTCGACATGAATCCATCAAATACAGACATTATTAAACCGGAACAACTGGCGTCATTTCTTGATCCTCGATATAAAGATTTGCGTTCTGAAACAGACGAAGGATCAGAGAAGATTAGAACTCACGTTCAACAAATTATTTATGCGTCTTCTACCGCTGCAGAAGTTGGAACACGCGCTAATGAGGACGAAACGGAGCTGGATTTTATTTTATCAATTCCAACGAAATCGTCAGATCCATCGTATCAGTATAGACTCTATCTATCCGAACCACAAATCGGACACAATATGGACCCTCTGAAATGGTGGAAAACACACAAAGAAACGTATCCTGCAATCGCTGGTCTAGCGAAAAAATACTTGGGAATACCGGCGTCTTCGGCGAGTTCCGAGCGAGTATTTTCAACAGCAGGAAATATAGTTACTTCAAAACGAAGTTGTCTCTCGACAGAGAATGTTAATTTGCTTGTGTTTTTGCACAAAAATAAATCACTGCTGTAACGTGTTTAAATCTAAGCTTTATTTAAGAGGTCCGTATATTCTGGAGATTTCAAAAAATTAATTTTTCTTTTGCGTTACTTTGAAAGTGCGAACATTTACGCGTATTTTGAGTATTATCTGATGGAAAAAGTTACAGCCCAAACCCGTAATGCGAAAGAGCGCCCACTGAATGAAGAAGAGAAAGTGCTATTTATGTATAGCATACTAAAGTTAAGTTTAAATAATAGTAAGTTAAAATAATTATCATTTTAGAACTTACCTAAACTTTATACACGTTTTTCTCAAACGACTTTACGAAAAATGGTGTAGCTGATTTTGTAACAATTCTGTCTGCTAACTCTTTAATTACGGTATCACAGAAATTTCTCATTCATTCTGTATATAACAAATGTGAATTATAGTATTCAATCTGTAATACGTATTATACGGGTAATACGGGTAATACGGGTAATACGGGTAATACGGGTAATACGGGTAATTCCGGTACCCGGGTACTGCGGTCCGGGTACCCGGGTATTACCCGTTAATTCGGGTAGTAAGCGGGTACCCGGGCACTTGGGTAACTCATTACCCGGTCGGAATCATTAGCTCTAGTACACACGCTACGGCTGTCAGACTCAAACTGTAAAAATAAATGATTTTTTTATCTCTTCATTTTAATGAGTGGAAATTTGTAAACTGCTTTTTTTGTTTGTTTTTCACTTATTGTGGTCCAAGAAGACTCGTCTATGGCAAATGTAGCCCAGCGATGGTAAAAGGTTGGACACCCCTGATATTCCCATGTGCAGCTCAAACCTGTATATTTAAAATAAAATGATAGGCTAAAATGTACGAGGAGAAACTTTTAGCAGATTCTAGAAGAATGGAATAGATCGTCTGCCAGATTGTTTATGTTTTCTGTTAGGAGATTGCTTTATATCAATTAGAATAAAAGTACCACAAGAAATTGTACCAAATTGGCTGTTTAGATGCCAAGGTTCCAGAAACTAGATCAGTGTGCGAAACTTAATACAATTGTACGAATGATCGCATCTCTAATTCTATCTACATTCTACAAGATAATGCGGCTTGGTTCCTTTACTTACTTTGACAGATAACGTTGTATAGAGGTTGTCATTTTAATATATCTATATACAGGATGTTTCTAAATTGATGCAAAAGATTTTAAAGGGTGATTTTCTAGAAAAATGAAGGCAGGTCTTTCATATAATTTTTTGTTAAAAACCCCTTCCTCTCCAAGTTACAGCCCTCTAAAGTTAAAAAAAATAAAACATGTTTTTATTTTATATATCCACTATGAAAGAACTTAGTTGAATAAAATTTGACAGATGTTTCTAATAAAATGGCAATTTTTGTAATCCTAAAATGTTATTACAAGGGAGTAAAAAAATTAATTCCTAACAGGGTTGTTATATTTAAAAGACTTTGTTTTAAAACAGTGTTTTAAATATGTTTAAAAACAGCCGTCGTGTTTTAAACGGTTTTGTTTTAAACATGTTTTAAATCTTAAATTTCTTTAAAACTAGGCCATTGAAAGTCTCTTTAGCTGATCATCACTCGGCAATTCAAGTGCTCAAAGCTGCGCGTACTCTAAATACTGGTACGATGAAATTTTATGCGGATCGTACGACCATGCAACGAAATCAGTTAAAGACTTTAAATGATGAGCTTACTTTCCGAAAAAAATATAGAAATGAAGCCCCAAGTATAGTCAGTACTCGGTCAACAGAAGTTGCAAGCAACAAGCCAAAAAACTAGTTGTCTACTTTCAGAACATCGGAGGCCTCAAATCAAAAATTCGTGATTTACATCTTAAGGCTAGATGTTGTATTTATGACGTCATAATTCTTATTTAAACGTGGTTCGATGATTTCGTGTTGAATTCTGAATTGAACTTACCGAACTATAGTATGCATAGACAGGATAGAACAATCTTAACTAGTGCTAGAAGTAGAGGTGGGGGTGTCTTTATTGCTGTTAAGTCTGATCTAAATAGCATTAAATTGAACTCATCGGTAAATACCGTTTAACACTTATTTGTTAAAGTTAATGATAAATTAATACTTGGTGCTTCTTATATTCCACCTTTGTCTTCCTGTAGTATTTATGAATAACATGTAATGGCTATGGATCATATTCGTCTAGATAATACAAATTCTGATTATATTTTCTGCGAGGATTTTAACTTACCGACCGCAGTTTGGGACTTTTCGGGTTAAATTCTATTGTTTTATTTAAATACATCCCAGTGTGTTCGCGCATTTAGTGATTCTTTTAATATTAATGATTTGCGTCAAAAAATCACTATCCAAATGAACTTGGTGTATTCCTTGATTTAATATTTTCTAATTTACCTAACATTGATATTAAAACTTCCAGTGATCCATTGCCTACTAATAGTTATCATCATATATCTTATGATGTTACCATGTATTTATCTAAGTCATTTCGTCCTTTATACACTGAATATATTTATTATGATTTTAAATCAGCTGATTACAGCGCCATTAATAATTATCTTTGCAATGTTGATTGGAATCTAGTATTTCAGGAACCAAATATTAATTTAAAATTAGATAATTTCCATAACTATGTGCCTTCTAAATTTTATAAATTATCAAATTACCCAAAATGGTTTAATCATGAACTCATATATTTAGCTATATCAAAGAAAAAAGCCCATGTGGCTTTTAAAAAAAGTGGTTGTGTTACTGATTATGAAACCTTCAAAAATCTTAGATCTTCGTGTTGCAATTTAAGTGAAACACTGTATCAATTCTATATTCAGAAAACTGAAGATAACATAGAAGTGAATTCTAAATTATTTTGGACTTTCGTTAATAAGTGCAAAAACATAAAAGGTTTCCTAAATAAAATGTATCTTAATGATAAACAATACAATGCTGGTAATTCCTGTGTTGTTATTTGCTGACTATTTCTCCACTGTTTACAATGAGGACATAACTGATGCTCCATTATTTAATTATGATCATAAAATATCTAGCTCAAGTTTTAGTCTAAAAACTTCTGATATATTTAATTCAATATTGGAATTAAATGAGTCACTTAAACCTGGACCGGATGGTTTACCCCCTTATTTTTTAAAACGATGTATTTATTCCCTTACAACCCCGATTAAATCATTATTCAATAAATCTAATAATACTAGATTGTTTCCAACTTTTTGGAAACATTCTTACATTAACCCTATTTTCAAGGAGAGATGTAGGAAAGATATCCAAAATTATGGGGGTGTTTCCATCTAGTCCACAATTCCTAAAATGCTAGATAAACTAATTTCCGATGAACTCATTTGGGGCTGCAAGAATATTATTTGTAATGAACAACATGGATTTTTAAAGGGCAGGTCTACGACATCTAATTTGCTTTCCTACCAGATGTATCCGTTGAATGCTTTGGAAAGGAGACGTTGATTCTGTTTACACTGATTTTTCCAAAGCCTTCGATCGTGGTAGTCACTCTGTTCTTTTAAATAAACTTAAAGGCTTAGGATTTAGTGATCTTGTGACAACATGGTTTGCAAGCTATTTACATGAACGTAAACAGTTCGTTAAGATTGATAACTTTATCTCAAGAGCAATCAACGTTACATCTGGTGTGCCCCAGGGCTCATATTGTGGGCCAATCCTGTTCTTAATCTTTATAAATGACATTGGGAGTTATACCAATGATAGTAAATTTCTGATGTTTGCCGATGATGTTAAAATATTTAAAGTAATTGAGAGGAGCTCCGATCATACGCTATTACAATCAGATTAACATGGTTTAGCAAATTGGTGTGTATGTAATCATCTTCAGCTTAACCTAAAAAAATGTATGTCTATTTCATGTTCTCGCTATAACAATAATATCAAGTTTGAGTGTTCAATTAATGATAATAAATGGCCTCTGGTTAAAACAGTGCGCGATTTGAGTATATTATTCGATTTGTGCTAGAATTTTGTTACCCATTTAAATAATATTTTTAGTAAGGCTCTTTATATGCTCGGTTTCATTGATAAATTTTCAAAACAATTTAGCTTGGATACGTTCAAAACCCTTTACATTAGTTTAGTGAGGCCACATTTGGAATATTGTTCTGTTATCTGGTCTCCTTACCACAACTGTAATAGTGAAATCGTTGAAAAAGTTAAGAATAGGTTTTTGCTACTTGTTTTATTTAAAATGGGGATCGCACGCATTGACTATAGCCGGTCACATATATTAGATTGTCTGAATTTAAAATCTTTACAATATGGAAGAATATCACTAGACTTGTTCTATGGGTTTAAACTGATCAATGGGCATATCAATTGCGGTTTTTTATTATCGTTGTTGAACTTTATTTTTTTTTGATAACTCCAGTTCGTTGTAGGCCCTTATTCCGTTTAAACTTCCATCGAACATTATATGGTTCTCATAATGCTGTGACACGTATAATGCGGTATTGTAATGTCCTTATGTTAAATTCTACTTTTTAATGTTCAATTCTACTTTTTATATTTTTAGGAATTCTTATAGTTTATTCAAACGTCGTTTACGTTTAATTAATCTTGATATTGTTAATTAGTATAGTTGCTTTTGTTATATTTTTCACACTATTTTATGTTTTATTAAATTTATATTAAGTTTATCTTAAATTACTGTTGTTAAAATATATTAGGTACAAAGGCGATTTTCGTATATTAATAAATAAATAAATAAGTAAATAAAACATGTTTTAAACGTTAAATTTGTTTAAAACGTTTCTTTTGTTGTATTAAATTTGCTAAATTATATTTTATACTACTTTAATATGATTTTTTGTTTACACTTTTAAATGTTAACTAAATTGTTGAAGATATTTCAAATTACATTATTAAACTTAACATTCTATTACAATAAAATATCACAACTGTGTGTACATTAATTTGATTTTTAAATACAGTAATACTGTAAATTTTACGATATTCGTTACTTTTTTAAAAGATTTCAATTTGAATCTTTAAACGAAGGTTTTACACTCCCAGACTAAGCACGAAGTAAAGTTTCCAGTTTAGAAAGGCCTGAAAATTTGGATTAGCCACGTAGTGAAGCGGAGCGGCCAATCCAAATTAGGCTTTTCTAAACTCGAAATTTTACTCCATGCGCCACACGTATAAAACACTGAAATATCGTAATGTGTAAAATATACGGCTTTAGCTATCTAATATGTAGATGTGAAAAAAACGTAAGTCAAATTCTGCGCTAGACAAATTGTTTAAAACAGTGATTATAGGCAACCCAACAATTCTAATGTATATTAGGTTGCCTATAATTTGTTGTTGTATGTTTGTGTTTTTTTAACTTCACTGTAAATCAGTGTTTTTAAGCATAGCGCATGAAGTAAAATTTCGAGTTTAGAATCGCCTAATTTACATACATAGGCATATTTGACATAATTCCGAGATTGATTATTGTTTGTTAAAAAAAATTAAGTAAGCTGATGTCAAATGAAGTAATACTATTTTCTCAAATTTCAAGAGAGTTTTATACGTATGGACTAAAGACATGTTGCTCAACTAAATAAGACTTTATTAAAAGAATAGTATTTTCTGTAACTTGGAGAGGAACAAAAAATTGTATGAAAGACCTCCCTTTATTTTTGCTGAAAAATCACCCATTAAAATCTGTATAACAGCCTTTTATGTATTTAATATTCAGAGGGGGATACTTTGGATAAGTTTTGGCAATCTTTTATATTTCGTATCTTACAAAGGGCTCGTTCAATTATTTAATTAGGTTAAGATTTATGTTGAGCTTGATGTATGAAAAGACGTTTTGTATGTTAACCGAGTTTTTAATCATAAATACTCGTAATGCCAGAAAAAGGTGGGGTAATGGACTCGTTAGTTTTTATTTCAAGGAATGGTAAAATGGTCGGAACAAAGAACGGATGTAAGTAAATGGGGTGTGGGATATGGGTAAAGCGAGAGAATAACGACACCTTAGAAGGTTTCTAGCAAGTTACAAAGAAACTAAATGCACTACAGACATCAACATATGAGAAAAATAAAGACACACATCTGTCACTCAAAATATTATTGTTTAAAAGAAGAAATAATACAACTTAAAAATCTATATAACTGAAACATAAACACATTGCATTTTTGGCATTTCGAGTCCGTTAGAGACCTCGGAGTACTATTTGATAAAGAACTATCATTTAATCGTCATTATCATGCATTGCAGTCTAAATCGATGAAAATGTTAGGATTTGTTAGAAGAGTAAGTAAACCATTTCGTGACATTGGTACGATCACTAAATTGTATGAAGCGTAATAATAATGATAATAATAATAATAATAATAATAATAATAATAAAAGCTTTATTCACGTATGCCACATAACGCAATGATACAATACATTGTATATGATAAATGTGAAGCGTCAAAATAACATCAAAATAAATTTTGGATAGTAACTATGTACTATTTTGCCATTGATAAAAATTAAAATTTAAAGTCATTACGTGAATATACAACTCTATTTAGTAACATGTTTTTTATGATTTTTTTAAATTGTGGAAAACCTAGATTTTTAGTGTCATTATCTAATAAATTATAGAACTTTTTAATGTATTTTCCAATTTGCAGGTCACGTTGTCTTGTTTTATAATTATGATTTTCACTATGGGCAGAGAATTGACTTAAATTAGATTTAATGTAGCAAACCATTTTATAAATTGCTGGAAACGATAATATTTTATTAGATATGAAGGTATTTTTACATGATTCTGATTTATTTAAATTCAATATTTTTCTGATAATTTTCTTTTAGGCTATAAATACTTTATTTAAGTCAGCACTCCTTCCCCATGCTAGGATATTGAATGACATATGGGAATAGGCCATAGCATAGTAGATAGATAATAGAGTATCAATATCTGTTTGTTTTTTAATTTGGAAAATCCCATAGTGTGCTTCACTTAGCCTTTTACATACATGGTCTATTTGATTTTTCCACGATAGGCTATGATCCACCTAAATACCTAAATATTTTCAGCAATCGCTCATAATATATTCCACGCCATCAACGTTGATGTTAAAGTTAGCAGGTACTTGCTTTCTTTTGCTTACATGCATATACATGGTCTTTGCGGAGTTAAGCATCAGTTTATTACGGTTACACCATGAGTTTATTTCAATTATTATCTTTTCAATATCTACTTTCAGATCAGTTAGATTATCAGATGACACTATGACAGCAGTGTCGTCCGCAAAGAGTGAAATATTGCTTTAAACGTAATTTTGTAGATCATTAATGAAAAAAACCGACCCTTGGGGTACCCCATAATATATATTTTTAACTAATGACTTTCGGCGGTTGACTTCAACATAAAAACTCCTTTTGGTTAAGTATGATAATAACCAGTTCGATATGTGACCTCTGAATCTGTATACATTTAGTTTTTTTTTTAATAGTATGCCTGGGCCAACGCTATCAAATGCACGTGTTGAGTCAAAAAGCAAAACAACTACCAACTTACCTTTATCTATTTCCGTTATAATATGGCCAACAAGTGAACAGAGTGCAGTCTCAACTGAGTTTTGAGGCATGAAACCATGCTGATTTTCATTTATTATTTTATTTTGTTCTAGGTATATATATATACATTTTATTAAATATTAGTTTTTCAAGTATTTTTGAAAGAAGAGACAGCATATATAGCGATCTGTAGTTAGTAGTATATTCATTAAAAACTGGTAATATATGCCCTATTTTAAGACACAGTGGAAACACTCCAGTACTAATTAATTAATTAAAAAGATGTTCTAAGTGAGGGAGCAAAACCATGATAATTGATCTTATATTTTTTAAAGGAATGCCATCGGGTCCATGAGCATATTTTTAAACCCGTGAACAACATTGAAGATGTCACATTCTATTATAGGTGTACAGTAAAATGTTTTAGACATAGGTTTTTCGATATAGTACAGTTTTATGATTGTTTATTATTAAATGCATTGCCCAGTAGTTCTGGAAAAATGGTGGAAAAATAACGTGCGAAGCACTCAGAAACTTCAGTAGGATTATTAATTTTTCTGTCTTTTACTATGAGCAATTGAGGAATTTTATGTTTAGTTTTGCGACCTAAGTAGAAATTTATTATTTCCCATGTTGTTTTTGTAATATTCGATGAGTTGTTTATTTTGTTAGAATAGTATCTTTTTTTTAATCTAGAATTTCATTTTTTTGTTCTCTTTTTAAGTTTATATTTGTTAATGCCCGGTATTATAAAACGTTTTATTCCGTAAATAAAATTTACTTTAGCAATACATGAATTTATTTTAAAGATATCGGTATTATAAACACAAAATAACTATATTTGGGTAATAAATTTCCTTAGTAAATTATTTGTTTGTTTTTATACCACGTTAATTTTATTCTCTAAATAATTTGGCAGTTAAAAGTCAAAAGTGTATTATATTATTATAATAACATTAGATTCTACTACTTGTATTTATTAATTTCATTACGGTTATCATGTCTACCATAACATCCATGTCAGATTCAAGTTCGCTTATAGTATCTCTCCTGACAGTGATTAATTTGAACCACAAGAAATTCTAAGGCGTCGAAGACCTAGAGTTTTTCAAGTCAGAAGCAACCCGTTGACCTAACCAGGAATTTTTATACATATGCATACGCTTGTTTTAAATTAGTTCCATTTAAAGCTATAACGAGTGCTTTTCACTCCCAGATTAAGCATGAAGTAAAATTTCGAGTTTAAAAAAGCCTGAAAATTTGGTTTGGTAGCGTAGCGCGAAGCTTTCTTTTCCGGCTTTTCTAAACTCGAAATTTTACTTCATGCTTAGCCTGGGAGTAGAAAACACTCGTTTAAATCTTTTATAATTTCTAATATGCTTTCTTATTCTTGTTCTGTGTAATTCTTACCAATTTCACGGTTATTCTCCACAATTATAAGAAATTATACTAAATTTCCAATTTGATTAACAATTCAATTTGAAAAATTGACAATTCAAATTTAAAAATTGGTGGTTTTATTTATCGCCACAATGAAAATGTATAATTGCGTTCGGTAATCTACTGAATAAATAATTTATTTCTAGAATTGCTATTTATTCAGTAGGTTTGCTTTATAATACGCAATTTAACTTTCCCATTAGTTTACTTCGTCAATAAATTTACCTAATGATTTATTAATCGTTTATAATACTGGGCATAAGAGTGTCATTTGTTTGTTTAGTTAGTCAAGATAGGTTTCTAGGACCATTGCTACTATTTTTTATTCGATTGGTAATCCATTGATTGTTGTTTTTGTTTCGTAATTTTAAATGTACCAACGGACAACAGGCATCTAAAGAATGTGATAGACAATCCAAAGTAAAACTAAATTTACAATTTATATCTGGTTTCTGATACAAGAGATTCCAATCCACAAGTTGTAAATGGTGGTTTAAAACAGATACATTGAAATCGTTTAACAGTCTCCGATATACTTGTGTTTTATGATTAATGTATTTACTATTTACTATTGCTACAAGACACAGGTGGTCACCAATATTTACAATGAGATTTTCAATTTTCATCTGATTTAGGTCAAAATTAGTTGCAATATAATCAATACATGATACAGATGTATGGCCATTAACATTTGTTACCGAGGATTATTTTAATCTTCGGCAACAAGAATTGTAACTATTATTTACAATTCTTCTCATATTTACAATGAGTTCGCACCCGGCACTTAACTAATTGCCAAATTAGGATTATCTCCCGCGGTTCGGACCGTGCTCGGGCCACCATCTACCTGGGCAGGTGTGGCGGATTGCCCCTCGGGTTTTTCGAAATCGGCAATTAAGGGAGCGGACTAATGACCACCGTTCCAATTTGAAAGAAGAAAGATTATAAATTTCTATACTTCTTTCAAATTGCAGCTTAACGGTTGTTTGGATTTAAGAGTTCGCTAAAAGTAATTATCTTGTATGCTATAATTGCTTACTAGCGAATTTTTTACCAACGGTCACGTAGTCCTCAAACCCTTCCTCTTCCACGCCAATTTTCGGGGTATAAATATCGGGGGACGGCATCCAGAAAGGCAGTCCACTCTTGTGCTGTACAGGGGACAGCGTGTGGATTCGAGAGGAACTTCTGTTCCTCGACTCTTCTCTCTGAGCCAGGAAGTTCTGACCGACGCCGACGCCAGACATCTTAGCCGTCGTTCCTGCCGCCAGAGGAAGAATCCAACAACAGGAAACAACCGACGCCGACGTTAGCCGTCGTTCCTGTTCTTGGATACCGACGCCGAGAGCCCGATTGCCAGCGCAGTCGCCTCGACGCCACAACGATGCTTCAGTGTAGTGTTCGTTGCTTCCGCCGGATAAAGGCCAGGCCAGCAACCCACCGACGCCAGGAAACTTTGCCCGACGCCACTATGAGCATAGTGTTTGTTGCTGCCTCCGGATTCAGCCAGACGCACCACCCCACCGACGCCGTCTCACACCGAGACGCCATCTTGCTACTTGGACGCCGCCTCCCTCCAGAAGCCACCACTAGCCAGACGCCACCGCTGGGCTAGTAGAAATCCCGATCGCGACGCCGACGCCATACCAAGTCTGCCCTGTTACTCGTGCACTATTTCTCTTATTCTTATTCTGTTTGTTGATTTAATGTTATATTTGTTTTGTTTTGTTTAAAATAAATAATTTAAAACAGCATGTGTTTCAAAAGTTAGTTGCTCGTCTCTCTTTAACTCAACCAACCTGAGCTAGTTGCTAATCAGCGTGGGGTACCTTCCTTCCTGTTGACACATTTGTAAATATTCTTGTGGGTTGTCTACTAGTTATTTTGATCCCATAGGACAGTAACTCATTGTTAAGATATTTAAAAGTATAAATATTACTTTTCGGATCAATGTTTAAATCACCATACAAAAATATTTCACAATTTTTACATACTGAATTGTTTGATAAAGTATTAGTTTTATCAAAGAAAATATCAGTACAGCCTTGAGGTGATCGAAATATGCTTAGAATTATAATATTTAAATCACCTAAAGTAAGGTTTATACCGCAGAATTCAATTGACAGTCCCCAGTGTAATTCTTTGTATTCATAATTTTCTTTCAAATAAATTGCAACGCCTCCATGGATATGCTGATGTCTAGAGAATTGGCTTGCAAGGCGATAACCCTCTCTCGATGGCATTTGTGTACTGTTGGGAAACCAATGTTCAGATATACACATATCAATCTGTTCCTGTAATAAGAATAAGTCTATTAATGGAAGTTTATTTAGTAATGATTAAACAATCAATTTTTGAAATTATTTTGACATTCCACTAATATTGGTGACGTCACTTTTTTTTGGTAAGATGTTGAAGTCGCGATATAAAAGCGATAGAATGTAAACACATTCAGGCCACGTATTCGGTTGCTTCACAATATAGCTTCAGAATTGAGCACTGATAATTTGAAGGAGGAGTACTCTTCAGGTCTCTTAGATGTCATCTGTTCACATAACGAATCACTGATGTTTATTAATAATAATAATAGTATTTATTTTCAGTGTAAAAAATGACATAACTAAATGAATACTACATTAATGCATATACAACAGAGACATGGAAATACGTCAAAATAGGAATCCTAAAGTTAAGCGGTACATTTGTGGTTTAGATAAACGTCCACATTATATGGCTCCAAAGTGCATAGTAGTTCATACAACTTCTTTCTAATTTGGTTGTGATTATTTTCATTTTTTATGTATTCTGGTAGGTTGTTATAAAATTTAATACAGTTGTATAGGGGACCTTTTTCTAACAATGTAAGTCGGTGGGATATAAATATATATATAAATATATATATATATATATATATATATATATATATATATATATATATATATATATATGTTTATATATATATATATATGTATATATATATATATATATATACTGCCTTTCAAAAAAATCAGAACACAAAGTATTTAATGGACGATTTTAATGAAATTTACAGAATTTGATCATGTAAATGAACTGCATCGATGTTAAAAAAATCAATTGTTTTAGTTACTATTTAATGGTATTTTTCCATGATTTCACCATTATGAAGAGCTGCTGATTTTTTAATGTAATTGCTTCTCATATCCAAGTAGCCTCTGAGTAGTTTGACGTTTCAGTTTGTAAAACATAAAAATATGCCCCGTGTTCGTCGGCGTGCACAATATCATCATCTAAGTGAATTTGAAAGGGGTCGCATTATTGGAATGCGAGATCGGTGATCGTACGCTGCTGGTCTAGATGGTCCGAAGGGACAGATTTACAACGTCGCGGGCATTGGGAAATGACTGGTTTGCTCTAAATGGCCAAAGAGTATCCATGGCTACTGTTTACAGAAGAATCCGCAGTTTTGGTATAAGATCTTACCGTCCACAATTGTGTCTACCTCTTACTCCGCAGCATCGTAGAGCAAGACTTGATTGGTGCAGGGAAAGACAACATTGGACCCATGAGTGGAATAACATTATCTTCAGCGATGAGTCTCGGTTCTGTTTATGGGCTCATGATGGTCGCAGAAGAGTGAGACGTCGACGCGGTGAACGCAGAATTTTACAATTTGCTGTTGAAAGACATACGGCTCTTACACAGGGAGTTATGGTTTGGGGGGCGATAGCATATGGTAGTCGGTCTCCTCTAGTTTTTTTAAAAGCAAGTCTTAACGCGATTCGGTATATTGACAACATTTTACGGCCAGTGTTAGTGCCCTATGTAAATGGCTTGCAGAACCCCATTTTTCAGCAAGATAATGCTCGACCTCACACAGCGGCCATTACAAGACAGTTTTTTGATAGTGCCGAAATCAATTTGTTACCTTGGCCATCTCGTTCTCCAGATCTATCGCCAATAGAACATGTTTGGGATATGATAGGTGTTAGAATAAGTAACTTACAGCGCCCCGCTAACACTGTAATGGAACTTAGAGGTCAAATTATCGAAGTTTGGAATAAAATACCCCAAGTCGATATTGACAGCCTGATTTCTAGCATGCCTCGACGTGTTAATGAGTGTTTGGGAAATCGTGGAGGCCCAACACATTATTCATTTTTATTCATTTGTTTTTTTCATCATCATCGATGCAGTTCGTTTACATGATCAAATTGTGTAAACTTTATTAAAATCGTGCAATAAATACTTGGTGTTCTGATTTTTTTGAAAGGCAGTATATATATATAATATATATATATATATATATATATATATATATATATATATATATGCATCACCGTGTCTTGTATTGTGACGACTATTTAGAGTATATGTTGAAAATAAATGTTTGTTTTTGGTTATAGTCAGTAACCAATTTTGTGAAAACCCATTTACAGCTGTCACGCTGTTTCATTTTACAGATTATTCGAATGGCACGCTTTTGAGCTTTGAAAATAATGTCGTTATGAACACTGTTACCCCAAAATATGACTCCATATTTTAGATGCAAATAAAAGTTCGCAAAATAGAATACTTTAGATATCGCCATGTTCGTGATTTTTGTTAAAATGTTTAGCCCATAGCAGCTTTTGTAAAGTTTTGAAGCCAGCATATTTACATGTTTGTTATAGCTGAGAGTTTCATCAATCGTGATTCCGAGAAATTTCGCTGTGCTTGTGAATTGAAAAGATGTGTTATTCATTATGATGTTGTGAGGAGTTGTTACAGATTGATTCATTTTAAAAAGAATTACGCTGTTTTTTCTGAATTAAGAATTAATTTATTGTTGCGAAACCACTTACTGAGTCCTTCCATAACAGAATTGCCTATATCAGAAACTTGGTGGTGTGTTTTTCCAAGTAGTAAAATGTTGCTGTCATCTGCGTAACAAATAAGTTTAGAGTTAGGGTTGATAATGTGGGATATGTCATTTAGGTAAATAACAATTAGCAGCGGACCCAGAATACTCCCCTGCGGGACAACTGTGTTAATCCCCAATACGTCAGAGATGGTTTCGTGACCACCACTACTTATTTTTACCGTTTGTGAGCGATTTTCTAAGTATGATGTGAACCACTCCCTTACAATACCCTGTACTCCATAGCGGTCTAGTTTTATAAGGAGGATAGAATGGTTTATGGTGTCGAAGGCTTTAGAGAGATCTAGTAACACACCACAAACACATTCCTTTTTATCTAAAGCAAATAGGATTGAGTTAAGGTACTGAAAAAGAGCAGTGTCAATACTTTTACCAGGAGTATACCCGTGCTTATTATCCGTGAACAAGTTATTTTTTTGGAAAAATGTTGTGAGACGTTTGGCCATAATTGATTCCAGTATTTTAGAAAAAGTGCTTAATATTGATATGGGCCTATAGTTGTTGTATTCGTCGGCATTGCCCTTTTTATATATAGGTGTTACAAGAGAGTGTTTTAGTTTGTCTGGATAGGTACCTGTTGAAAAGGAACTGTTAAAGATATCAGTAAGCGGCTCAGCAACAATATGGATCGAATGTTTGATTAATGATATTGGAGTACCATCGTAACCGTACGACTTTTTATTTTCCATAGTGACGATTGTGTTTATTAATTCTATGCTGGTGATTTGTTCTAGGAACATGGTGGTATTATGTGTAGGTATTTTACACTCATAAGTTGCGTTATGTTGGGGTAGTTTACTCTTCAATGTATTAAATGAAGTTTCTTTAAAATAATAATTAAAGTCGTTGGCTTGTTGTCTTACATTGTTAGTTTTTGGTAATACGTTTTATTTTTTGAGCTGGATAATTTATTTTCGTAGTATGAACAACGTTCATTGTGTACTAATTCCCTATACTTTACGATTTCTTCTTTTAGTAAGCATTTAAACTCGGGCATACGTTGAGAGGCAATTTCATAAATGTGCATTCGATTTTTGCAATTCATAATTTCTGTGAAGTTATATTCGAGAGTTTTCTTTTGATTCTGCTTAATTTGCTTTAGTGGAAAGTGTTTATTTGTGTACATTAGAAATATATGAATAGATTATGAGTTTTTGTTGTTGGTATCTGTTGATTCTAAAACTGGCTGAAATAATTCATTCTTCAAATCTGCTAGAAACGCACTCAACGCATGCTCAGAGTATTATCTCACTTTAGAATAGGATTAAGGTGGTTTTTATCGTTTTTTTAGATGTTGTGATATTATCTGAGCCTTATAATCTAATAAAAACGTATCAGTTAATTTAACTTTGTAATGATATAAGTAACTTTTTACTATAATGTTATCTATGCACGTTGCTGTACCATTATAATGTATGCGAGTGGGTTGATCGTTGATGCTTAACATAGTATCATATGAAGTCAACAAATGTTTAAAGTCATTCGCTTTATGGGAGTCTAACATTGTGTTTATATTAAAATCTCCAGCTATGTAATAGCGCGAATGCCTAGTTGTTACAAGATCTAATATTTGTTCAAGTTTATTTAAAAATATTACAAAGTCACATTGGGGCGGATTATAAATACAAACAGCACAAATGTTATGGGAACAATATTGAATTTCTACGCCCGCGCACTCAAAAACTTTATTTTCCGAGATTAGACGGACACGTTTTAATAAAGACACATTTGTTTCACTTTTATAGTAAATAGCAACGCCACCGTGCTCCTTGGTTTTCCGGCAAGAGAATGCTGCCAATATGTAGTTTGGAATATGGCAAAGTGTTAATTCATCTTCTGACTGCCAGTGTTCGGTTAGGCATAGGACATTGATTTTGTTTTCAGTATTAATTACATCAGTTAAAGGGGTGATACAGTTACTTAATGATTGAATGTTTTGGTAAAATAATTTAAATTGTATCGCTATGTTTGAACGTTGTTGTGTGGACTGGACTAAAAAGTTGGAGCTTCGCGGCGATGATTTGAAAAGAAAAATCGGTTTACAAATGCGTGCGTTGGCCAAAAATCTGGATTTATAATAACGCTGTCTACTTGCTCAGGCACGCCAATCTTGAATGATGAATATGTAGCATCCTCGTATTTGGGTTTTAGTCTTTGCGCGATGTATGTTAGTTGCCCTGCCTTCGATAGGTACGCCTTAATTTGCTCATCCTCATCATCGATTCAGAATTATTTCCAAATACTTTCAGTGTTTATCGATCTGATCGTATCAATCGTCGTGGAGGAGGAGTATTAATATCCGTCAACATTGAATATAATTCGGAGCTAGTTCATACCTCTAATTGTGACAACACTGAATTGGTAATTGTAAAGATAACAGCAAACCATCCGACAATCTTCTTAGCTTGTGTCTATATTCCACCTGCTTCACCCGTTACTGAGTATGAAGGTGTATTTGAAATATTGGAACAAAAAATATACCTACAGGATCCTGTTTTGATTTTAGGAGACTTCAAGTTACCTAATTTGTATTTATTTCAGTTTAATAACCTAGGTTTAAACCAACAACTTGAAACCTACAATAACTTCATGCAATTTAATAATCTGTCGCAGAATAATTCTGTACTGAATGTCAGTAATAGATTCCTTGATGTTGTTATTGCAGGTTCCAGTTTAAATTGTAATGTGGTTAAAGATGATGGTTTAGTTGGGACAGATTTGTATCATCCGGCACTGCTCTGTAATATAAAACTATCAACAGTTAACTTGGCCAAAATCGAGTGTAATTCCTCGTTCACATCATACGATTTTACTAAAGCTGACCTGAGAACACTGTATAATGAAATTCCTTTGATCAACTGGAATGATTTTGCTAAACTAAGGGAGTCTAATGAGGCGTGCAACAAATTTTATAGTATTCTGAACGATGTGTTCTTGAAATATGTTCCCACACGCTCTAATAAGCGTAAAAATAAAAAATATCTACCATGGTTTAGTAAATCATTAAAACAACTTGTAAAAAGTAGATAATTGGCAGTAAAAACGTATCGGAGACACAAATACGCGTATTTAAAAGTAAGAATAGACAAGATAAAAAAGGAAATTAGGAACTTAATTAAATCTAACCATACCGAATATATATGTGCAATGGAAAATAATATTCTAAATGAACCCAAAAAAACATTTGCTTATTTTAACGCGAAAAAATTATCTACTCGAATACCTGGTAAAATGTATTATAATAGAAGTTTTGTTGATAATCCAAAGGATATCGTTGAATGTTTTGCAAATAATTTTAAAAATGTATTTAAAAAACACCGTTCCAAGTATATAGAACAAATTAACTTAAATTACCCTGTGTGTAATATTAATAACATACAGGATGATGATATTTTGCTTGCAGTTCGTGATTTGAAAGGGAATAGCACTGCAGGGGAAGATGGAATTCCAGCTTATATAGTCAAAGACTGTGTTCATTGTTTGTTAGAACCCCTTCTACATTTATACAACTTAATTATCCGTACTAGCATTATTCCCGAAAAATGAAAAATTGGCAGAGTAACTCCTATTTTAAAAAATGGAGACAAATCAGATGTTTCTTATTATCGACCCACCACTGTCATTATTAATTTTTCAAAATTATTTGAAAATATTGTGAGCTAAATATTATATAATCACGTTAGTTCATTTATAACAACTCGTCAGCATGGATTTGTAAAGAAATGATCAATTGTATCAAATTTGCTAAATTTTTCTGAATATATTTCGCAAAACCTTGATTAGCGTAAACAGGACACTAAATATATGGATTTTGCGAAAGTGTTTGATACAATTGATCATGGCGTTATAGCCTGTAAACTTGCCAGGTATGGTTTTACAAATCAAGTAGTGTCAATGATCCGTTCATATCTTTGGGGTAGGCAGCAGTTTGTTCAATACATGGGCCATTGTTCAACTAAATATATTGCTTTCAGTGGTGTACCGCAGGGATCAAACTTGGGCCCGCTATTATTTATTATTTTTATAAATGATATAGTTGATAATATTCAGAGCAGAGTGTTGTTGTATGCCGATGATATGAAGATATTTAAAGCTATCGATTCTGAGCAAGATTGCTATTTACTACAGAATGATATTACACTTATTGACATATGGTGCAAGAGTAATGGTTTATTTTAAAATTTGTCTAAATGTAAATGTGTTTCTTTTACTAGGAAAAGAAATATTGTCACATTTAATTACGGTTTGACTGGAGTTATTTTTGAGCGAAGCAATTCAATTCGAGACTTAGGCATTACTTTTGATGGAGGGTTAACTTTTGTAGAACACATCAATTATATATGCAACAAAAGCTATAAAATGCTGGGATTTCTTCATCGAACGTGCAAAGATTTTAATAACATTGAAGTAATAAAGAAACTGTATTTTTCCTATGTCCGCTCAACCATTGAATTTGCTTCTGTAATTTTGTCTCCTCATTACAATGTTCATATAAACAAAATTGAAAAAATTCAGAAAAAGTTCTTAAAATTAATGTATTTTAAAATGAATAAGGAATATCCATCAATATATAATATATGAAGAACTTCTAAGAATATTTAACCTAAAATCTTTGCGCAGTCAACGATATAATGCAGGCGTTTTATTTTTGCATGGCGTTATTAATAACACTATTGATGATCCGAATATTCTGTCAAAGATTAATTTAAAAGTGCGATTCTTTTCGCAATCTACAACAAGTTAGTCTTACAAAGACTATATGAAACACTCATTGAAACAACTACTTCCCGGGCTAATACCCCGACGGACATTGAATTATAGAACAAGTGATTGCTGTTACATACAGTAACCTACTGCAAATGTAACAATTTGGGTCAAATTATTCAGGCCATCTATAGACGCGTTTCGAGATTTATCTCTCATCAGTATAGCTTTGCCATTCCCTCTAAACAATTTGACACCTTAGACTGGCGGTCACGTTACCGCTCAAACATAAGTAAAAATGAAATGAACACGGGGAACGGTTTCATCAAGACATCTCTAAGTTCGAGAGGAGATTTTCGGGGAAGTGGAATGCGAGCATGTTAGCAGAGTACTGCTGGTTTTTGATATGAGAAACTTCTACCTCAGGGTACAAAAGGAAAGCAAGCACCAAATGAAGGTACTTATCTTAGTTATTTATTATTCTTTACATTTATTATTTTACATTTATTATTTAACTTTTTATTTATTATTCTTTACAACTAAAATCCTTTTCATCCCTCCAATGGATGGAAAACGGGGGGAGTATTGAGAGCGCCAGCGTGGTACAGTGAATCTTCCGAACTGTTGCTATATATTTTTATTATTGTTGCTATATATTTTTATTATTGGTGCTATATATTGTTGCAATATATTTTTATTATTTGGGGGTGTTTAGGGGAGGATGAGGGGGAATGGAAGCTGGAATATGTAGAAAATAAGTGAAAAAACTGCGAAAAAAACGGAAAAAATTGATCATTTTTAATGATTTTTTTACAATTTAATGGGGCAAATCCCCCCCCAAATCTACCTCCTTGCTACAAATGTTCATGTTTTGGAACTTTTCACCTCTCTAGCCCCTCAGAAGAAATGTAAAGGCCTAAATAATTCTTTTCATCCCTCCAAATTATCGAAAAGTGATAAAAATAGGTGGGGGGCCTCCCCCGAAAACAGTGGGTGATGGGGGAAAACGGATTCAGGAGGTCATTTTACATAAGAATCAGGAGAAATGGTGTCAGGACTCGAAAAAAAAATTTTTTTGCAGACCAGTGTATGTAGTGATATTTCTCATTTCAAACGCCAAGAACATCACTTATTAATGCTTTAACTAAACTGGCATGAAAAATATATTTATATTATCTATATAAGACTTTCCTTTTTGTTAAAATTATCTGTGTAATTATTTAATTATTTGTTTAAAATTTAGATTATAGTATCTAGTTGTATAACTATTGCTTATATTTACTTTATAGAACTGTTGTTCATACTTTTTGTTTCTCTTAACTTTCCCTGAGGGGCGCGCAGCGACCCGAGACAAATTTTGAATATAATTTTTTTTATATATAAATGTATATATATACATATATATATATATATATATATATATATATATATATATATATATATATATATATATATATATATATATTTATATTATATATGTATTTATGTATATTCCATCAAAATAAACAATCATGAAGTGGACTGTACCTATACTATATATATATATATATATATATATATATATATATATATATATATATATATATATATATATATATATATATATATATATATATATATATATATATATATATATATAGTATAGGTACAGTCCACTTCATGATTGTTTATTTTGATGGAATATACATAAATACAAGTCTATAGTTTAACATCTCAATTGTTTGCAGTTATTTGTACTTAAAAATAGATTACATCAAGTTGGACGCGCCGTCAATGTATTTTGGGAGGACGTGAATACAAACAATGGTATCCATTATCGCAAGTGCGTAGCTACTCCGCAACACATTAAAGCACAATTGATAACGTCTTTACAAGTGTATCTAATATTAAATACAGACGCCACCTCCACCGAAGCGCGAATTAGAATACATTCGGTTCGATGAATAAGCAAGCGTACAAGTCGATCCGACGCGACGCACGCGTGCATCGGAAAAGCGCCGCAACGCTCTCCCAGGTAGGCAACTCAAATATCCACAACCACCTGCTGGATACACTCCCACATTTTATCACAGGAGAGACACACGTTCTCGCAATCGATTACAAAACCAAATTTATTTTAATGAATTGGAGTATCCATGTAAATAAAAATTAATCGTTTATATGGGGGTATTGTTGGTGATGAGGATTGTCCTTTGTTTGCTAATTAGTTTTATTGTTTTTTGCGGGATCGTGCATGTACATATTAATTTATTGATTTAGATAATGCATGCTTTTAATTATGAAATTGTGCGTATTGAGATGGGGGGTTTAAAAAAGGGGGTTGGACACGCCTTTTTCGTGCATAAAGAGGCCCATGCGGTTGTTGATGCGGATGCTGCATGCGTCCAAGATCGGAATTGGGGTTTGTTTTGTTTTGATTTTGGGCCCCCTATTTCGGTCTCGGCGTGTATGTGGTGTCTGTGCCCATCATGCTCACTCCTTAGTGAAACATACCGCACACTTGATGTCCCTGTTGGTGGAGAGCCTTCTATGGAAGGACTTGGCCGGTTCCTGTTCCTGCTCGCTCTCCTCCTCCTCCTCTTCAGACGATTCCTCTTCGACGGGAGAAATCGTCCCGAACATGCGATCACTGCTCTTGCCGCCCGACGCCATACTGCTGCCCAAAAGCCCAAAACTATTATAACGCAGACATGTTTATTGTCAGCCGCTGCCACCGCCGCCGTACGCGCTTTATTTATAAACACCCCCGCTTTCGGCTTTTCTGCTCTACTCTGCCGGCTACGCTATGCGGGTCGGCGCCAGATGGCGCGCTCTCTAGGTCAACGCCACCGGACTGGGATTGTGGTGGGATGCGATGTTAAAAGTGGGATACGGTGGGATGCCACGGGAGAGTGCACCTGGACTACAAAGCCCCTCTACAATCTCTATCTATACAGCCCGTGTTTATTGACTAAATGCATTCTTTCGCGCTATCAACAGTTACCCTGGGAACGTTCACTATCCAATCGTAAATCGTACAGAAAGTTTCATATTTTGTACAATTTATACAAGTTGTTCCGTTAATGTGTGGAAATGGCTTAATCAAAAATTCCTGGGATCAAAATATGATGATTTAACATAACTTATCTATATCCGAAAGTTTATAGTTAAGCCGGAATTAGTGTTCAAAGTTCAAAAAAATATTATTAATTTTATTTATAACAATTGAACGCTATATTCGATCCGAATAAAATTTATTATGGTTGATTATCATAATATAATAAATCATTTCAGTTATTATGATCATCATTAATTGACAAGAAGTATAAAAACAGTAGTACCACAACATAAAAACTAAAATATGTTTTTATTGGCGCACCTTATAAATATTTTAAAAATACATCTTGAAATTTTAGTTCATTTAAAAGCTTTTTTGTCTCTCAATAATGTTTGATATTTTCTATCTATCTATCTACCTATCCTTTATTGGTGCATTAACATAATGTTTTACACAAGTCATTACATGTAATAATAATAGTAATAATCAAAAATTAAATAAATTTAAAACACATACACAAATATACACACTTAATTAGTGTTACTATATCGGTATAATGATTAGTTGTCAACACAAAACTAATTGATCTTGCAAACAGAACTATTAAAATAATATTTGTATAAAATTACAATAATACTTACAATAAAAATTATACAAAACAACAATTTAAAAAATAAATGTATAATTAAACTGAGTAATAAATATAATTCAAAACAGCATAAAATAAGACAAACGACAAATTAAAAGTTAAATGTTTAAATAAAATAATAACTAAATATAATTTAAAAAATGTTGCAACAGAAAAACACTTCAAACAAGACGAATTAAAAGTTCAATGTATAAAGAAAATAAAATAATAAATAAATATATTAAAAAAAGTCAAAAAAAGTAAAACAGTTGAAAAAGTTGTCAAATAAAAATACTAACAATTAAAACTAATGTAAACAAACATTGAATTAAAAGCTTTAATAATTAAAATAAAATAATATATAATTACAAAATTATGATCAAAAATAATATAGAATGCAAAAAAAGTATTATAATAACCTTTATTCCCAACAGATAAATCCAATTACAGGGAAAAATTACATAAAAAATAAAGTAAGTATTTTTACAAACTAACGTTAAACATTCAAAAGTTACAAAATGAAGATTACAAAAAATATAAACTAACTAAAAAAACATATAAAATTAAAAGATTGAAGATTGCAGAAAATATATGCAGACTTAAAAACTGAAAAAAAACAAAGATATACAGATAGAATTAAACAATATAACCAAGAATCGTTTTAACTGATAGAGAAAACAACAATAATAATAATAAATTAGAGCATAATATATGTATGTAGTTATTTATTTATTTATTTATATTTGCGACTAAGCGGAGATACACAATAGAAGTTCACGCAGGCTACTGGCAAAAATATCAAAGCCGGATTGGATATAGTTGTTATATAATCGCATCATAGTATTGATAGGCGAGTTATAATATAGGTTTGTCTTACTGCGACTACACTGAAACAATAGAGGCCCGCGATTGGTAACTCTAGGCACGAATATATTTATTAAGGCCAATAGATTCTGGTTTTTTTTTTTTTTTTTTTTTCGGGAGAGAGGAGGAAAATGCATTATGCATACCTTCTGTTATCCCACCCACGTATGGGAAGGATACCAGTAGGTTATGTCCGACTCTCACGGACTAAAAACCCCCTCTTATAGGTCAAATTCGAAATGGAATTTTTACTACTTTGTAGTGATGTTGGTGTGTTTAGTGACTTTGGATAGGTGACTGTTATTATTACTCAAAATGAGTAGCATTTATTGGTGGCGAGTGGGTGGGGTATACTTTTTAAAAAAGGGTCAGAATCATTACTGAAACATTTTTAAAAAATTAATTGGTAACGTCCAGTTGTAGTGGCCGTTTTTTCCTAGTTCTGAAGTTTTCAGGAACTTCAAGGGTATCTTTTAAAAGGGAGACGTCGAATTTAGAGGAATGTGCAATTGCCAATTGACGGATAAAATCCTGTAATTTCGGTACTTTCGTTTCGTTTCGGATTTGGTCGTTACTGACAAACCACGGAGCGCCTACGATCCTGCGGATCATGCGGCTCTGCGTGGCTTCCAGTCTGTTCATCTGCGTTTTCGAGATGTGTATCCATGACGGACAACCATAGGTCATTTTTGACCTAATCATTGCCTTGTAAATGTGAATTTTACTGGCGAGGAAAAGGGTGCTTTTTGTTAAAAGCAATGATTTTAAAGTCCCGAAGGCGGAATTAGCTTTAGTGATCGCAGATTGAACATGTTTTGCCCAGTTAAGGTGGTTATCCATTTGTAAACCAAGATATTTCACTTGTTTTACCCATGGAATTGGTGTGCCTCCAAAGGTGAGGTTTTCTTGTGGGGATCTATTAGATGGGGTGAAGTAAATTGCTTGGCTTTTTTCAGCATTTATAGCAATGCACCAGTCGTTTGTCCACTCTTCCAGTTGGTTAAGTGCGGTCTGGAGTTTTGGAATCATAAAGGGCAGATGTTTGCCTCGATATAGATAAGCAGTATCATCTGCATATTGGGCCGTAATTACATTGTTTAATGTTGGCAGGTCATAAACGTATATATTGAAAAGGAGCGGGGAAAGTACGGACCCCTGTGGGACGCCAGCAGTCATTTTGCGTGGCGGAGATGTGGCGTTTTCGAAACGAACCGAAAAGGTGCGGTCTTGTATGAATTCCCTGATCAGATGGATTAGATATGTGGGGTAATTAAGTGACATGAGTTTATATAACAAGCCTTCGTGCCACACTCGATCGAATGCTTTCGCAACATCGAGGAAGATGGCTAACGTGCTCTGCTTTCTGTTAAAGCCTTCGATTATGTAATCGCTGGTTCTAACAAGTTGGTGGTTGCATGAGAGGCCTTTTATGAAGCCGTGTTGCGTTTTGGGGATGATCATATGATCATTCGACCATTCATTGAGGCGGACATGGATAATTTTTTCGAATAGTTTTCCCAGTGTGCACAGAAGGGAAATAGGCCGGTGATTTTGTGGAAATTTCATGTCTTTTCCAGGCTTTGGGATTAAAATCACTATTGCGTATTTCCACGCTTTTGGAAAATAGCCTATCCTTAGGCATGCATTGAATAAGGTAGTTAGGAAAACTATTCCTTTGTTGGGGAGGTTTTTTAAGCAAGTGTAGCTTATACTATCGTGACCTGGCGCCTTTTTACTTGGCGCATATTTGATAATTTTGCGGATCTCTGCAAGAGATGTTGGTTTCGGAGTATGGGTTGGGGTTCGCTCAAGGCGATCCAATGCTTCCTCAACTTCGTCGAGTAATTCGTCACATGTTGTGAGCGGATTCGGGGAGAACTGTGACTCTAGGCTTTCCGCGAAGGATTCGGCCTTGTCCTCCGGAAGGAAGGCAAGTCCGTTTCTTCCGTGAATAACCGGAGTGGTCGTTCGATGTCTGGCTGTGAATCTCTTAGTGAGTTTCCACATTTGAGGTTTGTGTAATGATGCATCCTCGATTACTCGATTCCAGTTGGAATTTGAAAATGCCTTGATTTCTTTCTGAATTTCTGCTTGGAGTTTATTGAGGTTTGTTTTCATTTGCGGGCAACGGGTGTGTTGCCATTGTCTGCGGATGCGGTTTTTCTCTCGAATTTTACCGAGGATGTTATTTGGAAGTGGGCGGCTGTTTTTCGGGACAGGTTTGATTTTCGAAACCGTCTCAACCGCATCCGTGATTGAGTTGGTAAGGAAAGTAATTGCCTCATTTATCTCCTCCTTATTCCTTATTTTCGGAATAGCAGTGAGTTTTTCGAGCATTTTTTGGTTGAACTGCTGCCAGTTAACCGTGGTTATAGTTTTCTCCACTTTGGATATAGTGACATGAATATCCAGAAACACAGGATTGTGATCGGAGTGGAGTTCGGAAATTGACCAGATGTCATGGTCGCACTCGATTCGGTTTATCAGAAAGAAATCGAGAATATCGGGCCTGTAGCCTGCATGGCTATAGATAGATTCTGGTCATCAATCCTACCCTGTAATATTTTGTACAGTACACCTATGGAACCCATCGTGCGCCTCTCTTCGAGTGATTTTAAGTTAAACAACAAAAGCATATCATTGTAGCTAACTGAGTCATCAGGATAAGTATGGTTGAGTTTATAATAAAGAAACTTGACAAATATTTTCTGCGTGCCGAATTAACCGAATTAAAAACCTATGTATTGGTAAAACATTTATCGTTCAGGTTATCAAATAAGTTGAAGTTCAAATACTTTTCGCAGCTGTAAAAGGCGTTTTCTATTCGAAAATGCTTTACTTTTTGCCTAAACTCCTTAAGAGGTAAACTGTGGACATTGATAGGAAGAATATTATAAAATTTAATACCAAGATATATTAGTCCCGTCTGTGAACTGCTTAATATGCACGATGTTGGGTATATGTTTTTGCCTTGCCTAGTACACTCGAACGCAATAAAAACGCGCCACTTGAAAATTCACGTTTTTTCGTGAATATTCAAACAGCCATAACTTCGGTCGATATGGATGAAATTTGATGAATTTTTGAGTTTTTGGAACGCAAAAGTTTTCTCTTTAAGGACACATAAGTGGATATAACGAAATTTAAGCACTTCTGCATTTAAAAGTCCTACCAACAAAAAAATGTTCAGAATGTTAGAAATCATAACAGTTGAGAAGTTATACTGTGCCTAAAGAAATGGTAGCTCCACTTCAAAAAGAGCGCAAAAAATTCCATAATTTTCCTCTGAAATAAGCGAAAAATCATGTCGATCCAATGATTTGGCTCGAAGTTATGGCAGTTTTTTTAAAAAGTGTATTTTGGGGCATAACTTTGGCGTACAGGCATAACTCTGCTCGCAAACCTGTGACATTATGGGATTTAAAAAGATTGAAGTTTTCTCTTTAAGGGCATGTTAGTCAGATCTTCAAACATGCACATTTTACCCCCTTCTACCCCCTAAAGGCGATGAAACGTTTTTCACAAAAAAAAAATTGTGGCTTCGAGCAAGGGACATCCAAAATAAATTTAGTCCTTCTCCTTTATATGCGCAATTTTTGCGCACATTAAAGGAGAAGGACTGAATTTATTCTGGATGTCCCTTGCTTGAAGCCACAATTTTTTTGCGTATTGTATAAGTTAACAAAGTTAAAAGTTTTAAAGTGAAAAACGTTTCATCGCCTTTAGGGGGTGAAGGGGGGTAAAATGTGCATGTTTAAAGATCTGACTAACATGCCTCAAAGAGAAAACTTCAAGCTTTTTAAATCGCATAATGTCACAGGTTTGCGAGCAGAGTTATGCCTGTCTGCCAAAGTTATGCCCCAAAATACACTTTTTAAAAAAACTGCCATAACTTCGAGCCAAATCATTGGATCGACATGATTTTTCGCTTATTTCAAAGGAAAATTATGGAATTTTGTTGCGCTTTTTTTGAAGTAGAGCTACGATTTTTTTTGGGCACAGTATAACTTCTCAACTTTTATCATTTTTAACATTCTGAAATTTTTTTGTTGGTAGGACTTTTAAATGCAGAAATGCTTAAATTTCGTTATTTCCACTTATGTGTCCTTAAAAAAAAAAACTTAAGCGTTCCAAAAACTCAAAAATTCATCAAATTTCATCCACATCGACCGAAGTTATAGCTGTTTGAATATTCACGAAAAAAACGTGAATTTTCAAGTGACACGTTTTTTTTGCGGTCGAGTGTATTATGGTTATATATGGAATCATGCCTTCGAAATGTATTTAAATGCGACTTTATATACAAAGAGTTTTATGTAACACCGAACATTTTCATGACGATATTTTTTTTTAAGTATCCGTATGCATACGTTGCGCATTTTTCGATGCTCGGTTTATTAAAAGAATTTAATTTGAGGCTTTAAGCGAGAGTTTTCCACTCCCAGGCTAAGCATGAAGTAAAATTTCGAGTTTCTAAACTCGAAATTTTACTTCATGATTAGCCTGGGAGTGGAAAACACTCGCTCAATGCTTCAAGTTGAATTCTTTTGATAAACCTAACATCAGAAAATGTGCAACGTATGCATATGGATACTTCAAAGAAAAATTCTCGTTATGAAAATGTTCGGTGTTACATAAAACTCTCTGTTTGCTCGGTTTATCAAAAGAATTTAATCTAAAGCTTTGAGCGAGTGTTTTTCACTCCCAGGCAAAGCATGAAGTAAAATTTCGAGTTTAGAAAAGCCTAAAAATTTGGTTTGGTCGCGTAGCGCGAAGCGCGGAGCGGCCAAACCAAATTTTCAGGCTTTTCTAAACTCGAAATTTTACTTCATGCGCCACCGGTACAACACACTGACATATTACGAAGTTTAAAACACACCGCTAAACTTTACATTGAATCAGTGTTTTGTACCGGTGGCGCATGAAGTAAAACTTCGAGTTTAGAAAAGCCTGACAATTTGGTTTGGCCGCTCCGCGCTTCGCGCTACGCGACGAAACCATATTTTCAGGCTTTTCTAAACTCGAAATGTTACTTCATGCTTAGCTTGGGAGTGGAAAACACTCCCTTAAAGCTTCATATTGAATTCTTTAAATAAACCGAGCATAGAAAATGTGCAACGTATGCATATGGATACTTCAAAGAAAAATTCTCGTTATGAAAATGTTCGGTGTTACATAAAACTCTCTGTTTGCTCTGTTTATTAAAAGAATTTAATTTGAAGCTTTAAGCGAGTGTTTTCCACTCCCAGGCTAAGCATGAAGTAAAATTTCGAGTTTAGAAAAGCCTGAAAATTTGGTTTGGTCGCGTAGCGCGAAGCGCGGAGCGGCCAAACCAAATTTTCAGGCTTTTCTAAACCCGAAATTTTACTTCATGCGCCACCGGTACAAAACACTGGCATATTACGAAGTTTAAAACAGACCGCTAAACTGTACATTGAATCAGTGTTGTGTACCGGTGGCGCATGAAGTAAAATTTCGAGTTTAGAAAAGCCTGAAAATTTGGTTTGGCCGCTCCACGCTTCGCGCTACGCGACCAATCCAGATTTTTAGGCTTTTCTAAACTCGAAATTTTACTTCATGCTTAGCCTGGTAGTGGAAAACACTCTCTCAAAGCTTCAAATTGAACTCTTTTAATAAACCGAGCATCAAAAAATGTGCAACGTATGCATACGGATACTTCAAAGAAAAATTCTCGTTATGAAAACGTTCGGTGTTACATAAAACTCTCTGTATACAATACACTCATAAATATATAAACTTGGCAACGTTAATATTCTAATATCTTTAAAAAATTGTTGACAACCATCTCGATAACCCACACCACCTAAAATCCGCACAGCCCGCCTCTGTAGTCCAAACTGCAATCCGATGCCGGATTGGAGTATGGCCCCACACTATTAGTCCGTATAATAGGTGAGACTGAAAAAGACCATAATAGGCTGTGACTAGAACTTCCTTGCTAACTTCTGTCGACAACTGACGTAGTATAAAAATTGTTTCAGCTAATCTATTAGCCAAAGTTTCTGCATGTACTGCCCATCTTAAGGTAATATCCAAATGTATGCCAAGAAATGTTGTATTTAGATGTTTATTAATGGTGCCCGTAGGCGAGAAGTTTAAATGTACTGACTTATTTTCATTTAATTTTAAGCTGTTACTAATAAACTATTTAGAGGCCAATAACTGCGCCTTTTCATCTAAGCTAACTACAGTTTCGAGATGCTTAGCAGTACTTATAATTTTTGTGTCGTCGGCATATAAAATTAGTTTATGACTTGATGGGTAGTTTGGATGAAAACTGTAGAAATATAATTTTCTGAGCAATATTTCATGAGAGACGCAGTCGAAAGCCTTGGATAAGTCAAGAAAACAGGCCGATAATACTTGTGACCTCGCGTTCTGCAGCTCTTAGCCGGAGGCGGTGTCGGAGTTCAAAAAAATAAAAACAATAATCTACTTTTATAACTCGCTATTGGCTTTATCCCCACCTAAACCAAGAAACTAGCGACAGGTTAGTATAGTTAAACGATAATATATTATTTTAGAACAAAACACTTTAATAAAAAGATAAACAAAATATAATGGAAGTTGATTGCAAATAAACAAAATGGTTAGTTAAGAAAACATATAAAATATCGAGACACTTTAGATGACAAAATAATAATTAAATTAAAACAGCCTGTATTCAGCTCAGTAATTTCCTCTGAAAGTTAATCCTAATCTTTAAACCCAATAAAAAAATATTATGCGAGAATCACAAATGGTTCAGCAAACTATAATCAGGTAGCTCAAGTGATTTGTCAAAAAAATTTTAAATATACTGCCTTTCAAAAAAATCAGAACACAAAGTATTTATTGGACGATTTTAATGAAATTTACAGAATTTGATCATGTATAGGAACTGCTTCGATGATCAAAAAATCAATTGTTTTGGTTACTATTTAATGGTATTTTTCCTTGATTTCACCATTATGAAGAGCTGCTGATTTTTTAATGTAATTGCTTCTAATATCCAAGTAGCCTCTAAGTAGTTTGACAATTCAGTTTGTAAAACATAAAAAGATGCCCCGTGTTCGTCAGCGTGCACAATATCATCATCTAAGTGAATTTGAAAGGGGTCGCATTATTGGAATGCGAGAAGCGGGTTTTTCGGTTTGTGCTATTGCTGAAAGGGTAGGCCGTAGTGTATCGGTGATCGTACTCTGCTGGTCTAGATGGTCCGAAGCTGGGGAGAATCGACGTAGACTTGGATCAGGACGTCCAAGAAGCACCACTGAGCGTGAAGATCGAGTTCTTCGTCTTACAACTTTAAGGGACAGATTTACAACGTCGCGGGCATTGGGAAATGACTGGTTGGCTCTAAATGGCCAAAGAGTATCCATGGCTACTGTTTACAGAAGAATCCGAAGTTTTGGTATAAGATCCTACCGTCCACAATTGTGTCTACCTCTTACTCCGCAGCATCGCAGAGCAATACTTGATTGGTGCAGGGAAAGATAACATTGGACCTATGAATGGAATAACATTATCTTCAGCGATGAGTCTCGGTTCTGTTTATGGGCTCATGATGGTCGCAGAAGAGTGAGACGTCGACGCGATGAACGCAGAATTTTACAATTTGCTGTTGAAAGACATACGGCTCTTACACAGGGAGTTATGGTTTGGGGGGCGATAGCATATGGTAGTCGGTCTCCTCTAGTTTTTTTAGAAGCAAGTCTTAGCGCGATTCGGTATATTGACAACATTTTACGGTCAGTGTTAGTGCCCTATGTAAATGGCTTGCAGAACCCCATTTTTCAGCAAGATAATGCTCGACCTCACACAGCGGCCATTACAAGACAGTTTTTGGATAGTGCCGAAATCAATTTGTTACTTTGGCCATCTCGTTCTCCAGATCTATCGCCAATAGAACATGTTTGGGATATGATAGGTGTTAGAATAAGTAACTTACAGCGCCCCGCTAACACTGTAATGGAACTTAGAGGTCAAATTATCGAAGTTTGGAATGAAATACCCCAAGTCGATATTGACAGCCTGATTTCTAGCATGCCTCGACGTGTTAATGAGTGTTTGGGAAATCGTTGAGGCCCAACACATTATTAATTTTTATTCATTTGTTTTTTTGTTTTTCAAGTTGATTTTTTGATCATCGATACAGTTCGTTTGCGTAAATTTTATTAAAATCGTGCAATAAATACTTGGTGTTCTGATTTTTTTGAAAGGCAGTATATATACACAAATTATTGGTTAGAAAAAAGACGTCATTTTCCTTTACAGTAATTTCACAAAAAAATATCAATTATATCTTCTGCGTGATTAAAACCTTCAGTTCACATACACTCCAATTTGTTAATAGCACTTAGTTGCCAATTTTAAGTTTAAAAAACACATATGAGCGAAAACTTCAACAATCGAAATAAAAAAAATATTAATTTTATATAATTTAGCTCATATGAAAATATTACTTGCAATTTAAAGTCAAAAAAACTTGAAACAATTTCACTCTCACTTATCTGAAAATTCCACCAGAATCCACGGATTAATCTCCTTCTTCCTTGTTCCAATATCAAAAATATCTCCAGCCCTCCGCTCCGTAACTATACAGCTTCCGAACCTGGTAGCCGGAACAATCAGAACGGTAGACAAGAAGTACCCTCTCTCGGGAAATTTTCCAGTCAGAAAATTACGGGATCCACACCGGAATCAGAATTTAAACTTGGCACCAGTTGAATCCAAAAATTGACTGACTAAACGAGGCCTAAAACCGAATTTAAGTCTTAGAAGAAAACAAAAAAACAACCAGAGGAAAAGAACCACGGAGCTTGACAAAAACATATAAGAAGAAAAATATCATCTACTACCTTTAGATATAAGGCGGCCTCACTCGAATTTCTTATAAATCGTATTATTAGTCGAAAGATCACACAGATGATTTCGAAAATCTCCGGACACCGCACACAGCACGTGTCTTTTTTTCCACCTGAGCACACAGCTCCTCACCGGCAAACATTCAAAATTAAAATGGTTCAAAGATCTCACTAATCAAAATTAACGCCCCCTATCTGGATTAACAACTATTGGTATTTTCGATCTATCAAAGAATATGACTCCGCTACACTAACCACTTATCCTCACCACTCCTGAACATGATATAACCACCCACAAAATTATATCAAATAAATTAACAAATAAAACATCAGCGAACCACCTGAATCTCCTTCGGAATTAACGCCGATAAATTATTTTGCGTATTTCCCCAGAAACCGGCGAACGCGCTCCGCGCACCAAAAAAACATGTGTGTTTCTTCCTTATTAGTCAGTCATCGACTGTTGCCTATAAAGGTGACAATTAACCAAAAATGGATAAATAATTAGAGTTAAATAAATTATTTGCGGAGTATCGTGGATTATGTGCTCATCTACTGCTTCCGGGACTAGAATTCTATAAATAATCACCAAGAACACAGACAGCACTGTTCCAACAAACATCAAATGCTGTTACAAAATTTCATTTTGAGGTTGGTTTTCTAATTCTACCAAAAACAAACAAAATTAAACAAGTGGTGAATATCTAATCTAATACTCTGTTTTCTCTCTCTAAAGCACATATGGGCAACCCCCGGCCCGCTGTAAGATATGATCCGGCCCGCGAAACATTTTGAAAAAACCCAATTAAAAAAATATTACATTAGGTACTTATACTCACGGAAGTGACAGTGAGGCGGCAAACATCAAATTCTTTGATGTTTGCCGCCTCACTCTTTGATAATCGTCGCCACTCGACTTGTTCGATCAAATTCTTTGAGGTTTGCCGCCTCACGGGCGACACATCAAAAGATTTATTGCTTCTCAATTATTCTAAACTAGTTTATTCCAGATTAATCGTTCATTTTGCCTATATAAGCGGGTGGATGGCCCGAACGTTAGTTCATTTCTATTTGAGCTACCGAGGTGATAACTTGAACAAGCGATATCCTAGCGAACTGCTCGAGCCGTCAACTTGCTTTGTGACTTTGTGTGCATCTTGAGGGGTTACTAACTATAGTTTGTTATTAAGTTTATTGAACGAAAAGTAAACAAAAATGATGTCTAGTGGAAAGAAACGAAAAGTAGATACAGGCTTTCAAGAAAAATGTACTGAAGAATTCTTTTTTATATTGCACAATGGTAAGCCAACAGCAACAAATGTTTCATAAACAAAGAACACAACTTGATAATGTTGTGAAAGCTAGTTTTATAGTTAGCTCAAAATTGGCAAAGGCATTAAAACCATTTGCCGGAGGAGAATTTATCAAGGAGTGTATGTTAGAAGTTTGCGGTATTATGTAACCTGAAAAGAAAGAAAGAATTTGAAAAAATTAGTTTGTCAAGACGAACTGTTGTTCGACGTATAGAAATGATGGCTAATGATATATAAACAACATTGACTGACCGTATGGCTAGTTTTGAATCATTTTCCATAGCATAAGACGAGAGCACCGATTTGTCTAATATAGCTCAACTGGCTATATTTATTCGAGGTGTTGATAAGGAGTTCACTGTTACTGAGGAATTGCTTGCTTTACAACCGCTAAAAGGAACCACTACAGGAGAGTTCAAAAGGTATTCACAAGTTTTAGCTTGCCATGGTCAAAATTAATTGGAGTATGCACTGATGGTGCACCTTCTATGGTCGGCTTACGTAAAGGTTTCGTCGGAATTTTGAATGAAAAAGCAACAGAATTAAATGTGCAAAAAGATGATTTGATAGTCCTTCATTGCATTATCCACCAACAGAACTTGTGTTCTAAGTCTATTCGACTCCAGAATGTTATGAATGTGGTAGTAAAAACCATCAACTTTATTCGACCCCGAGGGCTTAACCATCGTCAGTTCAAGGCGTTTTTGGATGAAATATCAGCTGAATATAACGACGTAACATATTATTGTGAAGTCAGATGTCTGAGCAAAGGAAAAATGTTGAAACGGTTTTACGAGCTTAGAAATGAGATAGCAGACTTTATGAAAATAAAAGATAAACCACTATCTGAATTAAGTGACCCAAAATGGATATGTGACTTAGCATTTCTGGTCGATCTTACAGGCTATTTGAATGATTTAAATTTGAAACTTCAAAAACAAGGACAGTTAGTAAATGATTTGTACAGCCATTTAATAGCGTTTCAGATCAAACTACGCTTGTAGGAGTCACAGATGCTGTCTGGTAACAGTTACCACTTTAACACGCTCTCTGCGTATGAAAATATTGCTTATGCTCAATATGCTGAAGAACTCAAGTTACTGTCGGAACAATTTTCGAACAGATTTTGCGACTTCAAAAACATGGAAGACTGTTTATTTGCTACTCCTACAACATATATTGTACAAAATGCTCCAATACACTTACAAATGGAGTTGATCGAGATTCAAGAAAACTCACTCCTAAAATCCAAATTTGAAGACGTAGAGTTGTGCGATTTCTACAAAAAATACCTAGAAGAAGACAATTTTCCGCAGCTTAGAAAATTCGCAAAAAGATTGATTTGTGCGTTTGGCAGTACTTATAAATGCCAACAGTTCTTTTCATTGATGAAAGTTAATAAATCAACACATAGTACAAGACTGACTGGCGATAATTTGGAAAATTCTTTACGTCTTTGTGTCAGTGGAATTAATCCAAATATCGATGGATTAGTTTCCCAAATTCAAGCTCAAGTGTCTCATTGATTTCGGTGTATTTAACTTTCGTAGTTTGTAACAATTGCAAATTTAACGATTTAATTATAATGGACCATTATTTCAAATTTCATTTTGTTATTTTAATAAATTGTACTATAATAACATTGTCGTATTATTTCATGTCTAATTTCTATCGCAAAAAATATTATCACTACTTTAAAATGCACTAAGTACTTTTAAACGCGGCCCGGGAACGTATTTGCACGCTAATGTTTGGCCCTTAACATGTCAAAGGTTGCCCATTCCTGCTCTAAAGTTTCCCCATATACCTAATCTCCCTCAACTTAATAAAGATCTAAGACAAAAATGTATTTTGTAGAATTTCGACGACATTCTCTTTACAAGGAGTTACGTAACAATAGGAGAGGATAGAGGGACATAAGCACGGCTAATATCCACATATTCTATTTCCCAAACCGTTGTAAAAAGTGAAAAATCGATTAAACTAATCGAAATAAAAATATTTGTTTGTTTACATTGTAGTGATATTTGGGTTGCCGATAATAAATCTTGATTTTTGAATTTAATTCAATTTAATTAGTTTTGTTCAGCAGTTATTTTGGTTATTTTACTACTATTTCTTAGAAAAATCGGATATAGAAAACGCGAACGTTACATACTTCACCATTTTCAAAGCAGTCTACTACAAATTTGGAGAACTTTAAAACTGCATCTGTCATCGAATAATCCTTTCTAAAAGTAAATTGCTGAGAGTAGGGAGAGATAGCCGATTCTAGAACCTCCTCCTCCTCGCGGAGGAGGAGGTTCTAGAATCGGCTATCTCGTGGGAGGAGGAGGAGGATGAGGAGGACGATGGGGAGGATGAGAAGGAGGTTTTTGAATTTTGGCTAACAAGGAAGAAGAGGGAGTACTTTTTTTATATATTTTTTTTGTTATTTCTATTTACTATTTATTTTAGTTTTTAGTTTTTCCTTATTTTTTTTTTAATTACAATGAGGGTGTGTGTTTGAACAACTTAAGTAAGATTGTAGAAATGTTTCATGAAATAAAAAAAATATATATTTTAAATTAATTAAATCAGATATTTAAAAGCAGTTACCTGGGGAAATATTTATAATGGATAGTGGTTTTATAATAAAGTAGACAAAAGTAATATTTGAAGCAATATATTTAAAATAAAACAAATATACATAAAAATAGAATTGAAATTATAATTGTTCAGACATACATTTATTAAAGATACAAATAACATTATAATACTTATAATGTAATTGTATCGAAAGAGTAAGCGTTTCTTACCCAGGTTTATAAAAAATAAAAATATAATTGAATGTTTAATCAAGCTCTTGAATTGCATCGTTAATCATTTTATCCAACACCTTTTCGTTTTCTAAATCCGCTATACGTAAATGGCCCCATGCTAATGTATGATATTTATGATTTAAAATGTATCTTTTGTCGTCTTTTGAATTCAATGCAATTTTGTTTTGAAGTTCTGTAAACATATTATGATAACTGGATCTAAATTTGTACATTTTTTTATAAACTGCACCCCCATTCTCCACTACAGTAATGTAATCATTTACCGTTAAATGTTTTTTTATTACATATTTTTTAACACCTTTAGCTTTTTTAATCGAGCTTGAATTGAGTAAATTTACACAATACGCCTTAGCACCAGTTCCATAAAATGATTCAATGATCTGACCTTTAAATTCGTCTTTCATTTTTCCGATGTAAGATTTATTTGGAATGATGCAATGCTGATTGTCAACTGGATAGTTGGATGTATCAAACTTATCAATATTAATTTTAATATCATCGTATACATTTTCTGTAAAAACTTGAAGAACTAACGAATCTGTATCTGTGTACAATAATGTTACATTGTTATCGTACTTTCTCTTAAGGAAACTATAGAAAAAATCATACATTACAGTTTTGGATAATTCTAAAATAGAAAATCCTACATACAGTGGTTTTGTGTACTGCACTTTGAGAACACCCATTTCCACAGCCACTAAATTATTACAAAATATTTTTGAAGATTTAAAATTTGGTTTCGATATATAAAATTCTGCACCAGGTTTCCTGAAATGAGAATCCCAATGCGTACATAATTTAATATCAACGCGATTTTCAACATTCTCCGTCGTTTTTCCAAATACAACATTATTCATACTTTTGTAATGCGTTCAAATTTATTTTTAGATTGTTCTCTCTTACTAGTATTGAAATCAATATATTTTTGCATCCAATTATCTTGTTTAAATTCTAAAATTCTATGTATCCGTCGCAATTTTAAGCCTTGTGTTAAACATTGTTTTAGATTTTTATAATGAATAATATATTTTTCTTTGTCATATAAGGTAGGAATTAATTTAAAATATTTTGAATTTGGAGGTATTGCCGATTCTAGGCAAATAGGAAAATCATTATGATAATCCTGCAAAGCTATTGGATATTTTAAATCAACTTTTAACACATAACCCATCTCACCTTCATCTTCCAGTGATGCGATATCAAACTCGAGAATTTCATTTTGATCAAGCCAGCGAAACTTTCCAACAGGAAGCTTACATCTCATAGCATACCCATACAAATTTGTAGCATCTAAATAAAGAATATATGAAGTTGGTTCAGAAGCATTAAAATTTGGTAAAAACTTATTATTTGCTTCAGCTTTTCGTTGAGTGCACATACTTAATCCACCTCTGATACCCTTTTTAAAAAAATGTAACATGTCAATGTCTGTCAATAATTCCAATTTTACATTTGTCATCCTTAACAAAGCGTCCCAAGCAAATCCTGGCGCTGTGAAATAGTGTGCAGGGTCGAGTTTGTAGAAATCTAATGACATTTTTCGAAAATTTTCAAATACGTCAACAAGCAACAACACATCAGATGTCAAATAAGTGTTTACGTAATCACGTAATGAATTACAATTAAATACATCCCACACTTTACAAGCTCTTTCATAGGTTTTTCTGGATATTTTTTCATCCGATAAATGATCATAAAACTCATCCTCACTTGGCAAATGATTGTAATTTAATTTTTCAAATGAATTCATAAAACTAGAAGGAAAAACGCCTTTCTGCCGTATTAGATTAAATTGTTCATCCTCCTGAAACCTTTTTCTTATTTCAACACACTGATCATTGTCCAAAAGTGATCCCAATGTTTCTAATGATTGTGATAAAAATTTAAAAGAATCTACAAACCTTAGTTTTATGAATACTTTTCTCCTTTTTCCGTTACCATTAATATATTCACCAACGTGCACATTTTTTGTAAAAGTTATATACTTTTCTTTGTTTTGTGCAATAACATCAACATCTTCCTTGTTTAATGCAATCTTTTTAACAAACATATGACTGTCATAATTTGAAAGATTATGAAAAAATATTGGAATATATTTTGGAATTTTATAATTAATATTGCAAACGAAATGGACTGGGCCACGAAACTTTCCTGTTAAGTGATCATGATCATATACTTTATCATTTACTGACAATGTTCTTTCGCAAATATGACATACATTTCTTTCATATATTAGTTTTTCTTCCGGTGTTAATGGTAACATTTCTTTACGTACTCCTAAATAATTTTTATAAATAATTTTAATATCGTCTTCTAATTTTTTTACAAATTCTTGTGCTGCATTTTCTCCATTATATATATTAAACTTTGAAAGACTATCATCATATGAACATTTTATGTGGTATGCAAAAGCATAAGGTTCATGACGAAAACATTTAACTGTGTACGGTTTACTCGAATCTGTATAAATAGCATCATTGTTAACAATTACTAACAATGCCTCAAAATCAGCATAAAGTACAAAAGGAATTTTCATTTGTTTTTGATAATTTTCAAACTCTAATATATTTCCCAGAACTTCTTTACCCAATTTATTAATTTTTTTACTACAATTCGGAAGAACAGCTTTTACATTTCCACAATCTTCTTCTTGATGTCTATTTAATTCATCTTTTTTAGAAAAGTAAATTAAACAACCTTCGCATATAAATTTTTTATGACCATATAATGATATTTGAGTTCAAATTAAACGCGACAAATTTTTAATCCAGCAATAATGATTCTGATTGTCTATTGAAATATACAACAAGTTTATATGAACTATTTTCTTATTCTTTGATATTCGTAATGGAACGAATTCATAGTCCATTTTATTTTCGTTAAAATATTCATTAGCGCCATAAACGTTTATTGAAATATTATTTTTAAGTTCAAATATATTGATATCTTTTATTGTAACTGGAAATTGTAAATTTGAAAAGTCACATACTGTTGAGTAATGTGGATATGAAGATGGTCTCTGTGCCAGTCCTGTTGGAACCCGAAGTGCTGCATTGTCGGTATTGTAAACATTGATTACTGCACGTTTTGCCTTTATTGAAGCAGGTAACTCGATGTAACTAGATGCTCTCATTGGATTATATACATTGAAATTAAGTTCAATGCTTGTAATTTGAAATAATTTCCAACCTTAAATAATAATAATAATAATAATAATAATAATAATAACATTAAAAATCACCAAGTTTCTAACTTTACCTGAATCTTTCTCCTGAAATTCTGACATCTTGGTTTTAATTTCGTCGAGGAAGTGTGCGTATGTCTCATATAGATTCGTTGCAGTGGTGATAATTTTGTTCGACGTGTTAAACGATTTAATTTCAACATTTTCTTTTGCTGTCAAAAAGTACAATGCAAAGGATTCCATGTTTAATTTAAAATTTCCAATAACCGCCAATTTACTTTCAATTAGGGTAATAATTTTCTCCCTCACTGAAATGGAAAACTTGTCTAAATCAACATAGTGTCCAGGTTCGGTGATTCGGTAACTTGTTATTTTGCCCCCATATGCTGTAGATATTTCCTCTACTCCATCATCAACAATAATAAATGCATTACTTTTGTGTAAATTAGTTCTCAAATGGGCGGCAAAACATGAGCTATCTACTGTTATGTTACATACATCACATATTCTGTGTTTTGATGTTGATGCAAGTTTTTGTCGTTTATTTGGAATTTCACAAACTTGTTTCGATGTGGATGGATTTTCCAAAGATGTTGATGGAAGTGGATTTACCATTTTGATATCTCCCTGTTGTGTGGATCGGGGTAGAATAAGTTTGATTGTTGGCTTTTCTCCTCTATTGCTTACATATGAGTTTTGCTTGGAAACACACGAGTTTTTTTCGTGTCGTTTTAAGTTGTCTCTTCTTGTAATATTTTTACCACAATATTCGCACAAAAACATGCTTTAAATTTAATAAAAGAGTAAGTTGCTTTACACGTCAACACACGATATGATGCTTGGGCCAATACGTTACCTTTATATAGTGAACTTAATCAAGAAGAGGAGGAGGTTTAACTATGAGGAGGGGTAAATTTAATATGACGAGGAACAACACATTCACTCACACATGCACACACTCACACAGAGAGAAAAAAACATTTTACAATCATTTTAATCCTCTTCTTCATCCATGTCAGTCGATGTGTCCCACACTGATGAAGTAGAAGATGATGAAGATGAACTATCTGTTCGTATACGTTTTACTGTATGTTTTGTTAGCTCGAATAAAGGTGTGAAGAAACAAAATTCACAATAACGTTTTCGTTCTAATATCCATATATGCAATTTGTCTTTTCGAAATAAAATATTCTTTTCGTATTTTATCCTGAAAAATTTTGTATTAGGTTCTAAATTGTAATTTTTTTTCTACACCAACGGCAATATCGGTTTCCCTGTGTATCAATCCAAAATCTTTTTTTAATTAACACTAAAAATGGATTTTGTGGAATGTTCATAATTTTGGAAATATTACCATTAGGTTTTAATAAAAAATCCACTATATATTTAGGTAATGGATTGTGACATGTAAATGGTCGGCATTTACAAAGAACCGAATACATATTTGCTTGTCGTAAATGTCCAAATGTCCAAACATAAAAACACCAGTTGTCAAAAATTGTCTTACCCAAACATTTTGGTATTTCTGCTAGGCGTACCATTTTTTTACATCTAACCGATCTTCTATTACATTTAAACACACTTGTTTTAGAGCGATTGCTTGTAAAGTTTTAACAAAACTCATTGTAGATAAACTTAAATTTGTGTTCTTATATTTGACAATGCAAAAATTGATTTGATCTATGGAAAAATAGCCGGTTATTTTATATTAATATTGTAACCTTATTGTAACGGTCAAAAGTATTGCAATTTAGCTCCGCCTTATAAAATTTCAAAAAGTGTTGCAATTTTTGCCCCGCCTTTTAATTTAATCACACCTTTATAAGTAAAGGTAATTTTAGTCCCACCTTTTAATTTTACCAGCCCTTTATGAGTAGATGTTAACTCAAAATCTTTTAAGAGGTGTTTTACTTTAAACCCCTCCTCCTTATACATCCTCCTCGGTTTACAAGCTATTTAAGCACCAATTCACTAAGTTGAGAGGAACAAACTGAACAGCGGTTTTAAAGTGTTAAAGTGAATCATGGGTAAGTAATTTATTTTAAATAAAACAACATTTAAAAAAATATGTTTTGTATTTATAAAGAATTTACAATTGCATTACATATATTTTATATATTATATTTTTTTATTACAGACCGCATACAAATCTATAAGGAAATTAGAGAGGAATATTGCAGGAGATTCAACAACAAGCGAGTAAACAAGTTAATACGTACATGTAAATAAGAGAAAATTGAGATTATAATAATTTACAGGTAACCATAATCGAACTGGATGACTCGATACCGCCAATTCCTCTACCCCGGGCAAATATCATCATCCAGAGGTCCTCCTATACGGCCATTATTTGCCCGGAGGATAGAGCGCTCGTGTGGTTGCGAATCCATAACCCTTTATAATTTAATAAAAGACTAAATATTTATAGAACATTTTTATTTGATATTCATGAATTATGTGAATCATCCAAACCCAACCATTTTACTAAAACTTTATTCTTCATTCTTTTAATAACTTTTTCGACGAGATATACATCCTGATGTTGAACTTTTTTTAATTCTTCCTCAGAAAATCCTCCAATTATGTCCTGGTTTTTTATATCTCGTAGTAGATATGTTCTGGGGTTCGTGTTTTGAACTTTGGATACTGTGAAGATTTGGGGTGTAACTTTTATCAAATGCTTGACGATGTTTGCTAATGCTTACGTGGTCACTAACTTTAAATTTCTTCCTAAATCCATCAAAAACTTTTAAATTACTGTACACAGAATTTAACAATAATTTTTCCTTATTTTTATTTACTTGTTTTGGTTTCATACCAATTGTTCTAAGTTTTGTATTATTATATTTATTAATTATATTTTGTAGAATACTAATCCAATTATAATTGCCTTGCGTGCTGAATTCCTTCCATATCAGTTCTATAATAGTTCTATTGTACCGTTCAACAATTGAACTTTTTAAAGATGAAAATGTGCTGTAATGATTAATTCCATATTTTTCGCATAGTTTTTTAAAATTGTTGTTGTAAAACTCAGTACCAGTGTCTCTTTGAATATTTTCAGATATCTGCCTCTTTTTCAACAATTTTTCCATTTGTAAGGCAACTTCTTTTCCAGTTTTTGTTTTTAACGGTAAAGCCCACCCAAATTTAGAAAAAGCATTTATAACCATCAATATATATTTGTATCCTTTATTTTACTTGGCATAAGGTATCATTTCAACTAAATCCGCTTGGTATAAATCATTTAAACTCTTCAATATTACTCGACGTCTACGAAAATGTTTCCGAACTGGGGCGTGAATTTCATCAATTACATCGCGTTTAATGTTGGGTTTCATTAGTATTTTGTTCGATTAATATCTCAATGCAAAACTTCTTATCGACACCTTCTGGAGTCGCTGCAAATCTGCGCTTAATTTGTATTGTATCATTCAATTTGAGGTTTGTTAATTCAGACAATACATACTTTTCATTAATAAATAGAATTACATTTCCCAGGTAATTTGTTTTGAGAACTTTTCCAGCGTATAATGTGTTTTTATATAATATATCACCCCCCTTATTATCAATTATATAGAATCCATCGGAAGATACGTTTCCGTTGCCAGCAAGTGTCAAAATTAACCTATATCTTCTATCTTTATCTGTTTCATCGAATTTAAAATACCTCTGAATTATCTTGTCTAAATTGTTAGATTTTTTAATATAGCTCGAGACACTATGCCCATGTACATGTTTTCCAAATTTGTCAACAGTAATTGCACCAAAAATAGAATTTCCAAATTTGTCTAAACTCATTTTATATACCGGTTGCTCGTCTGGTGTCTAATGAGATAATAACATATGTTTATTTCAGGAGCCACACTTATATTACTTTATAATGTTTGCTTCCTTCAATTCTTCAATTATTGAAATTATTTCATTTGTATGCGCATTATTGCCAGCACTTTGTGAAGCTAATAATAAGCGTAATCTATCTACAAGTTCATTCGGATTATCCCAATATTGCAATTCTAAGGAAGAATTAGGATTAATTTTTTTCTGCAAACCGCGTCCAACTTTCCATTTTTTAGTCCACCACACTTTTGGAGGTTGACCATTTAAAATTGGCTTAATAATGTTTATTACATATTTCAAGCTTTACTACCAATACGTTTTCCGCTTGGATCATCATTAAATCGCGTCGCAGATGTTTGCTCTAAAATACGTTTATAATTTCGAACATCGTCAGGTTTAAAAGTGTAAGGGTCCTTTTTAAAAAGTAATTCGTATAGACCGGTAGTGCCCTTATATGGCACATCGTTAATAACAACATTTGCTCCATCAAACTTAAGTGCCGCGTTTCCGATATACAACACACCATCAAATGTTTGACGAACTCCATAACGAGTATCGAATTTATCTCCACGATCTAATTTAAAGTCAATCAAATATGCGCGAGGTATATGATGACATTGTTTCAGGGTTTGTTGTAGTACTGACAAAGTATTAAGTTCGTCTACCAGTCTATCATGAGCTTCATCTAAACGTGTGGTAGCAGTCCGTAGGACTGTAGCGTCATCATCAGAATCTACGATCTCTTCATCATCATCATCATCATCGTCATCATGTGTGAGGTTTCCTGTTCAGTGTATCCTGTTGCAGTATCCTCCATCGGAGTTGATGTAATAATATCTTTTTTCAAATGAAATTGATGTCTCGGTCTTCTGGATGTTGATGATGACGTTTTAATGGGTGTAAATATTCGTTTGTGTACTTTAATTTTCAACGGACGTTTCCTAATAGTTTCCTCAGATAAGGTTACATTGGATTGCGGTGTAGTAAATATTTTTCTGCGTATTTGCGATTTTCTACTTGAACCTAATCCCGTTTCTTTTTCTTTAACATAACTAGAATCAATAGGAACAAATTCTTTATTGAATTTACTAGCGATTTGTTTCAGTGGTTCACTTAAAGGTAATAACGTTGCGGCAAGATGTTCTTTTGAGTCTGCAATATCTGTTTTTAACGATCGAATTTTATCACACAAAGCACTACGTGCTTCCACGAGTTGCTTTGCAATGTCTTTATCCATGTTAAGAACGCAAAGTGTCTGTAAACACTAATAACATCTGCATCGTTACAGCGCTTTTTAAATAGTCAGAAATTTATCGAAACCTTTTCGATAACGACCATTCGTTACAGGACAATCTAAATCACTGATTATAGAGGCTTCTACTTCGTTATACATTGTTGAACATAAATAAAACACTGTTTATCACTTTGTTTGTATAACAATTGGTTTATTTGGTGACTATAGTTTCGATACTACACGTATCATTATCAAACCGTTAGTAACAAAAAACTACAAAGGAACATTATTTATATTTGCAAATTTTCTAATAACAGCGTTAAAGAGGGGGGTGTATTTAAGGTCAAGCTGGTCGTTAATTACGGGAATTTCCCGATTAGCGCGGGCTCTGTGAATCTCCAAAGGCTCCAGGAGGTCCATCTTTCTACCCTTCTCGGCAAAGTGAATAACTGAAAGTACATCCTCGCCAAAAGAATGGCTATTTTCAATCAAATGTTTGGCGAAAGATGACTTATCAATTAATCTATGCCGAAAAGAGTAAAGATGCTTACTGAGTCTGGTCTTAAAATTACGACCAGATTGACCTATATACACTCCCTTACAATCATTACAGGTTAATTTATATATTCCTGATTTGTAAATACTTGGTATCTGAGTCTTATGGTTACAAATATGATTTTTAATTTTTGTAAATGGTTTCATCGCTATATTTAATTTGTGTTTTGCTAAAATATTTTTAATTTTGTGAGTTATATTTCCAAAGTAAGTAAGGGAACGATATGTTGCTTGTGTTTTAGGTTCGATTCCGGCATATATGTATTTTCTAATAAGTTTAATTTTGTATTGATTAACTATATTATCTACTATTGACGTAGTATAGCCATTTGAAACGGCTATACTTTTAATAATATCTATTTCTTTTTTAAATGAGGTTTCTGACAACGGAACAATAAAAGCTCGGTTTACCATGGAGTTAAAGGCAGCTAGTTTATGTTTATAGGGATGGTTGGAACAGTTAGGAATTACACGGTCTGTGAAAGTAGGTTTTCTATAAATATCAAAAGTTAGTGATTCATTAGTACGTGTTATTGAGAGGTCTAAAAATTTTATGTTATTGTTAGTTTCTGTTTCTACTGTAAATACTATATTTGGATGTAATGAGTTAATATAATCTAAAAATTGTGTTAATTGTCTATTAGTACCTACGAAAGAAGCTATGATGTCATCGACGTATCTATACCACACTTTAATATGTTTCTTGCCTAGCTGTGAATTTAAAATTGAATTGGTAAGGTTGCACATGAATATCTCGGCTAGAAACGGGCTCAATGGTGAACCCATTGCTAACCCTTCTGTCTGCTTATAATATTTATTATCGAAAGAAAAGTAATTGTTATCTAATATGATTTCTAAAATATTAATAAATTCTATTTGAACTGATATATTTACATTAAAATTATCAACTGATTTTTTAATTAACTGTATACAATCTTTAGGTGGAATCTTCGCAAACATATTAGATACGTCGAATGAAACAAGTTTGTGGTTAGTTGGGAATTGTATTGTTGTTAGTTTTTCAGTTAATTCTTTAGAATTTTTAATTGAATTAGGGTCTCTAAAATCGGTTAGTTCTCTGTATAAGGAATTTAGGTGGCAAGCTATTTTATGAGAGGGGGAATTTACGAAGGATACTACCGGACGGATTGGGGAATTATCTTTATGAATTTTCAACAAACCGTATAATCTTGGACAAATGGGATTCATTGGAAATAGGAAATATTTGTTAAAATTGTGGTCAAATATGGAATTAGATGTGTCTACTATAGATTTGAGAAATCGTAAATTCCCGGTGCTCTTTCTTTAACTTCACCTTAAAACGATAAATAAGATACATTTGATTAAATAGAATTAAAGAAAAACAAAATACCGTATTTTTAGACGTTTTCCCCACTCCTACCCCCACTCTTCCCTTTCTCTTTGTGGGAGGAAAGTAGGAGGAGAGTAGGAGGAGACTAGGAGGAGATTCCTGCTAACCACCATTCTCTTTTTTTTTCTCTTTCTTTTTTTTTCTCTTTCTTTTTTGTTTATTTTTTTTTGTTGCCGCAATTAAAACAAGTTATATTATAAAAAACAATTTTTATTTCTTAATCATGGATACATTGAATATTTATTAAACAATATACATTGAACAATAACAATAACAGCAATGACAACTTACGATACTCTCGCAAAAGAAACAATCCTTCTTCATTGGTGGTGGTCCATCGACATGTGTCATCCAATTAGCCGTGTTGAAATGATCATTGCATGGCAATCTTCCTTGTAAACATTTCATTGTGCGTATGTGGTCCGGTAATATGGGCCATAAAGTAGCGAGTTCCAACGGTTTCATTCGTTTCAGCAAATAAATTAATGTAGAATTAGTAACACGTTGATCTTCTAGAAATGGTGTCCCGTCTCTACCGATATATTTTGATATTGCATTGTTAATCCTTCTTAAATAATTAATAACATAATACTTTAAGTTACAAGTATACTGTCGAACTGTTTCCATGTTAACACAGTTGTGAACCAATGCCGTCTGATATTATTTCACTTTCCGACTCAATTATATGCATTCAAGTTTGCTGTACATTTGTTCTTTTTTCTGTTCTACTCAATTTGCTGAAGGTTTTTTCGTCGCAACCTCTTTTATAAAATTGTTTCTTCTTCTTCTTCATCTTGCATGTAATAATTGATAGGATTTGACATTTTATCGTAGATATAATACACATTTGTTAATGCACACATTGTATAATCTGTATCTTTGTGATACGTACACTTTGGGTGAGACGCTGACAACTTTATATCCAATCTTTTAATGTCCTCAATTGGCCGATCCAATATTTTCTGTAGATATTGTGATTTTTGCTCACCTCTCACATAAATGTTTTTAGCTTTTTTACTAAACGCTCGAATAATTTTATCAATTTTATTGAGTGGTACATTTCCACTAGTCCATTCCAAATGGTGGAAATTTGAAGTTAACCAATGTGCTGTTCGACGTTGCTTAGCAGGTAAACAATTTACAGAATGGGGAGCCTCAAACAAATAATGGCTAATTCGACGTTCGCTATCACAAATAGCCACTTCTTTCGGTAGTAATTTATCATTACTATCGTAAAAACCTTGAATGTCGATTATGATATAGTCCAATGTATCCATAATTTGTTTGTGTACTTGTTAATTCATTCACTTCTTGTACTTGACTGATGTGTAAAGCAAATTACACTACTTTTATAATGACAATCGCCCCTCCTTGTTTTATAGCAACAGGGAATTGCAGCAGGACAGGTAACACCTCTTTTACAACAATTCTTTTACCACTTTTGTTAGTGGTGCATAATAAAACGCCTTATCGTGCAAAATTAAACAGTATGCTGTTGTATTTGCTGGAACTGGTTCTTTTGAAGTATATTCAATTTTAATTTTAACGCCACTTTTGTAAATAGTGTCTGCCTGATACGTACAATCGATTCCTACTAATGGAATTTTCTCTTTAAATTCTGCTGGTGAAAACATTGGTTCACTTTCTGGCACATAGTAGTATGATTGTTGGAATCTGCTATACATATCGTACACAATAGCATATTTATTGTTATCAAAATCAATATTTAAATTATCATACGGAAATCTTGTACCGTTCAAAAATACACTTAGGTTTGTCAACTTTATATTATCAAATAGAGCCAGTGAAGACTTCATCTGGCCTTTTCGATTGGTTTGAAAACCGAAAATAATGTATCTTGGCGTTTCAAGTTGCGGAGCCGTCTTTACGGCCCATGTATGTCTTGTTGTTTACGGCAATGACGGATACTCATGAATCTCCCAACTTCTAAACCATAAATTGATATTTTGATTTTTGTCAGTTAATTTTGTCAAGGCTAACTGTTCTCGTAGACCGACTGCAATTTGAGGTATTCTCCAAATAATTTTATCTATTGTCAATTTTACCTTTTCTTTTTCAGCTTTACTTTGAACAATTACATCGTTATCATCGTTATTCCGAATGAGTACCAACTCTTGTCTACAGTTTAATACAACTTTCTTAAAATCTTCCGCAAATCCTAAAATACTTTTAAGCGGTACACTAATTGCAAAATGTCCATTGTCATCGACTATATCGCAGAAACCTTTTTTCTCAATGTCCCACCCTGCATTTTGTAATTTAATCATTTCATTTTTATTGTACGAAAAATATCCTTTCATACATGATGTCACTCCCACGTTTCTAACGGAATCCATTTGAACACCATTCATTAAATACCGAAGATCGCTAATCATAAAGCCTGCTGGGTTGTTGACTAATTTTGAATTCTTACTAGCCTCGTTTTTAACATTCCCATCCTCACCAACTTTCCGTAGAGTACCCTCTACATATAAATAACTCTCTCCGTTATCCTAATTTCATCATTATTATCAAAACTTGCCGATCCATAAGGTTGGTATGAATGATACTCGTAACTTACTATTGCATTGTTAGATTTAACTTTGTCGGTAACATTTAAAATGTCCATTATTTTTGTAGTTTATAGCCCAAATCTTTTAAGAATATACGATTTTCTGTTGTTAACTTCTTCACTTTTTTTAGGCTACTGCACACATTTTTCATATCGCTACCCAATTTATAGCTGCTGTGTTCTTCTTCTTCTTCTTCTTCTTAACAATATGGTTCGATTCGACGTTTTTGAGTTATATAACTTCATCTCATTCAACCTTACGCAAGTGTAATCGTGTCGTTACTTCTTCACCTCTAAAATTGATCAATTTCCCTGATTGATCCAACACTCTTACCACAATTGTACTGATAATATCTCCAGTAACAGATAAATATATAGGTAAATGTGGCGATTCTACCATCTTATATCCGGCCGGCACTTTAGGAAAAAAATGATAAAGCACGTGTACCGGTTCACCGTTATTATAAGAACCGCTCACTAAATTGCAATAAATTTGAATTGCATTGACTGTGTGGATATTAACAAAATTTTCTGCGTCATAACTTTTCCCACCCATTAGTACTTTCTTATCAAATCCCAATAAGGTTCCTATACTTTTTTCAGCTGTAAAATCGATTTCTACATCGGTTTTTATGTGCACTTTCTGAGTATTATTATTACCGCGTATACGGACCAATGCCGTATTGTCAATGCCCCCTTCTATTTTAGTCTCTATAAAATCAGAAATATCATCTAAACCGTAAATTCCAACGGGTAATTCTACTATTTTTTTGTTGTTTCCTATTTTGTAGTGAAATAAATTATTTGATATGTCAACGTTTGGAATTGAATTGAATGACTCAAAATTGAGTAAAGCCAACTCATATTCTTCATCTTCATCTTTGCTCAAATAAATCGGTGGATTAAAATTGCAACTTAACTCGGCACTGATTCCGGTCAACGTAAACGTAAGCGAATGAGAAGTTTTCACCATTGCGTTTAGTCTTAGACTGATATTTAAATTGTTTTCTTAATTATTTATTAAAAACATTAAACACAATTGTCCACAATTTAAATCATCGATTGTCTGGTAGCGTTCATAGTTATAGCTTATAACATTTTTCTTATGATCTGATCTTAAATATTTTTCAATTTCAATGGAAGGTTTTAAATCACCGAAACTGTCAAAGTATTTTACTCTACTGCCACTTTTTTTATAAGCAACCCAATGCGATCCTTCACTTTCTTCATTGTCTAAATTGATAACTGCACTTTCATTTTTTTAAATTTTTTTCGGTAATGCATTTCTCATATAGACACCTCTAAACGATGGTATTTTCAATAATTTTGCTATTTTTAAAATTTCCAAATTATTTAGAGGTCTTTTATGAAGGAACATTATTTTCAGTTTTTTGAATATTCGGGAAAATATAAACCACATCCTCTTTTATATGGTTTTATGTAATAACCAGAACCCACTGATTTGGCTTCCATAGCTCTATTGTGTCGCTCAGCTTCTTTTTGTTGTTCTTTAGCTGATTTTGCACTGTTTACTGCTTTCGCTATAGCGGCTGCCCCTCCTCCAAGGGAACCCAATGCACCTAAAGCTGCAAATAATGGAATCAACGGAAAAAATCCTCCTTGTTTCGGTATAGGAATGACTCTACGTTTTGGAAATTTAATTTTTCTCTTATATTTTTTCAAAACATTATATGCAGCTTTTGTTGCATCAAATACACTTTTATGTTTTCTTATACTGATAGCGTTTCTGGCCAGTCGAACTGCCTTGTTAAACGTTAAAGTACCACCCCGACTCATTCTTTTGCGATTTCTACCCTTGCTTTTTCTCTTTTTTAGACCCATTCCAAATGAAGTTTTCCCTTTCATTGCTGCTGCAACTCCTGCCGATGCAATCTTTTCTCCGGCACTTGGACCAACCTTCTGGATTATTTTTTTTGCAGTTTTGAGTAACCTATGATCGGCTATATGCCTTTCTTTTAAATTATTTGTATTATCGTACACTATATCGTGCTCTTTACAAGCTTCGTCGAGTTCGTTTATTCCATTATCGCCTCGCGCTAATCTCTTTTCTAATTTTGTTCCAGGCCCACAATAATTATATCCAGGTAAATGAATTTCAAAAGGCAGCTTGTTTATTAATTTATTTAGTAGCCCCCGACCGATCCATTTGATAGTTCTTTTACTACTGACGGGATAATAGACATACATTTTATTTTAAAGGTATACAAATAAACTGTGGCAACTTAAAAACTGTTTATTGATTTTTATAATTTAATTTTAACAAACATTTACCACTTCACCTAATACTAACACTTATACTAACTATGTTCTACTTAAACCTTGAGTTATATACATTCTCCCTAAAACTACTTTGTAAACAAAAACTTATCGCTAATTCGATTCTTTTCATTTTTTCTTTGAATCTTAAAGAATCATAATAATATATATGCCATGCACCTTTCCTAGCTTCTTTATACGCAAATTTCCATACATACATATTATGAATAATATTTTTACTTTCACACATTACTACTTTCTTTTTACTTCCCATTATTATAAGAATCTAACATTATATGTTGCATATCAAAATCGAACAATAACTTATCATTACCATAAAGTAACAATTCATCAATCATACAAACATATTCATTACATTCGCCTTGCATTATTTTCGAAAAACGAGTTTTCATATCCCCATCCAGTTCATTTAATAAACCCAAGCAAGAATAGTAATATTCACTAAACTTAAGATTTTTTAAATATTCCAAACGAGATGAAACAACATCAACCAGTTTCCATAATTCACGAAGACCTTCATACGATAAAAATACGTGATTTCCACCGATATCAATTCTTGCAACTTTACGACAATTATTCATTAAACTAAATGAAATGTTTACTCCATTAAAGCTGATTGTTTGATCCGTATCTACATAAAAAAATGTTTGGTTGATATTCACTTTTTGTTCTAAAAATACTGTCCACATCTGTTCATTCAAAGAAATTCCTTGCCCATCCTTACCCAATATTCTAATAACTGGTTCAAGATTAAGATCTATGTCCAAACCTACCGACACCCATTTAGAATTACTTTTATTTAAAAAATACGTATTCGACGACAGCAAATTTTTCATGGCGTTCTTCTTTTGTTTTACAAGTTGATTGTTGTGGTTGGAATCATCATTGGTATCGTTGATATTCCATGGAACATCAACAGTAGTAGTCTCACCATGATTCGGTAGATTTATATTCTAAAAAGGTTCTTCACCCTCTTCAAAAAATCCCGAGTCATTTGCTGAATTCGCATTATCAATTGGCCCATTATTTTGAATATGTGCTCTAATAATTTGTTTATTACTCGGGTTTTGTCGTTTCACTAAAATTTCACTTCAATCAATAAATTAATTTATTTTCAAAATAATTACAAATACTTACTTATTATTCAATTTATTATTGACAACAACACTAATTAGTGACACAGTTCTGGCAGATGTATTCTTGACAACAACACGTGTACTGTAATAAGTTACACCCATCCGGCAGATCTTATATAGTCCCATAATATTATGTTGGGGGGAGGTTCTGTATATATTTTTACATCACAACGACCTCACATACTTCTCCTCCGAAAAGGACTAACTACTTTATGATTTTCCCGCCTAAAGGAGGTCGTTTACCCACTCATTAGAATCCAATTGAAGGCATTCAATACCTTCAATCATCGATGTTGCTAACAACACTTTAACCGCAATGACAATATTTATTAATAGATTCATACATGACATCTTATGTATTATTCATCAGTCGCCCTTGAACCATCGAGATGAACACATCTTGTCTTGTGCATGGTCCGCCTATAGCGATACAGCGCATAAAAGCTGTAATGTATCGGGTGAAAATCTTAAGGGGGTAAGGGCCCCTTTGGATTTTGATTAGACACATTATTTGTCTTTAATGAATGCTAGACAATACGTTAGACCGTGGACTGTAAACACTCAAGGGTGATATTTTTAGCCGATTCTATGAACCCTACCTCTTCTATTTGGTGAAAACTATCTTAAAATTATTAAGAGTATATTGCCTCTTTAGAATCAATAAAACCGTAAAGTAACCTCCTCCTCCTCTTCATTTTATGAGGAAGAGGAAAGAAGGTTCTTTGGAGATTCTAAAAAGACACCTCCTCCTTACCAGGAGGTTTTAACTCTTTTAATCATTTTGAGGAGTTTCCTCTCAAATAAGGAGGAGGTTCTAGAATCGGCTGTAACCCTCTACTGATGCCTCTTCGCCCCGACGAAGTTAGTGGCATTATCACTAATGATTTCTATCACATGGCCCCTTCTTGATATAAATCGACTGAAGGCGGCTAAAAATCCGTCAGTAGATAATGTTGAAACCAACCTTTGTTGCGCAACACACGAAAATGCAGACATAAGCCTTGACAGTCCGTTTTGATCTGCGACTGCCATCTTTGATGATAAAGGGTCCGCAGTAATCAACCCTGCTTCGCAGGAAAGGGCAAAATTGTTGAGTCCGATAAGTGGGTAAAGCACTCATAAATGGTGACTTAAATCGTGGTTTAGCCTTTATGCAATCAATGCATGATCGAACGACACCACGGGTGAGACTTCTTCCATTCAATATCCAATATTTGATACGTAGACCCGCGAGGGTTCCTTGAGCACCTATATGTAGTTGTGATTTGTGAACACTCCACACAATTAATTTTGTTAGTCTGTGGGTGGAAGGCAACACGATGGCAAATCGTCGGTCATTTGGCAATTCACTGTTTGCTAAGCGACCACCAACACGAATCAACATATTTTCATCAAGAAACGGGTTGAGTGTAATAAGTTTACTTGTTTTAAGAACAGATTTGTTTCGTTTAAGAGCATTTATCGCCGAGCTAAACACGATACTTTGTAAGCTTCTTAATAATACTACTTCACCTTGTCTTAATTCCGTAATTGTTATCTGACCGCGTTGTACACCAAGTTTTCGTAAGTTGTTTATGAATCGTAATACGTATGCCATTACGCGCAGGGTTTTTTCATATGAAGAACATTCAGGAATCGAGACAGACTTCGTTGTGATTGAAACATGGTTGAGTTTCACTTCCGGTAAGGATTCAGGTATTACGAAATCATTCACAAAGGCAGGCTAATTAGAAACTGCGGCCCAGTCCACCATAGGTTGTTTTCCTTCAGTGTGCTCGCATTGGATCCACGGGTAATGATGTCTGCTAGATTCTCGCGCTCGCTCAATTCTGCCAATAATAATGCTCCACATAACTCCAATCGTGGTATACTTGTCGCCTTGATTGGTGCAACTCTTGATTTTGCAGTAAGTAATCTGCTGACTCTTCCAGTATCCTCGGAGGTGACTATGTACATACACGCTCCATATGCGTGTTCACTTGCATCTGAAAACCCATGCAATTCGATGTCGATGGCCTGATCTAGGCATATCTCTCGAGGTATTTTAATCGTTGATACCTGTTGTAAATCTCTTGAATATTTGTTCCAACGATTGGTGTAATTCAATGGTAGTGGCTCGTCCCATCCACTCTTCAATTTCCATAACTCTTGAATGAAAATTTTACCAATGATTGTAATAGGTCCTATCAATCCTAGAGGGTCATAAGTCCTCGAAAATTCACTCAGAACTCCTCTCTTAGTTGTCGCCTTTGAAGTAATTAATTTTGTGTTGTAACTGATGTTATCCATTGACGTGTCCCAGAGGTCACAGTGGTCACATTGACATTGACTTCCATGTCGTTCCTCGTTAAGACAGTTACTCCATCGTTACAGTCTGTTTAAAAATCCATGAATGCTTGCTTGTTGTTACTTGCCCATTTCCTTAGCTCGAATCCACCACTTAGAAGCAGGTCATTTACTTGATCGCGTAATACTATAAGTTCATTTAATGAGTTTGCGCCTGTTATTAAATCGTCAACGTATATGTCCGATAAACATCTGTCACTTCCGATTGGAAATCTTTTGGTTTCACGTAGCGCAAGTTCCCGTACTGTGCGATTGGCTAGATAGGCAGCACTAGCGGTGCCATAGGTGACAGTTGCAAGTTCGTATGACGTCAGCACTTCTTCTGGACTATTCCTCCACCATATCCGTTGATATTTTCTGTCTTCTGGTCTTACTAATACCTGTCGGTACATCTTCGCAATATCAGCCGTAATCACATATTTCCAACATCTCATCTTGAGTAAAATGGAGAAACGATCATTTTGAATAGGTGGTCCGACCATCAAGATATCGTTTAAAGACACTCCTGTCGAAGTAGGAGAAGATCCGTTGAATACAACTCTTAATTTAGTGGTGATACTGCTCTCCTTAAGAACACAATGGTGAGTAAGATAGTAGCCATCATGTATGTTACCTGTTGATTTGTGCATGTGTCCTAAATGAATGTATTCACTCATGAATGCGCGGTATTCGGCATACACGTCAGATTGCTTTGCTAATCTACGTTCTAGGGAGAAAAAACGCCGCTTTGCTGACTCATGAGATATTCCAAGTCGTGATGTGCAGTCTTTGAATAGAAGTGCCACTTGAAACCGCCCTCTGATGTCACGCGAGGTCGTTGCTTTGTAGTGATTTTCACATCTTGCATCAACAGGTGCTGGTGATTCGTTCTTGTAATTTTCTAGTTCCCAAAATCTAGAAATTACTTCTTGAATGCCTACCAATCCCACTACGTTATTGTTTCGTTTTTGAAATTTTGAAATTGGTGGTAATTCTCCGTTGACAACCCAGCCGAAGTGTGTATTGAATAATGTCAGCGGTTTAAGTCCAATCTCTCGCCCAAGTAAAATGTCTCGGTAGTGGGCATTCCCTATGATAAGATCAACCTCCTGTGGCTCCAAAAATTCCGGATCTGCTAATTGGATGTCCTTTGGGATTCTTGATCGATCGAAGTCTAATTGTCGTGTAGGGATTTGATCCGTTATTGCATCGATGACAAGTGCACTAATGTTTATGTTAAAGTCTGAATAACGAATCATTGATGTTACGGGTAATTTGGCCTACAACTGAGATTGGCATGTTTATACCTTTGCGAATAAGTTCAAGACGATTCACACACGATTCCGTTATTACATTTGCTTGAGCACCAGTGTCTACAATTGCACGCACTCCCTTATTGTCTTTAGCTGCTACCTTACACGTCGATAATAAAACTCTTGATAGGGTGTAGGTGAAGTTTACCGCAGCTGAGGTGGGTGAAGTTTTGGGAACCAATTCCGACGTCTGTTTGTTGGGTTTGTTGAAGTGGAGTAACGTGTGATGTTTATTTTCGCATTTTCGACAGCTAATTGATCTGCATTTAGACACCGGGTGATTTCTGCCAAGACAGTTGTAGCAAAGACGTTTCTCCTTCACGAAGCTATGTCGGTCTTCGGTGCTGAGATTGATGAATCTCTCACATTTGTAAATTGCATGTCCACCTTTACATAATTCACAGTTGACATCGGCAATCTGTAGTGGAAACACCTTTGGTTTTGGTAGGTTACTCGAATCATTGAGATGATACGTTTTGTTATCTCGTGTAGCTTCAAGCGTACGTTGGCAATGTGTCACAGCTTCTTCCTTCCCATTCCTTCTGTAGTGTATTGTCCAATTTTTTGGCGATTAGTTCTACTAGGAAGTCACCACAATGTTCCACTGGACAGCCAAGTACTTGTAAAGAAGCGTAATGAATTGCAATTGTATCGATGAGATGACGTAAGGACTGGTGATTATCCCGTTTCATTTGTAACAGGTGAATGATTGATTGAATGTGACCATTCACAATATGACGATCGTTCTGGTAGCGATTCCTCAGTTGTTTCCACGCAAGTTCATAACCACTGTCGGAGCCCTTTATGCATTTTAGTATGAGAGAGGCGTTTCCTTTCAACGCTCCTTGAAGATAATAGAACTTCTGTGTGTTGGATAATGAAGAATTATTATGAATGAGTCACAAAAATTGGGCCAGTCTTCATATTTTCCGCTGAATGTTTGCAGTTCTATTGTTGGAAGTTGCACTTGTTGTAGAGGCTCTATTTTTGCAGGCATCGTGCTAAGTGTGGTATGAGCTCTTAGCATAGCTTTCGCACGGATTGTAAGAGCCATGTAATTTCTCTTAAATTCACGTTCTTCCTTTGAAATGTCAATATTTTCGTCGTCCAGGTTTGACTTCACTAGTCTGAATTCGTTTAACGAAGGTGTAAAGTCATTCAGGTATTCATTGACTCCCGTCACAGCTGTGATGTCCAACTTCTAAGGTAGGTTGTCTAGATATGTCTTGAAGTCGTCCGCTGTATCCAATAGTGTTGTCTTTTTGGATTGAAGTTTCTTGATAATGGACGCCGACATTTTTGTGCACCGCTGCTTCAGCTTATAAACCCGTGACGTTAGAAATACTCACGAACCGATTTTCTACTAGTCGTAGAACACAAACACAAAGAAAGATTCGCAAGCCACACACAATGTTCAACAAGGGCTTATACACTGTTTCGAACGCGCTAGATCGTTTATTGCACGCAACCCAAGTAGCACAAGTAAGTTTTTACACAGTAATAGTAAGAAATTTTAAAATGAATTGAGAGAGAGGTGTTTTGTCAAAGTGAAATCTAACTCAAATTATGTATCCGGTTCGACGGACCATGTTTGCGCGTTTGACGCGTCTTTTGTTCTTTAAATTAGGGATCACAGATTGCAAGACTTTAACTTTGCAAAAGGTGCTGGAAGGTGATAACAAAGGTGAAAGGATAGTAAAGGTTAGCGAAGTTAGTGAAAGATAAGTGATAGGATACACAAAATGAGAAAGGAACAAGTAGGAATTACAAACTTACTTGTGCTGATAAATTGTTTTTTTTATTATTATCTCTTTTGGGTTGCTATTAACAACACTTACATTTTTTACACCGCTTATGTGATCAACAACATATTAAAATTCAAATAACAAATCAAATAAATCAAGGCCTGAACAACATGTTTTAAAGCAGTTTAAGATTTAAAACATGTTTAAAACAAAACCGTTTAAAACACGACGGCTGATTTTAAACATGTTTAAAACACTGTTTTAAAACAAAGTATTTTATATGTATTTACAAAAATCATTAAAATGCAAAATTAATAATTCTACTTATTGAAATAATTAATTTTGATGATTTTCATCAATTTTCCCGAACACTGTAAATTTATGTTAATTGAACCATCTGCCGATTTTTATGCAATTTTTACTTTCCCCATATGTAGTATAGAGGAAAAGTATTGTTTTCGTAAACATTTTCAAACCAAAAATTTTGTAAATCTCGGGAAGTATTGAGAATATCGAAAAAAAAAATTAAATAAAGAGTTGTAAGAAATTAAAATTCTAGAGATCTAAAACTTGAAATTAAGACAATATTATTGGTTCTATTTGTAAAAATTATACATAATTAATATTGTTGAATTTGTCAATTTTTGTAGATTTTGTTAGATTGTGCCGTACAGACTAAATCAATTGAGATATTAAAACGACACAATAAACTTAAGGATTTTAGTAAAATTCTAGGAACCTAAAAGCTTTTGGGAAAAATGTAGAAACCAAAAGTCGTACTTTACTCTTAGCATTTTATCGATTTTTATTGATATTTTCTGAAATATTAAGAATATTGAAAAACGTTTCAAATAAAAGTTAAAAATTTTGTCGAAATACTTAAAACCCTTTATATACGGATTTTAAGTATTTCGACTTACTTATTTGTAGTTCAAATAGTTTTCGAGTTACAGCGTTTATTTATATTTTTTCTGTATCTAAGAAATTATCGATAATTTACTGATTTTTTAGCCGTTAAAACAAGCGATCTACTAGTGTTAATTTCCAAAATTTAACAATTTTTTTGTAATACCACCATAAACAAAGTCAATAGTCGTAAAGAAAACCGTCAAACTATTGACAATGTAATTTTATTTTAAACACAAAAACTGATGCTTCACATCTAAAATGAGTTTTCTATATTACATAATCAAGTAATTTGACATTTATATAAAAATTTGACATTCTCGGCATATAACTCTCTCTTTATTTTAGTGAGATAATTTGCAGTTTTACCACAATTTGTCATTTTACAACAAATATTTTTATCCTTGTCGTTTTGTGTTAAAAATATCAAATTATGCACAAAAAAGACATTTTATTTGAATAAAATTGTCGCATTTTTATGAACATGTTGCTATTTTCAACACAAAGCGACAATTTTGGCCAACTATGACTTTTAGGACAGTTCAGACAATTTTGTTTGTTTATAATTTAGTAAAATTAGGTTAGGTTTGATAACAAGTTAAAACAGAAGAAACGTTATTTTTCTAACCTAATCTTTCGGCCACCATGACTTCACGTGATGTAACTGAATGTCCTTGATTATTGTGACAATAGTCGTTTGTTGACTATTTTCACTATTATGGCAAAAACAGACTGCTTCCTCTTTAACCTCTGACATTTTCCGGCCAAAAAAATAATTTTATTTTTTTACGTAAATATTATAACTGTGGCTAAAAGGTAAAACCAGTTAACTCCACTTTTCAATAATTCGAGAAAAATGCGTTTGAAATTCTGAAAAGTTCATTTGGGCTACAGAAACAATGCTTTAGCATGATGGTTTTTGACTAGTGCAATCATGTAGAACGATATAATAGTAATTTATGTAAATCATAAAATCGAAAATTCATCAACTCTAAATGCAATAAATATCGATTTTTGGAGTTAACTGATTTTTCCCCTCACACGTGTGGAGTTGTCCGGTTTTTCCCTTCACACTTGTGGAGTTGTCTGTTTTTTCCACTTTTGTGACTGATATTAATGCTTAGCGTCACCCGAGGACCCAAAAAACTTTTAAAAAAATCCCCCAAAAAATTTTTTTAAATAAAAAAAAAAAATTTTAAATCTAAAAAAATTTGTTTAAAATCCAAAAAAATTTATTTAAAATTCAAAAAAAATTGTCTAAAAAGCCAAAAAAAAATTTAAAAAAAAACAAAAAAACTTTTTTTTAAATTTAAATATTTTTAAAAAAATTTTTTAAACATTCCTAAAAACTCAAAAAAATCCCTAACAATTTAAAACAAACTCCAAAATAAATTTAAAAAATCAAATAAAACTTCCCAAAAACTTAAAAAGAAACGCTTGAAAAATTCCCGAAAAATTCGGAAAAAAAAATTCGGCTCCTGGGAAAGCCGCTGCACCCCCACCCCTCAATACATAGTTTTTTCCTTTTTTTTCTTAAACAAAATCTATAATACACTCTAAAATTGAAGTGAAATCTCAAGTAAATAAAAGTATATTCTAAAGTAAAATCTATGTACATTATTTTTTTAATGAGAATTATCATTAAATTCAATTTTTGCAAAGAAATTACAGAAAAATTACACCGGAAATCGCAGAACGAAGCGCATTGTTATTGTCCTTCGTTCAAAATCGCGCGCCGCCGGCGTGCTGAGTTGCAGGTGGCGCGCGCGTCCCTTAACCGCAACTGTCGCGCGAGCTGGCCGGGTCCGGCCTTCCGCTGGAAATCGCAACACGTACGCGACCTCTGCCAGCACGAAGTCGACAATCGGCGTCGTTTGCTCGTCTACTGCTCGGCTTATGTATGTTCGTCAACTCTAGCGGCTAAAACGCCAAAGTGGCAACACTGGGAACCTAGATGTCGTTCCTTTGACAATCGGGCGGTGGTATACAGTCTTTGTTTACTAAGTTCAAATAACTTTGCCCAGATTCGTGTTGAGAGCCTAAAGCATCGCTTATCACGCTGACTGATGAAACCTTCGACATGGACCTCATTCAACAATATTCATCGTTTTCGTCCGTCGAATCCTCGCAAGGAGCAAAACAGGGTGTTTCGAATCGGAACGGTAATTTGTTTACTTTCATAGGGATGCCTAAAAATGAAAAATAACCTAAAAATGACAGCGAATACAAGATAATGTTTTAAGTCGCTTTCACCTTCATATCGAACGTTCACAATCAAATAAATTGTATTAATACCTTAGAAACACTTTCTATATACCTTTTAGGACACTGTGACGAGGAATTCGTTGGACCAAGTTATTTTGAAGCGGTAGATAGTTTATCATCAGGACTATCGAACTTGTCGATTGAGACTATTGATATGGCACCACGTGAACCAGGTAATGATGATGATGATATTATTTGATTATGAATATTATTATTATTTGTTTCTAAATATCTAAATGCTTACTTTGACTTAAGGAAATTCAATTTTAATATGAAATTTATATATTATGGAATGTAATGCAATTCAAATATTATTACAGGCCAAAACCAGCGTGACACCGATGAATTTCATGACCAGAACGTGCAAGAGTTTGGCCATCAAAACCCCGTCGAAGAAATACCCGCAGAAGTACCGAATTCATCAAACGGTCCTGATAATCTGCCACGACAAAGCTCTTCCAGTATGTACTAAAATGTGTTACTTGTAAAATTATGATCCACATATGAAACGTTTTAATTAACTACTTTTTACAGCTCAAGCGGCCGGAAAATCTCGCTCTCCTGGCAGTAAACGCAAGAAAAGGCAACGGAGAAGGAACCGAGGCAAACGTTACACAACCCAAAACCTGAAACCCAAGCCAGAGCGTACCTGCACCAGACTGACCTCGTGCAGAATGAAGTGTTCTTTGAACGTGTCCCGGGAAGATCAACAGAGAAACTTCACTTCATACTGGGCTCAAGGAAGTTATGTGGACCGGAAGAAATTCATGAAAGCACTGATATCTGTGCAACCAAAAAAGCGTTCACGAGGACACAAGGACAAACTTCGCAGATGTACCGCTACTTACTCCGTGTCTACTGAGTCAGGAAATACGAAAGTATGCCGAAATTGCTTTCGATTGACTTTCGGGGAAACGAGGTCTTTCCTTGAAAATATGGTGCGGTAGTTGTGGGAAGATGAGCGGTTCACTGATGCCGAGTCCAGGGACAAAGCCGTTCCACCGAACAAGACTTCTGATGTCAAATTAGAAGAAGTTCGACAGCACATCGCTAAATTCCCAGCTTACCAGAGTCACTACGCGAGATCTCATACTTCCAAGAAGTATTTAGCCTCGAATCTGACGGTTCCCAAGATGCACCAGCTCTACAAAGAAGATGTCAATAGTCCCGTGAGTCTTCACATCTATCGACGCGAGTTCAACGCAACAGGTTTGAAATTCAAACCACCACAACTGGACACGTGCAACAAATGTGATACATTTGCTGCAAAACTGAAGATGGAAACCGACGAAAACACGCAGAACAAGATAAAGGAACAACAAGCCGCGCACCATGAAGCAGCTGAGCAGGCCTACAAGCAGAAATCCAGGGACAAGAAAGAAGCGATGGATTCCAGAGGAGCGGCCGCCACTTGTTCATTCGATTTGCAGCAGTGTTTGCCAACCCCAGCTTTGCAGACGTCCACTGCTTTTTACAAAAGAGCTCTGTGGACGTACAACCTAACCATCAACAACAATACATCCCACAAAACTACATGTTATATGTGGCACGAAGGAACTGCTAAAAGGGGGGCAAATGAAATTTCATCTTGTCTGTACGATTACCTAAACAACTTTGATCCTAACGTGCAGCATGTTACATTCTATTCTGACTCCTGTGCTGGCCAGAATAAAAACAAAATCGTCACTGGGATGATGTCCGTGGTTGTCGCCAATCATCCAACATTACAGTCCATCGACCACAAGTTTTTGGAGCCAGGCCACACCCATATGGAGTGCGACTCAGACCACGCGACTATCGAAGCAGCGAAAAAGCGTGAGTCCTCCACCATCCACTGCCCAGAAGATTGGTTTGAGTTGGTGCGAACCGCTCGACCGAAGAATCCTTTTGAAGTTATTGAGATTGACCAAAGGCGCGTTTACAATTTCGACGATCTTTATAAAAGTGGGCTGATAACGCGAAAAAAGGACGAAGATAATGAGAAGTTTCTCATGCAGCAAGTAAAGTGGTTGAGATACACGAAGGAACAGGGCATCGTACAGTTCAAGAAGAGTTTGTCAGTAGAGGAGCCTTTCTCAAAATTGGACTTGAGAAGACGGGGAAACTTTACAGTTTCGGATGATCTATTGAAGCCTTGCTACAACGGGATGCTGAAGATAACAGGAGAGAAGAAGCGAGACCTAGTGAGCCTTCTGCCCCTCTTGCGACCAGACGTACACGATTTCTACAACGGTCTACCTGCTTACACGAAACAATCGGACATCAGTCTGGATCCCGACCTTGATCGGCTTGATTTGGATCCTGAAGTCCCGGACCATCTGGAGCAAAATGAGAGCAAAGTTCCCAGGAAGAAACGCAAAGTAGATACATCCAACCGCGAATCCGCCGGAGACACGCCCAAGAAGATCGACGCGATTGTCTTCTAAGCATTAAGGTAATTTGATTTACAATTTGTTTAGTGATGTTGAAAACAAATTTAATACATATAACATGATTTTACAGTCCAGTCGTGCGGGAAGCAGTATCCTGAGCCGAATGGACCCTGAAAACGATCGCTGAAAGACTAATCGCACTGTTGCCGGCTCTAAACACATGGGCCACCGAAGAAGACGCTTTCGAGGAAACCGATACCGGATTCGTCAGTGAGCTGGCAAATCATTATTTTAAGTTAAAAAAATACCGATATAAACTGGCCATACTCGACTCGATTCGTCGGTGATTATTGTTTATCTGTTTTATAAGACATATTGATACTCTTAATAGTGTAAACCTAAGTTGTTTTTATGTATTAACACTAAATTGTAGTAAATTATATGGTTATTTGCATAACTAGTACGATTATTATGGAAGATGATGGAGTTATCTGATTTTTCCGTCTCCCGGTGGAGTTAACTGGTTTTACCCCAAATGTACCCCATTTTACTTGTTTTCCATTGTGATTATCACAAAATTATGAGGGTTTTGGGCTGATATTGTTGTAAAAAATGAAAATAGACACAAAAACAGTATGAATTATGGTGCTAACTCATTTTTAGAAAAAAGTGGAGTTAACTGGTTTTTCCTTTTAGCCACAGATAAGTTCATGCAGTTTGAACTATTTTTGATATTTAAAATTTTTTAGTGGCATAACTAGTGCTACTTTTTAATAAGAGGACCACATTTTTTTGACTAAATTATTTCTAATTGTAACTGTACAAATTAGGCAAAAAAGCATTTATTTAGGGCATGAAATAACAAAAACTTACAAAACCAAGCTTTAAATTGAATATAACATTATATGCATGAAGGGCACAGCTGCATCGATTGATAAACACAAAAAAAAATATCGACATTACAGATGGAAATGGAAATTGTTTAGTTAGAGGCTAGCAAAAAAGTATAATCACTAGTGCGCTTGTGCATAGTAGTAATTATTTCCAAAACAATTATTTATTGTGTAGTGCCAGAGCTGGGATGAATCCTCAAAAACAGGATTCGAATCACGAATCCGAATCACCTAATATGATTCGAATCACGAATAAAGGATTCGTAAGTGAAAAATATGATTCGAATCAAAGATTCGAATCCTCATTTGTGAATCACGGATACAAATCCTTTAAAAATAAATTTGAATCTATTATTTGCAACCAGTAACATTTTATTCCATCAGTTTCTATTAACAAAAATGTTCATTTACCGACTAAATACCTGATTAAATAATGATTTTAATTAATGATGAAATATGTGTTATTGAACTTAATTTTAAATCAGTTTTATACGCGTGGCGCATGAAGTAAAATTTCGAGTTTAGAAAAGCTTCGTGAAAATTTTACTTCATGCTTAGTCTGGGAGTGGACCGTCAAGATTTTCTACATGTCGAGGTTTTCGATATTTCTAGATTTTTTGTCGATTGATTCACAATTTGTTATTATATTAAATGCAACTTTAATATTAAATAATTACGGTTTTTCTTAGGAATAGAATATTCACCTATTTAAAGCCGAGCAAATTATAAAGTTAACTCTAAAAGTTAATTTTAGGTAAAATTTTGCATCTTTTTCTATGATTTCAATGAATGATTTATTGTATTACAAACGTCGATTTTATAAAAGAGTTAAATTTAAAGTTCAAACGAGTGTTGTCCACTCCCAGACTAAGCATGAAGTAAAATTTCGAGTTTAGAAAAGGCCCGCGTAGAAAATTTGTCGAGGGTCGCGCAGCGACCCGAGACAAATTTTTGCGGGGCTTTTCTAAACTCGAAATTTTACTTCATGCGCCACGCGTATAAAACACTGATTTAAGGTGGTTAAAAATGCACTAAAAACCAACCCAACTTCGATATTCTTTCAAAATTGGATGTTTTCTTTCCTATCCATGCTGTAAACCTTCAGATAATTGTTGTTTTCTTGTAAAAAAAACTTCGATTCCCTGTAGTCCTTCGGTCTTCCAAGATCATGATTGGTCCTTCGAGCTGTAGCCTTTGTAAAATGGTAATAAACTTAGTAATCTAGAGTGATCCTTCAATTTAAAACTTCTAAGAACGAGTGTTGTCCACTTCCAGACTAAGCATGAAGTAAAATTTCGAGTTTAGAAAAGCCCGGCGTAGAAAATTTGTGAAAAAAAAAAAAAAAATTTCACGGGGCTTTTCAAACTTGAAATTTTACTTTATGCGCCACGCGTATAAAACACTGATTTCAAGTAAAGTTAAATATATACTATTAAGGTTGGAAATTTGTCATAGTTAAGTAACCAAATATGCATTCACAAATATTTGAATTATTCGGAAATTTAAATATTTATATTTAAATATGAATAATTTAGTGATTTAAATATTCATATTAGAATATTTAACTATTTGAATTAATCGAATTCGAATCCCAGCCTTTATAGCGATGATTCGAATTATTTGGGAAGATTTGAATCCGTGTATGAGGATTCGAATCCTTTTATATAGATTAGAATCCTTTTACAAGGATTCGAATCTTTTTATAAGAATTCGGATCCTTTTATAAGGATTCGAATCATCTACGTCTGGATTCGAATCCGAATCCTTTTAAAAAAAATGTAACGAATCCGGATCACGAATCCGTTTTTACTAAAGTATTCGAATACCTGTTTTGAATCCTCTAAAAGGATTCGAATCCGGGAATCGAATCCTGAATGATTCGAATCCAGCCCAGCTCTGTGTAGTGCAAGGATTTTATTCATAAAATCCTAATAAAGTTTTATATAAAATTATAGAAGACGATTCTGCGAGAATTATTGTTTCTTTTTCGTTTCATAAATTTTCGGAATATACAGTAAAGTGATTGCTATTCTATTCTATTCTATTGAAAGTGAGTGGGTAGTTATGCTACCCTCCACTGCGACCGTAAGGATCTATTGTGGCTCACAATTAAGGTCGAACATCCGACCTTACAGCTCGCCTTCCAAGTCCATCTTCTTGATGAAGTCAAGGATCTTGTCAGGTGAAGTTTTCTCCAGGTCCTTCAGGTTTAGCTTCGGTGTGCCAAACACCGTGGTCCTGATCTGGTTGCCAGCTGGACAGGCACATATGACGTGCTCTGCTGTTTCATCATCCTCTAGGCATAGACGGCACTCAGCGGTGTCGCTTAGTCCTAGTTTGTTAAGGTGATGCCTTAGACGGCTGTGTCCAGTGAAGAGAGCAGTTAATGTGTGAACATCTGATCTGCTCAGCTTCAACCATGAGGCCGTCCTGGCCGCAGATGGTCCACTTGTTACCGCTCTGAAATGTCTCATCCCAGGGCGGTTTTGCCAGAAATCCTGTGCCTCGTGTCTCATCCATCCGTTGTTACGGTGTCTAGCTGTTGATCTGGGTATCCCCAGAGCGGGTTCTGGTCCGATGTAGGCTGTACGCGCCCCCTCTCTGGCTAGGGAATCGGCTAATTCGTTTCCCTTCACGCCAGAGTGGCTTGGCACCCACATCAGACTGACCCCGTTTACCTGTGCCATTTGGCAGAGGGCTTCCTTGCAGTTCCGTACAGCCAGCGAGGAGCATCTAGAAGATGCCAGGGCCCTAAGGGCCGCCTGGCTGTCCGAACATATTTTTAGTGTCCTGCCCGCCCAACCCTTTGAAAGGATTTCGTGGGCGCACATTTCAATGGCGTATATTTCAGCCTGAAGTATGGTAGCATACCTGCCAAGGCTGTAGTAAAGTTCAGTCCTTGGTCCGACGACTGCGGCTCCTGTTCCAGTGGACAGTTTTGAGCCGTCAGTGTACCAGTAGGAGTCAGCCTTTTCTGGGGTGATTTTGTGTCGCTCCCAGTCGTCCCTGCTTGGGAACAGGACCTTGTACGGCTGATCCTCGCAGTAGTCCGTGACTGCGTAGTCAGTCCTCATACTTAGGGTGTCATCCGCCTCAATGGCAGTTGACAGCCCATTTGGTGTGAAGACTATCACCTCCGGATCCAATAGGGTCGCGTGGTGATATCGATACCTTGCCAATCTGGCCTCGCCCTGTATTAGGATATGCAGGGGGGTGAGGTTCAGTAGCATTTCTAGCGCCGCTGATGGGGTAGTGCGTATGGCTCCAGTTACCGCCACTGTCGCCATTCTCTGCAGTGAGGAGTGCCTTGATATGGCCGTTTTTCGAGTTGTAATCAGCCACCAGGCGATACTGCCATAGGTTATTATTGGTTTTATGACCGAACCATATAGCCAGTACATTTGCTTGGGGTTTAATCCCCATGACTTCCCGCAAATTCTATGGCACGTCCACAGGGCGTACCTTGCTTTGCGGATTGTCTTATCCAAGTGGGAGTTCCAATTCAGCGATTTATCCAGGGTCATTCCTAGATACTTCGCCTCCTCCACAAATGGTATGGTTTCTCCCCGTAGAGTAAGAGGTCTCAATTTCAGGATCCTCCTTCTCGTGAACGGGACAACTGATGTTTTGCTAGGGTTTACGTTTAACCGTTCCCCTATACACCAGTTCTGAGTCGCATCCAGTGCCTCCTGCATGGCTTCACAGATTTGGTTTTCATCCGTGCCCCTTGCAAGAATGACTATGTCATCAGCATACGCTTGCACTTCGACGTCAAGCGTATCTATTATTGCAAGCAGATCGTATACCAGTAAAGACCACAGCAGGGGGGAAAGAACCTCTCCCTGCGGGCATCCCCTGGCAGTCCTCAGCTTGACCGTGTCGCCACATAGTGACGTTGTCACGGTTCTGGTGTCGAGCATTGCTCTGATCCAGCCTGTAATAGCCGGTGGAACCCCTCTGTCCCTCGCGGATTTGCAGAGTGATCCCGTCAGAGCAGCGTTGAAGGCCCCTTCTATGTCCAGGAAAGCTGTTACCGCAATTCCCTTGTAGTCCAAGGTTTGCGCAACTTTCCCGGCTAGGTTATTCAGCGCCAAGTCCGTTGACTTCCCCTTTTGGTAGGCATACTGGTGCACACTAAGAGGGTTAATACTCAGTATCTCCCTCCTGATGTAGCCATCCAGCACCTTTTCCAGGGTCTTTAGGATAAATGACATCAGGCTTATAGGTCGGAAGGATTTTGGTAGGGGATCTGTTTTTCCCACCTTAGGTAGATAGACTACCTTTACTTCCGACCAGCTAGTTGGAATGTAATTCCACGCTAGGCTCGCCCTGAACAGTCTTATAAGGTGGAGGATTACTTTCTCCAAGCCTTTTTGGAGTAAGACAGGGAAGACCCCATCTATTCCTGGTGCTTTGTATGGTTGGAAGGATTTGACCGCCCAACTTACTGATCTGTAGGTAACGATTTTGTTTACCACCTTCCAGTCCTGCTTCCCCGGTCTCTTAGTTCGATCCCGTGGAAGCATTGTATCCGGTGTTTCGTTACTTAGAAGGGAACAATCTGGGAAGTGATTTTGGGCCAGGATCTCTAACGTCTCTTTACCAGAGGCCGTATGTGAGCCATCAGGTCGTTTTATCGACCCAAGTGCTTGCGCCGGCTCTCTGGCTAGAATCTTGTGGATTCTTGCACTACGGGGAGTATCATGAATACCCTCGCAGAACTTCCTCCAAGATTCCCTCTTGGCCCTGCGAATTTGTTTATTGTACTCGTTAGAGCTGTACTGTACGGTTCCCATTTGCCCGCCTCCTTAGCCCGGTTGAATAGTTTCCGGACTTCTTTTCGCATTTTTTCTAATGTATTGTTCCACCAGGGGACATTTCTACTGTCCTTTTTCCTTTGTAGTGGACAATTTTCATGGTACGCTGAGACCATTGATCGACAGATATGCTCCGCCGCCGTCTCAATGTCCTCATGACTTTTAATAGTGGGTGCTGTTGATCCCAGAAGCTCTCCAAGTGTACGCGTATAACCGTCCCACTTAGTGCTTCTAGCATTACGGTATTCCACTATTGGTCTAGTGCCTGCTTCAATGTTAAATTGAATGTTCCGATGGTCAGAGCAGGAGGGGTCTTCTGACACCTTCCAGTCGGAAATTTTTGTGCTCAAGTAGTTTGAGCAGAAAGTAATATCTAATACCTCTGCGCGATTTTTCGTAACAAAGGTAGGTTCGTTGCCAGTATTAAGTATAGCTAGCCCTTCCCCCATAATAAAGTTTAATAGAGACTCACCCCTCGGATTGGTGTCAGTGCTGCCCCACGCTAGATGGTGTGCGTTGGCGTCACATGCCACAACAAGCTGGATATTCTCCCTCTTGCTGTGGGCCACCAGTCTTCTCACAGCTGTTGGAGGTGGTGGGTCTGCGCTATCCCCCGGGAAGTATGCCGAGCAGGCTATTACGTCCAGTGATTGCTATACAAACTTTTAGATGGACCATTGTTGTAGTAGATATTGTGTAATGTTCGAGCGGGGAGTGGATGATAATTAATTTATCATAAATAATATTTGATTTATTTAACGATACTTAAAATACAATAAGCCCGAATTTAAACAAATATAATAACTAACAAGAATTCATATGTAGTCTTAAGTTGCGGATTGAGTTTATACCGAACTGATTTTGAATATAACTTATTTAATTTTACGAACTAAACAGCTTGAAGGTTTGAGCGACACTGAATAATTACAATTTCTAAACTTAAGAATTCGGATTGTTATCTTTTCTTCATAAGGAAACGAGTTACAGCAATTGTACTTTGGTCTTTCAAAGTCCGTACGAAAGTTAATAATATTAATCAATAGATATTTCAGCTATGGGAAAAGTAAATTTAAAAATAATTATCACCGGACGTAAATATATTTTTTTAGTATACACCGGGAAATTACAGTTGTTTAGAAGTTATTTGAATTTGATACATTACACAATTTTTCCTCATCAAATCTTACCGAATCCCACGTCAATAATGTTGATATATTTTAATAAAACTGCCTAATTTACTCTAAAAGAAGCAAGTATCAATTGAAAATGATTTTCATGTCTCCCATGCGCATACAAAATAAATCTCGATAAAAACAAGCGTGCTTGTACTAAACACGGGCTCGTGAAAATTTGCCAGTACCCGTTGACTGTGCTGAGGACGGGGCTGCACATTAAGGGGTTAACTTGTATCAAAATTCACATTATGTTTTAAACTTAAAGAACCTTCTCTCTCAATAAAACAACAATAATGAATTATTAATTGTTTCAATAATGAAACAAGTGTTTTCCACTCCCCAATCAAGCATTAAGTAAAATTTTGAGTTTAGAAAAGCCTGAAAATTTGGCTTGGTCATGTAACGAAGCGACCAAGCCAAATTAGGCTCGAAATTTCATTTCATGCGCCACGCATATAAAACACTGATTTAATGTGAAACGGTCTTTAAACAATTAACAAGTGAAATAAGTTTAGTATGTCAATTATCAATTGTAAATGACGAAGAAAGTTCTATGATGAACCTATCACTATTTTTTGTTTTAATTTTGTTTAACAATATTTGATGTATCACATTCGTGCTGAACTAATAGAACTAATAATGCTTTTACACTTGTACACTTTCAGCTGCAACTTTTAGTTATGCAATTTTTTTAATAGCAAGTTGCATTTGCAAACAGCAAAATGTCAGTTTAAATCGATCTGTAAATTGACAATTTATTGTTTGAGGTTTGCTATTTAAAAATTGCGCAACAGCAAGTTGCACCATAAAAGTACTCCATAAGAATTTGTCAATTGTTTAATCATATTATCTGCATATGTATTATTATATTTTGTTTAAAAATTCCCGGACTTTTCCCGATGAATAAAATCCCGACATTCCTATTTGGTCACCACCCTAACTGTGCATTCTGGTAACTTTTCATTAAAAAAAAGCACTATTTATATCTTTTTGTGACTGTTTTTTGTACTGTTTTGTCTTCTATTAAAATATGTTTAATATTTTTATTTTCTTGTTGAAATAACACAATACGTAATTGAACGTAATAATTATGTAAAAAATGTAAATAAAACAATTGAAGAATAAATAAACAATATATTCCATGAGTAAACAAGACAAATATAATAACATTTAAATGTGACTCAATTCTCTTCATTTCCCAATCGGCTGGGTTTCTCTCCATAACCACTCCTTCGTCTCCACTTTCCCTTGCTTTTCCATAATAGGCCCCAAAATGTCTCTGCACCTTTGATGGTAATTATTTATATGATCAACCTCCTGTTTAGTCAGCATATTAACATTAATCATCTTTGTCTGAATTGGAGTTAATGTGACTGTTTCCAAAGTCAGAAAACCCCTGTTATTAAAATTATGAGGGGGGCTGGCTTTGACAATTTGGACAATATCCTCGATACGGATTCCGAATTTACCGTCCTCGTAATACCCGGGTTCGTTTGAAATGAACATTCCTGATTCTAAACCGGGGTCTTCATTTTGTGACCTCCAGGATACTTCCATGGGGCCTTCGTGGACATTGAGGTATGCTCCAATTCCGTGGCCTGTACCATGACCGTAATCTAAGCCTACCTCCCATAAATATTGTCGGGCAAACGAGTCCAAGCAATTTCCTTTAATTTTATTTGGGAATGTGCTGGTGCCTAATTTAATTTGGCCTTTGAGCACACGTGTGAAACACTCTTTCTCGAAATCAGTCGGAATCCCGAAATGAACGGTCCTTGTAACGTCTGTTGTACCGTCTCTGTACTGCCCGCCAGAATCACACAAATAAATGCAATCTGTTCTAATTGGAACATCTGTATCTTTCGAGGGTTTGTAATGAATTATAGCCCCGTGCGGCCCAACCGAGCTGATGGTATCGAAACTAGGCCCCACGAAATCCTCCTGCTCCGCCCTAAATTGCTCCAACTTGTCCGACCCAGAAATTTCCGTCACATTCCCAGAGCCTACGTTCTTCTCTAACCAAGCAAAATACGAGCACAAAGCCACACCATCCTTAATATGAGCATTCCTCATGCCTTGAATTTCGACAGGGTTTTTAACCGCCTTCATTATTGCGACCGGTGTGGTCTCATCGATTAGCATTTTATTAGGCACTAAAGTAATCAAAGCGGTGTTTGCTCTATTGCTAATCCAAACCTTGCCCTCACTGCCCTCAATAGCCTTTTTCAAAGCACTTTTGATATTATCATATGAATCAATTTTAATCATCCCCTCACCAGCCTCCTCGGCTAAATGCTTCTCAACATCCCCATTAAATCTCTTGTTATCAACAAAAAATGTCACATTGCTAGGAGTAATTATAACAAACGAGAAAAACACAGGGTTGTATTGTATATCAGAGCCTCTCATATTTAAAAACCAGGCGATTTCATCTAGGAAAGTCAAAACAAGGGTTCTGGCATTTTTCTCTTTCATTTTTTCACGAATGCCTTGCAGTTTTTCTTTAACAGGTTTGCCGGTGTATTTGGGGGCTAGAGGCACTATTGGATTAGCGGGTACTGATGGTTTGTCTGTCCAGATCAAATCGATTAAATTGCTTTCGACTGGGACTAGTTTGTGACCGGCCGATTCCAATTGGTTTCTTAACGGTAAGTATCTGTTGTAACTGATTAGGTTGGGGTCCACGCCTACATTGGAACCTGATGGTAAGTTGGTGCTTAACCATATTCCTAAAAAACATAAATATTGATTGAATTAAAAACATATCAGTAAGTTTGATAAATAACAGTTGAAACATAGAAATAAAACTGTTAAGGGCATGATTTTGTTGATACAGTTGCATACGGTACTTTACATAAAGTCAATTAAGTTGCATATGTTATATTGGTAATTGTAAAAATTAATTAGAAAGGAACCATCCGTTCTGGCGCGTGTTTCTACCAAGCCAGAGATAGATAAAACGTAAATGACAGCAGAGTCGATTGCGCAATTGTCGGGGCGTTTCGGCAACCCGAAAGGAACGTTATTCCTACACTCCAACATGTATGCACTGCTTGGAATAAGGAATAATAAAGCAATATTTTTCTTGCGTTCAGATTTGTTCCCGGTATGGTAGCGGCGGGATTAATTATGAGTCATGAGTAAGGATGGGAATTTAAATATCCTTTACTTACGCCCTATCTAGTAACCCCGCATCATACCACACTGTCATATTGACAAGTATGATTGATATTACGTACACATTCACGTAATAGCTTTGACAAGTACATTACGTGCTGACAGCTGAACAGCTGATTGCTTACCGTACAACCAAATGTCATTTCTTTGTTGTACAGGGAGTTTTTCTTTAAAGTATACGTATTCCAAATTCAGCTTGTTTTCTTTAAATCTTTAGTTATTCGTTGTTTTTTCTTTAAGAGTTCAATTTGAAGCTCTAAACGAGTGTTTTCCACTCCCAGACTAAGCATGAAGTAAAATTTCGAGTTTAGAAGAGCCCCGTGAAAATTTATCGAGGGTCGCGCAGCAACCCGAGACAAATTTTCTGGGCTTTTCTAAACTCGAAATTTTACTTCATGCGCCACGCATATAAAGCACTAAAATATTGTGAACTCTATGTATATTTGTACCTCACTTGAAATCAGTATTTTATACGCGTGGCGCATGAAGTAAAATTTCGAGTTTAGAAAAGCCCAGAAAATTTGTCTCGACAAATTTTCACGGGGCTGTTCTAAACTCGAAATTTTACTTCATGCTTAGTCTGGGAGTGGAAAACACTCGTTTAAGGCTTCAAATTGAACTCTTTTAAAAAACAACGAATGTCGGAATATGTACAGCTTTATTCCCTGTATATTATTCAAGTAGTAATTTAGTTTCCATCATTGTCATGGTACTATTAAAAATTATTACAATAAATAGGTTGTTCTTTCATGCTCATTGCTTATTTTGTTAGGGCGTAGGAAAAGTATCGCACGTTTCTCGAGTGGTGTGGCAATTACATACTCGCGGAATACTGCACTCGCCGCTGCGCGGCTCGTGCGCAACATCTCCGCTCATATGTAATATGCTGCATACCACTCTCGTTACGTAATATACTAATATTTAAAATCGTCAAATATTGAGAAAATTTAAACTATTGTAATAACTTTGTGTGAGGAATAAGATTACATTATCTAGTAATGAATTATTATTATTTTATAGTAAAACTTGGAATATAATTAGTTTTGTGTTTTTATAACATATGTAAATACCCTACATTTTTTTGTCTGGTTTGACAAATAGTTAGTTAAATAGACAAGAGTTACTAATCGAATAAAATCTAGACAAATTTAGTTTATGCATGCTGAAAAATAAATAAATTCATACTTTTTAACATTGAAGGCAATTTTTCTTATTTATTAAGAGAGAGCGAGAAAAAAAAAATTAAAAGACACTTGTAACATTTTCGAAGAAATCAAGGGTTACTAGATATTTTGAAAAAAGTAAAGTGTCGATTTTTTTAAATCGATTTTTCTCGGCTATTAAATGAGATACAAAAAAAAATTGTAAATGGCAAAGTTTTAGATAACTTTACACTGAATAATAAAATTCTATTAGATTTTCGACATTTTCGATATTTTGAAGTTCTACATGAAGTTTCGGAGATTTCGTCAATTTGTTTGAATTTTTAATTAGCAATGTTAAAATTTCAATATCTCGACCATTTTTTTGTGAATACTTTAAGTTATACTAAACTTTCTATGTGTGTGAAGCTGGCAATATTTACAGCAATAACCAGGCGCATCCACCATCCACGAAAAAAATATTATTAAATCAAAAATAATTATTCTGACATATTTCTAGACAATAATTTTGCAATTATGTTATTACGCCTCGTTTCTAATATCGTTGCTATAAATAATACACAAATAATATTTTAAATTAATTGAAATTATTAGGAACAACTGGTCATCCGTGTCAGGAAATTAATTATTTAAACATATTTCAAGATACCTGACCTGCATTTTTTTTGTACTTTTAAGTAACTAATAGTGCTATTGTTAAAATACAATAACAATTTTTATTATAGGGAATGTATCATTCGATGATTTTTGAACATTAGTGAATGCATTGGAAAGTCAGGCATCGCGCGATGAGAAATTAATTGTTTAAACATATTTCAAGGTGGCCGACATAAGTTTTGTTTAATGTTTTGAGTAACTAATAGTGTTATTGTTAAAATAAAATAACAATTTTCAATGCATTGGGAAGTCAAACATTCGCCATTACAAATTAATTGTTTAAACTTTTTTCAATGTGGCCGAACTAAATGTTGTTTATTGTTTTGAGTAACTAATAGTGGTATTGTTAGAATACAATAACAATTTTCAATATAGGGAATGTATCTTCCGTCGATTTTTGAACATTAGTGAATGCATTGGGAAGTCAGAAATATGCTATGAGAAATTAATTGTTTAAACATATTTCAAGGCGGTCGACATACATTTTTTTTATTGTTTTGAGTAACTAATAGTGTTATTGTAAAGATTAAATAACAATTTTCAATATGGGGAATGTATCTATCGTCGATTTTTAAAGATTAGTGAATGCATTGGGAAGTCAGTCATTCGCGATGAAAAATTAATTGTTTAAACTTATTTCAGGGCGGCCGACATAACTTTTGTTTATTGTTTTGAGTAACTAATAGTGTTATTGTTAAAATACAATAATAATTTTCAATATGGGGAATGTTTCTTTTGTCGATTTTTAAAGATTAGTGAATGCATTGGGAAGTCAGTCATTCGCGATGAGAAACTAATTGTTTAAACATATTTCAAGGTGGCCAACATAAATGTTGTTATTTGTTTTAAGTAACTAAAAGTGTTATTGTTAAAATACAATAACAATTTTCAAAATGGGGAATGTATCGTTCGTCGATTTTTAAAGATTAGTGAATGCATTGGGAAGTCAGTCATTCGCGATGAGAAATTAATTGTTTATACATATTTTGAGGTAGCCGACATAAATTTTGTTTATTGTTTTGAGTAACTAATAGTGTTATTGTAAAAATTAAATAACAATTTTCAATATGGGGAATATATCTTTCGTCGATTTTTAAAGATTAGTGAATGCATTGGGAAGTCGATTATTCGCGATAAGAAATTAATTGTTTAAACATATTTTAAGGTGGCCGACATAAATTTTGTTTCTTGTTTTGAGTAACTAATAGTGTTCTTGTAAAAATTAAATAACAATTTTCAATATAGGGAATGTATCTTTCGTCGATTTTTAAAGATTAGTGAATGCATTGGGAAATATGTTTTAACAATTAATTTCTCATCGCGAATGACTGACTTCCCAATGCATTCACTAATCTTTAAAAATCAACGAAAGACACATTCCCTATATTGAAAATTATTATTGTATTTTAGCAATGACACTATTAGTTACTCAAAACAATAAACAAAAGTTATGTCGGCCACCTTGAAATATGTTAAAACAATTAATTTCTCATCGCGAATGACTGACATCCCAATGCATTCACTAATCTTTAAAAATCGACGAAAGATACATTCCCCATATTGAAAAATGTTATTTAATTTTTACAATAACACTATTAGTTACTCAATACAATAAACAAAATTTACGTCGGCCACCTTAAAATATGTTTAAACAATTAATTTCTCATAGCGTATTTCTGACTTCCCAATGCGTTCACTAATCTTTAAAAATCGACGAAAGATACATTCCCTATATTGAAAATTGTTATTGAATTTTCACAATAACACTATTAGTTACTCAAAACAATAAAGAAAATTTATGTCGGCCACCTTGAAATATGTTTAAACAATTAATTTCTCATGGCGTATTTCTGACTTCCGAATGCATTCACTAATCTTTAAAAATCGACGAAAGATACATTCCCCATATTGAAAATTTATATTGTATTTTTACAATAACACTATTAGTTACTCAAAACAATAAACTAAATTTATGTCGGCCACCTGGAAATATGTTTAAACAATTAATTTCTCATCGCGAATGACTGACTCCCCAATGCATTCACTAATCTTTAAAAATCGACGAAAGATACATTCCCTATATTGAAAATTGTTATTTAATTTTTGCAAGAACACTATTAGTTACTCAAAACAATAAAAAAAATTATATCGGCCACCTTGATATATGTTTAAACAATTAATTTCTCATCGTGAACGACTGACTTCCCAATTCATTCACTAATCTTTAAAAATCGACGAAAGATACATTCCCCATATTGAAAATTATTATTGAATTTTTACAATAACACTATAAGTTACTTAAAACTATAAACAAAATTTATGTCGGCCACCTTGAAATATGTTTAAACAATAAATTTCTCATCGCGAATGACTGACTTCCCAATGCATTCACTAATCTTTAAAAATCGACGAAAGATACATTCCCTATATTGAAAATTGTTATTTAATTTTTACAAGAACACTATTAGTTACTCAAAACAATAAACAAAATTTATGTCGGCCACCTTGAAATATGTTTAAACAATTAATTTCTCATCGTGAACGACTGACTTCCCAATTCATTCACTAATCTTTAAAAATCGACGAAAGATACATTCCCCATATTGAAAATTATTATTGAATTTTTACAATAACACTATTAGTTGCTTAAAACTATAAACAAAATTTATGTCGGCCACCTTTAAATATGTTTAAACAATTAATTTCTCATCGCGAATGACTGACTTCTCAATGCATTTACTAATCTTTAAAAATCGACGAAAGATACATTCCCTATATTGAAAATTGTTATTTAATTTTTACAATAACACCATTAGTTACTCAAAACAATAAACAAAATTTATATCGGCCACCTTGAAATATGTTTAAACAATTAATTTCTCATAGCGTATTTCTGACTTTCCAATGCATTTACTAATCTTTAAAAATTGACGAAAGATACATTCCCTATATTGAAAATTATTATTGTATTTTTACAATAACACTATTAGTTACACAAAACAATAAGGAACATTTATGTCGGCCACATTCAAATATGTTTAGACAATTAATTTCTCATAGCGTATTTCTGACTTCCCCATGCATTCACTAATCATTAAAAATCGACGAAAGATACATTCCCCATATTGAAAATATTTATTGTATTGTTACAATAACACTATTAGTTACTCGAAACAATAAACAAAATGTATGTCGGCCACCTTGAAATATGATTAAACAATTAATTTCTCATCGTGAATGACTGACTTCCCAATGCATTCACTAATCTTTAAAAATCGACAAAAGATACATTCCCCATATTAAAAATTGTTATTTTATTTGTACAATAACACTATTGGTTACTCAAAACAATAATCAAAATTCATGTCGGCCACCTTGAAATATGTTTAAACAATTAATTTCTCATCGCGAATGTCTGACTTCCCAATGCATTCACTAATGTTCAAAAATCGACGAAAGATACATTCCCCATATTGAAAATTATTATTGTATTTTTACAATAACACTATTAGTTACTCAAAACAATAAACAAAATTTATGTCGGCTACCTTAAAATATGTTTAAACAATTAATTACACATAGCGTATTTCTGACTTCCCAGTGCATTCACTAATCTTTAAAAACCGACGAAAGATACATTTCCCATATTGAAAATTATTATTGTATATTAACAATATCACTATTAGTTACTCAAAACAATAAACAAAAGTTATGTCGGCCGCCTTGAAATATGTTTAAACAATTAATTTCTCATCGCGAATGACTGACTTCCCAATGCATTCACTAATCTTTAAAAATCGACGAAAGATACATTCCCCATATTAAAAATTGTTATTTAATTTTTACAATAACACTATTAGTTACTTAAAACAATAAAAAAAATTTATGACGGCCATCTTGAAATATGTTTAAACAATTAATTTCTCATAGCATATTTCTGACTTCCCAATGCATTCACTAATGTTCAAAAATCGACGAAAGATACATTTCCCATATTGAAAATTGTTATTGTATTTTAACAATAACACTATTAGTTACTCAAAACAATAAACAACATGTATGTCGGCCACCTTGAAAAATGTTTAAACAATTAATTTGTAATCACGAATGTTTGACTTCCCAATGCATTCACTAATGTTCAAGAATCGACGAAAGATACATTCTCCATATTGAAAATTGTTATTTTATTTTAACAACAACACTATTAGTTACTCAAAACAATAAACAAAACTTATGTCGGCCACCTTGAAATATGTTTAAACAATTAAGCATCCAATGCATTCACTAATGTTCAAAAATCACCGAAAGATACATTCCCTATAATAAAAATCGTTATTGTATTTTAACAATAGCACTATTAGTTACTCAAAAGTACAAAAAAATGCTGGTCGGGTATCTTGAAATATGTTCAAATAATTAATTTCCTGACACGGATGACCAGTTGTTCGTAATAATTTCAATTAATTTAAAATATTAATTGTGTATTATTTATAGCAACGATATTAGAAACGATACGTAATATCATAAATGCAAGATTATTGTCTAGAAATATGTCAAAATAATTATTTTTGATTTCATATTTTTTTCGTGGATGGTGGATGTGCCGGGTTATTGCTGTGCATATTGCCAGCTTCACACTCATAAATTTTTTTAATTTTGGAAATGTTTACACTTCATGAATTTTCGCCAACTTTTCAATCCTGGCAGTTTTCGTGAATTTTTAGGATTATTGCCAATTTTTGAAATATTGACGCTTCGCGTGAAATTACAAGATTTCCATTCATTTTTTAAATTGTTTTTGTAAATTTCGTAAATTTTCAAATAGAGTCGTCATCATTTTTAAATTTAACGAACATTTTGGAAAAATGACAAAAGTCTTGAAAATTTATTCATGAAATGTATAACATTTTTTAAAAATAACGAAAATCTAAGAAATTTGTGGTTTTTGATAAATAATCAAAATCTATGAAGTTTATGAAAATCGTTTAACATCTTGAAAGTTAACGGAAATCTTTGAAACTTCACAAAAAGCATTAAGATTTTATTCCTTTTTAAAGACTTAAATATTATGTTATTTTTTGTTTACTAACGGCCGCACTAATAGTCAGGGATTGATCTGAGATTGAGTATTAATTCTCGGATCGCGTAAGTGTATAATATAGTCGACATAATCCTAGATTAAATTGAAAATAATCCTCCTCCAAATAATCCTCTACGGACCAAGATTAATCCTCGATTATTCGTTACTTGTCAAATTATTATTTATATAAAAGCTCTTATTTTTAATATTTGGTGTTAAAATGGATTAAGTCGCATTCCGTGACGAATATTTTGATTACGCTAATGAATTGGTAAATGATCGATTCCCCAAAAGATATGTATTATATATCTAACCTATAAATTCACAAAAAATTAAACAATATCCTAGCCTATAAATTCATTATGTACATCAGAGATGCGGAAAATCCATTTGAATTTTTCAATGCAGCAGAATTTAAGAGAACATACAGATTTTATAAAGATATTATTGTTAGTTAGAAAAGGTTAACAGTCGTGATCTTCCCTTTAAACCTATTGAACAGTTGCAAATTTGTTTACGATACTACACTACAAGTAATTTTCAGGAAAAACCCTCATTTATATTATATTAAGGAGTACTCTTTATTGGCAAATAAAGATACGAACAGTGCGACTGTTCAAGAAAAGCAGAAAATCAAGGAAACATTAATGGTGCAATACAATTCCTAACCAAACCACAATTATAAGTTTGTTTCGGTTACTCACAATTTTTGCTAAAATTGTTCTAGGCAAAAAATGCAATTTCAATTATTAAACCCCATACCAGTACTTAATTAAACACATTAAACACACATTATTTTTCTTGCTAGATGTACATTTCGGGTACTAAGTACCCATTATCAATAGCTAACTGAATAAAAACCGATAAATGTTTACAATATATACCTACTCGGACTAGGCGGAAAAACCAAAAAAGTAATTTGCATTTTGAAACGAATGCGGTATCTTGGAAATGGGGGTGTTGGGGATTATTCGGTTTCGGACTTGGGAGGGTTTACAATGATGTTAATGAGGGTTATCTGTTGGGTAATAAATTTAATAAGGGGTTCATTATTGGGCTTAAATCGAAATTGAGTAGTTCTGTCTTATTTTTCATCATTTCTATCGCTTCCAACATGTTTAATTGATAACTGCTGGATTCTTTTAATAATTTAACTTTATTTATGTTGAATTTGTGGCCTGTTGTCAAAGTATGATGAGCAATTGCTGATTTGTCAGGGTTTTGGCTTTTGATGTGGTACATATGTTCTTTGAATCTAATGTGTACGTTTCTTTTTGTTTGTCCAATATACAATTTAGTACAATTATTGCAATTGACTGAGTAAATCCCTGAATTCAGCAACTGGTCTTGTTTTTCAAAAGTATTACCTAATAACATTTTAAGTTTGGTATTGGTGTAATGTGCAGGAATGAAATTGTATTTTTTGAATATTTTATTTAAATGTTGGTTGGTTTTTGGCTCATGAATTATTTTTATATATTTCTTATTGTTGTCTGTTTCTAAAATTGGTTCTAAAGTGGTTGTGGATTGGATGTTATGATGTCTTATGTGTCTGTTGATTAATTTTTGAATTGTTCTCTTATTATAGTTTAGATATTCTGAAATTTTGACAGACAGATAACCCTTATTAACATCACTGTAAACCCTCCCAAGTCCGAAACTGAATAATCCCCAACACCCCCATTTCCAAGATACCGCATTCGTTTCAAAATGCAAATTACTTTTTTGGTTTTTCCGCCTAGTCCGAGTAGGTATATATTGTAAACATTTATCGGTTTTTATTCAGTTAGCTATTGATAATGGGTACTTAGTACCCGAAATGTACATCTAGCAAGAAAAATAAAAGTGAAGAAAGGAATATAACTGTGTTTAATTAAGTGACTTAACACCTTCACGTAACTCATACAACTACATTAACCCATACCAATAATTGTACTGCACTGTTAATGTTTCCCAGATTCTCTGCTTTTCTTGAACAGTCACATTGTTTGTCTCCTTACTAATGTTGCCAGCAATATTTTTTATTGTTCAGTAACGTTTATTACAATTTTCCATTTTCACAAAAAATGAATGTATATTACGAAAACAAATTAAAACTCTTGGGGTACAACGAACGTAAACAATAATAAAAAACACAAATCTAGTTATTACTGACTAGTAGATATAGGTCGTCCGTGAATGATTTGTTCGCAAAGAATGATTCTGTACGGTGATTTGAATGAACTGATTCTGTATTTCAAGAATTGATTCGTTAAGCGGAATTGTATTCCCGATTCGGGTTTATACATGCGGTCTAAATCCGCCCGAATCGGATGACTAATTCGTTCACTCGAATCCGCGCACAACTTCAACTCCGCTTTGTACATGTGGTCTGAATCTGAATCCACCCGAATCGGATGACTAATTCGTTTGCTCGAATCCGCGCACAACTTCAATTCCACTTTGTACATTAGATCTGAATCTGATTCCGCCCGAATCGGATGACTAATTCATTCGCTAGAATCCGCGCACAACTTCAACTCCGCTTTGTACATTCGATCTGAATCTGAATCCGCCCGAATCGGATGACCAATTCGTTTGCTCGAATCCGCGCACAACTTCAACTCCGCTTTGTACATGTGGTCCGAATCTGAATCCGCCCAAATCGGATGACTATTTCGTTCGCTCGTATCCGCGCACAACTTCAACTCCTCTATGTACATGTGGTCTGAATTCGCCCGAAACGATTCTTTACAACTTGCAGAAACGAATCCGCTGCGCCAGCCTTTATTGGTATTTTTCACAACTCGACGAGTAATTTTATCAGCTAATGCTTGTTCTCTACTTATGAAACAAATCACAGAATATTTGCAAGATGAATTCAAGGCACCGAAGTTTTATATTAGAACAGCTTTATTAAACTTCCGACTGAAGAGGCAAAATTATTTAATCCTTTAAAAATAAATATCATAAAACATTTTGAATTATAATTAAATTTGTATATGTATTCTCTATTTTTTATGGGGAGAAGTGAAAGAATGGCTGCCGAGGGGGTTTAGATGGGAGATGATAGAGGCAGTAAAATGTGCGAGGAGAGGAAGGGCCAAGGAGGGAATGATTGTTGGATGGAGAGGGGATAGGGAAGGAAACAAGGGGGAGATGATGGAGGGATGCGAAGGGCTAGTGTGGGTAAATTATCAACAGGGAGGATATCGGGTTGATGTAGGGGTGGTGTACGTGAACAAGAATTGGACAGACATAAGAAAGAAAATAGATGAGAGAGCGGGCGAAGGAGGAAAATGGATTGTGGGGGGGATTTCAATGCCAGAATAGGGGAAACGGGAGGAGGGATTGGAGAGGACGGCTCGGTGGTGAAGAGGAGTTCGCAGGATAAATGTATAAATGGGGAGGGCAGGAGGATGAAGGAGTGGGTAATGGAGGAGGGATGGGAGATTTTAAACGGATGTACGGAGGGCGATTGGGAGGGGAGAAAAACGTACATCGGACCAAGAGGGGCATCAGTAATTGATTATGTGGTTGTCAAGGGGATAGAAAGAAGAGATATAAGAGGCATGGAGGTGGAAGAGGTGCTAGGATCGGATCACCTACCGGTAATGGTGGAGATGTGGATGGAGAAGGGAAGAGAAGAGGAAAGATGGCAAGAAAACGAATACCTTGAGTGTGGGGTGAAGGCGATGGAGGATATGAGGAAAAGGCTATCAAGGATTCAATAGGAAGAGGTCAATACAATGGAGGAGATGGAAAAGACGATAGTGGGATGCGGAAGAAAAAAGAAGGGAGAGAGAAAAGGAGGGAATATGTGGTTCGATGAGAAGTGTAGGCAGGCAAAGAGGGAGTTGAGGAAGGCCGTGAGAGAATGCGTAAGATATGAGGGAGAAGAGGGGAAAGTGGTGGCGGCAAGGAAAAGATATAAGGGCATATGTGAGAAAAAGAAGCTGCAGGCGGTGGAAAGAGTGAGCGAGGAATTGAGGGAATGCAGGAACGAGGCGGAAATGTGGAAGGTGCTGAGGAGAGGGGAAAGGAAGAGGCAGTTAGGGATATCGTTGAAGGAATGGACAAGGCAGTGCAGAGAGGGTAGTGGAGTACCAATAGGGATGGGAGAAGACAGGCGAGGGAATGGAGAGGAAGAGTTCACGGAGGAGAAGGTCGAAAGAGCGTTCAAGGAGGTGAAGGGAGGGAAGGCTGCAGGAAGGGATGGGCTGAAGGCAGAGATGTGGAAGGAGATTGGGGAAGGGGGGAAGAAGACATTCAGGGAGCTACTGAACCAGATGTGGAGGGGAAGAGTAAGCATACCGGCAGCATGGAGGGTGGGGAGGATGTGCCCGATACATAAAGGAGGGGATCAGAAGGATGCGGAGTGCTATAGATGGATAACGGTGATGAGCACGGGTTACAAAATGGCCATGATGGTAATAAAAAATAGACTAGAGGAGGAGGTGGAAGAGAAGGGGCTGCTACCGGAGACGCAGGGGGGCTTTAGAAGGGGTAGGGGGACGAGGGAGCAGGTCTTTACCCTGGCAAGAATGGTAGAGAAGGTGATGGAAGAGGAAGGGAGCGTGTATGCGGTGTTTGTGGACCTGAAAGCGGCGTACGACGCGGTACCAAGGGTAGGACTGTTAGAGTGTCTGAGGAGAAGAGGGGTGAGTGAGGGAATAGTAGAGTGGGTGAGAGGAGTGTATAAGGAAACATGGGCTGTGGCGAAAGTGGGAATGGAAGAGTCGGAGAAGTTTAGGACGTGGGAGGGGCTTAGACAGGGGTGCCCATTGAGCCCGGTGTTGTTTAACCTATACACGAGTGAGTTAGAGGAGGTGATGAAAAAAGGACAGGCGGGGGGGGGGGGATGGTAATTGGTAGAAAGTAAGGTGTGGATGTTGACATATGCGGATGATATGGTGCTGGTGGCAAGAGAGTGAGAAGGGATGAAGGATATGCTGAAAAGGGCGGAGAGGTTTATGGATAAAAGGGGGTTGAGCGTGAATGTGAGAAAAATGAAATGGATGAGATTCAGAAATAAAGGGAGGGAGGGGAGGGTGAAGGAATTAGAGTGGAAGGGGGATGTGATTGAGAGGGTTAAAAAATTCAAGTATTTAGGGTTTTTGTTCAAAGGGACGGGAGGGTATGAGGAGCATGTGAGGTGGGTGCAGGGGAAGGCTAGAAAGGCGTGGGGGATAGCGTGGGAAAAGTGGAGGAAGTGGATGGGGAACAATATAAGAGTGGCATGTAAAGTATGGGATGCGTGTGTGAGGTCAGTGTTAATGTATGGGGTAGAAATATGGGGGACGAGAGGGTATGAGTGTATAGAGAGGGAGCAGTTGTGGTTCTTGAAGCGTATGTTGGGATTGGAAAGGTCGACACCCGGATACATAGTACTACAGGAAACGAATAGAGAGAAGCTAGAGTGTGAGGAAATGGTGAGAATGGCTAGGTATGAGATGAAGTTATGGGACCTGGAGGAACAGAGACTGGTGAAGGCGGTTTGGGTGGCGTGCGTGAATGGGAGAGAGGGTAAATGGAGGAGCGAGAGAAGGAGAATGTATGAGAGGGTGGGTCTGTCGGAGGCGAAGGTGATGGAGTGGCTGGGGAATGGGGTAAAGATGGATGCGTGGGTGAAAGAGAAGGATAAGGAGGTGGAAGCACAGGAAAGGCAAGGGTATATAGAGAGGAGTGAATACAACAATAGGTACGGGAGGTGGCAGGTACATGGGAGAATGCCGAGGTATTTTATGGAGGGGGGATGGAGTAGGGAGGAAAGGGTGGTGCTGGCGAGGGCGAGGTGTGGGTCGGAGGAGAGAGGAAGGAAGGTGTGGATGGGGGAAGAGTATGGGAGGTGTGTAATGTGTGAACGGGGGAGGGATAGTTGGAGCCATCTGGCAGAGGAGTGCGAGGGGGTGAAGGAGGAATGGGTGGAAATAAGAGGGAATAGAAGAGTGACGGAATGGATGAGAGAATGGGGCCGGGGTAAGGACGTTGGAGAAGTTAGGGGACGAGAGGGAAAGCAGAAGGAAGAGAGGGGATTAGTGTAGATATAGATGTAATAGAGTATTATGCCAATAAAGGTCTTTTTTTTTTCTCTATTTTTTATAGACACATATCTTTCGAATGAACCTATCATCTTTGCTTAAATTATACAAGTCGTACAAGTCAATTCCTTTAAAACGGTATTCGCTCGTTCTCAACTGATATCATTGGATCGGGGTCCTCTATCTCGGTGCTGTTCGGTATGGAACGAACATATAGGATTATTATTATCATTATTATTAGTATTATTATTCAATTTTGCACGTAGTTCATTGACGGTAAGTAAATGGTTACGGTTTATGAAACAAGTGTCCATCGTCACTATAGAGGGAGATTGAGGCGAGAACGAACTATAATATTATTATAAGTGATTCATTTAAGAACGATTCATAAAGAACGAATCACTTCTAAGAAATGATTCGGTTGATACGAATCACCTGAAATATTCGAACTTCCCATATCTACTGACCAGTCACAATACTGACTAAAACCGCCACCGAGGCTGCTAATATAAGTTTGGCGATATCCAAATGTCACTACTACATCCGGGATTACAGATCAATCCGGGATTAAATCGAGGATACGTTAAAACCACCCGAATCCGTGATTATTTCATACGTCAATAAACATTCGAGGATCCAGGATTCATAAATCCTAGATTAATCCAAGAATTAAGCTATGTCTATTAGTACGGCTGTTTCATATAATTGAGGGGCTCAGTGGAAAAGTAGTAAAAGTGACATGAGATTGATTTGTGTAAATTGGAGATTAAGTTTAACTTTTATGGAAAAATCTGTATATTATATTGAGAGATACACATATTCAATTGTACCATATTTTCTACCCCAAAGATGAATCTCATTTGTAGATATCTGTACGTATAACAACTTTTATGAAAATAGCACTTATACTACTTTTTCACTGAGCCCCTCAGTTATGTTTTTCATTTGCAAATAAACTATATAAACCGCGTTATTCATCATTGTGAAATATTATGTTTAAAAATTGTTTTCATTCTTATACGAAAAAATGTTTCATAAATCTGAAAAATTGTGTTTCTTCAGTACAACACTAACTTAAAATGTAAACAGTAAGGAAATTCTAGCTTGCTGTGTAATTGTGATTACGAACCATAATCACAGTCACAGTTAAAATCACTGATATTAAAAAGTAGCAACGTGATTTAAAAGTATCAGTTAAGCCCATCTCTAATGCTTACCTTATTAAATTCAATGCAAGGATTTAAAAATGGGTAATTAACATTTGTAACTAAGATTTTAAAAGCATTATTTTACTGTGATTGATTATTACATAAATTATGATTCTAAGAATCATGAGCCCCCATTCAAGTAATTATTCAAGCATTAATTTGAGCGATCTTTCGAGCAATTATTTGAGCGACATTTGAAGCAATCATTCAAGTGATCATTTGATTATAAATACCATGATTCGAATCCCAATTTTATACATTTGTAGTAGTTGTGTTTCAATTAGTTCTCTGTAGTAATTACAGGTTAATTAAATAATTTATTACCTGTCCATATTTGTTTAGTATAGTAATCATTTTAGTTTAAAATAACAATAGCCTTCCAATCTGTATTTTATTATTCCTAATAATTAAGTACCTTGAGTGGGAGTAGTCGGAATTCCTTCCTTCATCAACGTCCAATTACTATCCATTTGCTCAGAAGCCTGCAAGAAATACCTCCCGTCGGTCCACATGCAAGCATGATCCTGGGTAATAATGGCCGTACCAGCCGAGCCAGTGAACCCAGAAATGTACGCCCTCCTTTGATCGCTCTCTGCTAAATACTCACTCCCGTGAGCATCAGCCGATGGCACAATGTAAGCATTTAGGGGCTCCGATACTGTTTTGGTGTTGACCATAAGAGCTCTAAGTTGTTTTAGCAAAGTCCCCGTGGACTTGGGGGATGGCATTGTGTTATTTGAATCGCCGACCACTAGAAATAGAGTTAAATAAATGTAGATATTTAATACACATTTGTAGTATTGTTGCTTTCAGGGTTTCGAACCGGTATTTTTTGCGTTCCGGTTTTCATTTTATTCTGGAAAAATGAACGGTTTTTTGCAGTTTTCGGTTCAGCTCCAAGTGATTGTTTTAATTTTAGAAATGTTATTGCATAATAAAAAAAAATGTGTATGTGTCATCATAGCACTTTCCTCGTTACAGATATGATAATATGAATATTAAGAATATGGAAAAGTGTCTCAAGCTGAATTTGTCCTACTTTTTATTATCACATTTACAAAATATTCACTAAATAAATATTTTTTTGCATTTTTTCGCTATATCTTAGGAAATATCTGTCACACCTCAGCAGTATATATTTTCAACTTTACTTAAAATCGGTGCCTTATATCCATGGCAATGTTGACACTAATTTGTGTCTATTGTGTGTGATACAATAGACTAAATGCTGACTATCGTCGTCTTAGGTTGACACGATAGACTAATGTCAATCAATATATAGGGTGTCTACGCTAAGAAGATCGTTAAAAGTTGATAGGGTTGCCGTTGCACTAAAAATTTGAAAAAAAATCTTTGTCATACGGTTGAATCAGTTCTCCTCATGTAAAATACTTTCAACTTTATATTACTTCCGGTTCTGGAAGTAGCACCAAATTTGATATTTTAAATGGAGCATCATATATATTAGTCATTTTTTGGATTCCTCGTTTAAATTGCAACATATTTTATTCGAACATATGTACACTTATCTGCTGGGAGCGAAACGGAATGGCGACCGAGTAGCACGCACGATTTTGCGGTCTGCACAAATTCCATCGATATTCGTAGTTAAATACCAAATTAAATTACGTGATCAACTTCATAGTATTAAATAAAGAAATGGTATTCTCACGTGCACAAGTATTGGAGTTTGAAGAAGTCATCGCATTCGTTAAAACCATGTCCGATTCAATAAAGGCTATAATTCAACAAGAAATGAAGGACATCGTTGGATTTTATTAATCCAAGATAAGTGAACTCGAAGAGAACATATATATACATAAGCACTACACTCCTCGTAGAGTTTGGCTGCTTCTTTTCTGAAGCTTTCATGATCTACTTGTAGGGGCGGATCAGACCCCATTTACTTTTATGCTTTGTGTCTATATTATTTTTTTTTTTTTTTTAGTTTTTAACTGTTGTTTTTTACTTTTCCCACTATGTCTTTCCATTCTTTCCTATTTATCGCAATTTTTTTCCAATATTTCACCCCTATTTTCTTAAGATCGTCCTCCACTTCATCTAGCCATCTCGATCTGGGCCTTCCTTGCCTTCTCCTTCCTCCTGGGTTCCACTCCAGCATAATCCTTATTGTCGCGTTCGGTCCTGCTCTCCAAATATGTCCTAGCCATCTTAATCGTTTCATTTTTATATGTGAAATTATATTTTCATCGCCCATTTGCTGCCGAATTTCCTCATTTGTTCTTCTACGATAATAGTTGTCGTTTTCTTTTATTGGGCCAAGTATCGTTCTCATGATTTTCCTCTCCATTATGAGTAGATCATTTTGCTCTTTTTCTGTCATTGTCATTGTCTCTGCTGCATGTGTCATAATTGGTCTTATCATCGTTCTGTACACATTCATTTTTGTTCTTTTTGTGATATTGTTGTTCCTTAGTATTTCTCTGTTAGCATGCACTGCTCTGTTGGCTCCTTGTATCTTTTCTTTTATTTCTTAATGCCTTTTACCATCTGCCGTTACATGTACCCCCAAATATTTGAATTTATCAACTATCTCAAATGTGTACTTCCCGATTTTTATGTTCCCATTTCTACTGTTCCCATCGCATATCATAATTTTTGTCTTGTCATTGTTAATGTTCATTCCCATTTTTTTAGCTTCACGCCCTATTTCCTCCAACACATTTATCATTATTTGCCGTTGTTTTGCAACTATTACAATATCGTCAGCGTAAGCTATAATCTGTGACCCTTTAGTCCGCAGTGTTCCCTTTGTGTCAATATTTCTTAGCGTATAGTGCAGTGCTAGGTTAAACAATAGTGCGGATAGTGCATCTCCTTGACGAACGCCTTGATTTATTTCAAATTCATCTGTTTCTCCATACTCTGTTTTAACACTAGCAGTTGTTTCTTTCATTGTCATTTGTATTAGCCGTATTAGTTTATTTCCAATTTCCATTTCCTTTAATGCCATTAGTAACTTATTTCTATTTATCGTGTCAAACGCTTGCTTAAAGTCCACGAATAATAGCTTTATTTTAATTTTATGTTCATGTGTCTTTTCCATTATTTGTTTAAGAGTATGGATAGCATCTGTTGTTGACCTACCCTTTATGAAGCCGCATTGGTAGTCTCCAATAATATGAACAGCTTTTTCTGCCAAACGCTTTCGGATGATAGAGGTCAGTATTTTATATGCTGTGCTCAGTAGTGTTATGCCTCTGTAATTTTCACATAATTGCTGGTTTCCTTTTTTATAAACTGTTACTATTGTTCCACACTTCCATTCGTTGGGCATTTTTTCACTGGTCCATATTTTCTTGATTAGGTTTGATATTGCTTCTAGTAAAGGCTTCCCCCCATGCTTAATGAGTTCCATGTTTATACCATCTTTTCCTGGCGCTTTCCCATTTTTGCTGTTGTTAATCATCTCCAGTATTTCCTGCACTGTGGGCTCTTCTGTGTCGCCTTCCTCACTTATGGTGCCATCCTCACCCGGTTTTTCTTCATTTTCTTGTCCTGTCGTTAATAAAACTTTAAAGTGTTCTGTCCATATTTGCTTTGTTTCTTCAGCACTTTCTGCTAATTCTCCATCTTTGCTCTTTATTCCATGTATTTTTCGTGTATGTGGTCTTTTTTGTTCATTAATTTTTTTGTAAAATTGTTTTGTGTTTTTGTTCTGACTTTCATTTTCTATCTCGTGCAGTTTATTTTCAATCCATTTTCTTTTTATTGTTCTTAATATTCTATTGCTCTCTTTTCTTCTTGCCTCGTATTCTTGTTTATCTTTGTATTTCTTGGTTCTTAACCAATTTAGTCTGGATGTATTCTTTTTTTTTACTACTTCCATACACTCCTCATTCCACCATTCGTTTCTGGATATATTGCTTTTTAATCCTAAGTGTTTTTCTGCTGACTGCTCTATGCATTTTTTTATTGTATTCCATTGCGCATCGATTTGACAATCTCCTTCAATTGGCACATGCAGATGATGCTCTATTTCTCTTTGGTACTCATCTCTTCGCTTTTCAGATGTTAGTTTTTCAGTTTCCCACTTATTGTACCGGCTTCCTCTACCTTTATCTTTTTTTATCCTCTGTTTGAACTTTGCTGTTACTAGGAAATGGTCAGTATCTGCGCAGGCTCCCCTGTATGTCCTTACGTCTCTAATTGAAGATTGTCTTTCTTTTGCGATCAGTATATGGTCAATCTGATTTCCTCTACTTTGTGCAGGCGGTATCCATGTTATCTTGTGTATAATCGGGTGATTATATTTAGTGCTGGCAATTATCATTCCTTCCGTTGCCGCTAGATTGCATAACCTATTACCGTTGTCATTTGTTGATTCGTGTACTGTAAATTTCCCAGCTACTTCGTTTAGCCTATCTTCCTTGCCCACCTGTGCATTGAAGTCACCGAGCACAATTTTAGTGTCCTGCTTTGGTATTTTTTTTTTTTAGCGTTGTTTCAATTTCCTCGTATAATTTCTCCTTTTCTGTGTCAGCTGCACTTTCAGTTGGTGCATATACATTTAATAATGATATGTTAAAGGGTTTAGCCTGAATACGTAGGTAAACTAGGCGCCCATTAATTGGCTGGAAATCGATTACTCGTCTTTTTATGTTGTTTGTCACCATGAAGGCTACTCCATTTCTTCCTTGTTTGGTTTCCCCAGAATACATTATTGAAAATTCTTTTTTATTTATTTCTCCATCTCCTTTCCACCTGGTTTCTTGTAGTGCAATAATATCTAATTTATATTTCCTCATTTCTTGTGCTATTTCCATATTTTTACCTGGTGTAAGTAGCGTTCTTACATTCCAAGTGCCAATATTTATTATATTCTTTGTTTTTGAGAATATATTTACTTTCGTGCCCCTTCTCAATTCCATTTGTACTGCTGTGGTCATCGTATGTCTCGTATTTGCTTTATTTATTCGTTTTTTGTTTCAATATCTTTCTCCACTTCTTTCCAAGTGTGTATTTCACCATTTATAATAATTCTCTGATATCCCACTTTCACCTTATTTCCTTTGATCACTTCTTCCTTAGCTACTTTTCTCAGTTCCCTCTGTATTCTTCTTTCGTCAGACGTCATATCATTATCTATATATATGTTTGTGCCTTTTAATTGTTTTTTCTGAAGCATCACATCTTTTTTATTCTCCCAGTCCTCTAGTTTAACATAAACAATGTTATCTTTTATCTTATATGCTTCCGCAATTTTAACCCTTATCTTTAATTTTGTATTTAAGAAGGTTTCTGATTCCCCTTTAGTATCCTTACTTGATATGGGTGCATTTTTAATAATGATGTTATTTTTTCTCTTTATTTTTTCCTGTTTTTCCATCTTTTCTTCTAGTTGCGACACTCTGTATATTAATTGCTGTTTTTCTTGTTTCCATACGTTTTCCTTTTCCTGCATTTTTTCTTTAATTTCCTTAAGTTCTTTATTTGATCTTTCTAATTCTTTTCTCATTTCTTCATTTTGCTTATTATTTTTATCGAAATGTTCATGCATCTCTTTACGCATTTCCTTTAATTCATTTACTATAAAGTCCATATTTATATTTGGCTCTCTATTCTGCTCTTTACTTGGTGGCGTGCGAGCCGTCTTTTTTCTTATTTGAAAAACTTCGACAGATACTTGGTCTTCAAAACTGGTGTCTGTTATTTTTCGGAAGAGAACATAAAAACATTAAAATCAGACAACAACAAATTAAAGGTTGACTGTGATGCGAGGTTCGATTCTACGGAACAACAACTCCGCAGAAAAAATATCCGAATATTTGGCATCAATGAGGAGAAGAATGAACGTACGGAAGAACTTGTTATATGCACTCTTTCAGAAAAATTAAAAATTACCGTTCCGCCTGAATCCATAGGAGAGTGTTATCGGGTGGGTGTGAAGAAAGCTAGTAGCAGACGGCAGATATTAGTGAAATTTACTTCGCATAAAAAAAAAGCAGATGTGTATAAAAACAAATCAAAATTAAAAGGAACACAGTTGGTTATTAAAGAAGATCTTACGCGTTCCAGACTAAATGAAATTAAAAAACTCTCAGAAAAATATGGTAATAGAAACGTGTGGACTGTAAATGGTGAAATATATTTCAAATCTGATAATGATGTGAAGAAATTTTCTTTTATATAACTACGAATTAGATATTAATTTAAATGATTAAGTATTTGTGCAATCGTAAAGTTGCCACTCGGGTATTTTTAAAGAAAGTTATTTGAGTTTTCTATTTTGTATTTACTTATATCTTAAGTTGTTTTTTCCTGAATTATTTTCGTATAATTGCAGTAGTAACAAAACGGTTTACTTTTTTTCAAAATTAAGTTAATTTTTTATAAAATATAATTTATAAAATTATACAGAGAGTTTTATATAACACCGAACATGTTCATCCCATACAATTTTGACACCTTTATTTTTTAAGTTATGTGTAAATTGGGTTGCCTCTATGACCATTAAAAACTGTAGCCAATCAATCGCAATTAATGCCTCAACTTGTACACACAGGGAGTTTTTCTTTCAAGTATACATGTGAGAATTACACAGTATATGTCGTAAATCTTTAGATACTCGTTGTTAAAAAAAATAATTTGAAACTTGAAATGAGTGTGTTCCACTCCCAGACTAAGCATGAAGTAAAATTTCGAGTTTAGAAAAGCCTGAAAATTTGGTTTGGTCGCGTAGCGCGAAGCGCGGAGCGGCCAAACCAAATTTTCAGGCTTTTCTAAACTCGAAATTTTACTTCATGCGCCACCGGTACAAAACACTGACAAATTACGAAGTTTAAAACACACCAATAAACTTTCTATTGCATCAGTGTTTAGTACCGGTGGCGCATGAAGTAAAATTTCGAGTTTAGAAAAGCCTGAAAATTTGGTTTGGTCGCGTAGCGCGGAGCGGCCAAACCAAATGTTCAGGCTTTTCTAAACTCGAAATTTTACTTCATGCGCCACCGGTACAAAACACTGACAAATTACGAAGTTTAAAACACACCAATAAACTTTCTATTGCATCAGTGTTTAGTACCGGTGGCGCATGAAGTAAAATTTCGAGTTTAGAAAAGCCTGAAAATTTGGTTTGGCCGCTCCGCGCTTCGCGCTACGCGACCAAACCAAATTTTCAGGCTTTTCTAAACTCGAAATTTTACTTCATGCTTAGCCTGGGAGTGGAAAACACTCGTTTAAAGCTTCAAATTAAATTCTTTTAATAAACCTAGCATCGGCAAATGTTCAACGTATGCTTCTGTATACTTAAAAGACAAATTCTCGTTATGAAAATGTTCGGTGTTACATAAAACTCTCTGTATATTCGTATACAACATATTATTACTTATTAATTTCTGTTATAAAACTAAAATTATATTACGTTACGTCATTGGAATTACAATATAATATGACAGCGTGAAAATATTTATAATTATGCAGTGTAGTATTTTGTTGAAAAGTAAATTAACATAATTTTTTAGTTTTTATCGGATTATGGCCTCTGGTTCAATTAAAATAGCACATAATAATGTCAGATCACTAACAGCTCATTTCAGTTCTATAAAAGATATGATTCTGAATGATTCCTATGATGTTGTGGGTTTGTCTGAGACATAGTTAACTAAAGATATTCCATCTGAGGATATTTATATTCGAGACTACAGAGTTATCGGTTGTGATAGAGATACGCGTGGCGGCGGGGTGCCGTTTTACATTAGGAATACATTAGAACACAACGTTATACCAACTTCAAGCGACATAGAACAACTTTGGGTAAGAATAAACGTGAATAGCAATAAATATGCCTTTGGGGTTGTATATCGACCTCCAAATTTCAATAAAAACTCATTTTTGAATGAATTTGATATATCATTATCTGAACTTTTTCCAACGAATGATGAAATTATATGTATGGGTGATTTTAATATAAACTTATATAACAACTCTGAAGGCAGCGTATGACTCGGTGCCGAGGGAGAGTTTGATAGAGTGCTTGAGAAGGAGAGGAGTGAGTGAGGGGATGGTGGAGTGGGTGAGGAGAGTGTATGAGGAGACATGGGTGGTGGCGAAAGTGGGGAAGGAGGTGTCGGGATGTTTCAGAACGTGGGAGGGTTTGAGGCAGGGGTGCCCGCTGAGCCCGATGCTCTTTAATGTATACGTGAGTGAATTGGAAGAGGTGATGAGGAAAGGGCAGGCAGGGGGAGTGGTGATGGGTAAAAGTAAAGTATGGATGTTGGCATATGCGGATGACGTTGTGTTAGTGGCAAGAGAATATGAAGGGATGAAAGAGATGTTGAAGAGAGTGGAGAGGTTTATGGATAGAAGAGGAATGAATGTGAATGTAGTGAAAACGAAGTGGGTGAAGTTTAGAAATAAAGGGAGAGAGGGGAAGGTGAAAGAATTGGAGTGGAAGGGGGTAGTTATTGAAAGGGTGAAAACTTTCAAGTATTTAGGGTTTTGGTTCAAAGGAACGGGAGGGTATGAGGAGCATGTGAGGTGGGTGCAGAGTAAGGCGAGGAAGGCGTGGGGAATGGCGTGGGGCAAGTGGGGGAAGTGGATGGGGAACAATATGACGGTTGCGTGTAAAATATGGGATGCGTGTGTGAGATCGGTGCTAATGTATGGAGTGGAAGTGTGGGGGACGAAAGGGTACGAGCTGATAGAGAGGGAGCAGATGTGGTTCCTGAAGCGCATGTTGGGGGTGGAGAGGTCCACGCCCAGCTACATAGTGCTTCAGGAGACGAACAGAGAGAGGCTAGAGTGGGAGGCAATGGTGAGGGTGGTAAGGTACGAGATGAGATTGTGGGAAATGGAGGAAGAGAGATTGGTGAAGGATGTATGGGTGACGAGTGTGTGTGGGGGTGAGGGTAGATGGAGGGGGGAGAGGAGGAAAATGTATGAGAGGGTAGGGCTGTCGGAGGCGAAGGTAATGGAATGGCTAGGAAATGGGGTGAAGGTGGATGAGTGGGTGAGGGGGAAAGGGAAGAAGGTGGAAGGGCAAGAAAGGCAAGGGCGTATTGAGAGAAGTGAGTATAATGATATGTATGGGAGGTGGCAGGTGTATGGAAGAGTGCCGAAGTATTTGATAGAGAAGGGATGGGGTAGAGAGGATAGGGTGATTGTGGCAAGGGCGAGGTGTGGATCGGAGGAGAGAGGAAGGAAAGTATGGATGGGGGAAGAATATGGAAGGTGTGTGTTGTGTGGACAGGGGAAGGATACGTGGGGACACTTGGCGGAGGAATGTGAGGGGGTGAAAGAGGAGTGGCTGGGAGCGAAAGGGAATAGAAGGGTAGTGGAGTGGATGAGAGAGGATGGGATCGGGGTAAGGACATTGGAAAAGCTGGGGAGGGAGAGGGAAAAGAGAAGGGAGGGTAAGAGGGATACGGAAATGGAGAAATAACGAATGAATTGTAAATAGTCTGTAAGATATTAAGATATGCCAATAAAGGTCTTTTTTTTTTTTTTTTTTATAACAACTCAAGCTTATTAACAGTATCCTTTAAATCTCATTTGGACTCATTTGGTCTCACTCAAATGATAGATGTTCCAACTAGAATTGTTCCAAATAGTCATACGCTTATAGACTTAATTATAAAATCAGACCCCGATTTAATAACTAATGTTGGAACACAAAATGTACATATATCAGATCATGATTTAGTTTTTGGTGACATTCTAGTAAAACATTTCAAACATACAACTACATATCATACTTACAGAACATTCAAAAATATAGATTATGAACATTTTTCTAAAGACCTTCAAAATTTATCTTTTCACAATATATACACTATGAAAAATATAGATGACAAAGTTGCTGGTTTCAATAACCTGATTTACGAATTATTTAATAAACATGCTCCTTACAAGACATCCCGTTTTACAAAACCGATAACTCCCTGGATCACTGATAATATAATATTGATGATAGATTTGAGAAATAGTGCCCTCAGTAAATACAAAAGAACAAAAAAACCTGAACACTGGAACTATTACAAATCATTGAGGAATTTAACAACAAACTTGATTCGAAAAGAAAAGAAAGCTTATTTTGAATTGAAATTTCGCACAGCACCAAAGCTGTTATGGAAGGCATTAAAAGAGCTAAATCTTTCTAACAAACCTAAAATATCAATTCCAGAATCTCTTCGTAACCCAGAATCTTTTAACAATTATTTTATTAACTCTATACCTAAAACCTCGAACATTAGTCAAGATGTGGTTCAATTTTATAGTACAGAAAATATAATTTTAATGAATTGTTTACGTTTAAATTGGTAGAAACTTTCGAAGTGCATAAAATATTATATAATATTAAAACAAATGCAACTGGCAGTGATGATATTAATGCATGCATGCTAAAACGTTGCTGTCCATATATTATACCTGCATTAACTCACATACTTAAGTCCTGTTTTCTTTCAAATTATTTCCCTAGCCATTAATAACACCACTTGCTAAAATTTCAACTCCAACTTCTACAGCTGATTTTAGACCGATTAGTATACTACCCACCATTTCTAAGATTCTTGAAAAAATAGTAGACTCACAATTGCGGGTACACTTAGAAGAATATAATATTTTGCCCGAACAGCAATCAGGTTTTCGGCCACACCACAGTTGTGCAACTGCATTGCTTGATATTACAGACAACATTTTAAGAGCTGGAGACTGTGGTGAAGATAGTTTGCTAATCCTTCTTGATTTTAGCAAAGCTTTCGACACTATAGATCATAATATTTTAATAGCAATATAACATTATATTGGATTGTCTAAAAGTGCATTATGTTTCTTCTATTCGTACCTGTCAAATCGCGATCAATCGGTTATTATAGAAAGTGTTACATCTAGCCCTCATAAAACCACCAGAGGGGTACCTCAGGGGTCAATTCTGGGAGCTCTCATGTATGTGGTGTATACATCCAGTTTCGGACAATACTTTAAATATTTAAAATTCCATATGTACGTGGATGACACACAGTTGCTACATTCATTCAAAAGCTGCAACCTTAGAGATGCTGTAAATAAAATAAATTTTGATCTAAAAACATTTACTAACGCATGCACACAACATTGTTTACAAGTTAATCCTAACAAATCATGCGCTATATTATTCAGTAAAAAACTAAATGAAAAAGACATAAATATATTTTTAAACGATGTGCCTTTGATTTTTGTTGAGGAAGCCAAAAATCTTGGGTTAATTGTTGATACAAAATTGAGGTACAAAATGTATCAGAATTGCTCATTCCAATCTTAAGTTGATTTATGCTGCTAGATCGTTTCTATCACAGGAATTAAAAATTATATTATGTGATAGTTTAGTTCTTTCACATTTAAATTTTTGTGATGTAGTCTATGGACCGTGTTTAACTGCAGTCACACAAAAAAGAATACAACTAGTGCAAAACTCATGTCTCAGATTAATTCACGGCATACGGAAATATGACAACATATCACATACATTAAAACTTACAAACTGGATTAACATGGTAGGAAGGAGGCACTTGCATATGGCATGTTTGTTCAATAAAATAATTCGTTTAAAATGCCCACCTTATCTTTACACAAAAATATCTTTTCGAACTGACGTACACAACATTAATATAAGAATTAAAGGGCTCCTAACACCACCTATTCACCGAACAACGTATTTTGAACGCAGTTTCACTTATAATGTGGTAAAAGTGTACAACAATATTCCCGTAGAAAAGAAAACTCAACCACTGCTCGCATTTAAAAAATCTGTAAAGTTCTTTGTATTTTCACACGAATAAAAATGAAAATGATGGTGTACCAAGTTACTGCTGCAATTTTTTTATTATTTTTAATTATTTTTATTATTATTATTGTATAAGTTATACATACATTCTTAAATATAATTATAATTATATTTTTTTTGTAAATTACCAATAATATTCGCTACAATATGAAAGTTACCTGACGCCAACACAACAGACTCCTTTCATTATAAACAATAGCACTTATTATCTATTTATCCATTTATATATTATTCTGCTTATTTTGCATAATTGTTATCTCATGCTTATTTCGCTATTTTATCTTATTATATTATATTTTATTATTGTATCGTTAGTTATGAATTAGAGACCAAACCGTGAACACGGGTGTTAAGAAATAAATTCCTTTTTAAAAAATCGGTTTGTGTACGAGTAAAGTTAATTGGCGCAGTCGGTAGGATCCCGAAAAGTGAAGATTTCATTCATTTTTCCTTTTCTTTGGATTAATTCGGGAGTTTTTACGGTGGACATCGACCTTCAGAGCGGCCCTCCGAACATTGAGCAGCCCAGACAATTTCCGTCCTGAGAGACATCGTCCACTACGTTCACGAGATCTTCGAGCGAATATCGAAAGTATCCCATGGACATTATACTTTTACTGTAAGTTACACAAGTTGATTGATTTTTTAACGCGGATAGTTAAAATAGTGATTTATTTCTAAAAGACACAAATTCTGATTCATAGCTCATTTACTAACATATCTAAATCTTGTTCCTAATAATAAACTAAAAAAAAAAATATACCAAAATGGCCGTAGCTTTAAAACCCGAATATATGCAAATGATTCCTGAGTTCAGGGGAGAACCAGAACTTTTGCCTAGATTTATTGAAGTATGTGAAAGACTTTTAAATAGATTTTATAATGCTGAAGATAATAATGATTTTGTAAATGATTACTTAATGACTACCATAGTTTCAAGGGTTAAGGGTGAAGCTGCTATTAATATATCATCGAGTGCAGTTAATAATTGGAATTCTTTAAAAAATGCATTACTAAATTCATACGGTGACAAACGAGACCATTATACATTAAATTACGAAATTTGCACATTAAGGCAGAATACGAACGAATCTGTGTTCGATTTTTATAATAAAATTCAATCTCTTTTAAATTTACAAGTTGCGTACATAACAAATCATATTGCTGACTTGCAAGAAAGACAGCACTTGCGAATATTTTTTAGGGCTAATGCTTTAAAAGTTTTATTGAGAGGATTAAAAGATCCCATTGGTTCACAAATGCGGGTCAAGAACCCTGTAGATTTAAACACAGCATTAAATATGCTTACTAATGACTTTCAAACGGAGGTCACCATTAACAATCCGATAAATAAAGATAAAAATAAAATATTTGCACGACGTCCCATTCCATCTTATTCTGATAACTTTTATCAGTCACGCAATAATTATAATAATGGTCCACGCTATCCTTCTCGTCACAATAATAACAAACAATTTAATAATTCTTATCCGAATCGGAATAATGCATTCCAAAATAAAAATTATAGTTCTTTTAATAGTAAAAATCCAAGAACATTCAATTATCATAATAATAATAATCATAATCCTTACGGACCGAGTACTTCAAATACTTCACAAAATTCTGCACCCAATTTACAAAATTTTACACCCATGTCCGTTACTACAGGACGAAACGCCATTATTCCAAATAGGAACCAAATTTATAATATTGATGAAGAACAAGAACATTTTTTAGGCAAAACCGCCTCGGAGGAAACTCTTTTGAATTAATGGGGATTACTAATAATTATAGTGAACTTCCTTTTATATATGACCCCCAAAATAAAATTAAAATTCTAATTGACTCTGGAAGTTCAAGATCTTTTGTAAATCCGAAAATTGCTAGGAAATTATTTAAAGAAAATATTAAATATGAACCTTTCCAAGTGGCCAGCGCACATGGTACCACTTTTGGAAAAAATAGTACATTAATTCCTTTGACGCAATTATTAAAATCAAAATATGCTAATCTTAAATTTTATCTATTTGATTTTCACTCTAACTTCGATGCCCTGTTGGGAATGGATAATTTAAAAAATATACAAGCAATTATAAATATTGATAAAGAAATATTAACTACCCGTAAGTGTAAAATACCACTTCATTTTGGTAACGTTCGTGAAACTCCGGATACGAAGTGCATAGTAGTACCCGCAAGGTCCGAACAAATAATTGAGGTAGATATAAATAATATAAGTAATGGCGATGTAATAATTCCGCATATAAAACTACATAATTTAGAAATTCCAGAATGCATAAGTCATGTTAGGAATAATAAAGCAATCTGTACAATAATAAATAAGGGTGAAAAAGATGAAAATATTTATGTGAAAAAACCATTTATTGTAGACCCTATCAGTGAATATGATTTGGAATTACAAAATGGAAATAAAGAAAAATATAATGTTAATACATTAAACTGTGAAAAAATTAAATTTGATATATTAAAAATACGTACAGATCATATGAACTCAGAAGAGAAAAATGTTATTACTAATTTAATTAAAGAATACGCAGATATATTCCATATGGAAAATAATAAACTTACGTTTACAAATAAAATAAAACATGCAATTAAAACGTCCGATGAACTTCCTGTATATACTAAATCGTATCGTTATCCACACATTCACAAAATAGAGGTGGATAACCAAATTAAAAATATGCTTGATCAAAAAATAATTAGACCATCTTATAGTCCATGGTCTTCTCCAATTTGGGTGGTCCCCAAAAAATTGGATGCTTCCAGAAAACGCAAATGGCGCGTAGTTATTGATTACAGGAAATTAAATGAAAAAACAATAGGTGATAGATACCCATTACCAAATATTAATGATTTATTAGACAAATTAGGACGATCACAATATTTTACTACATTAGATTTAGCCTCTGGCTTTCACCAAGTAGAAATTGAAGAGAATGATATACACAAAACAGCATTTAATACTGAAAATGGACATTACGAATTTTTGCGAATGCCATTTGGCCTAAAAAACGCCCCTGCTACATTTCAGAGGGTTATGGATAATATTTTAAGAGGAATACAAAACGAAAAATGTCTTGTGTATATGGATGATATTATTATATTTAGCACCAGCTTACAAGAGCATGTAAATCGATTAAGAGAAGTTTTTAACCGTCTTAGGGACTCAAATTTAAAAATACAACTGGACAAATCTGAATTTTTACGTAAAGAAGTAGCTTATTTAGGACATATAGTTACCGCTCAAGGTGTCAAACCAAACCCAGAAAAAATTAAAGCTATTCAAAATTTTACTATTCCCAAAAATGTTAAGCAAATTAAAGGATTTCTAGGATTACTAGGTTATTATCGAAAATTTATAAAAGACTTTGCTAGATTGACTAAACCTTAAACAAAAAGATTAAAGAAAGATGCAATTATTAATATAAATGATTCTGATTATCAAAATTGCTTTAATCTATGTAAAAATGTTTTAACAAATGAACCCTTGCTTCAGTATCCAGATTTTAGTAAACCATTTATTTTAACCACAGACGCTAGTAATTTTGCAATAGGCGCTGTGTTATCTCAAGGAAAAATAGGAAACGATTTACCAATAGCTTACGCGAGTAGAACTTTGAACAACTCCGAAACAAATTATTCAACAATTGAAAAAGAGCTTCTCGCAATAGTATGGGCAGTTAAATATTTTCGACCATATTTATACGGTCGAACATTTCAAATAGTTTGTGATCATAAACCACTCCAGTGGCTCATGAATATAAAAGAGCCTAATTCAAAATTAGTACGTTGGAAGTTAAAACTCTCAGAATATGATTACACGATAGTATATAAAAAGGGAGCATTAAACAAAAATGCTGATTTTCTCTCCAGAATAGAAATTAATGTAAATGATGATAATGCTAAAGTAGAATTGACAAATGTAGGAGACGAAATTGAATCAATAATAGCACAAATGGGAGATTCACAGATCGATTTAAATGAAGATGAATTAAATGAAATTCTTAATGATAATAATAATGATACAGCGCACACAAATATTGAAAACCCTATTCTTGATATCCTTATTTTAGAAAAAGCTGTAAATTATGGAAATAATCAAATAATAATCTCTGAAGTAAATTATGCCCCTTCGCCACCAGTAATTAGGTTATTATTTAACAATAAAAAACAACGTATAAACGTTCAATTTTCAAAATCAGATTTTGACAATGTCATTGAATTCATAAAGGAATATACAGTTCCCAATATTAAATATCACTTATACTTTGAAAGCCCAATTTATGAGAAATTTTCTGTAACAATGCAAAAATACTTTAAAAATTCTGCAAGTAATTTTATTAAATGAACAGAATTACTTTGTGACGTAGAAAGTCATGAAGAAATAGATAATACAATACGAGCGTTTCACGAAGGAAAGTGTAACCATCGTGGTATCGACGAAACTGAGGCACAAATTAAAAGACGATTTTATTGGCCTGATCAAAGGCGAACAATTCAAAATTTTATTAATCAATGTGAAATCTGTCTTGTCAGTAAATATGATAGGAAGCCGTTAAACTTAAAATTTAATATTACTCCAACCGCAATGAAACCCTTTGAAATAGTGCACATTGACACTATCGCTTTAGAAAAAGTTAAATTCCTTACTGTAATAGACTCATTCTCAAAATATACACAACTTTATAAATTAAATTCACAACAAGCAACAGAGATTGCTAATAAATTAATTAGATTTTTTACACATCATGGGATACCCGAACAAATTATTTCAGATAACCACTTAGAATTCAAAAATACAGTAATTAAAGAATTACTTGAATTACATGGAGTTAAATTACATTTCATTAGCTCTCAACACCCTGAGTCCAATGGAATTGTTGAGAGAGTCCACTCTACTATTATTGAGCACGTACGCTTATTAAATAATCAAAATTCAAAAGGAGACCCTATCGAATACAAAATAAATTATGCACTCTTTGCATATAATAATTCAATTCATTCTGCGACGAAATTTAAACCATCAGAAATAATCTCTGGTCATTTAGACACCAGTGACCCATTTAATATTGATATTGAAAATAGATTAGTAAATAATTATATTATTAATCATAGAGAGAAAATGAAATTATTCTATCAAAAAATTAATGTACGTCTTACGACGGATAAATCCAAAATTATTATAAAACATAACGAAACTCGTGAAGAGTTGCCTAAATCTCTTTCAACTAAAGTATTTGTCAAAAACAGACAAAAACAAGCAAAAACAAAAAATAAATATAACAGGAAAATGTTACAGAAATAAACTCTCAATTAAAAACAGCTAAAATAAAAGCTAAACATCATAATGTCGTAGAAATAATTCATATTTCAAATATTAAAAGACCTAGAGTTCATAATTTAAATAAAACTATAGACGACGATTCTCTTGCAGGTCCGTCATTGTCTTGCTGATGCAAGGTGCAGAGATAAGAAATGTTACGAAAAATTTAGGAATAATTCCTACGAATTTAGGACCCGCCAAACTACAAAAAACGGAACACACTTTTGTTCACTATTATGACTTAATGCCTATATATACAGAATTTGAAAATTTAAATACTCAATATTCATTTTTGATTTTTACAATCCAAAATATATCAACGTTTACAAAAATATTTGATAATTATAATAAAACAATTAAATTTACTCAAAATAAAATTTCTAATAAAATCTTTGATATTAAACTTCAATCAAGTAAGAAAAATAGAAGTAAAAGAGGTCTGATCGATGGACTCGGAACGATAGTAAAAACCGTTACTGGGAATTTAGATGCAAATGATGGAAAAAGAATTGACCAAATATTAAATCACTTAGAATTAAATCAAAAAACTATATACAGTCAATTACAAATGCGATATAGTATAAATCAAATACTTATCGGAAAATTTAATGAAACTCTACGAGATATTGAACATAATGAATTAATGTTAAAATCAAAAATTCTAAAATTAAATGCTCTTCTTAAAAATGAAGTAGAACATGGTAATATTTTATTTGCCAAAGATTTATTTAATCAACTTATTATTTTATATAATGTAATTTTAAATATCTTAGAGGATATTGAAAATTCACTTTTGTTTTGCAAATTAGGATTGTTACACCCTAGCATTATAAGGCCAACTGAATTATATAAAGAAATTGAAAAAATATCAATATATTATAACGAGCAACTCCCTTTTGAACTTAAGGCTGAAAATATATTCGATTTTGAAATGGTCATGAAAGTAAATTGTAAACTAGAAAATACAAAAATTAACTATTTCCTCTCTATCCCAATCAATTACGAAAATGATTTTGAACTTTTCCACTTAAACCCTATTCCTACTAAGTTGGAATCAGACTTTGTGACTATTGTACCCGATATTAAATTATACTGAAATCAAAAGTTGAGAACAAAATTTGGCCTCTAAGCCGCTTGTGTAACAAAGGTAATAAGTATTATCAATGTCCGGATTCTCTGCTCATGAATCACCATGCCGAATGCGAGAAAACAATTCTGCTACATGAAGACAACCGAAATTGCCAGTTCACCAAGTTAAATATCAATTCAAATCACCTGGAAATTATACCTGACATAAATCAGTACTTGGCAGTATTTCCAAACCAAGAAGACATCAAAGTCGAATGCCAGAAGGAAACACACACCACATCTTTAATTGGCATCCATTTAATTAAGGAAAATGGATGTAAAATCAAGTTCCGAAATCACCAAATTAGATTTCTGGAATCTACTGTTGGAATCCCTATTCTTATCGACAACCCACAAATTAAATTTGAAAAATCACAATACAACGGGATGACCATCAACCTGAAAAAATTAAATCTACAAGAAGTACCAATTCTTCAACAATTGCCTTCTCTGGATCAGCGACCCAATATCCTGATGCCAAGTATTTGGACTACAACCCTGTACATTGCCGTCTTCATTATCGCCGGATATTTCATCACCAGATGGATAAGAAAAAAGAAAAATCAAGGACATCATCAAGATGACACCAGGATCCACTTTCAACTTCCTGGCGATGCCAGAATCTAAGGGGGGAGGAGTTACCTGACGCCAGCACAACAGACTCCTTTCATTATAAACAATAGCACTTATTATCTATTTATCCATTTATATATTATTCTGCTTATTTTGCATAATTGTTATCTCATGCTTATTTCGCTATTTTATCTTATTATATTATATTTTATTATTGTATCGTTAGTTATGAATTAGAGACCAAACCGTGAACACGGGTGTTAAGAAATAAATTCCTTTTTAAAAAATCGGTTTGTGTACGAGTAAAGTTAATTTGAATATATCTTTATTTTAAGTTGGGTTGTGTTCGAAGCAGGTATGCCTGTTTGTATAACCAAACAGGCTGTACACTGTACACCGCCCATGGGTTTTCTACAATAAGTACTGTTTGTGTTATTATTTTAATCTTGTTTTTTTGTTAATTGTGGAAAATAAAGAATATTATTATTATTATTATTATCTCTTATAGTTTCCAAGCAAAAAAAATATTTCTAAAATTATGACCTCTAAAAGGCATCTTGAAATCTGATTGTAACTTCTCTTAAGAGTAAGATAAAAATATAATTTATACCTCTACTTGTACCCAGAGGATGCCTCTATAAGTATATTAATTGAAAACTGTCAACTTTGACAATAAGTGTTCTTAAAATGTCAATATCGAAGTGCCCTCTTCCATATCTCGTAATTCATTTTTTTTAACATTTTTTATCACGTGGTACGATTGGAGGGAAGATTTCCTACAAAAAAGTATCAAGCGTAGACACCCTGTAGTGACTTACAGTCATATAGTTACAATAGTGAAAATACAATCGATGTAGTGATTTAATGACAAAATCATATCATAATCAAACGATAGTAAACCAAGTGACTTACAGTCATAATATTGCAATTGTCAATATACAGTGATATAATGACAAAATCAGAATAAGTTAAAAGACAGCCAACCAAGTAACTTACAGTCATAATATGACAACAGTAAAATTACAATCGATAAAGACATTTTATGATAAAATCCTAGCTTAGACAAAAAGACAGCTAAATCCTAATAAGTTAAAAGACAGTCAACCAAGTGACTTACAGTCATATTGTCACAAAAGTCAAAATATAGTCCATAGAAACATTGAATGACAAAATCTAATTATAGTCAAATGACATTCAACCAAGTGATTTACAATCATAATGTCACAATAAATCAAAAAATATATAATATGACAAAATCCTATGGTAGCCTAAAAACAGCCAATCAAGTGACTTACAATCAAAATGTTACAAATGTCAATTTGCAGTCAACAGAGCGATTTAATGACAAAATCTATTTAGAGACTTGTAATCAATCTTTCAATAGACAATATATGGTTGATAAAGAAATGTAATTATTAAATACTATCATACTAAAAAAGCAGGCTACTAAGTGTCCTTTAGTCCTATAGTCCTATGTTGATTAATTATTTAACGGAATAGATTGGGTAAATATATTCTTTAATGTCAACCATTTTCGTCAGATTTAGATAATTCTGTAATTATTCTCAAAAAAAAAACAAAAAAACAGATACAAACAACATTTACTTTTTTTCAAAACCGAGTGAAAACTAAGAGTTCTTCAACAAAACAATTCAGAAATGTTCCTAATTGTGTGAGGGGACCTCAAAACGGATATTTCCGCAAACATTTTTGATTTAAAAATGTTCACGAAAGCAATACTTTCCCTTTGTATTACATACAGGAAAAGTAAAAGCAGTTGAGAAATTAAATCAGTGTTTATGTGCCGATATTTTTTTTTCGGTTCAGTTCCTGTTTTATTACGTTTTCAGTTCAGCTCCGGTTCAAAGCCTTAGTTGCTTTTAACTATTCTTAGTTATTCTACAAATTTTGAAAGCTTTTGTCAGTCTATTGCTATTCCAGACCACTGATTAAACTGAAGCCAGACTGATCATGTAACCTCTTGCCCACCGCCCACTTTGAGAATATTTTTCTTTTTTAGAGACCCCCCAATTTTTTTGTAATTATTATCTGTCGTGAGACTGAAACAGTTATTGCCACGATTATATTTAAACGTGGAATATTATACACTCTATAATTTTGTCTGGGTTTTCTGCTGCCCCCTTGAAAGTCTCAAACACCCACAAGGGGGCATTATCGACCACGTTGAGAACCTATTATCTAAGTGATAACCATAGAGATAGACCGAATGCTTTTAATTGGCATTCGACTATTTATGCAGAGACCAGCATTTGATTAGCACAGTATTTTCTTTTTATATTTTTCGTTATTGTAATTGCTTGTTACGTGTTTTTAATGTTTTTACTAAATATATAAGCAAAATAGCACGAGGCAATGAGATCGTTGAAAAACAGCTGTTCCGAATATCTTTAGTCATTTACAACAATTCTCCCACTATTCTAAAAATGAAGTTACAGTTTTTAGAATTTAGTAAATTACATATTTAAAGTGCTTGCTGCCCAACCTTTGTTACACCAATTAAATCTTTAGGTAAATCGTAAGAGCATTTAGTGGGTAAAAAATCTATTTTATAAGACAATGTTTAATCTCAATTCTATCATAATTATGTTTGTTCAAACCTATCAAATTTAATATAAAATAAATAAGTTTTTAACAGAACTTACTGTGTATGGGAAACGTATAACTGCAAATAAAGATTTAGTATAAATAATTCCAGATAAGAAACTTACAAGTAATGAAAAGTTACAAGTAACATAACCTATTTGCAATAATTTTATAAGAGATAAGATAAACTTAGAGAGGCTTATCAAGTACTTACGTTATTAAAAATGCATCCGTTGTGTGTGGGGTAGATTAATTTTAGATTGTTGAGAGTGTTGATCTGTTGGAGTGATTTGTAATATTTTGTGTGGATGCGCGAAATTGTGTCACATCGCATTGAATGTTGGGAAATGTTACCGCGGTAAATTTAAACTTCACGCATTTTCAATATTAATTAACGCATACATACTTGATTTTAAATCCCCGCGTGAATGACATTAGTTAAACGTTTTTGGTAAATATTCATGCGTAGAAATATTAAATTGAGTGTTAAGACATGAAATAATATAGGACATTTGTGTATTTTCTATTGTGTAACTGTGTCTTTCGTCTTGAGCAATCAGTGGCGTCACATCTTGATAAAATTATTTATATTAAGTATGAATTTGAAACAACATCAACATATTTCTCTTTTTAAAATATGTTGATGTTAATAATAATAATGTTATATATACTACCTTTAATATTAGAAAATGATATAATTAAATTAATGTCTTAAGTATTTTTCAATATGTAAGAATTGGACTACGCCTCTGTTTTATAATGCTGAAAAGACATACTTACAATGTCAAATACTGACTAGGGATGTTCCGATCCCCAAAAAGTATCGATACGGTAAAATATCGCAAGGAAAAGTATCGATATTTAAAATTTCGATTCTTTTTGATAGCAGATATTTTAGATTTAATTTTTATTATTATTATTTAATACCACAAATTAATATTTAAACGAGTTTTACCCAAGATAAATAATATTGCAAGGAATTGTTTAATGACAGTTACAAAATTACCAAAATTCACCTTTTATATATATACCGGGTGTGGCACCTAAGACGCCTCGGACCATAGCTCCTTTACGATAAAAGCTATCGAAAAAAATCTAAGAGCAAAGTGGTGCATAATTACAGTCGCTATGTTTCAAAAATATTTCTAATTATCAGTACCAAACTTATGTTTTTTTAAATGGAATGCCCTATTTTTTTATTGCAGATTTGGAAAGTGCTCGAAGAGTACTTATTTTTTTATCTAAAATGTTATACCCTTCACTTTAGCGGTTTCGCTGTTATAACCCCTTCTTTCAAAATTGCGCCCTATTTTTGAGATTGTTTTGTAGAGAAACTAATTGACGCCGGCGCCTAAATTTTGAATTGAGATACAGGTTAAGACCTCGTATACCTTCATATAATTTTTTTTTCGGGTAATTTATGGAAAAAAAAAATTTTTGATTGAACTTCGCATGTTGTCATTTTTTTCGAAAATTTCAAATGGCACCCCCCTAAAGAAATTACGGCGTTGTACAGCCAAAACTCTAAATTTTTCATTGGTACAAAAAAAAAATTACACATTGCATAACAAAATTTCGGAGAAAAAAGGAATTTCATCGCAAATGTCGGGAAACGTTTTCCGTTCCCAAGAGTGCCATGAGAAAACAAAAACACAAATACGGTCAACATAATAGTATGTTCCTATTTATTCAACATGATATGAAAAATGCAGATAAAGAAAATTTAACAACTTAAACTAAATGTTCGAAATGACGACCTTCCTGCTGGAGGCATAACCCCAACTTCGACTGCCCTAAGGACTTCTGGTGATATACCGCGGAAAGCCGCGCGGATTCTCTCCCTCATATCCTCGACAGTAGTTGGTACCGTCCTGTAAACCTCGTCTTTGATATGGCCCCAAAGGAAGAAGTCAAGGGGAGTGAGGTCTGGTGATCTTGGCGGCCACCTCATAGGACCCCTACGACCAATCCAGGGGTCCGGAAACGTTTCATCGAGAAATTCCCGAACGACACGGCTATTATGTGCAGGAGATCCATCGTGCTGGAAAACTATCTGTCGTAGAGCGGCTAGAGGGACATTTTCCAAGAGATCATCCAAGTCGTCGTGGAGGAACCTCAAATAACTGTTGCCGTTCAGGTGCCCCTCGATGAAATAAGGATCCAAAAGGTGTTCTCCAAGTATGCCTCCCCAAACATTCAGCGATTATCTTTGCTGGTGGTTTATCATTCGCATGGCGTGTGGGTTTTCATCGGCGTAATAATAGTAGTTGTGGCGATTGACATGCCCATTTCTATCGAACGTCGCTTCATCAGAAAATAATACGCGCATAAGAAATGATTCCTCCTGCTCAATTTTGTTGATAGCCAATAAGCAGAAATCTTGCCTCGCATGAAAATCTTGAGGTTGCAATTCTTGGTGCAGTTGAATCTTAAATGGACGGAATTTGTACTTTTGAAGAACACGATGTACGGATCGCGTTGAAATATCGTGATTCCTACTAATATCACGGATACTGGTATGAGGATCTTCAATAACTGCCTCCAGAACCTGCAGTTCATTATTTTCGGTAAAAACTGTCTTCTTTCTAACTCTCCTTGGCCGTTTCACACTTTCCGTAGTAGTAAATCTCTCCAACACTTTTTGAAACGCACGTTCATTTGGATGTGCCCTGTGCGGATATCTCGCAGCGTACACTCGTGACGCCAAGAAACAATTCTTGTTACATTCTCCAAGAATAAATATCATGTCAACCATTTCCTCTTGAGTTCGGAACATTTTTAGAACGTTTATGAAAAATGACTTATGGCTGCTACTGGCGTCTAATAATTTACTTTAACAATTACCAATCTTTTGTTTTCTCATGGCACTCTTGGGAACGGAAAATGTTTCCCGACATTTGCGATGAAATTCCTTTTTTCTCAGAAATTTTGTTATGTGTAATTATTTTTGTTCCAATGTAAAATTTAGAGTTTTGACTGTACAACGCCGTAATTTTTTTAGGGGGGTGCCATTTGAAATTTTCGAAAAAAATGACAACATGCGAAGTTCAATGAAAAATTATTTTTTTTCAATAAATTACCCGAAAAAAAATTATGTGAAGGTATACGAGGTCTTAGCCTGTACCTCAATTCAAAATTTAGGCGCCGGCGTCAATTAGTTTCTCTACAAAACAATCTCAAAAATGGGGCGCAATTTTGAACGAAGGGGTTATAACAGCGAAACCGCTAAAGTGAATGGTATAACATGTAAGATAAAAAAATAAGTACTCTTCGAGCACTTTCCAAATCTGCAATAAAAAATGGGGCATTCCATTTAAGAAAACCTAAGTTTGGTACGCCACTTGAGTACGGCACGCCACTGATGATTAGAAATATTTTTGAAACATAGCGACGGTAATTATGCACCACTTTGCTTTTAGATTTTTTTCGATAGCTTTTATCGTAAAGGAGCTATGGTCCGAGGAGTCTTAAGTGCCACACCCGGTATATATATATATATATAACAAGTCGATGGTTCATACGCGTGGCGCATGAAGTAAAATTTCGAGTTTAGAAAAGCCCCCTTGAACATTTTAATATTAGTCGACTACGTAATTATAATAATAATCACGACAAACAGCCAAGATTTTGAAAATTACCGAAAATCGTGAAGAATGTATGAATAGTCAAGATTTTAAAAAGTAATGAAACGAATCAACTTTTTTTTTAAATTAGCGAAACTCTAGGAAATTTACAAAAATCGCCCGAATGTTTAAGAATGAACGGAAATCTCGGATATTTGCGTCAAGATTTTTAAAATGAACTAAAAACTCGTAAATTCATGAAAATATGCAAAGTATTTGAACATCAATCAAAACCGTGTTATTTTATGAAAAGCTAAAAGCATTTTAAATTTTGAAAAAGGATATTCAAGAAAATTACCAAGATTCTGAAAATTAACTAAAAGTCAAGAGTCGACCATTTTAAAATTAAAAAAAAAAATACGAAATTAAAAGAGAAAATCATTTTAAATTCCTTTTGATTTTAAAGTTAATTTCGGGTTTCGAACTACGGCAAAACCATTTCACAAACAAAGTAACATAAACATAACAAATAACAACTAAAATCTTTAAATTTCATGAAAAACTTCGGCATTTTTTAAATTAACGAGTATTAAGAAAACACGAGAAAATCTTAAATATTCATGAAAAGTATTAAGTTATTTTTTAAATCAACGGAAATCTTGGAAATTCCTGAAAATCGTGTAAATTTATAATTTTAATAAAAATGGGTCATTCCATGTCAAATCAACAACTCAAACTACCCTTTACAACCTTACCCTCTAGGATTTGCATCAAATTTTGTATACAGGTTGTTTTAGTTTATAGTAACAAAAAAATAGTTTGTTTTTAATTATCACGCTCGGTTTTTTTGTTCTAGCATCGTACAAAATTAAAAAAATTAAAATAGTATAAAATTAAAATTGTAACTTTAGTTGTAATAAAGCTAGAATAGTGGGACGAAATCTCACTTTAACGCTCTAAATAAGCTTAAATAAGCTTTAGTTTGATATACAACACAATAAAGTTAAAAACAAAATACATTTTTTGAAAAATTTCAAAACCTGAAAATAAAGTTTTGAAAAAAAAAACTGTACTTCTAAAAATCTGGAAAAATATATACCAAGTGTTAACCAACAAACCTGGCCATAAAGATATAGCATTATTTAGGATTTTAAATTAATTTTAATACGTTGCAATGACATACAGGGAGTCTTTCTATTAAGTATGCATGTCCCAATTAACAGCGCATATACTTTAAATCTTAAGATATAATTCTTAAGAGTTTAATTGTAAGCTTTGAACGAATGTTGTACACCCCCAGCCCACTGAGCAAATCCATTTTAGTAATGTTTCATCAACATCAAAACAACGTTTAATGTTGCTAAAATGTTGATAAAACGTTATTTGTTTGTTTTTTGCTCAGTGGGAGGTTAAGCATGAAGAAAAACTTCTTGTTGATATTGAAGGAATATTAAACGGAAGTTTACCTAACAATTCTGGGCAGTCAATTCGATTCCTAATAAGTTTAAATAAAAACATTTGCCCATGAACTGATCTACGCATTGAAAGAGAAACGGCATCGAATTCTTGCAACAACAAATCATTATTAAATGACTGTTGCAGGTACGAAAAAAAATGTATTAAGCCAGACATACTTGCGCTGAACATTTTTAATGTTAGTTATGTGCGTTTCGTAATATGGGTCCCATTATATATAAAAAGACCTCTATTGGCATACCATACTACATTACAACTACACACTAATCGCTACCTCCTCTCTTCCTCCTGCTTTCCTTCTCTTCCCAAAATTTCTCCAGCGTCCTTACCCATCCTCTCTCATCCATTCCGTCACTCTTCTATTCCTTCTTACTCCCACCCATTCCTCCTTCATCCTCTCGTATTCCTCCGCCAAATGACTCTACGTATCTCTCCCCCGCTTACACATTACACACTTCCCATACTCTTTCCCCACACCCAAACCTCGCCCTCGCCAGCATCACCCTTTCCTCCCTACTTTATCCCCCCTCTACCAAATACTTCGACATTCTCCCATGCGCCTGCCATCGCCAATACCTATCGTTGTATTCACTTCTCTCTATACACCCCTGAGTTTCCTGTGCTTCCACCTCCTTCTCCTTCACCCACGCATCCACCTTCACCCCATTCCCTAGCCATTCCATCACCTTCGCCTACCCTCTCTCCCATTCACGCATGTTAGCCATACCACCTACACCAATCTCTCTTTCTCCTGATCTCATAACTTCATCTCATACCTCGCCATTCTCACCATTTCTTCACACTAGTTTCTTTCTATTCGTTTCTTGAAGCACTGTGTATCCGGGTGTTGACCTTTCTAAGCCCAACATACGCTTCAGAAACCACAACTGCTCCCTCTCCATACACTCATACCCTCTCGTCCCCCACTCTTCCACCCCATACATTAACACTGACCTCCCACACGCATCGCATACTTTACACGCCACTCTTACATTGTTCCCCATCCACTTCCCCCCCTTTTCCCACGATTCACCCATGGCGCTTTCTAGCCCACCCCTGCACCCACCTCACATGTCCCTTTGAACATAATCCCTAAATACTTGAATCTTTTAACCTTCTCAATCACCTCCCCCTTCCACTCTAATTTCATCACCCTCCCCTCCCTCACTTTGTTTCGGAATATCATCTATTTCGTTTTTCCTAAATTCATGCTCAACCGCCTCTTATCCATAAACCTCTCCGGCCTTTTCAGCATATTCTTCATCCTTTTCATCCCACTCTCTTGCCACCAGAACCATATCATCCGCATATGCCAACATCCACACCTTACTTCTACCAATCACCGGCAGTTTTACTCTTTCCCGCCACATCTGGTTCAGTAGCTCCCTGAATTTCTTCCTCCCCCCTTCCCAAACTCCTTCCACATCTCTGCCTTCATCCCTCCCTGCTGCCTTCTCTGCCTTCCCTCCCTTCACCTCCTTGAACGCTTTTTCCACCTCCTCCTCCGTGAACTCTTCTTTTCTATCCCCTCGCCTGTCCCTAACTGCCTCTTCCTTTCCTCTTTCCTCAGCACCTTCCACATTTCTGCCTCGTTCCTGTATTCCTTTAGTTCCTCGATCCACCCCCTCCAAAGCGCTTGATATAATACTAAATCTAGGTCCAGTCGACCCCTACTGCAGATATGCTGCAGCTACTACAGCGATCAGAATCAACTCAGTTAGGATATGGAGCACTAGCAAACAGGGCCATGGAAGGATCCTAAATGAGCTTGTCGATATCCCCCTGAAGACTGACAGCTGCATTCCAGAACTTAATTTTGAAAATAAGTTCTCCACTTCCATCCCGGACAAAACCAAATGGTTAGAGGGCAAGTTAATTCAAGGCAAGGACGTCTGGCTCTTTACAGATGGTTCCAAGTTTGAAAACAGAGTAGGGGGAGGAATCTTCTCACAAGATTTCAACCTCAAAAAGTCTTTTAGACTCCCAAACCACTGTAATATTCTTCAGGCAGAGGTCACGGCCATCCGAGTGGCAGCGGACTGGATCCACAAAAATGACCTTTAGAGGAACCGTAACAGGTTCATTACTGATAGCCAAGCTGCCATTAGGATACTGAATAGTCCGTACTGCACCTCAAAGGTGGTCAGAGAGAGTAAACAATTGCTAAATAGGCTTGCAAATAACTTTGACGTGGGTCTCATGTGGGTACCTAGCAACAGTGATATCAGGGGAAATTCAATTGCAGATGACCTTGCAAGGAAGGGGGCAAGAATGAAGGACCTGTCTAATGAACTCCCCATCCACATTCCTCTTGTGGAATGCAAGAGAGAGAGGTCAACCATAGGTGGAGAGAAGAAGATACGTGTCTCATAACAAGGCAGCTATGGCCTATATGGGATACTATAAACAGCAACAGATTAATTGCACTTAGCAGAATCGACATAAAGAAGGCGGTAGGCATCCTCACGGGCCACTGCCTCCTAGGCAGATACGCACAAAAGATGGGTCTTGAGCACAACGACTTTTGCAGAGGATGCCTAGATATCGAGGAGGAAGAGACGGTACTCCGCTATCTGGGACAATGTCCTGCTCTCGAAGGGAAAAGGATCAAGTACCTTTGGCCCATATAGGCCATAGCTGCCTTGTTATGAGACACGTATCTTCTTTTCTCCACCTGTGGTTGACCTCTCTCTCTTGCATTCCACAAGACTTGATCCACTATGCAAATGGACTAACGGACCTCACACCCCTAGATGTGAGAAATCTGATCGGGTTCATTAGGTGCTCGGATTGGTTTGTATAGGTGGGGAGGGAGGGGAGATCTGACTCCTTTTTACCCTTATGGTATCACAAGGGGCCCTTTGGGCCTAAGTGAGCGGTCTAACTGCTGCCATTAGAACCTAACCTAACCTAATCTAGTTCCTCGCTCACTCTTTCCACCGCATGCAGCTTCTTCATCTTACATATACTATCATATATCTTCCTTGCCGCTACCACTTTCCCCGCTTCTCCTCCGTTTCTTACGCATTCTCCCACTGTCTTCCCCAACTCTTTCTTCGCCTGCCTATACTCCTCATCGAACCACGTACTCCCAATTATCTCCTTTCTTTTTCCTTCCACATCCCACTATCATCTCCTCCATTGAATTGACCTCTTCCCATTGAATCCTCATCTGCCTCTTCCTCATATTCTCCATCGCCTTTACCACACACCCAAGGTATTCGTTTTCTTGACTTCCATATAATTGAACCATGTTCAAGCACAAAGCGCACTAGAGCATTATAATGGGTTATTTCATTTGAAAAGTGTCTAGTGTTCCGAATAATAAAACCTAAGTTTTAATATCAAGAAAGCCATTATGCAAAATAAATGCATTGTAAACAATAACAATATAAAATGTCTACTGTCTTTATTATCTTATTATATTTACTTTGTGAATCCTAATAAATAGTAGTTATAAATATTTTTTGAATTTTACATTCATGCACATTAATTGTATTTTATTAAAAAAATCGGAGTGGCTTTTCTAATAGTTGGGTGAATAATATTTTTAGGTTCTTAAATATATCTCGTTTTTTTATAATATTCCCGAGAAAGAATGTTTTGCTGCGTTAGTTTTAAACCAACTATTAGGAATTTTTAAATTAAATTATCTATAATATGTGCATTATTTAATTGTGTGGGCAGCATAAATGGGGTGCATTAAACACTCAAGTACATTTAACACGGGATTTGTGTGTTAAATGTGTTTTTTTAACACGAATTTCAATAATTGCGTAGTTATTTGATTTTTTGCCGCTATGCAGTAGCAATAGTAGTAGTAGTGGTTAAATCAGCTTTTTTTTTGTTACATTTGACCATGGTGGTGATGACGTTAAAGTACGAAATAATCGCGTCAACACCTTCGCCGTATTCACTAGTTTAACCCGCGTAAAACGCCTCTGTAAACATAAATCATGCTTAAATCAGTTAAACAATTGTGCTTCTATCCGTCACGAGTGATTTTTTTTAAAGCGGAACAAACGTTAACGCCGTGAAAACTCCATCCAAACGGAAAAGTTAGTTTTTTTGTGCAAAGAGCGTGTTTCTATGTAACTTAGGCAAAAGGGTAGATTGTGTGAGTATTATTTATTGTTGAACGATTGTTCATATTTGTGTTAAAGTGGAATTAACCCTATTACGCATTCAAATCATAATACCGCAATTTGTCATCATTTATCTGTCAAATTATTATAAAACAAAACCAACCATTCAACTTCAGTCATTGTTTGTTGAAAATAGGCTAAGTTTATCCAGAAATAGATAAACCTTATGCTTCTTTGTAAGAAATTGAAAATTTCTGTACAATTTTTCCTAAAATATGGAAGTATATTAAAATATATATTAATTTAGGGTCATCAACAGGGATGTTCGATATATATCAATATCTTGGAATTTCGATTTTTCGGTGTAAAATAATTGATATTTATATCGATATTTCGTTTTCCAACATATCGCTAGTTTCAATACAATATGGTCGGTATCGTTACATACGATACTAGTTAATTATTGAACGCCATCTATTGTATTGAGAAAGAAATTAAAAAAAAACATCAAGTTAAAACTTGCAGAAATGAAACTAAAAATTATACAGGGATTTTATTCTTTTAACTACACTTACACATAATGAAAAATGATCGAATTTTGAAAATGTTGATAAACGGTATATTTTAAATTTCACATGAAATCAGCTCTTATACGCGTGGCGCATGAAGTAAAATTTCAAGTTTAGAATAGCCCAGAAAATTTGTCTCGGGTTGCTGCGCGACCCTCGATAAATTTTCACGGGGCTGTTCTAAACTCGAAATTTTACTTCATGCTTAGTCTAGGAGCGGAAGACACTCGTTCGACAATTGTCAATGGCTAATTTTGTCTTTTTCTGTTTTATATGAAATAAAATATGCAATATTAATAAACGAACTAATGAAATTATGAATATTAAGAAAATAAATGAAATTTCTTAATAATTCAAACCATGAATTTATATAAAAATCTTGGAAGTTCACTAAAGATCGTGTAGAATCTTGAAGATTTATGAAAAGCGTTAACAATTTTAGAATGAAAGGTAATCTTAGAAGATTACGAAAATAAAAAATATGCAATAAACGTAAGTCGTCAGAAAGTTAACTTAAGTTAAGTTAACAGACATTTTATAAAATTCACTAAAATTCATGAAAGCCGTCAGAATATTAAAAATTAATGAAAGGCGTCAAAATATTAATAATTTATGAAAAGCGTCAACTATTAAAAATTAACGATTGTCTTAGAAATTCTCGAAGGGTCCAAATTTTAAAGATTAACAAAAATCTTGAAAATTTACGAAAACTGCCAAGACTTTTTTAAAATTGACGAAAATTCTTGCAAGGTACCAATATTTTTAATATTTACGAAAATCTTAATAACTGACGAATATTTTGGAATGTTATAAAAAGCTTCATCATTTTCATTTTTTTTTCAAAGCGATGTTAGTAAATATCGTAGATATTTGTTCATTTTAAAAATGTTTAAGCTCGAATATCTCGAAAATTATCAACATCATATTATATTCATTGTCTTAGTAGTCTTATTAATTATGACTTATTATTTGCAGTTTATATTTAATAGTAATAAAAACCTAAGATATTCTCGAAAACCATCAGTTTGGAAAAAATCTTTAAATTCCATGAAAATCGAAAAGATATTAAAAATCAATAAAAATCCTGATAATTCTAGAAATTCACAAAAACTGCAAGTGTTTTAAGAAATAACGAATTGTCATGAAAAGTGAAAGAATATTTAGATAAACTAAAATTAAGGAAATTCATAAAAAAAAAAACGTTCCAATTTTCAAAATAACGAACATTTCATAATCTCAAGAAAAACGAAGTTTTTAGTTCATTTTTTTAAATCTTGACGTTTTTTTGTGAAATTCCTATATTTAGGGCATTCCACGTGTGATCAACGAAGGCTACAACATCACCCTCTCAGATTTAAATTAAATAGAAAACATTTTTTAATATTTTTTCGCCCTACGGATTTTTAGTTATAGCGCCCTAAAAAAAAACCAATATTCACCCGCAGGTATATTTTTATTTGCTTGTTACTTCTATTCTAATAAAGCTAAACTAGTGAAACTGCTCTTATTTTAAAACTCTTTAAATAAGCTTTAATTTAGTGTACAACACAATAAAATAAAAGCTTAAATTAAATTTTTTTAAAATCAAAAATCTGAATTTAGAATTTTCCAAAATACTGTACTTTTAAAAATCTGGAGAAAAACATACCGTGCGTTTTATTTAAGGATAGCCATAGGGATTTACATGGTAAAAATTAAACGCTATGTTCACTTTTGTTGTCCAGATTAGAAACATTTTTTGTTTTTATTAATAATTATGGTAACATTAATTTTTATTAAAACTTTTCTACAAAATGTTCATTGTTAAAAGGACATATGTAAGAATGCTTTATTTTGGCTTTCAAGTTTAGCAAAACAAATACTTACATTATGACATTTTTGCCAAGTTGATTTCGTAGCTTAATTATTTGTATTATTAATACACCGTATAATTATAGCGTTTGATAAATTTGTATTTTTTTATAATTTAAACCTTCTAACGAGTGATTACACTCCCAGACTAAGTATGAAGTAAAATTTCGAGTTTAGGAAAGTCCCGCGTAGAAAATTTGTCGAGGGTAGCGAGTTATCGCACCACCCACACTAGAATTATGCTTAGAGAGGAATTCCATTTGATATAAATACATCTTATTACACAATGATGAATTAATTACGCTGCGATGTTGAGCAGGTACAGTTGATTTCGCTCCCAACCAAATATTTTTTTTTTTAAAGTTTATCTTCGGCCCACGAAAGATAACTTGCGCAGTCGTTCGGATTTTTGGAGAATTCAAAAATTCTTTCGTTTCAACGATAAACCAAAACATCGAAAAACTGCGAAGTCGACGAAACCGTGTCCGACTTGTATCGTAATTCCCTGACTATCGGAGTCGCAACTATCGAAGAGGAACATCGTGTTCCGATTCTAGACTCTTCCAACGGTAACAAATTCCCCCTGACTATTGGAGTCAACCACGTGAGAGGAACATCGTGTTCAACAGCCGGATCGACCAGACTCTCCGACGGATCCCGTCCCCCAAGAAGAAAAGAAGAAAGAAAAAGAAGCCAAGTGCCTGGATCACCATGAGGCCTTGCACTTAATAATTTGATGTCGAAGTGTCCAATTATTATAAGCCCTTGAAGCAAAGAAGATTGTAGTCATTTATCAAAGACCATAGAAAAACTTAATACCTATGTAGGAATCTGACACAGAATAAAGAAACCATCGATACTACCCGATATTCCCATCCTCACTTTAAAATGCCGATATTATTGCTTGATTATAAAACGTCAAATTAAACGATATCGACGACAATAGCATTTTTTAAAAAACAATACCATTTTCAAAAACCATTCGATAAATTCATAATATAACTATATTATTTTCAGAATTTGAGTTCAACTTATTTTTCCAAACAAAATCAAAATAATAATAAAAATTTATTTTACCATAAATGAACATCAACGGAATCATCTACTCCTCGTGTAAGTGTATGAATACCGATTTAAACGATTTAGATAATTTAGACGATTTAATAGATAACTTACAAAATATTAATATTGACCCGGTAATTCCCCAAATAAATAACATCGCTGTACCACAAATTTGAGTAAAAGACATTTTAGACATTATTCCTAAATTTGATGGCGAACCCTCAAAATTATCAACTTTTAAAGGTTCATGTGAATCTGTAATGCAAATGATGACACCAAATAATGATATTGCAAGGACAGCATTCACCCTCTGTCATATAAAATCAAAACTAATAGGGACAGCAACAGTAATGTTAGCAGCAAGACCTTTCAATACCCTTCAAGAATTAAAAAGACATTCTAATTTCACTATTTGGAGACCAGAGAGATGGTGAATCACTCTTAAGAGACCTTGTCATGTTAAAGCAAAAATTAAATAAAACACCTTTAAAATTTGCGGATAAATGTATCGATATTAGATGCCTATTATTAAACAAATTAGAGCTTCAGAATATTCATTAAGACATAAAGGCAGCAAAAAGAAATGTATATAACGCTACTACACTGAAACCATATTTAGCTGGACTAAATAGTCATATGAGTCACCTATTACGTTGTAAATCACCTACAACAATCGAAGACGCCATACGAATGGCAATAGAAGAAGAAAACATGAATTATCATCGAACTCAATTACATTCTAATCAACAAGGATACATAATAAAAAACTAAATCATAATTTGAGAATACAACCTTTGCCAATAAGAAATAATCAGAGTTATCAACAACAATCAGAAATTCCATCAACATCTAAACCAAATTATACACCTCAACAACTATTTAGACAATTTCAACCACACCAACAACAATTCAGACAGTTTCAACTACATCAACAACAATTCAGACAACCACAGCAACAACAATTTAGACCGTTTCAACAACAGCAACAGCAATTTATCAGACTAAACCCAAATAAAAGAACATCTTCGGGAGTAACTAATACCTCAAGAACTAGAAAATTTCCTAGACAAACACCAACACCTATGGAAGTTTCATCAGGAAATACTGCTATGATATACCCACTACAGCCTAGATATACAGCACAAGAACTTTACCATCAAGAAGACCCTGAACAATTATATGAACAATATGAAGAATACGAAGAAGAAGAAATATACGATGAAGAACAGTATGAAGAAAATATTGATGAGTCAACAGAAGGAAATTTCACACCAGCCTCGAAGAATCGCAATACCTAGAACTTAACATTTCTAATTTTCATAAATTACCTTTTATAGAAATTCCCGAAATTAATGCCAACTTTCGGATAGATACTGAATCAACTAGAACTTTAATAAATGAAGAAATTGCAGAGAAATATTTTCCAGACATAATTGAAATCGATCTATTTCAAATTAAAACACCACATCAGATTACAAATCATAATTACTTAATAAATGTCCTTGAGAATGACTCAAAGTCGAAACTAGTTGGAATAATAAACCAAAATATTAGTGAAATTTAACCAAGTGTTTTCCTTTTTAAATCATAGTTAAATATGTTTCACCACGTGAAAGATGATAAACTTGTTCAAGATATTATGTATTTAATTTTCATAATGATTATCAATGATTAATAGGAACCGATTTACTTCAAAAACTACATGCAGTGATAGATTTTAAAAATAATAAAATAGTAACACCATATGCTTAAATTTCACTTCATCTACCAGAACCTAAATGCAATGAAATTATTTTAACACGAACGAAAAAAATGAAAATGCCATCCTTAACAGAAATACAAATTAACTTATTAACACATGATTGTAAAAATAAAGAAGGAATGATTGAAAATTATATATGTAATAACGAATTGGAAATACCAGCAGGAATATGGTAGATAGAAAATAATTTTACCAAACCGTTCATATTAACAACAGATGCCTCCAATGAAGCATTAGGAGCAGTTTTATCTCAAGGATCAGTAGGACAAGACCGACCCGTATCATACGCATCAAGAACGTTAAACGATACTGAAAGAAATTATTCAACGATAGAGAAAGAATTATTATCAATCGTTTGGGCTACTAAATACTTTATACCATACCTTTATGGACGAAAATTTACAATCTATACGGTTCATCGACCCTTACAATGGCTAAATAATGTAAAATAGCCTAATAGTAAATTAATGAGATGGAAAATTAAACTTGAAGAATTTGATTATAAAGTAATATAAAAAAAGGAAAATTAAATACCAATGCTGACGCACTATCTCGTACAGCAATTGAAATTCACCCTATAGACAATTTTTCTACAAGAAGAAACGTAGACGAAGAAATTGATAAATTATTAGATGATATTATTAAAGAAAGAGAAACTTTGACAACACCCGATTTAAATCCATACTGTTAACCCAAATTTATCACAGCCCATCATCGATAATTATGACGAAATTCGTATTGAAGAAGAAACGATAAACACTGTTCATTCAACACAAACAACTCAACCGACAGAAGCAATACAAATTAGCGAAGAACCAATTAACAAAGAAAGACGTCAAATAATAATAAAAATATCAGAAAACCCAAACCTATCAAAATCAGAAAAACTTGGACAACGAATAATAACAAAAGTCTACATAAACGTTAATTATTCAAAACAAAATTTAATTGACATTATAAAAAATTAAACAATGGAAAACGAAACATTTCATATGTATTCCCCGAGAAAAGGATTGTATACTGAACTTTCAAATTTATATACAGAAATATTCAACAATAATGGACCTAAAATAATCTGGCATACTAAACAGAATAAAAACTTAAAAACACAAGAAAAAATAAAAAGTGTAATAAAGATGTACCACGAAGGAAGAACTAATCATAGAGGAGCCATTGAAACATACAACAAATTAAAACAGCAATATTACTTCGAAAATATGATAAGAACAATCCAAAATGTTATAAACAACTGCGATATTTGTCAAAAGGCAAAATACGATAGAAACCCACCGAAAATACCATTAAACTTAATGAAATCAATGACTATTTAAATCAATTAATAAAAGCCCAAAGTTTTGCAAGACATTCAGAAATGCATCCAAGCATTATCAGTCCACTTAAACAACAGAATGAATTAAATGGAATTCAAGAAAATTTGCAAGATACATGTCTTTTATTCGAACCAACATCGAAAAACATTCCCAAATATGAAGATATAATAAAAGTAAAAACATACCAAAAAGAACTGATTATATATTTTATAATAAAGATTTCATTAATTGAAAAATCTAAATATGAATATTATCAACTCTACCCAATTCCAAATAAAAATAATGAATTAATAATACCAAATTCAAAATTTATACTTTTAAAAGAAAATACGTTTATTGAAGAAGAGAATCAGTTTTCACTTCAAAAAGTCAGCATATTTGTGCGAAGCAAAAGTTTTACAAAATCTGAAAGAAAGTGTGCCGTACAATTAATAACATACGCAACCGAAAACAATTGTATAACTCAAAAAATTTCTAATTTTGGAAACCAAATTATCAAAGTTGATAATAGCAATAATTATTGTAGTATAACGGCGGTCATAAGTGCATTTGGTTGCAGTTATAGGTGCATTTGATTCCGTCGTTATACTATGAATCTTACTACAGGAAAACACAAGAAATGCAGGTACTTGGGGAGTTTTATTTATACTTAACTATGTCACGTACAAAAACGAACGTTAGCACGCGTTATTCTCTAAAATTATTTTTCTATTATTTTTTGTGTCCACGGCAACCTTCCTATCTCTCCCCGCCGTCCGGATTATTCTTGTTCAGGCGACACCACATTACCCCCCACCTAGATTGAGGAGGAAAAGGAAACAGAGGAAGAGAAAGTTATACGTTTAAAAGATTTAGAAGAATGATTTTGTCCAGAGTGTTTAAGGATTGATTTAAGAGATGTGGTGTATGGAATAGAAGAATTAGAGTGTAATTGTTTTGTAAAGGAAGTAACTGAAACTTGTGGTGAATAGCTAGGTTTAAGTCGATCGATGGAAACGCAATCGTTTCTGCCGTTAACATTTACCGTAAAAAATTTAGAATTTCGACTGATAATTTCAAAAGGGCCATCGTAAGAATTTTGTAACGGCCGTTTTGCGTGATCCTTCCTTATAAAAACATGAGTGCATTTTTTTTAGATCGGGGTGTATGAAAGATTTGCGGTGGGTTAAGCGAGTAATTGCGGGGCTAAGCGTCTTCATCCTATCTCTCAGGCCGTCGATAAAATTTGAGCCTGAAGGAATGAATTTAGAAACAGATTTCAGAAATAAAAAATCGCCTGGTAAACATAATGTTTTACCATAGACGCTGCGGTGGCCGAAAGCGAGGTTTTAAAAATTGTACGCAAACCTAATAAAATTAAGGGAAGTTGGGATACCCAGTTACTCGGATCGTTACTCATTCTGATCGAGTCTTTAATTTGGCGATTGAGCCGCTCTACCAAACCGTTACATTGCGGATGGTAGGCGGTGGTGGACTTATGCGTGATACCGATAATGTTGCAAAATTTCTTCCAAATGTTGGATTGGAATTGCCGACCACGATCAGTAATAATCGTCGATGGAATTCCAAAACGTGCAATCCAACAATTTAAAAATGCTTTGGAAACGGAATCTGCAGTAATTTCGACTAGTGGTTGGACTTCAGGCCAACGCGTAAAACGGTCGATGCAAACTAAAAGGTATCTGTAAGTGTTACAAATAGGCAAAGGGCCGATGATGTCGATGTGTATATCGGTGAAACGGTCGTCCGGGTCCGGAAAAGTAGCGATTGGTGATACAGTGTGTCGGTGAATTTTAATTTGTTGGCACTTCAAGCATGATTTGACAAATTGTGCATTGTCTTGATTCATCCGTGGCCACACATAGCGAGATGTAACTAGACGTTTCATTGCACGGACGCCAGGGTGTGTAAGTCCGTGAAGAGACTGTAAAATGTTAGTTCTTAGGACTGAAGGGATATAGGGTCGTCTTTGAGCAAGAGTTATGTCTGTGTATATAGGTGTGCTAGTGCCAGGCGGAGTGTATTGCTCGAGCTTAAGTGAAGTGGTGCCGTTATTCAAATGGAATTTTAGTTCGCCGTCTTCGGATTGTAATTTTGCAAGGTTAGGTATATCTAAAGAGTTAATTTCGACTCGCGATAATGTATCAGCAACGCTGTTTTCAGTACCTGGAACGAACCTGATGTCAGTGGTGAATTGCGCTATGAAGGTGATGTGTCTGTGCTCTCTTCCTGAAAAACGATCCGAGTTCGAATTTATAGCAGAGATCAAAGGTTTATGATCTGTAAAGATTATAAATTCGCGACCTTCAAGATAATATTTGAACTTTTTAATAGCCTAATAAACAGCAAGCAATTCACGGCCAAAAGTACTGTATTTGCGTTCTGTTGTTGAAAAAAATTTAGAAAAGAAAGCGAGCGGTCGAAGAACGCCAGAATTATCCTTCTGCTGCAAGACCGCGCCAGCAGCGGAGTCAGATGCGTCTACCATAATGCTTAACTCCGCAACAGGATCTGGTAAACCAAGCATAGCACAGTCGGCGAGTGCAGCCTCAACTGTCGTAAATGCTTGAAGAGCGGGTTGGGACCAGACCAGTGGTTTGTTGCATGGAGTTGTTGCAGCAAGCTGGTTGAGCGGTGCTAGGATACTCGAGCATGATTTTATGAACCGATGGTAAAAGTTCACCATGCCGAGAAAGCGTTGCAATGCTTTTTGGTCAGTGGGTTGTGGGAAGGATAAAATCGCATTGACCTTGGACTGTAGAGGTTTGATTCCCGAATCACTAATGCTGTGACCTAAAAGTCTAATTTTGTTTCACCGAAAACACATTTGTCAAAGTTAATTTTTATTCCAAAAGAAGTTAATCGCTCAAAAATTTGTTGCAATTGACGAACGTGTTCATGTTCATCCTTGCTGAAAACGAGAATATAATTGATGTACGCGAAGCAAAATGGTAGTCCGTGTAATACCGAGTCCATAAACCTTTGAAACCTTTGAGCGGCGTTTCTTAAACCAAAACTCATCCTAGTGTATTCGTAAAGTCCAAAGGGTGTTGTGATTGCCGTTTTCGGAATGTCTGCAGGATGAATTGGAATTTGGTTATATGCCTTTACTAAATCGATTTTTGAAAATAACGTGCAACCACAATTGTACGTGAAATCGTGAAGAATAGGCAAAGGATATCGGTCTGGTATGGTAACTTCATTGAGTCCACGGTAATCGCCGCATGGGCGCCAAGAGCCATCTGATTTAGCTACCAGATGTAGCGGCGTCGCCCATGGGCTGGAAGAGGGTCTCACGAAACCGAGCTGTAACAATTTATCAAACTCGTTTTTTGCAATTTGAAATTTGTGAGGTGATAATCGTCGCGGTTTGGCAAAAACTGGTGGTCTAGATGTTTCGATGTGATGTTGCACATCATGCTTGACGGGTTTAGCTAGGTCAAAAGGGGTTGTTAAATCAGGAAATTGTTGCAATAATTTCGAATAAGGTGAATTTTGGGTAGACAAGGAACAAATTTTGAGTTTTTCTGATGGGCCGAATACATTCCTTACGAGACGTTCGTGGGCAATGTCAACAATGATGTTGAAATGCCGAAGGAAGTCGGCGTCCAGAATGGAGTGGTTAACGTGTGCAAGCACGAAATTCCACGCAAGTTTTACGTCCAGACCGATGTGTACTGTTAATTTTGAAGAACCAAACGTGGGTATTAAACTACCGTTAACGGTGGTTAACAAAAATTTTGATTGGCGATGAGTGTTGGCGAAGAGTTGATCCACCGACAAAATGCTAACCTGGGCTCCCGTATCTACTAAAAATTTTGTCCCAGAGTTAGTGTCACGCACGAAAAACAACGGGCCTGGAGAGACAGCGGAGGAATGGGCCGACATTAGCCCCGCTGTTCGTCGTTTCCCCACAGGCATTGTGGAGTGCATTTCCGTTTGTGTTGCGGGTCATCGCCTAATTGTCAGCGGTTTCTTGATGCTGACCGACTTCTGTTCCGAAATTTGTTTTTAGATTGCTTCGTCAAAGCGGTTGTTAATGAATTTAAATTTTGTGTCAGCTCAGAAATTTGGGATTGCAGTTCTAAAATTCTAGTGTTGTAAGATGCTGGATGTTCAATTGCCGAGGTGTGAGAAACGTTGGTGTTATTAATGATGGTGGGTGCCGAAATTTCTAAAATTTGATCTGCCATTTCTGCCAAGTTTGTTAATGAGGTGGTTTTTGCGGACACTAGAATTTTTTGCATATCTGACGGTAAAAGATTTAAAAAAAATTCGCCTAGGAGATTGTCACCTATTGGCGTTGTTCCCAGCAGTTGTTGCAATTTTCGTAGTAGTTGTGAAGGCGTTTGGTCGCCGAGCACTTCCGTCGACAACAATTGCTTCAAACGCATTTTTTCGGAAATGGTGGTTCGTTTGATTATCTCTACTTTGACCATCTCATAAGGAAGGTCAGCGGGAGGTTCAATTAGTAAATCCCTAACTTCGATGGCAATGTCTGGGGGTAAGGCAGCTACGACTCGATAAAACTTGCGACAAGAATTTGTAATGCGCGAGTTCAAAAATTCCGCTTCAATCTGCACGAACCAGATTGAAGGATCAACGCGGAAAAATGGGGGCAAATTACATCTTACGGTGCCAACGGCAGCATCTAATTGTTCTTCGATGATGTGTGATTGAAAATAGGAAAGGTAAGGAAAGTAAGCAGAGTAGTAGAGAGATTAAGGTTGAGAAAATAGTGGAAGTAGTTTCCTCGAAATACGAGGGGGGCTAGTAAATGTCACCTGTCACTTCAAAATCCAATATCCTGGTTGGGGGTGGGTGCTGGCGGCAAATGGCAAGGTTGCAGGCTGTGTCGGCTCGGTACCCTGGTTAGGAGCGGGCGCCGCGGCCGGCGGCTGTTGACAAGGTCCGGTTTTCTGCACTTGAAACAGGGCTCCGTCGTTGATGCTCGATGCAGTCAGGAATTCGTCCGAAAAAGGGTCCTTGGCGTCAACGTCTGATGCTGGCGGGTATTCCTGTAGTCAGCTCGCCTTGTAGATCCTGAATCTTGATGATTCCCGTGGCGAAGATCGTTGTGGAAAGATCACGTCGGGGTCACAAATTTATAACGGCGGTCATAAGTGCATTTGGTTGCAGTTATAGGTGCATTTGATTCCGTCGTTATACTATGAATCTTACCACAGGAAAACACAAGAAATGCAGGTACTTGGGGAGTTTTATTTATACTTAACTATGTCACGTACAAAAACGAACGTTCTAAAATTATTTTTCTATTATTTTTTGTGTCCACGACAACCTTCCTATCTCTCCCCGCCGTCCGGATTATTCTTGTTCAGGCGACACCACAGTAGTAATCTCTTTCTTCACAAATTAGTTTTATTCACTAAATGTTCGAACATTATGTGTTCATTGAGAATGAACACATAGTGTTCGAAATGTACATTTAGTGAATAAAACTAATTTGTGAAGAAAGAGATTGCTACAATAATTATTAGAAAACACTTCACGTAACTAAAAGAAAAATATTGATAATAGCAATTCATTGATCATTATAGCTGAAAATAAATCCACTATTGAAATTCATTGTTCAACAAAACTAATACAGCGAAAATCATAACTCGGAAATTATTTAATATCCTTACCCCACGGATGTAAAGGAAAATTTAATTCAAATATTTTAATACCAAAATTTAAAACACTATTCCCCATCATTAATTACAAAAACACTACATTAAAAATCAATAAATATAAGTGGAATCGATATGTCGAAGTCTTCAACTTTAAAACAACAAATAAACACCTTGGAAAAACAGGTTGAATCTTAACAAATGTTGGAAATTGATAATTACAAATTAAATTGGATGTTAGTTATAATTTCATGCATTCTAGTTTTAGTAGTCATATTGTATTTGTTTAAATATTTCATTAAGAACAAACAAAAATTAAAATCTTTTAGAACAAAAAATAAAACAAATCCTATTAACGTTCCACCTGGACCTTATTAGCCGGTCTACTTGTACGGATGGAGGAGATATCGCACCACCTACACTAGAATTATGCTTAGAGAGGAATTTCATAAATACATCTTATCGCACAATAATGAATTAATTACGCTACGACGTTGAGCAGGTACAGTTGATTTCGCTCCCAACAATATATATATATATATATATATATATTTTTTTTTAAGTTTATCTTCGGTCCACGAAAGATAACTCGCGCAGCGACCCGAGACAAATTTTCACGGGGCTTTTCTAAACTCGAAATTTTACTTCATACGCTACGCGTATAAAACACTAATTTCAAGTTAGAAAGTAAAAAAAACTACTTCTAAAACGGTATATTTTGACATTTACTTGAAATCAGTGATTTATAGGCGTGGCGCATGAAGTAAAATTTATAGTTTAGAAAAGCCTAAATTCTTGAAGCTTTTCTAAACTCGAAATTTTACTTCATGCTTCGTCTGGGAGTGGAAACACTCACTCGAAACTTCAAATTGAACGCTTTTATAAAATCGCCCGAAAATTTCCAAATGTGTGTATGTGTACTCAATGTTAGTATTTGTTTTGCTAAACTTGAAAGCCAAAATAAAGAATTCTTACATGTTTATGTCCTTCTGATCCCAAAGAGGAATTTTTCCTATTCTTCTTTGGGTTCAGAAGGACATAAACATGCTAGAATTCTTTATTTTGGCTTTCAAGTTATTGCAAAACAAATACTTACATTATGACATTTTTACATGTTTATGTCCTTCTGAGTTGATTTTGTGGCTTAATTATTTGTATAATTAATGTCAACGTTGGAAGCTAAAATAAATAAACCTAACATTTGTATGTCCTTCTAGCATTATACATTTCGTAGAAAAAATGTTTATCAATAAAACCAAAAAATAGTTTCAAATTTATACGACAACAAACGTCAATAAAGGATACATTTTATACCATGTAGATCCCTATTGCCATACTTAAATAAAACGGACGGTATATTAAAGACCGCCTATGTGTATACATCTAATTTAAAAGTTTTAACCTAGGACGGCGATGGGATCGATTTCAAATGTATTTTTAATCTTACATAACAGTGCAAAATGTGCCATTAATTGTGGTTGTGGAGCTTAGCCCTCGCGATAGGTATTATTATTCTGTAAAGAACTGAACTCTAATAAGCTTATTCTTCAAAATGAATGTAAACTTGAAGTGGGTCTAATCCTAATGAGCATTTACAATGTAAACACAAAATGCTGTTGTATGTAATTATGAATTAGGCGGCCAAAGCATATTTTCAGGCTTTTCTAAACTCGAAATTTTACTTTATGCTTAATCTGGAAGAGGAAAAAACTCGGTTAAAGTTTTAAATTGAACTCCTTTAAAAAACAATGAATGTCGGAAAATTTGCAGCGTATGCATATGTATACTTAGAAGGAAAATTCCCTGTATACTTGTAGATGTATAAGCTTAATTACATTTAAAATCACTGTGACTTTATTTAAAAAAAAATAGTTGAATTAATAACAATAAATTAACAATATATTAGATTAAATAAAATTATAATAAAAAAACTTTTCGCGCTCCGACAATCAATGTTCTTTTTTTCTTATGACTTCATTCAAATTTATGGTTGATTGCACTGTAAACAAATTGCAATGATAAGTTTGCAGGAAATTGCACTTATCTTAGTTTAAATAACTGTTAATTTACGTTCAAACGGTAATCCTGCACAGTTATGCTAGAATGTAAAGAGCAATTTATTTATTAAAAATGTTTGCATTACGAAATTTATAAACGCACGCTTAATTTAGGGGACGATTATTACATAATATAAAAAGTACTTACCGATACAAATTAATATTGTAAAATACAGGAGTGAAAGTTTCATGTTGCACATGGACAGTGCGAAAGACAAGTCTTGAATTTATATCCAGGCGCGCGAATTTATTAGACATGTTGGTAGGCAACAGTATATCCATACGAGTGAGTTAAATATTACATAGGCTACGTAGATTTTTAAATATTTTGTTATCCTGTCTATGCATACATTTTTGTGCAATTATATATACGATGTATTTAATAATAGTACATTGTTCAACGAATGAGAAAGTAAGTATTGTTTAACGTAATGCATTCCAGTGAATAATAAACACGTTGAATTAGATAAATACTTGGTGTTTGTTTACTCGTATTAAAAAATGCCAATGATAATTGTATACAAGTGGTTTTATACAGGGTTGTTATGTTTAAAAAACTTTGTTTTATAACAGTGTTCTAAACATGTTTAAAAACAGCCGTCGTGTTTTAAACGGTTTTGTTTTAAATCTTGGATTTCTTTTGAACGTTAAATTTGTTTAAAACGTTTTTATTTTTATTATTTTAAATTTGCTAAATTATATTTTAGACTACTTCATTAAGATGCGCAAACCGCATCTTAATATATAATAATAATAATAATAATCTTAATAATAAAGATATTAAGATGCGGTTTGCGCAGGCTTATTGGTTGGTCATTTTTCTATTTTTTAGTCTAAAAAAAGTCATATCATCGCATTTAAATTTGTTGAGAAAATGCAATATTTTGGTTATAATATCGAATAACGCCCTCTATCGGCGGCCGTGTAGGTCACAACTGTAATTATTACAATAAACCTAAAAGCCCAAGAAATGCTCTTTTCAATGATACCAAATTTATCCAAATCCATTAAGCCGTTTTGAAGTTACAGGCATTTATTTAAAACAACATTCAAATACCCCCCACCACTTTATTTTGAAAGATAGAGAAAAATTGTTTTTACAAAAAATATTCCACTTTAGGTTAGCATTAAAACGCAAATACTTTTTTGTTACATTCATTGGGAATAATCGCGAGAAACGTAACTTTATGTAATTCAAGATGGTGGAAACGCCCACTGGCAGCCATCTTGAAAACTTGAAAATAATTTCCAGCATTTTCCATTGCCCACTTTACCTATAAAATTCTTTACCGTAACTCTCTACGATCATTAGTTTCTGAGATACAGCCGCTTACCTCGCTTATTTGCCCACCCGGTACATTAATGTCGTCACATTCGTCTTCTTTTAAAAAGATGTTAATTTGAATTTGTAGACGAGGGTTTTCCACTCCCAGACTAAGCATGAAGTAAAATTTCGAGTTTAGAAAAGCCTGAAAATTTGGATTGGCCGCGAAGCGAAGCGGAGCGGCCAATCCAAATTAGGCTTTTCTAAACTCGACATTTTACTTCATGCGCCACACGTATAAAACACTGAATATTTTAGCAATCCAATATGTAGATGTGAATAACTTGAGTCAAATTCTGCGCTGAAGAAACTGTTTAAAACAGTGATTATAGGCAACACACACATACAACAACGATTATAGGGAACCTAATATACGTTAAAGTTATTGAGTTCCCAATAACTATAACGTATATTAGGTTGCCTATAATCGTTGTTGTATGTGTGTGTTTTTTTAACTTCACTGTAAATCAGTGTTTTTAAGCGTGTCGAGTGAAGTAAAATTTCGAGTTTAGAAAAGCCTAATTTGAAATTTTACTTCATGCTTAGTCTGGGAGTGGAAAACACTCGTTTACAGAAATTAACCGCTTTTAATCAACGAATTCCCGCAAATTTAAAAACACGCTGTAATTATCGGGATATGTATACTAAAAAAATGCCCTGTATATTCTGTTTAAAACATGTTTGAAACGTGTTTTAAACATGTTTCAAACACGTTTTAAACATGTTTTTAATTGTTAATGTTTTAAACGCTGTTTCAATGAAAAAACACGTTTTATTAAAAAAACTGTTTGTTTTAATTAAAATAAAAAAAAGGTTTTTTTTTTTAAAGAGCCCTGGTTTCATATTCAAATTTATTCCTCTAAAGCCTGGGTTTCCAAACTATCTTCTTCGCGGGCCACAAATACAATTCTACATAATAAAGTCGGCTAAGATCCGATTAATTTTATAAAATTATGAAACATTTAAGGAACAATTGTTACAATATTTCAAAATATGACATTTACAAAAAAATTACACACAATCGCGGGCCGGATTCATGCAAGTCGCGGGCCGGATTTGGCCCGCGGGCCGTAGTTTGGAGACCACTGCTCTAAAGGATTACAATAGAACAACCAAAAATTATAACTAGAGTCATATTTATTTAATAAAAGTATAAATTATAATAGACATTTTTAGACATACACATTCATTTTTTAACTTTTCCTCCCTTTCTTCTTGACGTAACGGAAGCACTATCTTTCCTTGATCGATTAGAAATCACCGACTTTGTAGACATTCGGTGAACTTCTTTCGATACTTTTGCTGTTCTCAACAAGTCTTCCTCCTCCTTTTTCCTCTCCGCAATGTACTCCAGTGACAAAAGCAGAAGAACTTCGTAAAACTCCAAAAACGTCAGTTCGTAACCGATGTTCGAAATCAAATTGTCCGTTTTAATCAACGGGCATACTTGACAGAGGTTGTAGAGTATGCGTTTGGGGCCTAACGATCTGAAGATTTTTAAATCTTGGTAGAAAGCGTCTCTTTCGAATGGGCATTCGCATTTTTGTCTTGGTCTTTCCAGAACATCACATGACTCCTCTAAACAATGTCAAAAGTTATTTTATAGCTATAATAATTTGACAAACACAATTTTAAAACAATGAAAAGGAGAAAAGTGCCTATTCTTTTTAAAATAAAAAGTATTATTATTAATAATAATAATAATAATAATAATACCTCTTTATTTCATACAAACATAAATATTTACAATCTACATAATGTACAAAATGGTGTCAAGACAAAGAAAAATTAATTAGTGTTAATTCATACTCATATACTCTTCAACAGTATAAGGTTCTAAGTCGCAGAGAAGTGCGAAAATTTGACATTAGAAGCGTAACACCAAGAAGGAATGATTTTTTTGAATTCATATTTTAGCAACAGAGTTACTATATTTAAAGCATACATTGATAATAATTTCAACCTTGTGCCTTTTATATTTATTGTGAAAAAAAAAATATTTCACTTTTTCTTTTTTGTTAAACTATTTATATGAGCTGTTTAGTACAGATGTTTTTAGTTTTCGTGTTTCCGTTGAGTGTGTTAAGCTCAAATAAAATGCCTCGAGTCCGAAGACGTCCACAATATCACTATTTGAGCGATTTTCACCGGGATCGAGTTGTTGCTTATCGAGATGTCGGTATGTCCTATCGCGAAATTGCCCGCCGTATTGATTCCACTGCAGCAACTGTAATACGTGTGTATCAGATATGGACAGAAGAAGGTAGAGGAGCAAGAAGAAGACCAATTGGTCAACCAAGGCGTACCACAGAACGTCAAGATCGGCGCTTAAGACAAATAGCCCTGCGAGACCGTTTCGCTACTACGAGTCAAATCGGTGATCAATGAATTGGAGAAGAAGGTAGGCCCGTTTTTTTTTTCCACATGAGGTGGTATCGCTTAGCGTCCCTGCACTACGGTCTCCGTGGTCCTTTTGTGCTCAGGTAGGCCCGTTAGTATGCGAACCTTATATCGCCGCATTCAATCCTTTGGGCTTCTTTCGTACCGTCCAAGATTAGTGCTTCCTTTAACAGCGAGACACTGTCGCCAAAGGTTGGACTGGTGCAGAGAACGGCAGCATTGGGAGGCAGAATGGCACGATGTCGTATTCAGCGATGAATCACGATTTTGTCTAGGCACGCATGATGGCCGTAGAAGGGTACGACGCTACCGTGGAGAACGACCTGATCTTAGGTTTGCTATTGAGAGGCATGTACACAGGACTGCTGGAGTAATGGTTTGGGGGGCTATTGCTTATGGTAGTCGATCAACTCTTGTATTCATTCGAGGCAGTATGACAGCTGCGCGTTATGTTGAAGACGTCATACGACCGACTTTGTTGCCTTATTTAGATGGCCGCCCAGACGTACTTTTTCAACAAGATAACGCACGTCCCCATATTGCTCGTCGAACTATGAACTTTCCTTATGAAGCTGGTGTTAATGTTTTGGCGTAACCGCCCCGTTCGCCGGATTTAAATCCCATTGAACATGTGTGGGATATCATGGGAAGAAGAATATTCTCTTTGCACCATCCTCCACAGACTCTAGCACAGTTGATCGATGAAATTCAAGTTGCTTGGAACGAGATGCCTCAAGAAGACATCGACCATCTCATTTTGTCGATGCCCAGGCGTCTACAGGAATGTATACAGCAAAGGGGTCGCCAAACACATTAATAATTTTTTAATAAAATTTCTTGAAAATGTAATCATTTTATTCTTGATGTAAGACTACCATACTGGCAAAAAATCAAGTTGAAATAATAACTCCTTCTGGGTGTTACGCTTCTAATGTCATTGAGTATACGTTGTTATATTTCGTTCCTCCTTAATACAAGTTGGTAGGCGATTAAAAAACCTTAAAGACGCATAATGAATCCCGTTCTGTATACGAACGCGGTTAACCAGAGGATATCGTTTGTTACTTTATTCCTTGTATCATATCCGTGATTTATTTCAAAGCAGGTATATCTATCATCATGTTTACGGACAAATAGTAAGCATTCGTAGATGTATATACCGACTGAAGTAAGAATGTTTAGCGAGGAAAATTTCTTTCGGCATGTTTCGGTTGATTTTAAGTGAAGTATTATCCGCAGTGCACGTTTTTGTAGTGCTAGAACCCTGTATAAATCTGTAGAGCCCCCCCAATGAACAATACCGAATCTAATTAGTGAGACAAAACAATAGGGTTATTCACTCAAGTTAAATTAAGTAGCAATGCAACATAGAAATTTGAATCGCTTAAATGTTACAATGAATTACTCCACTGAGCAAGAAATAGAAAAACAACAATAGTTGACATTTTCTGTACGTACATAATATAACTACTGTAATATTTATAAAAAATAATCAAAATAAAATCACTATATATGTTTTACTTATTATACAGGGTGTCCGTATTTCAACAGAATGTATGGGATCTCGGTTATTTGAAGAGATAGAGAGTCGGTTACATTGGGGAAAAGTTGCGTAATTTAGGGCCCAAAAGTAATCTAAAAACAAATTTTAAATATCTTCTTTTGTTTTTGAGATATTGTGAACAAACGGATTTTTGAAATTTTGTTTTTATTTTTTTATTCAAAAGTTCAGATGTAGTGTATTTGAATTTATATTTAATTTAATGGTTTTTGAGCGCGAATGTTTTTTGTGCTAGGTTTTTTTGTGAAGACGTGCTCGAGTCGCGAAACACACACCGGCAGTTGCATTGCAGGTTCCGAGCTCGACGGTCGAATCGGATGTATATTTTTGAGTTAGTAAAGTGATATTTTTATATTTAGTTTTCACATTCAACTCGACTACCCGTCCTAAATATAACAAGTGGCGACGAGGTAAATAAAAAAAAAACTTAAGTAATGGCCAGTGCGACTGGAAAATTAAACCAATTTTATGTGGCTAACGGCATTAATAAAGATAACATTAAACGTGCGTTGCTATTAAACAGTCTACGTGAAGAGACTTTCAAAGTGATGCATGATCTAAGTGTGCTGTAAAGTCCAGCAAATAAATCTTTTAGTGATTTACTTAAGCTGTTCGATACACATTACGCACCGTCGAAACCGGCGTTTGCCGAACGTTACAAGTTTTACATCGCGCTGAAACACAAGGAAGAAACCACTGCGGAATGGGCAGCGCGTGTAAAAAGTTTAGCGGCAAAATTTTAAGTATGATGCTACGTGATCGTTTTATTATGGGCCTACCAAGTGGACCTATAAGGGATCTCCTATTTGAAGAAGAGGTAGATTCATTGGAACTGTCCAAGGCTGTTGCATTAAAAAAGGAAGCAGTTTCATACAACCACGATATTCCACATGGCAACATGGCGATCAAACCGGAACCTGCCGAAGTTTTCCAGATATCGCACAGGAAGGAGTACCAGCGAGGCGCGCCAAATTCAAAATTCGGACACACCAGTGGGAGTTTCAACAATCGTAGAGAGGGGCGAGATTAGAACGGAGATGGACAGCTAAGACAACAGAGGGAGCAGCAGACCAAAATAAATGCAAAGTGTTTTGTGTGTGGTAAAAGTGGCCATACGGCAAATATCTGCAAATATAAAGGATATGTGTGTAATGTTTGCGGAATTAAGTCACATCTGGCGTATGTATGCAAGAAACATAATTTTTAAAACAAAAAACATCATTATTTTTCGGAAAATGTTAGCGTCCCAGATACACTATTTAATTTAAAAGAGTTTGCAGGTCTGCCTATTACAATGTCAATTTTAGTAAATAAAACAAAATTAAAATTTGAGCTGGATACAGGTGCAAGTTGTTCTGTCATTTCTACTGACTTTAAAGATAAACATTTTTCCGAGATTAAAATATTACCAACCAATAAAATTTTATATATTTACAATGGTGAACCAATTTTACCCCTTGGATACATTAACGTTCCACGTTGTCTTCATGCTAATGATTACATTAATGTTATAGAACAAATTATTGATGACTGGCCGTTAAATTTACGAGTTAATATGATATACATGCATGATGAGGCTTCTGCTCATTTTGCCCGTATATATTTGTTATAAAAATGTTACTGATAAAATTAATGTATATATTATTGGAGGCAACGGTCCTCCGCTTTTGGGGCGAGATTTTTACTATCTGTTTAATTTGAGTGTTAATAAATTAAATGTAGATGGTGCAGTAAATTTAGTCAATGTAATAAAGGATTTAGACAAAAAGTATGAAAGGGTATTTTCAGATAATTTAGGATTGTTTTCTAAGGGCACCATACATTTGAACGTGGTACCGAATGCAATGCCCAAATTTTATAAAGCCCGTCCGCTACCTTTTGCATTAAGAGACAAGGTTGAAGCAGAAATTAATTGATTAACAAAGTTGAATATAATTGAACCAATAAACTATAGTCCTTGGGGTACGCATATCGTACCAATTTAAAAAAAATGGCACAATAAGTTTGTGTGGTGACTACAAAGTTACTATAAATAGTGTGTTAGAAGTTGATCAGTACCCGTTAGCGAGAATTGAAGAATTGTTTGCTAAATTACAAGGGGCATGTTATTTTAGTAAATTGGACCTTTCCAATGCGTATTAACAAGTTAAACTTGAAAAAATTCACAAGTTTACACAACGATTAGCACTCATAAGGGCCTATTTACGTACACAAGGTTACCTTATGGCATTGCGTGTGCACCTTCGAAATTCCAGAAAATAATGGAGTCACTGGTTGGGGGTTTAGAAGGTGTAGCTTGTTTTCTAGATGACATCGTTGTCTGTGGGCGAAATGTAAAAGAATATTTAAATCGACTGGAAAACGTTTTAAAAATTTATATAATTCCAATCTCACTATTACGAAAGAAAAGTGTGATTTCTTTCAGAAATCAATTAAGTATCTGAAAAAATAACTGCAGTTAAAGATGCACCAATACCAGAAAATATTAAACAGTTAAAACCATTTTTAGGATTAGTTAACTATTACGGTAAATTCATACCTAATAGTGCACACCTTTTAAGTCCGTTATATAATTTATTAAAAAAAGGAAATGATTTTAATTGGCCAAAAGATTGTGATAGTGCGTTTAATAAGGTTAAAAGTATTTTGTGCTCAGCCAATGTACTAGCACATTTTAATCCTTTATTGCTAATTAATTTATCAGTGGATGCATAGAATTATGGGGTTGGGGCCGTAATGTCCCATGTGTTTTAAACGGGCGAAGAACGTCCGATTGCGTATGCTCCAAAAAAGGCATCCCAGTTTTATCTGCAAACCGTCTACAGAGATGGGCACTCTTATTAACGAATTTTGAGTATGATATCCAATATATCAAATTGGAGGATAATTATGCGGACAGTCTATCTAGACTACCACAAAAAGGTATTTTGGAAGAAAGTGAATTTATGGACACAAACATTAATTACATTAAAAATAACAATTCTTTTGCCTATTGACTTTAAAATTATATTTAGACTTGTAAGAACCCTATTTTAAATAAAATTGTTAAGTATATTAAATCAGGTTGGCCTTTAAAAATAAATGATCATTTAAAAGAATATTATTTAAAAAGAAATGAATTAACTGTAGACAATGGATGTATTCTATTTGGATATAGAGTGGTTGTACCAACGTCATTGCGAAACAAAATTATAAATGAGCTCTACGCTTCACACATGGGCATTGTAAAAACTAAGAGTGTTGCACGTTCATATGTGTGGTGGCCTGGAATGTGCAAGGAGTTAGAAAATGTGGTTAGAAATTGTGAAAATTGTCTTCTACACAGAAATAATCCTCCCAAAGCAGAATTAATTCCATGGAATTTCCTAAATTATGCATGGGAAAGAATTCATATCAATTATTTAGGCCCTATTTTCAATAAATATATTTTGGTTGTAGTAGATGCAAACAGCTAATGGATTGAAGCATTTGTTGTGTCAAATATGACTACTTCAACTACCATAAACATTTTAAGAAGTTGTTTTGCTAGATTTGGTATACCGAATGTCTTGGTCTCGGATAATGGTAGACAATTTATAGCAGAAGAGTTTCAATATTTTTTACAAAAAAAATGGAATAACTTTTAAAAGCACTGCACCGTACCATCCAGCTACAAATGGAGCGGCTGAAAATACTGTCAAAACTAATAAAAAGGCATTACTAAAGGCGGTAGGGAAGGAAAGTAAAATAAATTTTAATATAATTTTAAGCAGATTTTTACTTGACTACCGTAACGCGCCACATTGTACAACCCTGCAAAACTCATGTTAGGAAGACATTTAGAAACTCGTCTGGATTGAATAATACAGACTAGAATTACGGACAAATTAGACCGTGAAGTGCGCGAAAATGGCGAATTAAAACAAAAAGTGCGCGAGGTGATTAAAAATAAACAAAGTGCGCAAATAAAAAACTATACAGGGAAACGTACTAGATTATACGGTGTTAATGAAATTGTTGCAGTTAAAGATTACAGATTTAAAAAGCCCACCTGGATTAAAGTCAAAATTATAAAAGTTTTGGGACCACGTACTTATTTAATTTACATTCCCAGCTTAGAGAAACAGTGGAGAAGGCATATTAATCAAATAATTGATTATAATTTTTCCATTAATAAACCAGGTGTTGCGCATAAAAAAATAATTGAGACTACTGTAATATCTGATTCAGAAGATGTAAATATTCCTAGATCTAGTAATCGGAGTAGGAAACCAACAAAGAGGTTAATAGAGGAAATTTAATTTAATATTTTGTTTATATATATAAATAAATATATTTTTGTACGGGGGGGATGATGTAGTGTATTTGAATTTATATTATATTGAGCGCGAACGTTTTTTGTGTTAGGTATTTTTGTGAAGACGTGCTCGAGTCGCGAAACGCACACCGGGCAGTTCATTGCAGGTTCCGAGCTCGACGGTCGAATCGGATGTATATTTTTGAGTTAATAAAGTGATATTGTTATATTTAGTTTTCACATTCAACTCGACTACCCGTCCTAAATATAACACCAGACATTTATAACGTTGACATTATACAGGCACTTTTTAGCGACAAATCTAGTAACGTATTTTATTTTAAGATAACTATAACATTTACCCAGGGACCATAGCCAACATTTGTTTTTCTAATGGGCGCTATTTTGGATTTTTATATTTTTTGAAAGAATATTTTTTTCTAAATTCAATTATGTTCACACTTGTAGTTTATTATACATTTTATATGTAAAATTATAATATTTTGTTTTTTTCTAAAGAGCGCCTTGGAAACAGTTGAGTAACTCACTTATTTGAAATTCCTAGGACCCATAATTTGCTTACATAACACCCCTGAATATACAGGGTGAGTTTTTTTCGATGTTCTCTATGGGGATCTCGGAAACTATAAGAGATACAAAAACATTTAAATGGGGAAAGAAGTGTAGTTTTATAGGACGAATAAAATGACATTTTCAAAATATTTGAAAAAGTCAAGGGTAACTAGATATTTTGAATAAAGTAAAATCTGTCAATTTTATGAAATCAATATATCTCTATTATTATCATAGATAGAAAAAAACTGTAAGAGACAAAGTTGTAGAAAAGTTTACACAGATTAATAACAAAAAATCAAACAAAAAATCGCTCATATTTTGGGAGATATGACACAAACTTACCTTTTTTTTTTAAAATGGAAACAATAGTTGGCTATGACTTTATTTAAAGGGCTATTTTTTTCCCTTCAATTCGATATAACATATGCCATAGTTATTTTTAAAATAAAGTAAGTTACAGTCGTTTTTAATTTTACCATACACCAAAAAATAGTTAGCCATGAAAAAGACTAAAGTAAAACAATTGCAGTTGTTTATTCTAAACACATATTAATTCATTTCCATATTTGGTTTGTATCGATAACTTTGATTTGTATTTATTTGGTGTTGAAAGTTTTTTAAAGTAATAATGAATTTTTCCAACGAAGAAATGCGTGATAGGCTTGTTTGTTACATTCAGTGTAATAAAAACGCTGCGGATGCTGCAGTACAATATTATAATCAATATATCCTTTACAAAGCCGAAACTTGAAAACGAAATTTATGAAGTTTCGGAAATAAACGTATTAGCATTGGCGATGATAGATCCATCCACATCGACCAGACAAATTGCAACAGAAGCAAGCATATCTCAACGGACTGTAGTACGAGTTTTGAAAAAACACAAAAACACAAATATCACCCATATAAGGTATCAATTTCACAAAATTTACATGACGGTGATACCAATAAGAGAATGGTCTTTTGTATGTGGTACAAAAACATGTGCCAAGAGGATAATACGTTCCCTTCAAAAATAATTTGGACAGATGAAACGCGATTTACTAATTGTGGGATTTTTAACCGGCACAATGAACATGTTTATAATCAGGAAAATCCACGACAAGTTGCACAACGTAGACCACAAATTAAATTTGGATTTAATGTAAGGTGCGGTGTGTTCGGATCGAGAATTCTCGGCCCATATATTTTTGATAACACATTGAATGGAAATGATTACCTTCGTTTTCTTCAAGAAACATTTGAAAATATGCTCGATGATTTAAATTTATTAGTACGGGCAAGATTGAAGTGGTTTCAACACGACGGAGCTCCACCTCATAGCAAGTTGGCTGTGCGAAACTATTTAAATGATGCTTTTCCTAATTCATGGATGGGAAGAAATGGACCAATCCTATGGCCGCCTAGATCACCCGACCTATTCATTTTAGACTTTTTTCTGTGGGGTTATGTGCAGAACAAAGTGTATCAACAATCATATCAATCCGTGGAGGATCTTAGACTAGCTGTACTTGAAATATTTAATTCTATTGACAGAAGAAAAGTCAAAAAAGCCACAAATTCGATTTTAAAAAGATGTACTTTATGCCATAATAATAATGATGGACTTTTTGAGCATCTTATGTAATATTTAAAATTTTCTTCTATTATTATTTTGATAATTTTGGAATTATTTTACTTTATGTTGCTTTTGACAAATCTAAAGAAAGATAATAAATTAAATATTGATTTCGTTGCTATAAACAATCGCAATTGTTTTACTTTTGTCTTTTTCATGGCTAACTATTTTTTCGTCTATGGAAAAATTAAAACGACTATAACTTATTTTATTTTAAAAATAACAATGGCATATGTTATATCGGATTAAAGGGAAAAATATAACCTTTCCAATGAGGCCATAGCCAACTATTGTTTCCATTTAAAAAAAGATAAATTTGTGTCATATCTCCCAAAATATGGGCAAAATTTTCATACGCGTGGCGCATGAAGTAAAATTTCAAGTTTAGAAAAGCCCCGTGAAAATTTGTCGAGGGTCGCTGCGCGACCCTTGAAAAATTTTCTACGCGTGGATTTTCTAAACTTGAAATTTTACTTCATGCGCCACGAGTATAAACCACAAATTTACAGTAAAGTTCAAAATATATAATTCGACACTCCGTGCGCAGACTTTGTAGCGTATATTCGCAGCATACAGTGAAAAGTTATCACAGTAAAGTAGTGAAAAGGCCTATTTCTGAACTATGGACGAAGAAGACACTAGTGGGGAGTATACAGAAGTGGTCCAAAAATAAAAAAACATAAGCCAAAGCTAACCATTGAAAAACCTACCGCAAAAAAAACGCTCCATGCTTACAGGTACATATAATTTACTAGAAACAACCAACAAAGTGCTGTTGTCAGCATTAAAACACTTTAGCCTACAACCTAGTACACCACAAGAAAAATCCACACAAAATAAAAACATTTTCACATCAAACACTCCGCTTTCTAACACTCCACCGTCAAATCAGACTTTAAACACACATATACTTTCACTACCACACAGAATCTATCCAGAATACAATTCGCACAAATATGGTTAAGCCATGATTACGACGATAATGCATTAATCATCAAAACACAAAACGGCTTTATATTAAAATCCAATGTCGACTCAAAGACGACTGAATCGCAATTAAGCACGCTAAAATCGAAACAAACCATACACGATGTTCGTACACTATCGCCTATTTCCTGAAATACTAACGCAGCCGCGAGCACTGCGCAGCGCGGGACACCTGCGCTATCATATTGCTGCATAATCAAAAGTGTCGACTTAGAAATCGAGGATTCCACAATAAGTGAGTAATTAAAGGCGCAAGGAGTAGAACATCGCTACTGTAAACGCATCACTGCAGAAAAAGATAACACCAAAACATTTAGGATGACAGTAATAACTCCATCACATGAAACGTTCACAAGATTATTTCAAAATTAATTTAAATATATGTGCAAAAGTTACAATGTAATCGAGAGCAAACCACCAGAACCAATTCCAGTGCCGTGCGGACAGTGCAATAAGTTCGAGCACGTTACAGCTAACTTCTCCGAGAATATATCCTGTTTAAAATGCTCTGAGGCACACCCAACGACGTCCTGTAACACCACATTGCCCATTAAATGCAAATCCTGCGGAGGAACGGACCATGGAGCTTGGTCAATGAAGTACCCAAATCGACCCCAAAAGTCAATCGAAGGGATTCCGAATATAAAAATAGTAAATCAAAATAAAAATAAAAAACAGCAGATTTGGGCAAAGACTTGACTAATAATTCACGTATTCACACCCCCATTACCATTCATGACTTTATCATAGATACATACACCACAAAAATTAACGCACCTGAGACGACAGACAGAGAATTACTAATTAAATAGCTAAGAACTCGCTTTATCGACTCCTTCCGCATTGACACGCATGTAAACTTTTCCGGAAGTAATTGTACATTGTCATGTTCGACCTCGATTTCGAAGGCTCCATACCCCCAGTGTCCCCCGTTGCCGGTATTCATACAAGATATACACAAATAACTACCAATGGCTAATTTAAATTTTCTTTACACAAACAATAATTCATTTCCCCTAAAATCGCAGTTGCTATTCCATTACTTAAGTAATAATCCAATCCACATAACAATGATGCTAGAAACAAAAACAAAATAACCTTTCTCCTACAACAATTGGTCTTTTATCCAAATCCCTTCATCTATCCCAAATATAAACCAACGCGGAGGTTCCATTATAGCAGCGAATCCCGAAATTAAACTAAGAAAATCCAATCCACCTAAAGTCAATAACATTATGAATGAGTGCTTGCACTGTGCTATTGAACTCCCATCTTTTACTTTACATATATTCCTAGTATATATCCATCACACATCCTCAATAGAAGATACTATCCTCATGAAAGCGTCACTGTATGACCACGCCATTATTATTGGTGATTTCAATATTACCAAAACAAAAACTAAACAACTCAACACTTTTCTGTCCAATTCAAACTTTCTGCGCATACATACTCCTCCAACCTTTGTGATGTCAGCAACTCGGTCCACTACACCCGATATCCTATTATGTACTAGTATTATCCAACACTATCCATAATGTTACCTTAGTCCAGGACCTGTGTTCAGATCACCTTTCCATTATGTTTTAATTAAAACAATACTCATTTCTTGCCCTAAGCCCAAAAGTAGTATTTCAATATTCAGCATGCGATGTTAATAAAGTGTCTCATATGTGTAATTTTATTAACCACAATTAATAACCACAATTAATACATTAATACATTATCAAAATCCATCAAACATCACACTCCCACTTTTACAAGAAAACCTTATAAATACCTCCTCCCCAATTTCATATTAAAACTAATAAAATACAAGCGACAACTGTACAGAGACATAAGACAAACAGACGACAGTACATTAAAACATAAATTCAATAGACTAAGTAAGGACATACATAATTTAAATCAAGAGTACAATACCGACTTATGGATAAAAGCATGCAATACAAGGTAAAAAATATTGGAAAGAAATAAAAAAAAACTTGCAAAGTATCGAAAAACAGATTTTATAGACAAAATACGTGACCCAAGTACAAATAATATAGTGACAGATGACAAAGAAATCGCAGAAATTTTTTCCGACTACTTTAAACAATCATACACTATAAAAAATAACGATACTTACGACAATGACTTTTTTGATGTAGTAAATTAGTGGTACGAAACCTATAAAAATAACCTTTCCACTTACACTCCCGAAGATGATATTAAGGAAGAAGATTATTTCGAACTACTACATAAGGGCAAAAACACCGCACCGGGCTATGAAAAATATTCAATTTCATCTATTCCACTCAAAATATCCCCACCCTTTGGAAATAGGGAATAATTACATATATTACAAAGCTAAATAATGACTCACTGTCAATTGCCAATTACCGTCCTATCACCTTGGTCCCAGTCCTAGGTAAACTTTTTGAATCAATTATTAAAGTCAAAATTCTTAACTATGTTTTAGATTCTATACCACCATATCAATTGGGATTCCTTGATCACCGCTCCACATCCCTCTCTCTAGCTATCTTGACGTCAAACTGTCAAACAGCCGACCTTGAGGCCAAAAAATCCGTCATAGTTTTTCAGATATACAGAAGGCGTGATTCGGTCTGGCATCGGGGTCTGCTGTATATATGTAACTCCTTGAAGGTCCCCTCCCTTACATTTCATTAACCGATTAGATAGTTTCCTTACACAAACATCCCTTCAAGTTAAAATAAAAAACAGACTCTCTACATCCGTTTTCCCCGAACAAGGTCTACCTCAAAGTTCCCCTCTTCTCCTCTCCTTTATAATATTTTTGTCTTAGACGTGTATAACCTAAATCCTAGATTCCTCGACAAATCATCCTATTTACTATTATATGCTAATAACACAGCTCTCATCTGCCATGCACCCACGATTCACAAACCACTAAGAACTTTGCAAGGCCTCATTGATAGCATCTAATTATGGTTTTCGAAATGGCGCATTTCGATCAATTCCCACAAATCGCAATTCCTAATCCCTTTTCACCGGTCTAACAACTCCCCATCTAACATTATTATTAACAACCAACCAATATACCCCTTCAACACATGTAAATATCTTGGAATAACAATAGACCCTAAAATCACATTTTAACCTCACTCCGAAAATATTCAAACCAGAATAAAGACCAGAGCAATACATTTTAGATCTTTAACATTTAGGTAGCATGGCATTTCTACCAATACTGCTGTACATATATATAAAATGATCTGTTGTCCCCTAATAGAATATGCTGTAATCCATTTCCAAAATCCCCGTCCCGCAGTTTTAAAAAACTTACAACCGAACGAACTGCTCTCAGAGTACTTACTAAAATTAGACATTTACTAAATCCCCTATACAACCACTCTAACACACTTTACGAAAAAACGAATATCATCCCAATTGAAGAACGCCTACTAAATCTATCTCACAAATTCGCATCTAGTTCCCACACTCTAGATATCTTAGACTAAATGTGCACTCCCCGGAATCCTAATAAAATCGCAAAAGTTAAATTTCCGCTATACACTATTCACCAATTCATCTCATCTCTTCACAAGGACTCCGACAATCATGACAGTCACATTCATAAATAAAAAATAAAATGTAAATAAAATATTTATAGAATAGAAAACAGGCTGAAAGAGCTATGGTCGATAGCCATTTTTTAGAATGTTTGTTTAAATTAAGCACTAAATATTAATTTGTTATTTATTATTTTATGTACTTTACTATAAAATTCTATAAATAAAGATATTATATATATATATATATATATATATATATATATATATATATATATATATATAAAAGGCATCTAAATCTGTCTGTAACTTCTCTTAAGAATAAGATATAAATATGAATTATATCTCTACTTGTACCTAGAGGATGCCTCTATGAGTAAATTAATTGGAAACAGTCAACTTTGACAAGTGTTCTTAAAATGTCAATATCTAAGTGCCCTCTTCAATATCTAGTAATTATTTTTTTTAAATAGAATGACCCAATTTTTATCACGTGGTACGATTGGTGGAAAAAATTACTACAAAAAAGTATTAGCAACTATACTCCAGCAAGTAGTTCTCGAATTATTTCGAATTTATTTAAAAGCATACTACTGGCCTACTTAAATTCAATTGCGACTTATGCGCGCATTATACCCTGAATAAATACGACGAAAAACGAATCTTCGAAATAATTCGAAAACCACTTGCTTTAGGAGTATAGTTGTTAATACTTTTTTTAGGAAATCTTCCCCCCAATCGTACCACGTGATAAAAAATGGGACATTCCATTAAAAAAAAAAATACTTACGAGATATTAAAGAGGGCACTTCGATATTGGCATTATAAGAACACTTATTGTCAAAATTGACAATTTCCAATTAATATACTCATAAAGGCATCCTCTAGGTACAAGTAGAGGTATAAATCATATTTTCATCTTACTCTTAAGAGAAGTCACAGACAGATTTCAAGATGTCCATTAGAGGTCAAAATTTTAGAAATATTTTGTTTGCTTGAAAACTATAAGAGATAAGTGTACATATGTTCGAATAAAATATGTTGCAATTTAAACGGGGAACCCAAAAATGACTAATATATAGGGTGTTCTATTTAAAATAACAAATTTGGTGCTACTTCCGGTGGAACCAGAAGTGATATAAAGTTGAATAAATTTAGTTTGTGCAACTTTTATGTGATAATCGATGCTTATTATTATTATTAAAAAATATTGACAGTTATTAATTAATTTTGAGTGCTAACAATGATTGACCGCTGTCAAGATTTTATTGATTAACAGATATGACGTTATTGTTTCCAAAGCACTCTTTTCAAAATAAAAAATATCATTATTTTAAATACCAAATCTAAAATAAATTATGAGTGTCATACATCACTAAGTTTCGAAAAAAATATTCCTTCAAAAATATAAAAATCCAAAATGGCGCTTATAAGAAAAACAAAAGTTGGCTATAGTCCCCGAGTAAATGTTATAGTTATCTTAAAAAATACAAATTTTACTAGATTCTTTATTAAATACTGTCAAAGTTCTAAATGTCCAGATTTAGTAGGTTTTGAATAAAAAAAAACACGATTTTTCAAAAAAAAAATGTTTATATCTCGTAAATAAAAAAAGATATTTTAAAATTGTTTTCAGATTATTGTTAGGCCTTAAAATACGCAACTTTGCTCTAATTTAACAGACTCTCCATTTCTTCAAATAACTGAGATCCCTATACATTCTGTCGAAATACGGGCATCCTGTATAATAATAATAAGTGAAACATATTAAGTGATTTTATTTCAATTACATTTTTTATAACAATGATTTGATATTCTTAGAAATTTTAATTTAAACAAACATTTTTTAATAAACGAATATTAATTTTGAGGTTAGTTTATGTGAAAAGAGTTTAAGGAATTACTACAATAATTAATAAAAAACACTTGACGTAACTTAAAGGAGAATATTGTTAAACATTATTGGAAAGGGGATTTATAGAAAAATATGACAGGTTTGAAAAAAGTTGGAGTTGTAATTAAAAATAAAAAAAAAACAATATCACTTCCGGCGAAACCGGAACTAGTATTACTAGTTCATACTATGCCAAAATGAAACTATAGTTAAATTATAGATACATCCCAAAACTCAAATGTCTACCATTTATATTGCCTAAGTAATTGCGTAGGCAATACTATCATGACCACTCGGTCATAAGGCCAAGTGTATAGTCAATAGATTATCCTTTTACCTTGATTTCACAAAAAACAAAACACAGTATCATAAACGCATGTCCACGTCTTTGTTTGATTTTATTAATTCAATAATTTGAAACGTTCTCGTTTGTCGTTCCTTCTTTTAAAATAATTTGACTGCTCACTGACAGGGAGCAGTCAAATTATTTCAAAAGAAGGAACGACGAACGAGAACGAACTGAAACGCATAGAACAGTAAACCTCAAGTTAATTTGATGATAACAATGTACTCAGTAATAAATTAGTAACAATATTAAAAAAATATATTCGTTTACAATCACAAAAATTTCTTCTTGGTTCAGCGACAAATTGTAAGTGATCAATCTCTATGCGCCCTCCTTATTTATTACATTTGATTATTAAATTGGTTTTTATACTTACTTTTAATGTAAATTTTTCTCCCACTATTGGAAATCCGATATGTATCTTCTTTAAATAGACTTACCAAAGTTAGAATGTGATTTTAAGCATTTTCGTAAAATTTACGTCATTTCAAAGTATTTTGACAGGCATCATGAATGTCATGATGATCGAAACGCAAACTTAACATTAGACATGCCAAACAATTGAAGATGTTCTGTTTCAACCGGAATTCATTGATTAAAAACAAATGGAACTTAATGAGGTTAGGGTAGAAAGGTAATGTGTTGACTATACACATCAATTTTTTACCCGCACGGTGCACAGTAGATCAAAATCCCGAAAAGCTGGCCAAAAGTAAAAAAATAAATTTACTATCTGTGGATTTTGACGTTACTATTTTGATAGATTAGTATTAACTCTATTAAATATTATATGCGGTTACTGTTTATATCTTACACCTAACCGTAGTGCTAATTTCAAAAGTAACCCTGGAGCAGTGCACATCTGGCGAGCACAATTGCGGGATTTTTACGAGTTTTGTATTCGTGGATTGATAAGCGTATAGTCAACGGAATTTAGATCTGTGAAATCGATTCATTTCCTTAAAGTAAGTAGAATTATTGACTGCACAATAAAAATAGTCGAAATAATTTATTATTTTAATAATTAACAATCTTTGGTAATGAAAATCTGCATGAAAAATAATAAAAATATTATTTTGAACAAGGAAAAAGTTATTTGTTCTGCCGTGTTCGGTCAATAGCTTAACGCCACCTTTTTTGTAAGGTTATTGTGAAAATGAACATCAAAAAACTAGCTGCATTAGGTGCCATTTCGTTTGCAGGCAGCTTTTTTTATTACGGGTCCTATCTAGTTAGTTGCTTAAATGAATGTATTCTAGTTTTATTATTATTGTTCCAAAACTATTCACTAAAAATACATGTTTTCGCTACATCTCGGTAAATATTGATCACCGAAACATCTAAGCGTTATATATTTTTAACTTTACTGTTAATCAGTGGTTTATACGCGTGTCGCATGAAGTAAAATTTCGAATTTAGAAAAGCCCCGCGAAAATTTGTCACAGGTCGCTGCGCGACCCTCGACAAATTTTCTACGCGGGGCTTTTCTAAACTCGAAAGTTTACTTTATGCTTAGTCTAGGAGTCAAAAACACTTGTTACTTTAAAATGTGTATCGTAACTGTCACAAAGAAAAAAAAAATAACATGGCGATCTCATTATAGTTTAATTCAAACTCGCGTTAAGTTGGCACGATTGGTTGAATGTCGGCTTGTGCCGACTTATGTTAGCTGTCATTATAGTTTAAATGTCGGCTACCGCCGACTTGTGTCAATTGTTATTATATTTCAAATGCCGGCTCGGGCCCACTTGTGTCAACTGTTATTATAGTCCAAATGTCGGCTAGCGCCGACTTACATGTCATCTATCATTATAGTCCAAATGTCAACTTATGTCAAGTTGACACGATGGCCTAAATGTCGGCTTGCGCCGACTTAATGTCAACTGTCTTTATAGCAGTGGCGTAGCGTTGGTTTCAGCCGCCCGGGGCTTAGGCCGAATTCGCCGCCCCCTCTCAGTAATTAGAAAGATCTTTTCGGCAAGAATACATTTGTTATTGTGTATTGTACAGAGTATAGTAATAAATTCAAAAAAGTTTCATGAAAATCTAACACAACACACACGAACACGGCCGCAAGCCGGTTTCAAATATTCTATACATACAGGGTGAAGTAAATAAAAATTAATTAAAATTAAAACAATTTCAGGTAAATGACCGAATTCAAAACAAATTATTTGAAAAAAAAACACGGATTTACTGTTTTTATGAAACAAAAATCATATTTTTTTGTCCGTCAGATTTGGTTCGCCATTTTGTTTTCTTTTTTTTAATTTCAACTCCAGATTCTGAATTATCATGCTCAAGAAACACGTCGAGATGGAAACAACCTAAATTATGAAAGTGACATTTTAAAAAAGTTTTTTCACTTCATTTATAGTTTGTAATGTCTACAATATCTACTTATTCAAATAAGTTTATATTAGCTCAGCATTCCTTTTTATTTGACACGCTGCCGAATACTTTTCAAATAACCAAGATTTTACATGTATCATTGATTAAATAATATATAAGATAGGAAACGCAATGCATTAAAAACGTGACCCCGAAAATTGTCCAGCTTTAGCGTCGACACCAAGTAGGCGGTCAACTGAACTACACTATTTAAAATCTTACAGATATCTAGTTTGTGTAGAAGTTGAAGACCGCGAGATATTTATGCGCTCCTGATACTCTCCTCGAGCGAAGCGGTTAGCAAGTAGGTGCGGACGTCCCGGGGAAGTGAACAAGCAGACGGCCGGCGATTCTTTTAATAGTTTTCAAAATGAATGTAAAACGTAATAATTGCGTTTATATTAATTGTCATATAAACAGACACAAAAATCCAGAAATATCATTCTTTAAATTTCCAAAAAAAGATGAAAGTAGACAAGTATTACAGTTAAAAAACAATAAACTGCATACGAGTGTTATATGCGAAAAACATTTCGCTTCAAAATATATCATGAAAAATAGTGCTAGGAAAAATGTTTCTAAGACAGCTGTACCGTTTGACTTCCGCGAAATCCCTTCAACTTCAGAAGAAAACGTATTTAAATTGAAGTTGCCAATAAGAAAGTGCTATGGAAAATTACCAATAAACGAAAATGAAATTTCTACTGTGGAGATGGTGAGTTTTTAATATTCAGGACCGGCGTGTGCGGGACAAAATAGACGTAAGAAAAAAAAAAGGGGGGGGGGGGGTGGTTTACCGCTTGTATGCCCAAAACATATTTAATAATAGGCTTAATTAATGACAGGGATTCGCGAAAAAAAATCTTAAGGTGTCCGTTTTTAGAGCTGCTCTATGGGTGATCGCAGTGACGGATCCAGAGAGCAATTTACGGGGGGAGGGGTATTGACAATTATCTGTTGTATTGTTTCAAAATATACAGGGTGCCCGTTTTTCGAGCTGCAATATCTCGCTTATTTGATATAAATATAATATTAATATAAATAAACAATCTCAATTATCATCATGTTTAACAAAAATTACAAACAGGCACATATATCCAATAACTTTTAGCAAAATGTCTGTAAAACTTGCAGTTCAAGTACTAAGTAGGAGGATGTCTACAGCGATCGAAACTGCTGTAAATACAGGTGACCTTAAGTCTTCAAGCGGAAACAATACAGCAAGCTTTTTAAAAATTATTAACGATCTTTTTGATTCGTTAAATAGCCGCACGCTATATGATCAAAATCCATATAAGAATGGATTATCAGATGAAAATAAAGTCGTGTTAGAGACAGTAAGAAACGGATTGGTTTATTTAAATAAAATTAAAGTTTATTCTAAAAGTATGACTGAACGAAAGAATGTTTATTGCTTTGAGGGCTTGGCACATACAATTACAGGAATATTACAATTATTCGACGACATTAAGAAAAGTGGGCATACATTTTTGTTAACTAATCGTCTTCAGCAAAACCCACTTGAAAATTTGTTTTCGGTCCTAAGGAATCGAGGTGGCTATAATAGCAACCCCACGGTTAAGGGTTTTCGACAGGCATTACAACAATCAATGCAAATAAGAATGATGGAGACTACTACCGACAATTCAAATTGCGAGTTAAATGATGATAAACAATTAATTAATTTATCTGAAGAAAATAAAGACAGGTACATTTGATAATACATTAAAGTTAAATTGTTTTTATCGTGGGCCATAGGATTTTACATGCTAAAAATGATACCTTGTGTTAATGTATTTTATCATATAATTTTGAAGCAAATTTTTATTGTTAGTAATAAATGCATTATTTTTCTTCACGATGCGCTTAATTAGAATAACTTAAACATGTTTTATTCCATGTAAATATAAAATAAATAACTGTGCAAAAATAATGAAAGTGCCTTGAATTTCAGATTGATTAGTAAGATGATTAATTAAACGTGTATACTGTTGAAGAACGAGTGGAATTTGTAATGGCAATTATAAGAGGTTTGTCCGTTTTCGAGCAAAGGCACTTCAAACAATTTCTGTGATATTTTTTTGGATTTTTGTTATTGTTCTATTTCTATTATCTGCTAACATATTATTAAATATATTTTTTTAATGGAATAAAACATGTTTATATTATTCTAATTAAGCGCATAATGTAGAAAAATAATTGATTCATTACTAACAATCAGAGCTGGGCAGGATTCGAATCATTCAGGATTCGATTCCCGGATTCGAATCCTTTTAGAGGATTCAAAAGAGGTATTCGAATCCTTTAGTGAAAACGGATTCGTGATCCGGATTCGTTACATTTTTTTAAAAGGATTCGTATTCGAATCCAGACGTAGATGATTCGAATCCTTATAATAGGATTCGAATCCTTATAAAAGGATTCGAATCCTCATACACGGATTCAAATCCTCCCAAATAATTCGAATCATCGCTATTAAGGCTGGGATTCGAATTCGATTAATTTAAATAGTTAAATATTCTAATATGAATATTTAAATCACTAAATTATTCATATTTGCATTTTTAAATTTTCGAATAATTCAAATATTTGTGAATGCATATTTGGTTACTTCGCCAAGAAAAATATCCAACGTTAATAGTATATTTTTAACTTCACTTGAAATCAGTGTCTTATACGCGTGGCGCATGAAGTAAAATTTCGAGTTTAGAAAAGCCCCGTGAAAATTTGTCACGGGACAAATTTTCTACGCAGGGCTTTTCTAAACTCAAAATTTTACTTCATGCTTAGTCTGGAAGTGGACAACACTCGTTCTTAGAATTGAAGGATCACTCTAGATTACTAAGTTTATTACCATTTTACAAAGGCTACAGCTCGATGGACCAACCATGGTCTTCGGAGACCGAAGAACTACAGGGAATCGAAGTTTTTTTTACAAGAAAACAACGAATATCTAAGGGTTTACAGCATGGATAGGAAAGAAAACATCTAATTTTGAAAAAATATCGAAGTTGGGTTGGTTTTCAGTGCATTTTTAACTTCACTTTCAATCAATGTTTTATACGCGTGGCACATGAAGTAAAATTTCGAGTTTAGAAAAGCCCCGCGAAAATTTGTCTCGGGTCGCTGCGCGACCCTCGACAAATTTTCTACGCGGGGCTTTTCTAAACTCAAAATTTTACTTCATGCTTAGTCTGGGAGTGGACAACACTCGTTTGAATTTTGAATTTAACTCTTTTAAAAAATCGACGTACGTAATATAATAAATCATTCATTGAAATCATAGAAAATAATGCAACATGTTACCTAAAATTAACTTTTTGAGTTAACTTTATAATTTGCTCGGCTCTTAATGGGTGAATATTCTATTCCTAAAAAAACGGTTTAAATTCAATATTAAAGTTGCATTTAATACAATAACAAACTGTGAATAAATCGACATAAATCTAGAAATATCGAAAATCTCGACATTTAGAAAATCTTGACGGTCCACTCCAAGACTAAGCATGAAGTAAAATTTCGAGTTTAGAAAAGCCCCGCGTAGAAAATTTGTCGAGGGTCGCGCAGCGACCCGAGGCAAATTTTCACGGGGCTTTTCTAAACTCGAAATTTTACTTCATGCGCCACGCGTATAAAACACTGATTTAAAGTGAAGTTAAAAACGCACTGAAAACCAACCCAACTTCGATATTTTTTCAAAATTGAATGTTTTCTTTCCTATCCATGCTGTAAACCTTCAGATATTCGTTGTTTTCTTGTAAAAAAACTTCGATTCCTTGTAGTCCTTCGGTCTCCGAAGACCATGATTGGTCCTTCGAGCTGTAGCCTTTGTAAAATGGTAATAAACTTAGTAATCTAGAGTGATCCTCTTTAGTTTGAAATTTCTAAGAACGAGTGTTGTCCACTCCCAGACTAAGCATGAAGTAAAATTTCGAGTTTAGAAAAGCCCCACGTAGAAAATTTGCCGAGGGTCGCGCAGCGACCCGAGACACATTTTTACGGGGCTTTTCTAAGTTCGAAATTTTACTTCATTCATCTCGTTGATTGTTGAGGCACTTATATTTTGAAAATCCATTATCACTTAATATAAAAATAATAGTAAACATATAATGGCTATTTGAGCCAAAAAATCAGTAATTATTTAAGAAAATTAAAAATAAATGTCGCATTTAAATCTACCAACACTTTATCAAAAATCATAAAAAACAATAAGGATAAAACAAAAAAGGGTCAACGCTGTGGGGTTTATTTGCTTAATTGCCCAAAGTTTTATATAGGCCAAACTGGAAGAGCATTCGATGATAGAATAAACGAACATCAAAAAGCATTTATTCATCAGAAAAACACGTCTACATATTCAAACCACCTGATTGAAGAAAACCACCACTTTAACAACAATTTTAAAATCCTCCACATTTCCAACAAAGGACGGAAACTAAATTTATTGGAAAATTTAGAAATAAATAAAAATATTCATTCAGGAAATTTGTTAAACGACCAACTAGAACTCTCCAACTCCCCCCTACTGAAGTTAAAGAAAAATACACCCTCCACCCACACTTCTGAATTCGGTATATAATGTAAATAAGTTTGTAAAAATGTTTGTATTATATTTCTTCACCTGAAGAAGCTACAGTGTAGCGAAACAATTGTAGTGAATAAAATAAAAAGTTGAAAATCATCAATAGTTTACTATTATTTTTACTTCATTCGCCACGCGTATAAAAGACTAATTTAAAATAAAGTTCAATAACACATATATCATCATTAATTAAAAGCATTATTTAATTAGATATTTAGTCAGCAAATGAACATTTTTGTTAATAGAAACTGATGGAATAAAATGTTACTGGTTGCAAATAATAGATTCAAATTTATTTTTAAAGGATTTGTATCCGAGATTCAAATATGAGGATTCGAATCTTTGATTCGAATCATATTTTTCACTTACGAATCCTTTATTCGAGTATTCGTGAATCGAATCATATTAGGTGATTCGGATTCGTGATTCGAATCCTGTTTTTGAGGATTCATCCCAGCTCTGCTAACAATAAAAATTTGCTTCAAAGTTATATGATAAAATACATTAACACAAGGTATAATTTTTAGCATGTAAAATTCTAAGGCCCGCGATAAGCAAAAGATAATATATAACTAAAAGTGGCCGTTTTCTTATTACTGCAAAGAATACGGCCACTATCAAGGGACATAAAAAATAGGCAGAAAAAAGCAGCGCGATGAACAAGCGATCTATGTGCGCCACGTTACATTCGAAGCAAGTATCAGGAGAGCATAACGAACACAACTGCACATTTAGTTCTATAATACGTCGTTCATATGAGTGGTGTCTCCAGCTGACTGAGACGTGCAAGGCGTGCAAGGGTGGTTGTATATAGTTTTCATGAGCACGTTATTATCCATACAGTTTCGCTTCTTATACTACTTATTCAATGCATGTATTTTCAAAATATTCCGATAGTTCTACATGATGATTTTAGCTAATGTGTTTTACACTTTTGTTGTGCATAATCTAAGGTATCCATTTATTCAAAAACTTCTAAGAAATATGCTTTGATGTGGGTTTACTAGACAATATATCAAAACTACTAATTCAAAGAGTTTATTTATTTTTGAGGCAACACAAAAAAGCTACGCAAAGCTACGGTTTCTCACTTTCATTTTTTGTTAGTGAGGATTTTGATCTACAAATCCTCACATACTTAAGTGAAACTTTTTGCAACCTTGAAAGTTATTGAGCTTAACTAAATGTATTTAACATGTATTTATTTGTTTTATTTGTTATTTATTTATAATAATAATAATAATAATTTATTTCCCAACAGAAATACACATTTCAAATTACAGGGAAAAATATACAAAATTCTAGCAGAAAATTATTACATATACAATATTTAATTCAGTTAAACAATACTTAACGATATCTGACATAGTGACTAAATTAATACAGCGGACATTTGGTTAATAAATTGTTTACGACTACAACAAAAGATATCAGCAACGTTTTGAGAGTTATTATATTTATATGAATATCTCATTTTAGATCTACACTCATATAAGGTATACCGTTGTTGTTTTTATTATCGTGCTCATTGGGATTTCGTAAACTATTAGAGATACCAAGACGGTTAAATTAGACAAAATATTTTTTTCATTTAACGTAATGTGTTTTCAAAAATTCCATACTTTTGTTAATTAGAACTATAGCCAGCTAAAATTTAAAATTACATCAAATATTTATGGAACATTAGAAAATTGATGGAAGTTTTTACAGTGTGTCCTATTTTTAAGATACGACATTAAACTTGAATTTTTCTTATGGCAGCCATATTTTATTTTTACGCCATTGAACAGAACAGGAAATTTGAGTTGGAAATTAATATATGGCACATTAAATTAAAATAGTAAATATCATGTCATATTTGTAACGATTCATTTAAGTTTTGTACACTTTGTTCATGTGAATGTGTGTATGATTTTAAACTTTAAAATAAATCCGTGTTTTATACGCGTGGCGCATGAAGTAAAATTTCAAGTTTAGAAAAACTGGAAAATTTGGATTTGCTAATCGAAATACAAATTCTGCAGGCTTTTCTTAACTCGAAATTTAACTTCATGCTTAATCAAGGAGTGAAAAACACTAATTTAAAATACTTCTTTAAAAAATACGAAAAGAAAAAAAAATATGAATGTAATTTTGTAAGTTATTGAATATTTGATTTGATTGATTAGTTTCTATAAGGTTAAATATCAATTTTCTAAGCAAAATTTTTGTTCAAACTTCAACTTCCAGTTAATCGAATTAAAATTTAAATTCCAAAAATAAATAATTTGCAAGCTAAAATTTCCCTTCATAATTGTATGATAAAGTTAAAGGAAAATTATCCAAGTGTAAAGGATTATATTCCTCCAACTTTATTTATTTAATGTTGTTGTTTATAACTTCATAATAATCCTGAAATAATAAAAATTGTCGAAACGTTTTCTTGTAAAAAAAAGTTTTTACTCTAGTTTTCAATGCACTTATATTATATTGCGCTATAATTGTATTTGTTTTAATTTATCCTGAAATTAGATCTTATGAATCTGTTGTGTAGTAAATAAATAAATGAATAAGTATAGTATTAAATTCATACTTAAAGAAACCATTTTTTAACAAGAACATTTCAACAACTATTATTATTTTTGTTTGTTTTTGATTCGTAATTTTTTTGTTTTCGGTGAATAAATTGTATTAAAATTAAAACTCCAGTAGGAATAATAATTAGACTCTGACTGAAAATGTAAGCTCCCTTTATGTTAAGTTTGAAAACAACCAAAGTGTGCATTACTTTAAGTTGTTATCGTTCAGTTTAATGAAAATAACACGTTTTTGAATACAGTTATGATTATTTTTTTAACCATTATATGCATCTAATTGTATTAAATGATATAATTGATTTTCTCTTAACATGTAACCTTTTAAATTTGTTTTTAACACAATTGAAAATTAAATCACTTTTGGATTTTTTCTAACATGGTGAAAAAAATCAATAAATGACCTATACAAAGAATTTTTCTTCTAAGTATACATATCTTATTTAGATGCTGTAAATCTCTAGATACTCGTTGTTTTATTAGAGTTTAAATTGAAGCGTTAAACGAGTGTTTTCCACTCCCAGGTTAAGCATGAAGTAATATTTCGAGTTTAGATAAGCCTGAAAATTTGGTTTGGTGGCGTAGGGCGAAGCGCGGAGCAACTAAACCAAATTTACAGGCTTCTCTACGATCCCAAAATTCTACGATCCCAAAAACGCAAAGAAAAATGTTTAGAACAGTTATTTGAAGGATATGACGTTTTTTTCCAATTTTACGCGATTTGGCACCACTGCTGCGATGCAGCTGGTTGCCCGCAGTGCCGTGCAGTAAAAAAAAACTGATGTATGCACCCGACCTAAATGACAATTTTGGGGATTTTACCCCAAATTGGGCTATTAGGGTTTTTTGGGGAGATTTGTATATTTGGGGGTGAACAATTGTTTTTAATTTCTTTGTTAAATTTAAAGATACGCCGTCTATGTTGTAATTTTATTATTATGGGATGAGACAAAAATTATGTCAAAACCTCAATTGCTTCTACAAATCAAAATCAATATTCTGAAAATTAGGTTTGTTAAAATTGGCACTCTCAGACTTATTTGTACATGCATATTGATAATTTTAATCAATATGCTGATTACTTTTATTAGTTTTAGTTAACTTTCCAAATTTGAATCTTTTTTAAATCTTTATTAAATCTGAATCACAGAACAACATGAACACAATAAATTATAACAAAGATTTATGTTAATGTATTCTTATTATAGATGAAGTATGTTTTTAAACTTCGTTTTAAATCAGTGTTTAATCTAATCAGTGTTTAAATTTGGTTTGCGCGTAGCGCTACGCGACTAAATTAAATTTTTAGGCTTTTCTAAACTCGAAATTTTACTTCATGCTTAACCTGGGAGTGGAAACCCTCGTTAGACGATCTATCAGAAACTTATTTAGCAATTTCCTTTATTGTACAATAAAATAAATTTGTTGTTTACATTTAGAACAAACACAAATTAGTATGCATTAAAAAATCAATTTTATACAATCAACACACGATTTACAGAATTTTTGTGGAATTGATTGCATGTCCATTTGCTTTACAGAAAATTCAATTATGTCAACGTATTTTTTCAAAATATTAAGGTAAAGTTGGAATTATGCAATAAATTAAACGACTTTAGGAGAGTGTTTATTTTGAGAGAATTGTAAAAAATCAACGGATTATCAAATCAACCTAAAATTTATAGAATCTACACAGAAATTAATAAACTTTGATTGGGTATATTATAAATTTAAATATCTTAACGGGATTTCCCAAAATATCAAATCAAAGTTTAAATTTCGTAATAAAATATATCAACGGATTAATGTTGTTTGAAAAAAAATTGCAAAAAATTAAAGTTTTATGCAATCAACATGAAATTTACAGAATTTACTTGGAATTTATTTGGCTTACATCTTATAAAAATAAATTAAATTATTTTGGCGCATTTTCCTAAAATATTCAGCTAAAGTTGAAATTATGCAATAAAATTAACAATTTTGTAAGACTGTTTTTCAAATTTTATACCATCAACATGAAATTTACAGGATTTACTTAGAATTGATTGTACTTACATCTTGTCAAGAGAAAATTAAATAATATCACAACATTTTTTTAAAATATTTAGCCAAGGTTGAAATTGTGCAATAATATCAACGATTTTTGGAGAGTGTTTTCTTCGAATTTATTGTAATAACTAACAGATTATGAAATTAACATAAAATTGTAAGAATCTACACAGAAATTATTAATTATTGATTGGTTGTAATTGAAATTTAAATATCTTTACTAGATATTTCAAAATATCAAATCAAAGCTAAAATTTGATTTGATTTATATTTATTTTATAAAATTGAATTTAATTAGTTTTGAATAATTCCTGATAATTTTCAACTTTTGATTCTGATTGATCGTCTAACAAGGGTTCCACTCCCAGGTTAAACATGAACTAAAATTTCGAGTTAAAAATGCGTGAACATTTGGATTTGCCACGGCGCGCGAGCAATGCGAGGCAAAAAACTTAAAAAATCCAACCTTGGGGGGCTAACATCAACCTAGCCTCCCAAAAGTTCAAACCCCTGTAACTCTCTTGTCTAAATGCCGCTAGCTCTAATTTTTGTGGCGCTAGCTAACGCCCGTCTAGCGCAATAATTTTTTTTTTAAAGGCGAACTTCGGGGGGCTAAGTTGACTGAGCCACAATAGCCCTTTAACAAGAATTTTTCATCAAAATTCAATGACTTCTGCCAGACTTTTAAGATATGCTTTGTTTCTATCCGGATTTGACTATAAAGTTAAATTTTTGATTGTTGACTCATCTAACACTTGGTGAAACATCTTTACACTTTTTATATAAGGTTGATAGAATAGAACACTTGGTTTTTGTTTGTTTATTTTATTTCCACGACTTGTTTCGGTCAGACGACCAGTATCAATGTGGTATACAAGGATTACTATGATTCACAAAAGAGCGGACCGCGTTTTATACATTGGGGATTAAGGCTAATGGCTTAAGACTAAGTAGGGTGGGAGGAGACAATCAAAACCATAGCCACGAACAATGGCTATAAAGAAGAAATCATCGATCACATAGTAAATAAAAAACGAAAGAGTTCTTTGTTGAAGTTAATTTACGCTGGATCGGAAATTGTAAATCCAAAATCATATGTCTCTATCAATTTTGTTAATAATAAATCAAATGTAATCATCAACTCGCTGAACAAATTAAACATCAATTCTATTTGTGTTAATAAAACCAATGTAGGGAAAATATTAATTAATAACAAAGATCAAACAGAAAGGGGTGAAAATAGCGGCGTATATCAATTGCACTGCAACGATTGCGAAGCCATTTATATCGGCCAAACTGGACGAAATTTTAATACTCGTTTAAAGGAACACAAAAAATCTATCTTGGATAACCAGGCAAAAACAGGCTTCGCTAAGCATTGTATTGATAATGGCCATTTTTTCACTCCCTCGAAATTTAAAACATTAAAAATCATAAACAAATCGAGGAAACTTAATTACTGGGAAATTTTTTACATTAAGGATGCGATCAGAAAGGGCCTATATGTAACCAACGACAATTTAGACGCAATTAACACCCCGCTGATCGACACCTTTGTCAAATTACGCTCCAGTAATCAGGTCTCCTCCCACCCTACTTAGTCTTAAGCCATTAGCCTTAATCCCCAATGTATAAAACGCGGTCCGCTCTTTTGTAAATCATAGTAATCCTTGTAAACCACATTGATAATGGTCCTCTGACCGAATCTAGTCGTGGAAATAAAATATTGAATTTGTGAAACAAAAACCAAGTGTTTTATTCTATCAACCTTATATAAAAAGTATAAAGTTAAATACCGAAAAGGTGCCGACCATTTAAATGTCGATTGTTTTTCAAGAGCTCCTATCAATCAAACATATATATATATATATATATAATCATTTAAAATCCCTTTTACCCTTTAGGGTGTCGAGATTGTGTGTGTTTATATTCTTGTGTAATTTTCTGTCCATTCTTTTCACTTCTTTCTGTCATTTTGTCATTTGCGTTGCTCCCTTCTTCTGGTGTTGATGTCTGTTTTTGGTTGATGTGCTGTTCATTTCAGTTGTCAGGGTTTGTCCTTTCATGTGTTGTCCTTATAAATTCCTTCCATTGTTGTCTGTCCTTAGCTGTTCGTTTTGCCTCTTGAATTGTTTTACCTCTTCTTTTTATTTCTTTTGTCACTATGTTATCCCAGTTTTCTGGTGGTCTTCCTCTTCCTCTTTTGACTTGGATTCTGGATTCCCATACTTTTCGTACTGGTCTGTTTTCGTCCATTCTTTGCAGATGTCCCCACCAGGCCAACTGTTTTTCTTCCACATGTTCTGTTATGGTGTTTGTGTTTAGTTCTTTCCTAACTGCTTCATTTCTTATCCTATCTCTTCTAGTTATTCCCTTTACTCCTCTCAAGTATTTCATTTCTGTTGCTTGTATTCGGCTCTTCAGTGTTCTATTTATTACCCAAGTTTCACTTCCATAGGTCAGTACAGGTCTGTAGATTGTCTTATATATTGTCATTTTTGTTGCTGTCGCTATCTCTTTCTTTCTTATAAATTTTTGGTTTAATGCATGGTATAGTTTTATTGTTTTCTCAATTCGTTCATTTATATCCTTTTCCTGTTTGCCATTGTTTTGTATTATTACTCCCAGATATTTAAATTCGTCTACTTGTTCCACTTCTTCTCCGTCTATTAATATTTTTACGTTCTCTTTTGTTTGTGTTATGGCCATTACTTTTGTTTTTGCAATATTTATTTTTATCCCGTATTTCTTCAGCTTTTCGTTCCAGATGTCTATATTTTTCTGTAGGCCAGTGCTACTTCCTGCCATTATTACTATGTCGTCCGCAAAAGCGCATTCTGTGATGTGTGTCTGTATTAGCTTGTAGTGTCCAATTTGTAATTTACTCAGTTTGGGATGGCATTCTTTTGTAATTTCGTCTATGAATATATTGAATAGAACTGGGCTCATAACTCCCCCTTGTCTCAGCCCTTCTTTTGTTGTAAATGCGGTCGATTTCATATTTCTTGTTGTAACATAGTTGGTGTTTTCTGTGTACAGACTCTGTATCGCTTTTATTAGGTTTTCATTAACTTCTCGTTTTTTTAATATCGTCTAAATTTTGTTCCTTTGTACTCTATCAAAAGCTTTTTCCATATCGATAAATGCGAAATAGGTATTCGTTCTACTTTTTATTGTTTTCTCAATTAATTGTTTTATAGTGAATACTTGGTCTTGCGCACTTCTCCCTCTTCTAAAACCACTCTGTGACTCTTCCATTGTTGGCTCTATAATTTCTCTTAACCTTTTTTCCAGAATTTTTTCGTATGCCTTTACTGCTGTGCTAAGTAGTGTAATTCCTCTATAATTGTTACAATTTTTTGCGTCTCCTTTTTTGTGTATTGGTATTATAACACCTGTCTGCCAGTCCTTCGGTATTTTCTTCTCTTTCCATGCATTGTTACATATCTCCCAAAATAGTTTTGTTCCTTCTTCACCCGTATTTTTCATCATTTCAGCTGTTATTCTATCATGTCCTGGGGCCTTGCCATTTTTCGCACTTGATATTGCCTCTTCCACCTCTTCTATTGTGATTGTTTGTATGTCCTTTTCTTCTTTGTCGTTGTTTGTTTCCGTGTTGCAATTTATCTTTACTTCTTTTTCATTTGTTATTATTACGTTTAATAGTCCCTCGAAGTATTCCCTCCATCTATCCATAATTAGTTCTTCTTTTGTTAGTATTTTGTTGTTTTTATCTTTTATTGATATACTTTTTAGTGGCTTATCTTTTCTAATATTCTTGAGTGTCTTATAAAACAATTTTTGGTTCTCTTTGCTGTCCGTCTCCATCCTTTCCCCGAACTTTATCCAGCTTTTTTCTTTTTCTTCTCTTACTGCTTCTTTGACCATTTTTCTCTCTATTCTGTACTCCTCGTAGTTGGCTTCTGTTCTATTTTGTAAGTACCTTTTCCATCTTTCTTTTTTGCTCTTTACTAGGCATTTTATCTTTTCATTCCACCAAACTGTTAGTTGTTTCCCTCTATTTGTCTTTATAATACCACATGTTTCTTTTGCTGCCATTGTTATAGTATCTTTATAAATTTTCCAGAGTTCTTCTACGTTTGTACCTTCTATTTTTAGTTGTTTTTCTTCTATTTTTCGCTGAACTGTTTTCTCATATGTTCTTGCTGTTTCTTCATCTCTTAGTTTGTATGTCTTTATAGTTTCGGAAGTTTTGATGTTGTTTGTTTCTTGTTTTTCTATTTCCCAATTTGTACTTTTAATTTTAGCAACTAACATATAGTGGTCTGTACCTATTTCAGGTCCATTACATACTATTACGTCTTTTATTTCATTTCGATTGTCTTTCTCCACCAATATGTAATCAATTATCGATTTATCTTTTGCTTCTTTGCCCTGTCTTGTAAATTTATGTATGTCTTTGTGGGCAAAAAAGGTATTTGTCACTATCAAATTGTTCAGCAAGCAATATTCAATTAATCTTTTACCATTGTTTGTTAACTTACTCTCTCCATATTTTCCTATTACCCTTGTGTGTGAATCACTTTTCCCCACTCTACTGTTGAAATCACCACTGATATATATTTTTCCTTTGCTGTTTTCGTTAACCAAATTCATGCCTTCCCAGAACTCGTCTTTTTCTTCTGCCTTTCCATCCTCATTGGGTCCATATGCAGCTATTATTGTACATCTCTCCTTGTTTTTAGTAATTTCTACTGACATTATTCTCTCCGAGTGCGCTTGCCACTTGTTTATATATTTAGCTAGCTTTCTGTTTATTATACAAGCCACTCCCGCTGCAGCGTGTTTGTCATTTTCTACCCCACTATATACCATCAAATGTCCTTTTTTAAGTATCTTCTCTCCTTGTCCTTTTTTCTTCGTTTCTGTTACTGTTAGTATATCAATGTTTAGTCTATCAAATTCGTATGCAAGTTCATCTTCCTTTTCTTTTATTCCTCTAACATTCCATGTTGCTAATTTCCATACTTCTCTCTTCATATTTGCCTTTTCTTCTACATTCTTTTGTTGATTTTTGTTCCTTGCTTTCCCCCCTTGAAGTAAATATTTAATTTTTCTTTTATCCATATGATTTGCTGTTTTCGTTTCCGTATTATCCGTCCGTAGTTTTTCTTTTAGTTTTTTGTCCACTGCACAAGTCCCTTGGCTTCTTCCTGCCACCGCCATTCAGTTTCGTTGATGATTAGTCTCTTATATCCAATTTTAGTTGTATTTCCATTTGTTCGTTCTTCGGCAGCTCTGCTCGTAATAGTTTTTTGTATGTCTTGTTCTTTCTTAGTTAGATCATCATTTATATATATTTTATCCTTCTTATTCTTTAACTTGCTTTTATTTTTCAGGACTTTAAGTTTCTCAGTAAGATTCTCCATTTCTACTAGACAAATGTTTTTGCCTATTTTTGCCGCTCCTCTAACTTTTGCTTCTACTTTCAATTCCATTTTTATAAATCCTTCAATCGCTTCTTTAAGTATATTATCGTCGGTTGTGTCGATTTTTATGCCTGTTATTATTAGGTTTTTCTTTTTTTTCTCTCTTTCAAGTTTTTCCACTCTTGCGTTGTGTTCAGTTTCCTGCTTTTCCATTTTTTCGAAAAGTTTTTCCATATTTTCTTTCATTTCCACATTTTCTTTTTTCAATTCTTCTAATTGTTCCCAGTTTTCTTTTTGTTCTTTCCTCATTTGTTTTATTTCTCCTATTATTTCATCATTTTTATTCATGAGTTCTTTCATCATTGCTATCATTGTCTCCTCATTTTTTGTTTTATTTTCTTTTCCGGTTTTACTTGGGGACCTCTTTGTCATTTTACTTCTTCTGAAATTCTCATCGAATTCCTCCCTTTTTCGTTTGTATTCCTCCTCTGTGTCCAATTCACTTTCAGACGGCATTTTTATTTAGATTTCGCGTTAAGGTACGACCCGGATCAACTCCTCGGTGGTTTTCCCTTTTAATCCTTATAATCCGGTATTTCAGCCCACTCCGGCAACCCCGCCGTACGCACTGTCGTGCGCCCGCGACTTATCCGTCTCTCCTATTCGCTTTTTTTTTATCACTAACCTCGCCGCGGTTTGTTTATTTGTTCTTTTAGTCGGGTCCCTGTCGAATTCGTTCTCTATTTTTTTGCCTCGCAGCACCTGTGGTCTTTATCACTCACTAAATTTCACTTCACTATGATTTATGTCCACTACAAACCCCGAATTTTCAAGTTAAATGTAGGTGGATTTTAATCACTTGTTCACGGTTTTCGCGCAACGTTGCCAACAATCAAACATCATTTAATAATAATAATAAATTTATTTGCAATCATCCGGAGTTTTACATTTATAATATGAATACATCATACAACTAAATGTTAGTACTTATTTATAGAAATTAAAAATAAAATTAGTGAAAATCGGACTAAGAACAACTATAAAGTTGATCTAAGTCTCAGCCCTTTAAGCGAGAACAGTTTCTTTTTCTCTATGTACACGTGAAAAACGATAGAAGAAATCTAAAAAGAAGTTTATAAATGGGATTGAGTAAGGTCCATTTTAAGCCAAAATTGCATATTTTTCTAAATTTGGAACCTAAGGTAATGACGTCATCGTATATTTTTTCCCAGAAGCATACCTATATTTTTGGTTATTTAAAAACTGCTAATTTTTCTGAATAAACTTTGTAGAGAAGAATATTTGGTATCTTCTACAAACAAACGTTAAAAAAGTATTATCAAAAATTCACAATTGTCACGACTTAAACAAGTAGCATTTGAAGGCAAATAACAGAGTCGCATTTGTCAATAATTAAACAAATGGTTGACAAATATTGTTTTGTTGTCATTTGATTTTGAAAAATGTTTACGCTCAACTAAAATGTCGACATGTTATTAGTTTATGGAGAATCTCAAAAGAAAAGAAGAAGAGCAGTTCAGTTATACGCCTAGAGATACCCTGAACTTGTTATTCCAACCTTCAAAATGTTTGCAAGATTGAAACGCAATTTACGTGCAAACAACGAGGCATTTTCTGTTCGAAAGGGAAGACAAATTCCTAAAAGGATCAATTCTGACAGTATTGTTGCCACTGTTTTGCAGTATTTTCAAGACCATCCAAGGAAGTCGATTCGGCAAGCCTGTCGTGAGTTGAATTTAAAATATTGTTCGGTACGACAAATTTTGAAAGGAAATGGTTACCACGATTATAAACTTTACAGCTTAGAACATTTGTTAAATCAACATCAACGAAGAATGAATTATTGTGTCCAAGTGATGGTAAACTTAGAGATCAATGACAATCAATTTTTCCAGCATGTGTTGTGGACGGATGAAAGCCGTTTTGTTAGTAACGGTAAGCCCAATAAGAAATGAACATTTTTAGGCTACTGAAAATCCACAATTTGTCAATCCGATTGAAAACTAAGAACACTTCGGTATTAACCTTTGGTGTGGTATTATTTATGGGTATTTGATTGGTCCATATTTTTACAAAGGAGTTTTACGCAGTGAGCAATATTTGTAATTTCTTCAAGAACAACTTCCTGTGCTTTTTGAAAATGTGCCATTACAGCTGCGAGCAAACATGTGTTTTCAGCATGACGGAGCTCCACCGCATAAAGCACGAGTTGTCTAACAATATTTAAATGAACTTATGGAGAAAATTGGATAGGTATAAATGGACCGATACAGTAGGCGCCTAAATCACCGAACTTGACCCCACTAGACTTCTCCTTGTGGGAAACTTTGAAAAACAAAGTTTACAAAACACCATCTGTTAACTTAGAACATTTAAAAGAAAAAATCAGACATGCTTGCGATGAACTATCTAGAGAAATTTCACGTAAGGATTTAGTAATAGAAGTAAGGCGGAGATTAGATTTCTTTAGTTTAATACTCTTTGTTTTAAAACAGTGTTTTAAAAATGTTTAAAAACAGCGGTCGTGTTTTAAACGGATTTAATTTAAACATGTTTTAAATCCTAAATTAGTTTAAAACATGCTTTAAACGTTAACTTTGTTTTAAACGTTTTTTTTTATTATCTTAAATTTGCTAAATTATATATTTTTTAAGATTTTTTGTTTACATTTTTAAATTTTAACTAAATTGTTGAAGATATTTCAAACTACATTAACAAACTTAATATTTTATTACAAATATCACAACTGTGTGTGCAGTAATGTGATTTTTAAACACTGTAAATTTTACGACGTTCGTTGCTGTTTTAAAAGATTACAATTTAAATCTTCAAACGAGGGTTTTCCACTCCCAGACTAAGCATGAAGTAAAATTTCGAGTTTAGAAAAGCCTGAAAATTTGGATTGGCCGCGTAGCGCAGCGGAGCGGCCAATCCAAATTAGGCTTTTCTAAACTCGAAATTTTACTTCATGCGCCACACGTATAAAACACTGAAATATCGTAAAGTTTTAAATATACGGTTTTAGCAATCTAATATGTAGATGTGAATAAAACGTAAGTCAAATTCTGTGCTAAACAAATTGTTTAAAACAGTGATTATAGGCAACCCAATAACTCTAAAGTATATTAGGTTGCCTATAATTGTTGTTGTATGTGTGTTTTTGAACTTCACTGTAAATCAGTGTTTTTAAGCGTGGCGCATGAAGTAAAATTTCGTGTTTAGAAAAGCCTAATTTGGATTGGCCGCTGCGCTTCGCTACGCGGCCGAAATGTTACTTCATGCTTAGTCTGGGAGTAGAAAACACTCTTTAAAAGCCCCAAATTTATCGCTTTGAAACAACGAATTCCCGCGAACTTAAAAAAACGCTGTAATTATCGGGATATGTATACTCAAAAGAAAAATGCCCTGTTGTTCTGTTTAAAACACGTTTTAAACGTGTTTTAAACATGTTTTTAATCGTTAATATTTTAAACGCCGTTTCGGTTAAAAAAACAAGTTTTTTTTAAACTTTGTTTTAATTAAAATGAAAACAAAACGTTTTTTATGAACATTTTATTTTAAATAAGGCCAGAGAAAAAATCTAAAGGAGTTAAATTCGGAAATCTCGCAGGCCACTTGATCTCATTTTGATTTCCGAACCATCTACTAGCAAAGAATTGGTTCAAGTATTTTTTTTTAAATGTCTCAATTTTTTAAACGACCCACCATCAAGAATTAAGCACTTAATAAAATAGTTTGTAATTAATTTTATAATTTTCGTAGCCATAATATTTTTTTTATATAATAAACAGATTTGGATATTTTCTTATTTTCTTCATTTATTTTATTTTGTTATCTAAGCGTATAGTCGTGATCAGAGCTGGGATGAATCCTCAAAAACAGGATTCGAATCACAAATCCGAATCACCTTATATGATTCGAATCACGAATACTCGAATAAAGGATTCGTAAGTGAAAAATATGATTCGAATCAAAGATTTGAATCCTCATTTTTGAATCACGGATACAAATCATTTAATTTGAATCTATTATTTGCAACCAGTAACATTTTATTCCATCAGTTTCTATTAACAAAAATGTTCATTTACCGACTAAATACCTGATTAAATAATGTTTTTAATTATTGATGATATATGTGTTATTGAACTTCATTTTAAATCAGTGTTTTATACGCGTGGCGCATGAAGTAAAATTTCGAGTTTAGAAAAGCCCCGTGAAAATTTGTCTCGGGTCGCTGCGCGACCCTCGACAAATTTTCTACGCGGGGCTTTTCTAAACTCGAAATTTTACTTCATGCTTAGTCTGGGAGTGGACCGTCAAGATTTTCTACATGTCGAGATTTTCGATATTTCTAGATTTTTTGTCGATTGAGTCACAGTTTGTTATTATATTAATCGCAACTTTAATATTAAATAAATACGGTTTTTCTTAGTAATACAATATTCACCCATTTAAAGCCGAGCAAATTATAAAGTTAACTCTAAAAGTTAATTTTAGGTAAAATTTGACATCTTTTTCTATGATTTCAATGAATGATTTATTATATTTCATACGTCGATTTTATAAAAGAGTAAAATTTAAAGTTCAAACGAGTGTTGTCCACTCCCAGACTGAGCATGAAGTAAAATTTCGAGTTTAGAAAACCCTGCGTAGAAAATTTATCGAGGGTCGCGCAGCGACCCGAGACAAATTTTCGCGGGCCTTTTCTAAACTCGAAATTTTACTTCATGCGCCACGCGTATAAAACACTGATTTATATTGAAGTTAAAAATGCACTAAAAACCAACCCAACTTCGATATTTTTTCGAAATTGGATGTATTCTTTCCTATCCATGCTGTAAACCTTCAGATATTTGTTGTTTTCTTGTAAAAAAACTTCGATTCCCTGTAGTCTTTTGGTCTCCGAAGACCATGATTGGTCCTTCGAGCTGTAGCCTTTGTAAAATGGTAATAAACTTAGTAATCTAGAGTGATCCTTCAATTTAAAACTTCTAAGAACGAGTGTTGTCCACTCCCAGACTAAGCATGAAGTAAAATTTCGAGTTTAGAAAAGCCCCGCGTAGAAAATTTGTCGAGGGTCGCGCAGCGACCCGAGACAAATTTTCACGGGGCTTTTCTAAACTCGAAATTTTACTTCATGCGCCACGCGTATAAAACACTGATTTCAAGTGAAGTTAAAAATATACTATTAAGGTTGGACATTTTTCATAGTTAAGTAACCAAATATGCATTCACAAATATTTGAATTATTCGGAAATTTAAATATTTATATTCAGATATGAATAATTTAGTGATTTAAGTATTCATATTAGAATATTTAACTATTTGAATTAATCGGATTTGAATCCCAGCCTTAATAGCGATGATTCGAATTATTTGGGAAGATTTGAATCCGTGTATGAGGATTCGAATCCTTTTATAAGGATTTGAATCCTTTTATAAGAATTCGAATCTTTTTATAAGAATTCGAATCCTTTTATAAGGATTCGAATCATCTACGTTTGGATTCAAATACGAATCCTTTTAAAAAAATTTAACGAATCCGGATCACGAATCCGTTTTTACTAAAGTATTCGAATACCTCTTTTAAATCCTCTAAAAGGATTCGAATCCGGGAATCGAATCCTGATGATTCGAATCCTGCCCAGCTCTGGTCGTGATGGATATTCGGATGCAGAGAAATCCCCTCTATCCGAATTGAACAAAAAATAAGTATGGTGTCGTTTGAACAAAAAAAGTTGACTATGGCCACCTTGTCAGTTATCATCGTATTGTCAATTCGGTGACACCATTAAGTAGAGAATTTTATTGTTTATAGTGTTTAAAATTATCGGGCCACCATTGGCAACTTTGTTATCTTTAGAGCTGAAAAGTCAGTTAAATTAACAAACTAGTAGTATTTTTTACCTACATTACGATGGTATAAACAGAAAAACAAGTGAACCTCAGTTTTTTTATGTATTTACAAAAACATTTTTTTAAATGGCATGCCCTGTATACTTTGTAATATTCAGAAAAAGAAAAAATACATAAACAAAAAAGGCTAAATAATTAATTATCCTAAAATTGAATATAAAGGAGTTATGGGAAATTAAAGTACTGCATATTTCATAATAGGATTACTTATTCGAAATAAAAACGGCGATAAACAAACGATGTCGAATTTTGTCAAAGTATCCATGCTTATTGAGTATAGTCAATTTTCTTAAATTATCGTGATGCTGCGTTTTTTAAACATGATAAATAACCCTAACAAGTCACATTTCTGGTTATGAGGAAAAGGTATAATACAAGAAAATTGGCTTAACGGCAATAAACATGGAATACTTTGACAACACCCGACATCGTTTGTTTATCGACGTTTCAATTTCGAATAGGTAGTCCTATTATAATATATACAGTAATAGTTGATTACATTGAAATTTTATTGCAGTGATTGCCTACATACTTTGTATCTTTCTGTAATAATTTGTTTACTGTTTTCTGTTTAGTGTTAAGCGCGATATTTATTTATTGTAACTTATACGTATTATCATTTTGTTTTTATATATTTTTTGTAATGTTGTAAAAAGGAGAAATCCGTAGATTATTAAATAAATAATAGTTATATAGTAACATATTATGTGTTTTTTAATGTTTGATTAATGATAATTAATAATATTAATTAATAATGCTTTATTATTGATAGATGCGACTTTGATATTTGCTTCCAAAGGCTACTTGTTTAAATCGTGACAATTGTCAATTTTCGATAATACTTTTCTCTAAGTTTGCTTATATTTTTTTAACGGAAGAAGATAGCATTTTTTCTCTACTTTGTTCAGAAAAATCTGTTCTTTTTAAATATCCAAAAATATAGGTATGTTTCTGGGAAAAAAATATTCGATGACGTCATTACTTCAGTTTCCAAATTTAGAAAAATATGTGATTTAGGCTTAAAATGGACCTTACTCAATCCCATTTATAAACCACTTTTCAGATTTTTTCTATCGTTTTTCCTTTTCTTATAATAGAGTTGAGACATCGACGCTCACGCTGTTCATAGAGAAAACAATTAAAGAGAACAAACAAAAAATACAATTTATAATAGGTGGTCTACAAATAACGGTCAAATTAAATTGTCGTATTACACAATTATGCTCTTAAAATAAAAGATTATTATGCATTATCAACCTTTGATGACAACATTTATTGAACTTTTTCTTAAAAGCACCCTCATTTCATGATGTAATATTTGTTGAAATAGAATTATATATGTTGTATATGCTATAAGAAACTTCTTTTAAAAAACATTGTATTATATATTCGAGGTGATAATAAATGTCTAAATCTAAGATTCAGATTATGGACATCTGTAGGAAATTTAATTTTTGCTTACAGATATGGTGGTTTTTGTTACGTTTATATTAATAACCCCATGAAACATGACACTGCTATGTAATAACTGTCTTTTATTCATACTATAACTAATTTACATTTTTTAATTTATACGAAATACGGTCATATTTTCGTATTCCATATGCAAATCGTAAACAAGATTTCTGAACTTTTTGTATACGCTCTTAAATGACTTTGTCTATACAAGGTGCATAAACAACGTCACAGTAGTTAAAATGACTAAGTACTACGTGATCACATAACTAGGTTTTTTTATTTTCTGAAAGGATTTTGAGATGTGAGTATAATAACTCCAGGTTTAAGTAAGCTTTTTGTATGCAATTTCCAATATGACTTTTAAAACGAAGATTAGAGTCCATCACTATGCTCAAATTTCTTATTGACTTTACACTTTGAATTTTATTTCCTTTAATCGTAATGTCTAGTTTTGCTATTATTTCATTATTGCGTTTCCCAAAAACGATTACTGATGATTTTGTACGGATTATTTTTAGGTGATGCCTACTAGACATTAAAACCAGTTCATAAATGTCTGAATTATTTAGTGCATTTGCTTGATTAATGTTACTCGAACGAAATGAATAATAAAACTGCGTATCGTCGGCATAAAGGTGAATATTGCAATGATTTGCACATTTTGTAAATGAACTTGTGTAGATAGCAAAAATAATTGGACCTAGGATGGATCCCTGGGAACCCCTCGAGACATTTCTATTTTAGAAGATTTTCCAATATTCGTTTCGAGATATTGTTTTCTTTCAGTTAAATAACTCTACATTATATTCAGTGCATTTGTTGAGAAACCAACATAATGCAATATAGCATATAAGATTTTATGACAGATAGTATCAATTGCCTTAGAATAGTCAAGAAGGATTCATGCAGTGTTTTTTCCAGTATCTATTTCTCTAATTATGTCATTTGTAATTGTTAACAGGGCTGTTGAACAACTATGAAATTTCAATTTTAATGGATAAATATTTTAACGAAGATGTAAATCAACTTTGCCGTTCATCAATCATGGAAATTAATATATTTTTAAAAACTTTAGAAAAACTCCACAGCACAAGTTAAAACAACTAATAAACGGTTGTTTTGCTTAATTTTTATCTTTGGTGTATCTGTGTTGTTTTCATTTTATTATATCTTAATATTTTTTTGTTTTTAATGTGTTTTATCTGATTCGAACTTCCAATTTTATGATTTGTCTCATTTTTAGCAACACATAATTTTTCTGATATCATTGTGACCTAGTTAGGAATGTTAAATGATGTGTTATTAATGGTTAAGCTTCAATTATAAACTGATAAGTGTAAGGCTTAAACCTAAGTACCATAAATATATTATTATTATTGTGTTTGTTGATGATCAGATATCGTGAAATTCGGGAGAGATGTATCCGATGGCTCATCGATAGTTGTATCAGCAACGATTTTTTCTAGTCGCGTCAAATGTTGACGTTACATTGCAATGTCATACTGTTTAGGTCGTCAGTATATTACTGTTCTTTTTTTTGCAAAAGCTTAGAACCATAATTTCTTGTAAAGATTCAGAGAATGTGTACACGAATTGCGTTACACTGTGAACGAAACCAATTTAAAGAGTATGTATTTAGCTGGAAAATATTACTTGGATCTTTATTCACGTAGGAGAAGTGGCTAAACTGTGAGATTGATCCTCTGAGTTTCTTAGCATGTACCTAATTTTTCTTTATTTTACTACGGAATTTAATAATAATACTAATAATCTGCTTGTTTTTTAATTGTCCTGTAGATAGTGATTTTTATTTTTTTCGTTGATATTATAGGGTATAGGCTAAACGATAAGAGATACAAAAAAACTAAAATATGTGTCCCGTTCTCTATTTTAGTGTATATTTTAATGGCGCAATCAGATCTACTAGATTGGCTTAAAAGGTGATTCTCAAAATGTGCCGATTTTTATTATCTCTTATGGCTTGGTTATTTATGGAGATTAAAAAAAATAATTAACAAAGTTTTATGACTTTTTACGTAGAATCCAGTAGTGTACTTGAAAAAAAAATATATATTTTTATTTTTGAGATATTATCAAAACTACCATTTTCTTAAACGGGACACCCTGTATCTGAGTATCTCAAAAAATTGCATTTTTTTTTTCTTGTGAATGTAACAATGTGTAACAATTAATATTTTGCTTTGTCCTAAATAGCTACTTTATTTATTTATTTGACGCCAAAACAACATTTTACATCGATTACATTAATACACATATACCTAAAAAGAACATGTTATATGGATAGCATTAATGTACATACACTAAACTTAAATTTAAAAATGACTACGAACAAACAAAATGCCGAGCGACCGATTTAAATCTGATAAGGGATACATCAAAAAAGTTAATTTTATCACAATATTTGTTTACAGAGTTGCACATTCTTACAATCGGGCTAAACATATTATAGGATGTACGACAGAATGGAATATGTAATAACTGCAAGTTACGTGTGGAATACTGTGGTATATTCAATGAAAAACATTCTAAGCACTCAGACGAGGTTATAAAATTATTCAAAACTTTATATGAGAAGCTAATGTCATAGAATTCACGTCTTTTAGATAGTCTACTTAAATTTACATAAGATCTCACTTGGTCTACATTCAGAAATATATTATGAAAACATAATTTAAATCTGATGTATTTCAAAAATTTAATTTGTACATATTCCAGTCTGTCTATGTAACAGTTGAAGTGTGGTGACCAAATAATATTACAATATTCTAATATTGACCGAACTAATGTCACGAAGAGAGTAGTTAAACTGCGGATGTTTGTAAAATCTTTAGTGGTTCGTTTAATAAATCCGAGTATTCTGTTTGCTTTTGCAATAACAGTCTCGATGTGGTAAGCAAATGAAAGTTTTGGATCAAAATAAACACCTAGATCTCTAACAGTTTCAACATAATCAAGATATATGCTGTCTAAATGATAATTGAACTTGAATTTATTAATTTTTCGACTAAATAACATTACATGACATTTATTTATATTAAGTTTCAAATCATTTTTTAAACACCAGGTGTTTATTTTTTCCAGATCAGATTGTAATATTAAAGCGTCAGTTTCTGACTTAATTTGTCTGAAGAGTTTCAGATCATCCGCAAATAGTAGCAATGGAGAGTTGATTCCAGTGCCGACATCGTTGATAAAGATATTGAATAGAAGGGGGCCAATATGGGAACCTTGTGGAACACCAGATGTTGTGTAATAGATATCAGAAAAAAAATTATTTGTACGAACTTGCTGAGTACGATCTGTTAGATATGACGCTATCCATTTAAGAATAGGACCACAAATTCCGTACCTGCCAAGTTTCACTATCAGGAGTTCAATGTTAACTTTGTCGAAGGCTTTGCTAAAGTCCATGTATACGGAATGAACTTCGTATCCAGTTTCAAATGATTGTAATATAAAATTACTGTACAAGAAGAGATTAGTTTCCGATGAGCGTCCACTCATGAAACCATGCTGCTGTGAGATAATGACATTTTTGAATATGCTGGACAGGTAATTGGCAATAAGTGATTCGAACATTTTCGGAATAGCTGACAGAATACAAATTAGACGATAATTTTTTATATCGTTTTTGTTACCAGATTTAAAGATGGGCTGAACATAAGATGACTTCCAAATAGAAGGAAATTCGCCCTGAGACAGTGACATGGAGAACAGAATATGCAATGGCATAAACATTGAATAATGACAAGATTGAAGTCATTTTGGTGGTATTTGATCAGGACCAGTACTACCTTTAACATCAATATTCAGTAACGCTGACTGTACTTCAGATGGAGAAATATTTATTTCTGCTAAGTGTATATGTAATTGAATATCTGACCCTAGCGGTAGCATACATTGATTATTATAGACAGACGAAAAATGTTTTGCGAATGCATTAGTTATGCTTCTACCATTGTTTAACTGAATATCATCCAAAAACATAGAGGATGGGAGTTTATCCGAGTCTGATTTAGATTTTACAAATTTCCAAAAATGTGCTGGTTTTTCAAGTATTGCTTGTTCATTGTAAGAAATGTAATTAGCATAGCAGCATTTTGTAGCCAATCTACATCTTTTACGCAGTTGAGAAAACTGCACGTAGTCTGAATGTAGTTTTAATAATTTAAATGCTTTATGAGCCAGTCGTTTTTCCTGTATGAGTGAACGGAGTTCGGGAGTAAACCATTGTGGAAATTTGGATTGTTTTATAATCTTAATCGGTACAAATCTGTCAAGACAATCGAATAATACTTTATAAAACATATCTGCAGCCGTATTAATATCACTAATATTGACGAATAAATCGTTCCAATTTATCGATAGTAGATAATTATTGATAGCAACATAAGGAGCACGTTTAAAATCGTATACTAGTGTAGACTCAGTTTTTAGACAATCGAAATTAGAACATGAAATTACAATCTCCAAAGAAGGATGATAATTATCGCAAGTAATAAGAGGTTCACAGTTGTAGATAGATTCAACAGGATATGACGCAAAACACAAGTCAAGCACTCCACCTGCAATATTTTCGATATTATTGTATTGTGATAAATCATTAAACGCATACACATCACACACTGCACTTTCAGTTGCACTTTTTGTGTTACAGTTGCTCTTGACGTTAATTGGAAATAATCCCACGTAGTCTTCAATTTCATTCCATCGAAGATCTGGCAAGTTGTAGTCTCCCATAATAACAAATCTTGCGTCAGAATTTTGAGTATGTATATCAGTTAAGGACGTCAAGTGAGAGTTATATACCTCGATTCCAGATTTCGGCGGAATGTAAACGCATCCAAGAATGAAGTGATTGTTATTAATTATAGCATTAACCCAAATTTCCTCTGAGCTGCTATTGACAGTAATGACGGAAGATTTCAATGAATTTAATACAGCGATAAGAACTCCACCACCACAAAGTTTCGAACTATTGACTGTTGACCGATCAGTGCGACAAACCATATATCTATTGTCAAACAGCTCGGAGCTAGCTATACCTGGCTCAAGCCATGTTTCTGTAAGAAATATGGTTGAATACTCCTCAGAAATGACGGAGCAATAAAGATCTTGTAACTTTGTCCTAAGCCCTCGTACATTTTGATAGTACATTGTAATATCGTTTAGATATTTGGATTTGACGGTGTTGTTTTGGGAAAATTTCCAGCATTGGATGGTTTAGAACCACGGGGATGAAAAAATTATTTCACAGCAAGCCCAGTTGGCCACAATGTCGGGTCCAGTAGTGACTTCACAAGTGATTCCTTAACTCCTAATTTATAGGAGCATATATCCTCGTTTCTTGCGAGTTCATAGCATTTGGCATCCTTTATATTCAGGACGTTATGAACATAGTTTATAACCGAATCAACTGTTGAAGTTGGACTGCATCTACCGATGTAGATCCATTGACGTCTCTCGGCTGATAAAATTATTTATAACGCCTGTAGTTGTAGTAGCCGTATTTCTATTTCCAATACTTATTTTTTTTTGGAGGTTGGACAATAGTTTTGTTGGCTTTATTAGCAGAAAGAGCGTCTTCCGATGCCGATTTAGATCTTAGTCTATTACTATAAGTATGTTTACTTGAATTATGCACCATTTGCTTTTGTTTTATATTTCCAGACGTACTAGGAGTTAATATGGTCTCTTTAACTAATAATGGGTCGATTTTAGGTACTTCAATTTGTATAGGTACCTCAATTTGTTTGGCAAGAGAAGTCAAGCTTTCTTTTTGTATATTGAGAATGCTAAGAATGGAATGTAGTAAAGTGGAATGTTCTTCAAACTAAACAAACTAAAAAACAAATAAAAATATTTTCTAGGTGGCTATGAATTGAATTCTGTAAGCGTGTGTTTTTGTTTTTCTACATGTAATAAAATCCAATAACAATTACGTATTGGTTTTGATATTCCGTTGTTAACGAAATATTTTCGATTATATTTCTTAAAAAATTAGTGTAAAATGAATATTTTTCAAAACAAAAAAAAAAAATTAAAATAAAAAGTTAACATGTTTGAGTGCTATATTGAGAGTGATAAAAATAAAAACGCAACTTTAAACCTATATTTTGAGCGTTGTCCGGAACGATGACAGCCAGAAAAACAAACATTTCAAAGAGAATATAACTTAAGCGTCACATGACTACATTCCCTCCAATCAGAATCACTTATTTCCATAGATACATGTTATCACAGCGGTGATAGAATCCTATCACCTTGTTTTGGTCGTTGCTACGAAAATGATTTGTCAAATCTGACAGTCGATAATTAAAAATGTCAACCGGGAGATGGGGTGAGGTTTCCAAGACAGAAATATAGTGAAATTCGTTATATTCTCTCATCGAATATAACTCGTGGTATGATTACTAATCGATCATATTTATTCGTGAAACCGGAGCAGCACATTCAACTCGCCCAACTCACCCAGCTTGGTTTCACTCATGAATACTATCGATGATAATTATACCACTTGTTATATTACAGCTGATTATATCACAATTTTAGTGAGTATGGATCATTTGGAAACCCAAGAGATAATATTTACAATAAAGAAAATAGAGAAAGAGATGAAATAAATTCATTCGCTTCTGTTACTGCTGATCCGATGGTATCTAGCCGTAATATTGAGAAAGATATTGGCACAAGAATATTTAAAGTTTTAAAAACGTTAAACCGTATAAAATATTTCCATTTCATTGGTATTTGCAACAGATTATTCGGAATCCCAATTTTTTTCAAAATATAATATGGACTGACGAGGCTTTTATATCTTGCGAAGGAGTTTTTAATCGACACAACAATTGATATTTGTCAAACATCAATCTTTATCAGACGGTTGTTAGGGTACAACAAGGACGGTTTGGGTTCCATGTATCGGTGGTGCTATATCAATGCAGAGTCCGTAACTACAGGATTTTTTGGAAAAATGTGTAATAATCGAGTTGAATTACATGCCATTAGTTACAAGAAATAATGTTTATTTACAACAAGGCGGTGCTCTAGCACATACTAGCAATATGGTAAGACACATACGTTAGGTTAGGTTTTAGTGGCTGCACCGCCCGAGGAGGTGCTCACTTAGGCCTAAAAGGCCCATTGTGATACCACGACTTCCATCCTTTCACGGGAACCTCTTATGACTTGATGGCAAGGCACTTACTAACTGCCAATTTTGGCGAAAATTGGCTTGGTACATATGAACCAAACAGACCTTAAGCCACCAAACCGTCTTTCTTCTGACCTTAATCCACTCGGCTTTCATTTTTAGGGATTAATCAAAAATGAAATATATAAAACCTGAAGTTATACTGTAAAAGAATTAAGAGCAAATTTTATTAATTGCATTGGAAGAGGGCCAAATATTCACATCTATAACGCCACTCGTTCAGTGTTCAGTTACATGCCGAGTCCAAAAATGCATCGAGCAGAATAAAAGACAATGTCAGCACTTTTTGTGATTAAGCATCTATGCTAATTGTTATACAGGGAGTTTTTCTTTTAAATGTACAGCTCCCAATTACAGCGTATATACCTAAATCTTCCGATATGCGTAGTTTGTTAAAAGACTTATATTTGAAGCTTTATATGAGTCTTTTCCACTCCCAGGGTAAGCATGAAGTAAAATTTCGAGTTTAGAGAAGCCCCGTGAAAATTTGTCGAGAATCGCGCAGCGACCCGAGACAAATTTGCTGGGCTTTTCTAAACTCGAAATTTTACCTCATGCGCCACGCGTACAAAACATTAAAATATTGTGAAATTTATACATATTTACACTTCACTTGAAATCAGTGTTTTATCCGCGTGGCGCATGAAGTAATTTTACTTCATGCGCCACGCGGATAAAACACTGATTTCAAGTGAAGTTTAAATATGCATAAATTTCACAATATTTTAATGTTTTGTACGCGTGGCGCATGAGGTAAAATTTCGAGTTTAGAAAAGCCCAGAAAATTTGTCACAAATTTTCACAAAATTTTACTTCATGCTTAGCCTCGGAGTGGATAACACTCATTAAATGCTTCAAATTGAACTTTTTTAAGAAGCAACGAATATTGGAACATTTGCAGCGCATGCATATATATACTTAAAAGAAAAACTCTCTGTGTAAGTATATGAGATAATTGTTAAGTTGTTATATATTTTTGTTTGCTTTTTGTAGTTGTTTTTGTTTTAGTTTATCAATATTTCAATATTCTTGTTAACTGGGTTTTTAATATACCTATTATAAAAGAAAATAATAATCATTTAATTCATGGCCATCTAGAAAATCTTTTTTGTTTTTGTTTTTTGGTATATTAGCAATTTAGGACAAAGCAAAATATTAAGTGTTACATGTTGTTGCAATCAAAATAAAAAAATCATTTTTTTGAGGTACCCAGGTAAAGGGTGTCCCATTTAAGAAAAAGTTGGTTTTGATAATATCTCAAAAATTAAAACATCTATATTTTTTAAGTACACCACTGGATTCTACGTAAAAAGTCAAAAAACTTCCGTATTTAAAATATTTTTGTATCTCTATAAATAACCGAGTCATAAGAGATAATAAAATTCTGTAGATTTTGAGAATGTATCTTCTAAACCAATCTAGTTAGCGTAGATCTGATTGCGCCATTAAACTAAACACTAAAAAAGAGAATAGGACACATATCTTAGTTTTTTATATCCATTACCCTTTAGCCTATACCCTATAATATCAACGAAAAAAACCACCCTGTACATTATTGCAGTATAATTTACGCAATTTGCCCACTGTGCGACAACGCGTTGCAAAGTAAATATAATCGAAAATATAAATACCTGGTAAATAAATAACATTAGTCCCAGTACAAACAGCATTCGTTCCTGAAAACACATCTTCCATCTTTTCATTTGAAGCAATACTTAAGTAACACATGGGCTGCTCCATTTTCTTCACGCAGCACTTCCTTAAAAAAGTCCTTGCACTGTGCGGCTCGCCCACGCTCTTGTACAAGGAGTACACACCGTTAATCGGCAATAAATCCTTGTATTTAAACAAAGCCTCTCCTTTAAAATTCCCAAAATTTGGACACACAAAATCCTTGATAAAATCCTTTAACATCTGCGCGTAAATTCCATTGTCTTTATGTTTATCAAAATAGTCTACAGCGCAATAATACTCCCAGCTAATCAATAAAATTAAATGCATAAACTGCCAGAAGTAGATGATCTCGAATGGATTGTGTTTCGATTCAACGGCCGAATCGGGGAATGAAAATAACAGCTTGTCGATTTGTATGATAGATAGTCCCGTTTTGTGTAAGTTAAGATCCCTGCACATTTGCCATAGTAGCAGTCTGCTTAATGCTGGTTTTAAGGTGCTGCAGCTGTATGTTAAAGAAGCGTAGGTTGTGTATAAGTTTTGTAATATTTGATAGTTGTACAAAATTGAGTTTCTTAACTTACGTTCCTCAAATTCGTAATTAATATTAATGTATTGTCGGTGTTCAATGTTGAAATTCGTACCGGTCAAAAGCGACAATTTCCAAGTTGAGGGATTCTGACCAAAAGAGTGCGGGTCATCTTTAAAAACCATGTACCTCATTATCAATTTTGAAACATGCTCTTCGACGTCTATGTACGCTGCGGTGCCGTGTACGGGAACCGCTAGCGGTGTGCATTTCGCTTGACTTTTCATTTTGTAGGTTACGGATTCTCTGCAGCTTATCAAACTGGAGCGCTTCGATCTCAAAGATTGTAAGGATTTGAGGCTCTGTTGTCGAAGCGGGTTGCTCATTCTGCTAGTAGTACTTTGCACCGTTCTATGGGCGATTTTGTCGTTCCAAAATAACGGGCTTTTCCTTAAAATCGTTCCGTCTCCACATGTTATTATACCGGTCCCGTGTTTTTGATTGCCTTTGAATTTTGATCTTAGTTTAGTTCCTTCCATTCCAAAATGCAGAATACCTTTACAAAACATGGCAGTGTAGTCTTTGTTTTAATTTTAAATATTTTATTAGTGAATTACGATTTTTATCGTATTATGAATAATTTAAGAGGCAACTTTATACAATATTTTCATAATTTTGAGAAAGTGGTCTTTCTGGTACCCTGCACTGTATCTAGCAGAGTTGTTAAAAGAAGTTTTTTCTTCATTTTAAATAAAACAGTTTTTTTTACAAAACGTGATTTTTTTATTGAAACGGCGTTTAAAATATTAACAATTAAAACATGTTTAAAACATGTCTAAGACACGTTTAAAACGTGTTTAAAACAGATCATGCAGGGCATTTTTTTTTTTTAGTATAATTGCAGCATTTTTTAAATTTGCGGGAGTTCGTTGTTTCCAAGCGGTTTATTTAGGGCTTTTAACGAGTGTTTTCCACTCCCAGACTAAGCATGAAGTAAAATTTCGTGTTTAGAAAAGCCCCGCGTAGAAAATGTGTACACACAAAATGTGACTGCAGTTAACGATTTGTTAAACGCTGTTGAAGAAAAAATAGCAGAGCTGGGATAAATTCTCAAAAACAGGATTCGAATTACGAATCCGAATTACCTAATATGATTCGAACCATGAATACTCGAATAAAGAATGCTTAAGAGAAAAATATGATTCGAATCAAAGATTCGAATTCTCTTTTTTGAATCACGGATACAAATCCCTTAAAAATAAGTTTGAATTTATTATTTGTAACCATTAATATTTTTAATATCGCCGTCAGTTTTTATTACCAAAAATGTTGAAAACTTAATTATTTGCAGACCTAATATCTCATAAATTAATTATTTTAGTAAATGATATTATATGAGTTATTGAACTTCAGGATAAATTAGTGTTTAATACGCGTGGCGCATGAAGTAAAATTTCGAGTTTAGAAAAGCCCCGTGAAAATTTGTCACGGGTCGCTACGCGACCCTCGACAAATTTTCTACGCGGGGCTTTTCTAAACTCGAAATTTTACTTCATGCTTAGTCTGGGAGTGGAAAACACTCGTTGTTTAAAATACATCACATCATAGTGTGATTTTCGATACCAGATATTTTAGATTTAATATTTACAATTATTTATTATTGTAAATTATTTTTGAAAGGCCTTGACCTAAGATTGATAATATTGCCAAGACTTGTTTCATGACGGTTACGAAATTATCAATATTCACCTTTACAAGTGGAAGAAGAGAAATGAACTCGACTTTAATTGTTTATTTCAAAAACCTGACTTGAAGAAAAATTTACAATCTGTTAGTTATTTATCTAAGGAAGAAATCTCTTTACAAATTGAAAATAATTAAAAATATAAGTTCATTCTACAACTGAATTTACTTGAAAAGAATCGCTACTTAAAAAAATACCCAAAAAGATCAATTTTGTTAATTTAATTAAAAAAAAAAACTTGTTTGGTGTTGTAGGCGTTCACTTTGTGGTACATCTTAAATACACTTGTAAATAAAACACTTTTTACTTTGTTTAACCACTGGATCTTACATTTAATTGTGTGACTAGTTTCGACTATCTAGTAGTCATTCTCAAACTAAAGTAAATGCAAATTACACGTTAAAAACTATTAAAACGGCTTCGAAGAGAGGGGTGTACATTAGGTCAACCTGGTCATTAAGAAGGGAAATTCCGGGATTAATTCGGGCCTTGTGTATTTCTAGTGCTTCCAGTAAATCCATAGTACGACCTTTTTCGGCAAAATGGATTACTGAAAGTACATCCTCGCCAAAAGTGTGATTCTCTTCTAAAAGATGGTTAGCATAGGTAGAACTATTATGTTTTAATCTAAAGGCTCGCTCGTGTTCTTTCAACCTTATTTCGATTCTACGACCAGATTGTCCAATGTACACACCTTTACAATTTTCGCAGTTCAATTTATAAATGCCTGATCTAACTCGGGGATTAAGTTTTGTTTTTGGGTTGAAAATTATATTATTAAGTTTATGGGGCGTTTTTAATATTACATTAATGTTACATTTTTTAAGGATGTTTTTAATTTTACAACTTATTGTACCATAGTAGCTGATTGTTTTAAAATGTTGATTATCTATTGACCTAATTCTAGGGTAGAAGAATTTCTGCACCTCTTTCATTTCATAATTATAAATTAAATTGTCAATTTCCTCCCCATTTATACATTTTCTGCGCTCCATCCTCCACTTACTCATCCCTATTCTTCTCCACACCTCTTTCACTAGTCTGTCACTTTCCAATTCACTCATCTTCATCTCATATTTCACCACTCCCTCCATTACCTCACCATGTACACTCATTCTATTTGTTTCCTGAAGTAAAATGTACCCAGTGGTTGATCTTTCAACCCCCAAGATCTGTCTCAGGAACCAAAACTGCTATTTCTCAATACATTCATACTCTCATATTCCCCATGTTTCCACCCCATACAACAAAATAGGCTTCACACACGCATCCCACAACTTGCACGCCAATTGGAAGTTGCCTGCAAACTATTTTCCTCACCATTTTCCTTTCTTTTTTCTAACCATGCCCCATGCTTTCCTTGCTTTCCCTTGAACCCATTTGTCGTGCTCCCCGTATCCACCCGTACCTTTAAATATGAAGCCTAAGTATTTAAATTCCTTCACCCTCTCAATCACCTCCACCTTCCATTTCAGTTCACCCCCTCTTCCTTCCCTTTCTTTATTCCTAAATTTCATCCACTTTGTTTTCCTTGCATTTACCTCCTTTCACATTTCTGGTTTTAAACCGTTTAGCCCAGTGACTTTTCCAGTCTTAACCTCATCAAACGCCTATTCTATTTCCTCCTCCGTAAACTCTTTAACCTCCCCCACCACTTCTTGTTCCTCTACCCTACCCGGCTGTCCAGTCATTTTACTACATTTCCGTGCCCATTCTTGTAAAGACACTCCTTCATTTCACCTCTTTTTAAAATATTCGAAATCTCCCTTTAATTTCTACATAACCTCATATCATCGGTAGTTCTTTCCTAGGCTTGCATCTTCTTTTTTTCGCATAGTTTAGCGTACCTAGTCCTAGCTGCTCCCATCCCCTTCTCTTCTTCCTTACCCAAGCTTTACTCCCTCACTGCCTGCCTCAGTTTCCTCTTTGCGTCACGACACTCCTCGTTCCACCATGGGCATCTCCTTCCATCCCCTTTTTTTACTTTTCTTCCGTATCCCGCGATGATCTCTTCAATCTCTTCCATCGTTTTCACTTTATTCCAGTCAATTTTCTCTAAGCACTTTTCCATATTCTTAATAGCTCTCGCACTATTCTCTATCTTCCACACTTCCTGTTCTTGTTCATTTTCCTCAAATTCGCCTTTTCGTATTTCTACCGTTATTGGCAAATAGTCCTCCACCTCCATTCTTTTAACTTCTCCCTTATTTAACCCCTTTATTATGACATAATCAATGACTGACAATCCTTGCTGTCCCATATATGTTTTCTTCCCTGCCCAATCACCTTCAGTGCATCCGTTTAACATTTCCCATCTCTCTTCTATTAACTAATCCCCCATCCTACTAGCATCCCTGTTTATCAATTTATCCTGAGACGTCCTTACTATTAATTTACCCTGCCCACTTACTCCTCCCTCTGTCTCACACATTCTGGCATTAAAATCTCCTCCCACAACACATCTCCCTCCTTCGTTGCCTTTCTCATCTAACGCTTTCCGCGCTTCAGCCCAGTTTTTATTAATGTATACCACTTCTACTTCCAACTGACACCCCCCTTTTTGGCATTTAACCCACGCCATACCGTCTACCTCTTCTATAAACTCCACCTCTTCAGTTTTCAGAGACTTCGTTCCCACTATCATACCGCTCATACCCGGCCACGTTCCAAAACCCTACCCCTAAGCTCCTCTCCCTAATTTTAACTATTTTCTTTCTATTACTGTTTGTTTTTGTAATACAAAAATCCATTTTATTATTTATTGTTTTGTGTGTTTTTTTAAATTGTTTTCCATTATGATATGTTTTTATTATTTGTCTGGCTGTACTTTATAAGATGCTGTCCTTCTTCGTTATGTCAGTGCAGATCGCTTCTTCCTTTTTTCTCTTATGATCTTTATCTTCGCGGGTCGTAATCGTATTGTTTGTTTTTATCGGTTGAAAATTTAGTCGTTTTTTGAAGGAGAGGTTTTATGGGTCATGTACTCCACTTCTTCCACTGCCCTTTCTTCTTTATTCCATCTGTATTTTGTTCCATCTATTTTCATTTGTTGATATCGTACCTTCACGCGTTTGCCCTTTTCTCTCTTTTCTCTTGCTATACTTCTCAATTCTTGTTTTATCGATCTCTCTTCTATAGTTAGGTCGTCATTTATATATGCTTTCGTATTTTTCAGTTTGTTCTTAGCTTTCATCATTAATTGCTTTTCTTCCCATGTTTTTATGCCTATTTTAATTAATTGCGTATTACCTTTCTTTTTAATTATCTGAGTGCTATCAATCTCTACTTCTACTCTCAGGTTTTTGCGTAGGAATTGCTTTACCTCTTCTTGTGCTTGTTGTTCATTTACTATTAATCCTGTAACTAATATATTTTTTCTTATTTTCTGTTTCTCTTGCCCCTCCATTTTATTTTTTAAAGTATTTATTCTATTAATGATGTCTGCCTTTTCTTCTTCTTATTTTCCTTCTTCAATTTTCATTTCTTGTTTAATCTCTGTAATATCTTCTTGTAACTGTGTAGTCGTTTTTGATATTTCTTTCATATCCTTCATCATTTCCCTCATCACTTCTTTCAACTCTTTCATTTCTCTATGATCTTCCACACACAGTGTTTTTTCTTTATTTATGAGCGTTATTTTTTCCTTTTCTTCTATTGCCTTTCTTTGCTCTGGTGATCTTATTGTCGTTTTGCTTTTTTGAAAGATGGGCTCAGTGTCTCGTTCTCTTGCCTCTCTTCTAGATGCTCTTTCTTTTCTGCCACGCTTTCTGTCCCCACTCATTAGGATTCTGCTTACTCACTCTACTCAGTATTTGTTCTTAGGCTTCTGGCTTACAGATGTCGTTCTGCGCACCAAACGTGCTTCTTTTTTTGAGTGGGTATTTATTAGCCTATGTTTTATTTTCGTAATAATATTAATTATGTTTCCGCTGTTTCGTTGATTTCCCCAGTGCCACACATTTAATTTTATTTTGTTTTAAAACCTATTTAATATTAATTATTTGAGCTATTTAGCACATTTACTTTTATTTATTATTGTTTTATTAAATAAAAAGCACTCTGGTCGGGGCCCGAACCTCCAATTATAGCGTTTCTACTTAAACAACGTCTTGACGCGTACGCCACTCAAACCAATCCGTCTGCCGATATTAATTTATTCTTGTTGGCTGAGGTAATTTTTTATTCTTTATTTACCATATGCAGTCACAACATTTTAGGTTAGGAGTATGAATTTTCTAAAAATGTCTGTAACTCACTTATCTCGCTTCTAAACCGTCTCTAATCTATCACCACCTTTACTTTACACTACAATACTATCTCTTCGATATCTTTAGTCAAGTATACGCCTGCTAACACTTCAGCAGCACTATATACTAAATAACCAAATAGCGACCAAATACGTGAGATTTTTTTCTTAATTTTTATTTACTCTTCTATGTTTCCTCTAAAATGAATGAATCAACACCCGGTGTATAATGTAACAGTAAAAAGAATTAAGTTTTCTCTGGGAATGTGTAAGATGATTAAATGTCAAAATAAAATTCCGAGAGAAAAGTTTAATTTTTTTACTGTTAATTTAATAATGTTTTAATATAAATATCTTACACGTTACAAGAAAGTATGGTAACGAAGTGTACACATTTTTTTTTCTGTTAGGTACACACTGATCGTCCCAGGATAGGTGAAACACTTTTTTTATTTTCAACTTGACGAGAAAATATTACTGTATATAAAATCATCTAAATGTTTTTAGAACAGAATGTAACCATTCTTTAGAAGTTTATCATATACAGGGTATGGATAAAATAATTAAAACATCTGACTAGTGTTTCCACTCCTTGATTAAGCATGAAGTAAAATTTCGAGTTTAGAAAAGCCCCGCGTAGAAAATTTCCACGGGGCTTTTCTAAACTCGAAATTTTACTTCATGCGCCACGCGTATAAAACACTGATTGATCCTGAAGTTCAATAACTCATATATCATCATTTACTAAAATAATTAATTAATCAGATATTTAGTCTGTAAATAATTAGGTTTTGAACATTTTTGTTAATAAAAATTGATGGCGACATTAAACATTTTAGTGGTTGCAAATAATAGATTCAAATTTTCAAGTTTAAGTAACCGAATATGCATTCACAAATATTGAATTTCTTCGAAAATTTTAAATATTTTAATAATTCAATAAACATATTTAAATATGAATAATTTTGTAATTCAAATATTCATATTAGAAAATTCGACTATTTGAATTAATCGCATTCGAATCCCAGCTCTTTTATGAGGATTCGAATCCTGTTATAAGGATTCGAATCACCTACCTCTGGATTGGAATACGAATCCTTTAACAAAAATGTAACGAATCCGGATTACGAATCCGTTTTCACTAAAGTATTCGAATGCCTCTTTTGAATCCTCTAAAAGGATTCGAATACGGGAATCGAATCTTGAATGATTCAAATCCTGCGTAGCTCTGAAAATATGTATGTTTAGTAATTTGGTCAAAAAAATGGGTTTTGGTCTTCGTAAGATTTTCAGACTCCGTTGCGAATCGTCTGGCTAACGTTGTTTCTTTTTCTAAAATCCACCATTTTTTTGTCCTAATGAAACAAATACCTATTTGTTTATTAAACGGAAGTGCGTTTAAAAACCATACATTAATGTCTTATGTTTTTAGAACTCCAAAGTAAGTTAGTGTTTAATACACATAGCTCATAAGGTAAATATTTCGATTATAGAAAAGCCTAAAAATTTAGATTAGTCACGTAACGAATCTAAATTTTCAGGTTTTTCTAAACTCGACATATTTACTTCATGCTTAATCAAAATGTGGAAAATACTCGGTAAAATATTATTAACCACTTAAATAAATATGAAAATCTGAAAGAAGAAAATTAAATGAAATACTTGATTTTATTATAAATTTGCTTAAAAAATGTTAAATTGCTTCAATGAAAATTAACGAACCAGTGAAAAACAGTTTTAGGTTTGTATATTACAATTTATCTTTAACGTGATTGTAAATTAACATTTTTTAAAAAATATTAATTATCAATTCAAGAGTGGATTATAGACAAAACGCAAACTTTTCTAAATTTTATAAAGTGATATTAAATTATCATCAAAATGTATGCCATGTATCTGCCTTTATTTACTTTACGTTAATGTTTTCAAATTTGATCGTGTTTTCAGTTTATTCACGTATTTGTTTTGTAAAACCTAGTTAGATATTTTTTAGGAATTTTATTCCTTTGATTTTTATGTTTTTTATAATATCTCACATATTTTATATTAACTGTTCATTTTTTATATATTACACTTGTATATTTTCAGCTGCAACGTTTTATTGCGCAATTTTTAAATAGCAAGTTGTATTTCCAAACAACATGTCAGTTTAAAGTCACTCTAATCGATCTAAAAATTGACAATGTATTGTCTATTTAAAATTTAAAATTTGCGCCATAAAAGTGTACAAGTGTATTTGGCCCATAAGGTAGATTTTATGAGTAAATGCAAATAGATTAAAAATGGAACAATACTTTTTAATAATTATAAGAAAAACTAATTTCTATAAATTATATCAAAATCTTGAACTTTAGATTTTTCAAATTAATGCTGGTAACAGTTTTAAACATACGGGGAATTTTTCTTTTAGGTAAACATATTTCGATATCCACGCTGTGTTTGTTCATTTGAAGCATTAAGCGAGTGTTTTCTACTCCCAGACAGAAGATGAAGTAAAATTTCGAGTTTAGAAAAGCCTGAGCGTTTAGATTTGGACGCGTAGCATCCAAATCCAAACTCAGGCTATTCTAAACTCGAAATTTTACTTTATGTGCCACGCGTACTAAACACTAACAACACTGAAATATTGAAAACGAGCGAACTTTAGTTGAAACAAGTATTTTATACGCGTGGCGAGTTTAAAAAAGCCGTAGTTTAGATTTGGATGCTACGCATAGAAATCCAAACGCTAAGCCTTTCTAAACTCGAAATGTTACTTCATGTTAACCTAGGAGTGGAAAACACTCGTTTAAAGCTACACTCTAAACTTGGAGAAGAAAAAATCGACTTAGTTTTCCCGTATGTCATTTTTGTCTTTCCGACGTAAGAAAAAACGTAATTTTGACGTGTGTCGATTTAGTCATTAAAACTGGCGTATAGTTGCATGAGAAAAAAAACTAGTACAGTCAAATATTTAGCTATATGAACAGGACTCCCTTTGATTTTTCAAATTGTCAATCAATTTGAATGACAGTCAATGAATAGTAGTTAACAATTAGTATTCATATAGTCAACAAAATCGATTACTAGTGTCAAACGACAGTCAATAAATACTAGTCAAAATAATCGATTAATAGTCTTAGTCAAAAAATACTACTCAACACTATCGATTAATAGTGTCAAATTACAGTCGATAAATTCTACCTAACGTAATCGTTTAATAGTCAATGCGCTCGACAAATTACTGTTTATGTAATCAACGTCTAATAATCTATAAAACTTTATAACAGTTGATTATAACGATATTTGTCGCTATAAAATTCTAGCTCAAAATCGCTTGGTCGACCGTCAATTGATTGTATTATGACTATGAAACTGTCGATAAAGAAATGTAATTACTAAATACTATCATGGTCAAAAAAGTAATTAACTGCGTGACCAGGTAATAGTATTTATTCATTACATTTCTTTATTTAGTATTTAATAATTACATTTTCTTATAGACTGTTGTATGAACTGTAAGTCAAGTTTGTGACATTTTGGCTGTAAGTCACTTTATTGGTTTTCTTTGTCATATTATGTCCTTATTGGCTGTATTTTGACTATTGTGACATTTTGACTGTAAGTCGCTTCGTTGATTGTCTTTCGGCTATCATAGAATTTTGTCATATTATGTCTATATCGACTGAATTTTGAATATTGTGTCATACTATTCTCTATCGACTGTATTTCGACTATTGTGACATTATGATTGTAAGTCACTTGGTTGACTGTCTTTTAATCTCTTAGGATTTTGTCATTAAATCACTCTATCGACTGGATTTTTTGACTACTGCCACATTATGACTAAGTCATTTGGTCAACTTACTCTTCATTATAAAGGTTTTATTAGTAAATTATTCTATCCGTATTTGACTCTTGTGACTATAACTATTGCGACATTATTATTGACTGTATTTTGACTATTGTGACATTTTGACTGTAAATCACTTAGTTGATTGTCTTTGGGCTATCATAGGATTTTGTCATATTATGTCTATATCGACTGAATTTTGAATATTGTGTCATACTATTCTCCATCGACTGTATTTCGACTATTGTGACATTATGATTGTAAGTCACTTGGTTGACTGTCTTTTAACTTGTTAGGATTTTGCCATTAAATCACTCTGTCGACTGGATTTTTTTACTACTGCAACATTATAACTAAGTCATTTGGTGAACTAACTTTTCATTATAAAGGTTTTATTATTAAATCATTCTATCTGTATTTGACTATTGTAACTATATCACATTAAGTTACTAAGTTAGGTTAGTTTAAGTCAATTTGAGTCAGTTTAGGTTAGGTCAGGTTAGGTTAGTTTAAGTCAGTTTGAATCAGTTTAGGTTAGGTCAGGTTAGGTTAGGTTGTCAATTGACTAATGTGACTGCATGATTTTAAGTTACTAGGTTGATTGACATTAGTCTATCGTCTCACCTTCAGGTCAGGTTAGGTTAGGTCACAGTCACAGTAGTCAAATAACAGTTTCTCGACTGTATTTTGACTACACTGACATTATGATTGTGAGTCATTTGTTAAACTGACTTATGATTATTATAGTTTTTATTAAATCTTTCTATCGACTGTATTTGACTATTGTGACCATATCACTTTAAGTTACTAGTTAGGTTAGTTAAGATCAGGTTAGGTTAGTTTAGATCAGGTTAGGTTAGGTTAGGTCAGATCAGATTAGGTCAGGTTAGTTTATCGACTGTATTTTTACTAATGTGACTATATGACTTCAAGTTACTAGGTTGACTGACATTAGTTTATCGCCTCACCTTCCGCGCTAGCACTATCGTGTCAACTTGATATGTCGGCGCTAGCCGAAATTTGGACTATTATGACAGATGACATAAGTCGGCGATAGTCGACATTTAGGCTATCGTGTCGACTTGACATAAGTCGGCGCTAGCCAATATTTAGACTATCATGACAGTTGGCATAAGTCGGCACTAGCCGACATTTGGACTACAATGACAGTTGACATTAGTCGGCACCTTACAGTTTTTGAATGAATTGCATAATGTTTTTCAAATAAAATTAGCTTGTAAAATGTTTACCCCTAATTGTTTTGTTTACTTTATTTATTGTATTTAGACATTGTTTACTTCTATAAATTGTATGCATCTGCCTCTTCAATTATTAAAGAATGTCTACACTACTACTTATTACAAATAAACTGATAACGATCTTACCTTGGCCTTCTCGCTTGCCATTCATCCACATGCCCTTATATCTATTTTCAATAGTTAAAGTTAGTCCCCTAACTATACCAGCTTTCCATGTGTATTCTCCGGAACCATGAGGAAGTCCTCTATGCCAATCTCCTTTATAAAACTATGCGAGAAAATCAAATAACTCATAGTAAAATCAAAATTACTCTAAATATCCTATAGCAATGTTTTTAAACTATTGGACAATTGCTGTATGGACGGGGGTTTTAGTTCACATTTTGTACAAGCGTTACTGTTTTTATTGCGTAAACTATTCCAATAAAATTTTAGTATTTTTAAAAATATTTATGTTTTTTGGTAATTTGTCTACTAATCTTTTGAAATATTAGAAAATACAAATCCAGATATGGTAACTTAACACATGTTTTTCATGTTTAGTGAAGCATTTACAAGTACTTTTTAGATATATTGGTTTGTAAATTAAATTTACATTAAATACATAGGACAAACCGGCAGGTCTTTTGACATCAGGTTAAAAGAGCACAAAAAACATAGATAATGAAAAACAAACCACCGGTTTTTCTAAACACTGTATCACATCTAATCAACACTTTTCTTCAAACGATTTGAAAATTCTACACACAGGTAATAAGGGATTAACGCTTAATTATCAGGTGGGTCTAGAAATTATAAAAGCCTTAAGAGCGAGAAAAAATGTGGTTAACGACAACGAACACCTTTGGAATTCCACGATATTAAATGCCCTTATTACCTAATAAAACTGAAAACTGTATATATTCCCAAACAAATCCATTGTACAAATGGATTTGTTCTTGATAATAGCATTAAGCCGAAACTAGTAGAAAATAAAATACATATAAATGAAACAAAATCAAGTGAATTTAATTTACAAACCAATATATTTTTGAATATGTTTTTCTAAATCTCGAAAAAGAGACTGTCGGTACAATTTCTATCCTTCTCAGTGAATGGTGGATTAGCCTATTTGTTTTGTATCATTATTTATTGAAGAATTATTTTCATAAGATGTGAGTTGGCTCTAGAAATGTAACAAAAAAATATCAAAACATGTCGGAATATTATGTACTATTGGTGGTAAGCATTGTCAATTTTCGCGAATTCACAAAACTAAGATAAATAAATTAATTAAGTTAATAAATCTTTCTTATACTGGAGAACAAATAAGTACGTTTTAACACTTATAATATGTAGTAATAACAATAATAACAACATAAATAGTCGACTGTGCTATTGTCGTGAATTCGTATCTACAAGAATAAAATTATAAGAAAAATGATCCAATATTGTTTTATGTTGTAGGTGTTCACTTTGTAGTACATCTTGAATACAATTGAAAATAAAACACTTTTTACTGTGTGTAACCACGGTTTATTGCACCTAATTCTGTGACTATAATTTTGACTATCTAGTATTCATTCTCAAACTGTTAGTAAATAAAAATTACATGTTAAAAACTATTAATACGGCTTCGAAGCAGTAAGGAAAAACAGCGCCTGGGACTAAATATCGAATTGATTAACGCGTGTTTAATCATTAATTAATACGTTAAAAAAATATTATTTAGCGTTCATTTTAAAGCCTTAAACAGTGTTTTCCACTCCTAGACAAAGCATGAAGTAAAATTTTAAGTTTATCAACTTTTACTCTCGCAATGTATGGCACCCAACAAGGGCCAAACGTTAAATTTAAATGCTCGCGATTTATGGCGCCCAACTAGGGGCCACAGCGTTAGCCTGGCCCCACGTTGGGCGCCAAAAAATCTCAAATCCAGGTGTTTCTAGTATTTTTAAACGAGTGGTTTTCACTCCCAGATTAAAAATGAAATACAATTTTGAACTGGTGTATATACAGGGCGAATGAAAAAGTATGGCCAAACCTTCAGCAAATATTCCGCACACATAGAGGAAGAAAATATGTTATATAGCAGGGGATCTTTTATCATACGCGAGCTACTTTTGCATACCAAGTTATTTGGCAATCGTCAGGTTATAGATAATAAAAACAAATAAAAAACAATGTATAAATAAAATCCTATGAGTATTCCATCAAATTTATTCTAAATTGCTCGAATTTGAATAGCGCGAGATTTGGTTAAAATTTATCAAACATAAGCAGTACATCTCCAATTTCACAATATGGTCTGTTTTATACGCGTGGCGCATGAAGTAAAATTTCGAGTTTAGAAAAGCCTTTGTTTGGATATTGATGCTACGCGTCCAAATCCAAACGCTCAGGCTTTTCTAAACACGAAATTTTACTTCATGCCTAGTCTGGGAGTGGAAAACGGTAAAGGTAAATATTTAAATTCTATTAAGGTTCCACTTAACTTATTTAATGAATTTTAACCCTGAAAGAACGATATCATGATTTCTCGGTGAATTATCGGTAAACCGGTTTAGACTCACTAATTTATTGAATCACGGGTAATTTACAATTCTTAATAAGTATGCAAACATTTTTACGAATAAAAACAAAGCGTAGTCATTAATTAATAAGATTAAAAAAATAAACTATTGAACGTTCATTTTGAAGCTTAAACGAGTGTTTTCCACTCCCATACAAAGCATGAAGTAATATTTCGAGTTTAGAAAAGCCTGAGCGTTTAGATTTGGACGTGTGGCGTCCAAATCTAAAGTCAGGGCTTTCTAAAATCGAAATTTTACTTAACGCGCCACGCGTACAAAACGCTAATTCAGTCGGAAGTTTTAAATTTAGATGCTTGCGATTATGGCGCCCAACTAGGGGCTACAGCGTTAGCCTGGCCCCACGTTCGGCGCCAAAAAAACCTCAAATCCAAGCGTTTCTGGTATTTTAAACGAGTGTTTTTCACTCCCAGATTAAGCATAAAGTAAAATTTTGAGTTTAGAAAAGCCTGAGCGTTTGGATTTAGATCCGTAGCGTCCAACTAAATCCTTTCTAAACTTGAAATTTGTCTTCATGCGCCACGCGTAAGAAACACTAATTCACTGTGAAGTTTTTAACTTTAATTTTGCAATTTATGGCGCCCAACAAGGGCCCATCGTTAGCATGGCCCCACGTGGGCGCCAAAAAACCTCAAATCTATACAAGTGTTAGACAATTTCTAGATAATTAGGAACACACTTACACCTTTTAAGATGTTGGAAAATTTGTAAATGACAAAGAATTACTGATTTAGTAAAAATATTGTAATATTTTAAAGTAATCTTGTTTAGACAACTATAAATAAATCATGAATTGAAGCGTGTCATATGCAAAAGGTCGTAAGTACCAAATGACATATTTTACAGGAGAAACATAAAACGTGAATGAAAGTAGTGTGGCACTTATGACGTGTTGATAATTAAGTCCATATTTCTGCCACTTGTATTAGCACTATCGCCCCAGCATTTATTGTACAAGTAAAGCATGACATTTAGAACAAATTCCGTATATAAAACACAATAATTAAAAATTATCACTTACGACTTTTTGCATATTCAAATATTAAATCAACTGTAAATGCTCTCTGTCTGTATCTTATAGGTAATATATTTTTAATAAATATTTCGGCGCCGTCAGTGCCCTAGGTGCGCCTGGGACCGTCGCCCCCATCGCTTCCCTCTTACTGCGGTGCTAGGTGTACTTTAATTCAACCTGCTCATTAAGTACGGAAATTCGAGGATTAATTCGGGCCTTGTGTATTTCTAGTGCTTCTAGTAAATCCATTTTACGACCTTTTTCGGCAAAATGGATTACTGAAAGTACATCCTCACCAAAAGTGTGATTCTCTTCTAATAGGTGGTTAGCATAGGTGGAACTATTTTGTTTCAATCTAAAAGCTCGCCCGTGTTCTTTTAATCTTATTCCGATTCTACGACCAGATTGCCCAATGTACACATTTTTACAATTTTCACAATTTAATTTATAAATGCCCGATCTGATTAAAAGATTAAGATTTGTTTTTAGATTATAAATTATATTGTTAAGTTTATGGGGGGTTTTAAATATTACATTAATGTTACATTTTTAAGGATGTTTTTAATTTGTCAACTTGATATGCCGTAATAGCTGATTGTTTTAAATTGTTGATTTTTATTGACTTAATTCTAGGGTAAAAAAATGTTTGCACCTCTTTCATTTTATAATTATGAATTAAATTCTCTATTAACGAAGTTGTGCAGCCATTATTCAATGCTATTTCTTTTATTGTATTTATCTCTTTCCTTCTATCAGTTATCCTAAGGGGAATTTTAAATGCTCTATTTATCATTGCATTAAAACTGAATTTGTGGGTGGCGGGAGTGGTTACGGATAACGGAATTAGTATAAGTCGGTTTTCTATATATCGGGTGTGTATAAATTGGTGGATAAGCTACACGTGACAATATTCTACATACAATTCTGAATCGAAAATGTCTACGTAAAAATGTTGTATCATGCTTTATATACCATCAGGAGGCATTTAAAAGAAATAGACATTTGGCAACATTGCATTTACGGGCTGTCATGTATTTTTAACTAATCTCAGCGGGGTTTATTTACCAACGTATATGCAATGTAAAAGAGAGTATGAGTAAATATGTTAAAAAGAGTCTATTTTGGAAGAAGTCTAGATAAGCGCGCTGTCCTGGAAGGTATTGGCGAAGCGTCTGGATTGTCTTAGTTGAGTGGTTTATGTCAACTGTAGTACAGCGACGTTTATTTTTTCTTTTTCTAATAATACAACATAATTCAATTTATTTATTTTGTTCGAAATGAAACCCATCTGCTTCTAAGCACAGTTGCAATCTCTCTTGTATCGTATTCAATACTTGCTCCAGTATTTGTGATGTAATTTTTAGTACCTCCACGTCAAATGTCTTTCTAACTTCATCAGAATTTTGTGAAGGCGTAGCATAACTTTTTTTTTAATGAAGCCCCAAACAAAATAATTTAATGTATTAAGATCGCGTGACCTCAGAGGCTAAACGATAGGACCAGTGCGACAAATCCAATAGTTTGGGAATTTATCGTCCAGCCAGTCTTTTACAATATAGAGGGAAAATAAACAGGGCCTGGAGATCATGCATGTAAATCATATTAACTCGTAAATTCAACGGCAACTCATCAATTATTTATAATACCTAGCCAAACATTTACGGAAAACCTTCTTTGGTGACCATGTTCTCGGACTTTTTCGTCAGCCCAATAGTGACTGTTGTGATTATTAAAGACCCGATCTCTGATATAGGAGGTCTGTTCAGATAATAACCAAACTTTATTTTTTGAAACTTAATTATTTATTTCACAGATTGTTGGTTTTTATCCATTTTAACGTAGTCCCCTCCCCTATTCACACACTTCCCAGCGGTGTTTCCATTTGGCAAAGCAGTCTTGGATAGTTTCATTTGAGATGGCCTGTAAGGTCTATGACGAATTTGATGTGCTGTAAACGGCGTTCTTTCAGCACTGATTTTAATTTCGGAAATAAGAAAAAATCGTGCGGGAGGACAGTCATCTGATTATTTTCACAAAACTGAGGAATAACCAAAGTCATTATCGTGTTGCAAGAACCATGAGTTGTCTTGCCAGAACTTTGATCTCTTTTTGCGATTTTTTTTCACGCAAAACGCCCTGATAGTACACTCGGTTCACTATTTCACCTTGAGGAAAGAATTCAAAATGTGCAATTCCATGAAAGTCGAAAAAGACTGTGAACATCACTTTGACATTGAATCGACACTGACGTGCTTTCTTGGGACATGGGGATCCTTTGCCAATCCATTGTGATGATTAAACTTTTGTCTCAATGTCGTAGCCGTAAACCCAGTTTTCGTCTCCCGTTATGATTCTTTGCATGGATATTTTATCGTCATTGGCATATTCAAGGAGTCGCCGACAAATGTCCACTCAATCTTCTTTCTGCTGTTTGGTCATCAAATGAGATACACATTTTGCTGCAGCTCTACAAATGTTCAATTTTTCAATCAAAATTGCATGGCATAACAAATTATAACATGCTAACTTCTTCTGCAAGTTCTCTGACAGTCAATCAGCAATTTGCACGCACCAGATCGTTGATTTTTTGAACGTGGGAGGTATACACCATTCCATTTGTTTCTGGATCTCGCCTAGCCATGCTTTCGTGTTGTTATGTTGCAGTATCAACATTTACATTTTTTATTAGTTGCCACTCCTGATTCCTTATTTTAACAGTGTTGCAATAATTTATGATATCATAAGTAATCCTCTTTTTAATTTTCAAGAGGTTTATTGTTAATCTTGCAACAATTATTTCACCACGCGGTCGCTTCTTCGAGCATTTTATTATTAAATCAAATTAATCTAGTGTTGCAATGCTGTGTCAATGTCAAAGTGAAAAATAATTTCAGGCACATATTAAATATTAACATGCCAAAAATTATCTCTGAATCAAAAAGGTTACAAATTCTGAAATCCTACCAACATTTTAGGCAAAGTAATCCAAATCTACAGCATCACAATATTATTACGATTTTAATAGATATTTTTGGGGTATGTCTAGTATTTTATTTATCATATATATTTAATTAAAGAGGGTGGGAATAAATTTGCAATTCTACAAAAAAATACTGAGGGCCAACAGAAGAGAGAATGACCAAAATTAAGGTGGATGGATGGAGCTGATCAAAATGTGTTAACGGGAAGACCCAAGCGAGAAATACAAATGGATGACGAAATAAGTTTGCAGAGCCGAATTCATTATATTTGTTATATACAATATTATTGCTGTGTTTGTATGTACAAAAACTAAGTAGTAAATTTTGTTAATCTTAAAACTGCATATTATTATCCTTTTATATCTGAAAATTTGTAAAACAGGCAACAGTGTAAGATCACAATAGTCAGAAATTATAACCTTAAAATCGAACATCTGACAGTGACATTTAAAAACCCTGATTTAAAACACAACCAGCCCCATTTACAATACTTAAACTGTCACTTTTCCATAGCTAGGCGAGATCCAGAAACAAATGGAATCGTGTATATCAGTTGAGGTGGAAGACTGACGACCACTTTTTAATCGTGAAAACCATTCATAGCATTACATACGACTCAGAGCATCATCTTCGTAAGCTTGTTTTAAAAGATTAAACGTTTCTGTAAATGGTTTTCCCATTTTCACGGAAAACTTTACTTGGCATCGTTGCTCCAGAAATTCGCACATTTCAAAAATCGCCACTACCACTTGAACACGTTGCACTTAAATAAAAATATTACGAAAACTAAACGAGATATCAACAATCTAAAAACATTTGCTTACAAAGGAGGTTATGCGCAATCATATTTATAGAGGGGCTGCACCTTCGTGAGATGATATGGATATAGAAGGTTTTCTTGTAGGATTAAATGAACGGTCTTGTTACTGGTGATATCTAATGTGGCAGCTAATTGTCGGGTACTTACGGTTGGATATTCTATGGTACTTAGAACATATGAAGCAGAGGCCTATTGACTATACCAAGGCATAGACTCGAAATATTTATCGTATACAATTCTCCACTGCATAAATACGGTACCTTTCTCTTAAAATAATTTTGGTAACTTGAAATCGCAATATAAAAATATCTTACTACGATTGCAATAACGGTGCATTATTTTATATGTTTGGGAGATTAAATACGTTTCTTTATTGTACATATAGTTTAAGTTAATATTAATATACGGGGCTTAGGGGAAGATCAGTGGGTATAATACCAAATACAGAGAATGCCCTAAGTCCTTTTGACAATTGCATTGTTTATAAATTATTGTTTTGTTGTAATACTCTCAATTTGTCAATAAATGCTTTATTATTAGTATTATTATTATTATTATTAGAACTTGTTCTTCAAGTTTTATTGTGCGCCTCTGCCGTAGCCGACCACTGTTCGCATTTTTAGGGACAAACATATCCATTTCACGTAGTTGTTGATCCAGCCATGAAATACATTTGCAGAAGGGTGTCTCCGATTTGGAACCGTGCTTGATATTCTATTTTTGCTGTATGTGCGTTTCCATTACAGACACCGTACACCATGTATATGTTGGCGTACTCATTAAACGTAAAATCCATTATAAATGAACAAAACAATGAAACTAAAATAACACAGAAATACAAAAACACTGAAAGGCTGGAACTAATACAAACTGATAATAACGAGAAAAACAGATTTGGCACAAAACTGGATCTAGCAAGTTTAAATGAATTCGGGGTTTCTCCAGATCGAAAAACTCCGATTTTTGAAATTGTTGAAATTACGCCGTTTGTAAACGTGTGTGGGACGCATAAATGTTAGGATAAAGTTCTTTCGGGGACTCACCGTTTAGCCGCAAATCGTATTTTAAGTTCCAATTTTGAGGTTATATACATTGGTATCTTTGGAGATATAAGCACATTACAGGTATGCCTTGTATAGATGATGAAATTATCTACAAAAGTATGACGGAATTAATTCAAATTGTAGTATTATCTTTATATATACAGCCATAATCACGATATTAATTTCACGCTAAATGTGACGTCCACTGACGTTTATTTAAACTAATGGATATATAATTGTAGATTCATTATTATCCATATTTAGATTATGACTATTTTAACTTTTGGTATAAAAAAGGAGATAGTTATTTTAGAAAAATAACCGCTTACTATTTTTTTTTTTCTAATGACTGCGATTATAATGCGAAAAATTAATTATGTAATTTAAATATCTCTCACTTGTATAACCGTAATTTCTGGTTGCGTTGATGGCTAACAATTTAGTTGTTACTCCACTGCTGCAACCCGAGTTGATTTTTGTAAATGGCAAATGTGAATTTATTAAAAATTAAAAGTTCAGTGTTTACTGTAATTTTATACACAACTGAGTGGATAAATTGCACTGATCAAAATAAATTACGTATAAGTGATAAAATATAATTTTTTGTTATAATAAACAACAAAACAAAAACATTTCAAACTTCCCTCTTTCAGTCGGTAAAGTAGGCTGCAAGTTGCTAACGTTAAGTCGGTAACTAAGATCACAATTTGCTTACAGCCATACATTTTATTCATTATAAATTATTGAATTGAATACTAATGCATTATTGATTGTGTGGATTAATGGCGCCATCTATTTTTTATATCATAAATTAAAATACGTGTAATTTTCTAACTAATCCAATTTATATATCCATTATTTTAAATAAACGTCAGTACACGTAATATTTAGTGTAAAATTAATATCGTGATTTTGGCTGTATAAATGAAGATATTATTTCAATTTTAATTAATTACGGCATAATTTTGTAAATAATTTTATCATGTGTACAGTTATTACCGTAATGTGCTTATTTATCCGAAAATACCAACGTATATAACCTCAAATTTGGAACTTAAAGTACAATTTGCGACTAAACGGCAAGTCTCCGAAAGAACTTTATCTTAAGATTTGTGCGTCCTACACAAGCTTACTCCCAGTTCCATTAAAAAACGCTCAAAAATAATAGTATTTCGTTTTGGAGAAATCCCATGAATTCGTGTCAACATTTTTCACTGACGTAAGCGGGAATCGACGTTGCCGGCTGTAATTTATATGAAAATAAGTTAATTAAGATGTGTTTAAAGACAAATTTTAGATAGACAGATTGTACATACTGGCAAATAATCTTCAAACTAGTCATTCTACTGAAATTGAGTTTCATTGTTTGTAAATTAATATCGAATAATAACGCATATAAAACGATTGAATGTTTAAAGTTTGAGGAAGCGTAGTACAACATTTTGGAACTAAGATATCTTGCTTAATATTTTACAAAGAATATCACCACGTGTAGATTATCCGCCAACTTATACACAACGGATATATTAAAATTTAATTTGTTGGTAATTTTTGTAATTTTTAGCTCTAGAAAGTTAATTTTGTTATCGGTTTCTGTTTCTACTGTAAACGTTATTGAAGAGTTTATTGTGTTTAGAAAATAAAGAAATTGTTGGAGTTGTCTATCCATACCTTTAAATAATGCTAGGACGTCGTCTACATATTTAAACCAGTGTAACATATGTTTTTTACCTAACGGAGAATTTAAGATAGTATTCGTTATATTGTTCATGAATATTTTAGCTAGTAATGAGCTCAGCGAGGACCTCATTTCCAAGTCTTTATTTTGGCTTTATTTATAATTAAATTGAAAATTGTTCAATTTAATTATTAAATTCAATAATGATAGAGAATCTGATTTGACTCTGGGATTAACATTATTATTATTTAAATGCTTAATGATTAATTTAACGAATAAACACCAATAACCTTTCTTCACACGTTTATTTGAATTACAAAATGTACCGGGTGTTTGATAAAGCGTAGCCATCAGCTGTATCTCAGAAACAATATATAGTATCATGTTGCGGTAAAATATTGTAAAGGTGGCCAAGAGAAACCGCTGGAAATTATTTATAAGTTCAAACCATCGCCGCAAGAAGCCCCTATCTCTATAGTAAAAGATTAAAATATTTTTTATTAAATAAATGCCAAATTAAGCGATGTGAAAAGTATAAAAATCTTAATGTACCATACATTTTACCTAATTTTAACTATCTTCTTGTTATTTTATGTCTCACATAAGACGCACGAGAGAACAAGAATGTCTAATTATTTAAACGCCTGTAACTTCTGTCAGGTTCCACTGAATTTAATAAAAGTGTGCTGATTTGATGAATAATTGAATGCACTTTTAAAGATAATTCACTCTGATATATTTTAGTTTCAATATTAAGCACCAGAGGGTGCGATTGAGACAATTACTGTATTTTCTCTATTTTCTCTAAATTTTCAAATTGTAAGGTATACGTAGTTTAGAATAGTTAATTAAAATGAGAAATAGTGTAACAACTGGCGAAAACCGTATCTCGATATCTTTATTCTAACCGGAGATATATTGAAAATTGTGCAGAATGAGGTATTTTGTACTAATAGCGCCCTCTGATCCTTACTATAGACACTTAATTAAATTAGAATACATTTAAAAGTCCATTCAGTTATTTATCGATTTAGTCAACGTTTATTAAATTCGGTTAAACGTAACCAAAGTTATAACCATTTTAATGATTAGACTTTTCCATTTTCATCTGCATCTTATGCAAGAGCAAAAGAAACAAGAAGGTAGTTGAAATCAATCAAAATTTAAAGTAGATTTACCGTAAATGATCTAAAAAAACAATAGACATTTCTCTATATTTTTAATAAACTTCTCTGGTAAGAAAAGCACTTCAGCCACTGCGAACATTTTCAGAATCCAGCATTTTTTTGCATCAAACACTAAATTGATTCGCACTATCAAACAATACTATCTAATGATTATACAAATCATACTAATTTCACTTTGAAATTCAAAAATAAACTAAATAAAATAGACATTTCTCTGTATTTTCAATAAACTCATTTGGTAGGGAAATCACTTTAGCCATTGCGAAAATTTCAGAATTCAGCCAGTTTTTGCAGCAATAAAAATGTTTGTTCATTAATACAATTAATACAATACAGGTTCAATTCAAAAATAATCTATCTTTGCCGATAGGTAATTAATTAGCAGCATTAAGCTATTGCAAAACGAAATCGAAAAACAGTTTAATGAAATTAAAAAATAAATCAATGTTGCCAACTATAAATGTGTGATTTTTGAGTTACGTGAAGATAAGAAACTAATAATTTTAGAATAATAAAAATATACAACCAGTTTTTCTTTAAGGTATACATATTTCAATTACAGCATATACACATCTATTCTGTAACTTTTCCGTTATAAATTAAAGGCCGTTAAATAAACAATTTTTAAAGGCCTGTCAAAAAATATAAAAGGAATGAGTATTCTGTAGTTTCAAATTTTAAAGGACCGCTAAATTGGTCATATTTTAAAGGGTCCGTTAAAACTGGCAGGAGTAACATTTGGCAACGCCGTAATGCGAACAAAACACATGCAATTTTAAATCATGGTCTGCGCGAATTAATAAACAACAATTGCACCGTTACTAACGATACGGTTATTTACTTGTTGAAACTTTTGTTACGTTCTTAACGAAAGGACACAATTTTTTAACAGCAATGTCGCGTTCCCCCAGAACAACGAAAATTCAGAAAGAATTTATTATAAATTTCTTGGACGAACATAAGGAACTTTTGGGCGGAAGATTTAACCCAAACGAATTACCGAAAATTAATAAATTATGGGAAGAGTTAGCCAAGGAATTGAATAATATCGGACCCCCTAAAATTATTAAACAATGGAAAGAGGTAAATAGTGTTTAATACATTTCTAATTTAATACAATTATTAAATTATCTACAAAGAAGTACTTGTTTTGATTCATTCTATAATAGACTGTAAGTGAAATGAAAACAAGCGTGCGCAGGCGAGCTCGAGAAGTACGTTATAGTACAAGTGGTACCGGAGGAGGTGTTGGAGTAAAGCAATTGTCCGACATGGAGGAACGATTAATGAAATTATTTTCAAAATTGACAACGGAAGGAGATAGCGGCTTGGTGGAACCAGGAATAGCAAAAGATATACCCATATGCATTGACTCCGCAAGTCAAAATACGCCAGAGAATGTACGTAATGTAAAATAAATTACTCATTGATTTTTTAACAATTTAATTATATTTAAGAATCTTAGTTCCAACAGTATTATTGCAATTGAGAGCGAAGAACATAATGGTAAAAAACTGCGTAGTTTGCGTAGGATTAATTTTCAAACTTGATTTATTTTTTAGATAAACAGAATAAAATAAAAGAACCACCAAAAAAGAGCCGAAAATGTAAAAAAAGAGGAGAGTCAAGTGTAGTAAATTGCTTAACTCAACATGACAAAATTCTCGAAGAATTGGTCAAATCAAATTTCGCAATTGCTAAATCAATTAACGCATTGGCATTAGCTATAAAGCGTAAATTATAAATATGTATAATATATTATTACTATTTTTATTTGAGCTTAATAAGAAATATAATAATTTAAATAAAGGCATTTTGACCAATTTGGTTACGCACTTCTTCCCCTCTTCTATGCCAACCCCCATCTCTTAATAAAATGTTTTGGACATTAACATCATTTACTTCGTTATCTTCTTCTTCTATAATGTTTTCTTCAGGTAAGTCATCTTTATAATATTGTGCCATGTTATGAAGCACACCACAACAGTAAATGATTTTTCCTGCTGTGGTAGGATTATAGTGCAAAACACGATGCTTCAGTAAGCAACGAAATCTAGATTTTAACACACCATTTAATCGTTCGATAACATTTCGTGCCCTTATAAAACTGTTGTTATAATTTTCTTCAGGTGTATTTATATCTGGATTATCGAAGGGTGTCATAAGAAAAGGCTGAATAGGATATCCAGAGTCTCCTATTAGTACTGAGGAGTCTCCACGTAGATACAAATCTTCCATTTCAGTTCTTACATTTGATGCTTGCCATATTGCTGAATCATGAGTAGATCCAGGAAATCTAGCATTCATATTTAAAATTCTCAAATCAGTATCTGCAATAATTTGACAATTAATACTATAATAGCCTTTTCGGCAATAATATGGAAGAGCTGGGTATTGCTCAGGTGGTGAAATTATTGCAATGTGTGTACAATCAATTGCTCCTATACACCGAGGAAAATTGAATTTTCTGAAAAAGGCGTCTTTAATTTTATTTCTTTCATTCTCCGTAGAAGGAAAAACGATCCACATATGTAACAAATGTTCATATATGATGTTTGTGACTTCATTTATACACCGGCTCATACTAGGCTGACTCATTGAAAAATGATATCCCTGTGCAGCACTCAATTGGTAACTACCAGTAGCGTAAAAATGAAATGTGGCAAGAACTTTCAAATGAATAGGAACAGCAGTAACTCGTTCTCCGTGTCTCATGCGTTCAGTTATCATATTTACTATTATTAAAGCAGTATTCTTGTTGAATCGAAAAATCCTTTTAAAATTAGTCTCAGGTATTTCAAATGGATTGCTTAGATCTCGGATTTGCCTTTGATGCAACCTGAACGTGACGCTACAATTTGATTATGTTTTTTATTATTATACACTTACTTTATTTTACTTACTTTTCCTCGTGTTCTATTATTTCTTGAACTAGAAATTCACCCACAATATCAAAAACAGCCATTTTTAACTAAAGTAAACGTCATTTATAATTTTAAGGTTAAAATAAACAAGCCTCTAAAATCTGTTATTTTAAAGGGACAATTTAAAGGGTTCATGTAATTTTTAACGGGAATATGAAATACCGAATACCAACATAATATTAAAGCCTCTTAAAATTTTAACGGCCTTTAAAATTTAACGGAAATGTTACAGAATAACCCCCATATACTGTTAATTTTCAGATTTTCGTTGTTTTTTTTTTAAGTTCAATTTGAAGCATTAAACGAGTGTTTTCCACTCTCAGACTAATCATAAAGTAAAATTTCAAGTTTAGAAAAGCCTGAAAATTTAGTTTAGTCGAGTAGCGCGTAGCGCTACGAGACCAAACTAAATATTCAGGCTTTTCTAAACTCCAAATTTTACTTCATGCGTCACGCGTATAAAATCCTGAAATATTGTAAAGTTCACAATATGGTACTATATAAATATGGTAAAGACGTATATTTTGAACTTCACTTAAAACCAGTTTTCTATAGGCGTGGCGCATGAAGTAAAATATCGAGTTTAGAAAAGTCTGAAAATTTGGTTTGGTCATGTGCAGCTTAATTTGGCAGCTTAATTTGGAATTTTGAATAAAATCTTGTTTTTATCCTTTGCGGTAGAGATTGCGCCCTCTACCAGCTAAGCTAGATTTAATTATTGTATTCGTTTTAATTTCTTGTGTTTTTTTTGGCATTGTTCCAATAAAGTATTGTAATAAGTGTTTTTAATTGTAGTAAGTATACGCTGTTGTAAACATTCTACTAACCTCATCGCCTACTATATTTTGAGATTTTAAATAATCATGGATTTACTTACATATTCGCTTTCCAAAATATATAAATGGGGAAAATTGATCTCTGTTATCCTTTCAATTATTGGTTTTCACCTCTTGAACATAAAACAAAGAGGCCTCAAGGCCGACTAGATTTAAAAATATATATTTATATGATGCTCGGTTGAAAATGGGCAAACCTACCAGACTTTTAACTATATCTTTGGTTAGGATAAAGATATCACAATGAGGTTTTCACTACTTTTCTCAGTAATCCTTCCTGTAATAAACCAGCGTAAGAGAACTATAGCTAAAAATTTAAAATTTGAAAAAAATGTATAGAAAATATGGCAGTTGTTCAAAAAACGCCGTCTGGCGCTTTCTATAAGAACTAAAGTTAACAGTGATTAAAAGTGCTTTCAATTATCTATCAAATGAGACTAGCTCATTTGATTTTTGATTAATCCTAACAAAAGTTACACGCAGTTTAATGATCATACTTTCCCGCTCTCCCCTGCTTCAAATCTGCGAGATAAAGAAACAAGTGAGTAGTTAAAATTGAATTAAATTCAGCGTAGATTACGATTTGTATATTTTCAAACTAGATAAATTTAGCAGTTTTTTGATAAAAAGCTGTTTTTGAATTTGGCGATAGATGTTACGCACTCTAGTGGCGGAGGTTGGGACTTAAAACTAATTTTCAGTGATTTCTTTTGGCCACTTTGACTCTGCAATTTTTTACGCTAGTTTATGCTGGTTCTGGTTCTGGTGTTTTGGGGAGTGCGCATTTCTGCACTGCACTTAGGCCTCATTAGGCCCTTTGTGCTACCTCCCGTCGATAACCTAGCCTCAGCTCAGCCAGCCTACCTGATTTAGGTAGTCTAGCAAAGCCGAGGTGGGTAGACACCTTATGTAGGCCATTGTAGGCCATCTTTCACCCAGTAAGGAGCCTCTAGTTGACGAGAGTATCGGGCAATCGCTGAGAATGTTTCCGGCAGTCTCGTCTTCCATGTTACACCCTCTGCAGGATGGAGAATCAACTATCCCAATCCTGTATAGGTGTGCGTTTAGCCCGCAGTGACCAGTCAGGGCGACAGTTATGCGCCTAAAGTTCCTCGTGGTCAGCTACAGGTACTGTTTCGCTGATCTCTCGTTGGGATACAATAGTATTTCCTTAGAGATCTTGCAGCCCTCGATGTCATCCCAACGCTTCCTGAATTTCTCCAGTGCGTTGGTTTGTACCACATTACACAGGGACAGAGGCGCAAGGCGCACTAGCGGCTCCGGTGGGAGAATGTCCATCCCAGCCGCTGCTCTTGCCAGTGCGTCAGCTCTCGTATCACCTGTGTTCAAGTCGTGCCCCATTCACCCAGCAGACTTCAATGTTGTTATACATTGCTGCTTGCCTGAGTTTTCTGTGGCACTCTAATGTTGTCTCTGAAGTTGTATGTGATTTCTTCAGAGACAGTAGCGTTGGCCTGGTGTCCGTTAGGATCAGTATGGCTTCATTTGACACTTTGCGGCTTATGATGTTCTCAGCCGCAAGTGTTATACCCATCGTCTCTAATTATGTGACGGTGGCATGCTTTCTCATCGGAACATTTGTTTGGATTTTCAGGGTCCTGGAGAAGACTCCAATCCCTGATCTATATATCCTTCTGGATCCAGCTGTGTAGATCCTTATGGCCGACTCTCTCATATGTTTAGTGGGTTGAATGGTAACCGTGCAGGGTGCATTCCGAATGAGTGTCGGTCTACAGTAGTCAGTGCCAGCCTCTAAAAGAGGTATGTCTTTGCAGACACTTCTCAAAAGGTGTCCCCTGACTTCCCCACAGCTGTTACTGTTCCAGATACTACTGCCTTGAAGGCGAAGTATGGTCGCCACGGCATGACCTCCATCGCCATCGTTGGAGTAGTGTGCATGGCGCCTGTTATGCTTAGACAGACTGCCCGCTGCACTTGCGGGAGTCGCTTCCTCGTAGTTAGCTGTTTGGTTCTGGGCCACCAAACCAAAGCTCCGTGTGTTAGCATGGGCATTATAATGGCTCTGTATAACCACATCATCGTGCGCGGTTTCAACCCCCAGGTTTTCCCCACTGCCCGACGGCATTGCAAGAGGCCCTTATGGCTTTGTCTGTTTTGATATCGATGTGCTTCTTCCAGCTCAGTTTCCTGTCGATAGTGATGCCTAGGTATTTTACCTCGTTGCTGTACTGCAGCTTCGTATTCAATAATTTTGGTGCTTTTTTGTCTCCTTTCTTTTCTTGGTGAACAAGACCATCTCCGTCTTGGTAGGGTTTACCGACAGGGAGTGATCATTGCACCACCGCGAAACGGTATTTAGAGCTCTTTGCATTTGGTCGCATAGAACGTCTTCGAATTTGCCACTTACAATCATGTCTAGATTATCAGCATAGGCTATCACACAGAAGCCTAGTTGCTGAAGTTGTTCGAGAAGGCTCTCCAGAACCATGTTCCATAGTAGGGGTGATAAGGCACCTCGTTGTGCACAGCTTCTGTCAATTTTACAGGTGATCCGTTCCCCACCCTCTTCTACTGTGATATATTCTTATCTTCGGTATGGTCGTTTTATCAAACGCGCCTTTAATGTCAACAACAATACCCAGGGCGGATTCCTTGATATCCAGTGATTTCTCAATCCTGCTCACTACGTTATGTAGGGCAGAGTCGGTAGATCTTTTCCGTGTGTATGCATGTTGTGACATTGTCAGGGGTTGTCTAGTTAGAGTTGTTGCTCTTATGTGCCATTCACAAATTCTTTCCTGCGTTTTCATAAGAAACGAAGAAAGTGTGATAGGCCTATATACCTTGGGAGCAGTGTAGTCAGCTCTGCTAGGTTTCGGTATAAATACTACCCGAGCTTGTTTCCAGGCCTTTAGGACATAACCCAGCGTCACACTGGATCGGAACAGCATCACTACGTGCTCAAGCAGTATTTCCCGTCCCCACTGTAGCAGAGCGGGAAAGATGCTGTCCGGTCCGGGTGCTTTAAAGGCGGAAAAGCTGTTATTTGCCTTTAGGGTGTTTTCTTCATTTACCACTTCTTGGGCTAGCTCCCAATCTTCTGTTGTTCCTGAAGTGATTCTAGTTTCCCCCTGGCTTGCTTAGAAAGTATGGTGCAGCCAGGGAAGTCCTCCTCTCTCAAGACTCCCACAGACTGTTGGTAGTACTATGATAGAGCCTTTTTGAGTCTGGTAATCTCTTGCATTCTTTCGATGCTTTCACAGAAAGCTCGTCTTTGACATTGCCTTATGAGTTTTTTGTACTCTTTAGGGCGGGCCTTGTAAAAAGCCCAGTCAGAGCTCTATTTAGGACGTTGAGCTTTAATATATGCTTTCCTGGCCTCATCTCTGAGGGAGTCAAGATCTGGGGTCCACCATGGGGTAGCTCTCCCTGTCTCCGGCCTCCTTTTAAGTGGGCAGGACAATTTGTAAGCCCTAATTATCTTTGCCTGCACTTCCGCAAGGAGGTCTAGGCTGGCGCAGTCCTTAGGGTACTGCGTATTTATATCCCGCAGGTCCTCACCGAGGTGCACAATGTATGCATCCTTATCTGTTTATTTCGGATTTCGGTAGGGTTTGCCAGGACTCGTCTTTAGGCCTCTCCGAAAAGTGACCCATCTGTGGTCAGACATGAACGCTTCTCGACTGACCTCCTATTTTTCTATTTTATTAGAGATACCTAGGCTAGCTATTGTGATATAAATCACCGTTTGGCTGCGAGCGTTCACGAAACTAGGTTCCGTCCCGCGGATAAGTATCTTTATATCGTTATTTATTAAAAAGCCATGCAAGGACTTGCCTCTTTATCGGAAGTCCTGCTCCCCTATGCGGTATGATGCGAATTTGAGTCGCAGCCCATGATAAGCGGTAGTCCCTTCCTCCTGCAGTACTCAACAAGCCCTTCCATTCCCCTTGTTGGAGGCGGAAGGGTGGAGTCTCCACGTAGGTAGACCGCCGCCAGGACTACGTCTCTACCTTTGCCCATTGCTCCACTAACTCTTATCACCGTGGTGTAGCCATCGGAAAGTTGTAGCAGCACATGGGCTCCTATTTGCCTAGGTACGTAGATGGCAGTCCTAAGTTTCGTGTTTGGCCTGTTAAATCAATTACCGGTTAACTTGCCCATGCCACAGATCCTAGATCTTACGATCCAGGGTTCCTGTATGAGGGCCACAGTGTCCTTAGTCGTATCGAGGCGGCGGCACAGTGCTGCCGTAGCCGCTCTTGAATGACTCAGGTTACATTGGATAAAATGAATTACCTTGTTATTAGCCATTACGCTGGTGGTAACTGATCGGTCCTAATCCAGTCACCTTTCGACTCAACGAGTGTGGACTCGTCCGAGTCAGAAAGGGAGGCGTCGGTCGTTTCTGATGTTAGAGGTGACTCGATCAGCAAATCCTCCAGCCTCGGCTCTTCCCTAACCGGCCAGATTTGTAGCTGCTCCAGTATGGATACAGCAGCCACGTGCTAAGCCTGCTGAAGGGCAATCTTTCTTAGAAGCGGTGAGTTGGATGCCTCAGGTGCGCTTTCAGTCGCCCTCTAAGTTACAACACCCTCCTCCTCCTTTTCCTTTCTGGGATCCTTGCTGACCCTCCAGATCAGGGAGGCTCAGCGATTTCCCCTGCTATTTAAAATTTTACGATCCTCCTCTCCTGCTCCAAAGACGAGTAGTTGTCCGGGCGGGTCCTCAGATACAGCCCGGTAAAGGGTTGGCCATTCTCCGATTTTAAGTTCGGGATTTTGTCCCGCCAACCTTCTTATGACTTTATCCTCCCCTTCAGGAATCTCAAAATCCTCCCTAGGAACCCAGAGGGTGGATATCGCGATGTTGGGGAGGCGGTCTTCAGCTATGGCTAAAAGTCGAGCCTCAGGCCACGGTTTGATCATCGCCACCGTCTTCATAAGCCAATTCACAGTACTCTGGTCCTCGCAATGAATTTTGACAAACTCCCCAACATGCTACGCTACATAGTTTCTGAGATACAGCCGCTGACCACGCCTAATCAAACACCCGGTATACACATTTTGTAAACAAAGTGACCATTATCAATAGATTAACACTTCAAAAAGTAAAAATCGCAAGACTTTGCGATGTTGCAACACTCCCCACTGAGCAAAGAAACGTTGTATGACACGTTTCATCAATGTTAGTGCGCAACAAGAAACGTTGCGTTTTAAGTTGCTAAATGTCGAAAAAGCGTTGAATAAACGCTGAATGTCCGCCTGCAGGAACGTTGCATGCTAACGTTCAAAGAAAAATGTTGCTGCATTGTTGATAAAGCAACGCCTATGCAATACGAGCGATTACTTTTTTTTGTAAGCAACCCAACATACGAATATATGTATATATGTTAAGTTGCATACGATGAATGCATAGAATCCGTATTGTATACAACCCGATATGCCGCAATTAAGTGAACGTTATAGGAAGGTTTCTCTCGTAATTTCAATGCAAAATTTATTTCTGGGTTTGAATGGGTAAAAAAATGCAAATATATATTGGTAACAAGAAAACAAAATAAAACTGTCTTACAAAAAGTAATGTATAGTCTAGGGGAGACAGTACCCCGGAACCTAATTACCTAGTACCCTTAAATTCTGAAAACATTAAAATATTGTTAACAAGTGCACGAACTTCAATTTAAATCAGTGGCTTTTCGCGTGGCGCATGAAGTAAAATTTCGAGTTTAGAAAAGCCCAGAAAATGTCCACGGGGCTTTTCTAAACTCGAAATTTTACTTCATTGCTTAGTCTGGGAGTGGAAAACAATCGTTTAAAGCTTTCAGTTGAACTCTTTAAAAAAAAACATGTTTAACATGATAAATTCAAATTCAAAACTATTTGAATTCGAGAAAATAAGCTTACGCTTCTTATAGTTTGCACACTTTAAACATAATATACAAGGTGGCCAAAAAAGGTGTGATAATCTTCAGGTAGAGTGGTTCATTGATTAATTTCAAGCAGAAAATTTAAGTAAAAAAATATTGTATTGTGGCTTATAACTCCTCACGAGCCAATTTAAAGAAATGTAAATTTGGCAACAATGGATCAAACAAGTGTTTAATTTAATAATAATCATAAATTTAACAAATCTACAATAATTAATATTTGAAGTATACATCAAAAATGAAAGATTAAAGTAAATGTTCAAATTGATAACCATCCGTTTCTAAGCAGATCTGGAGCCGTCGTGGGATAGAATTAATTACTCGGAGCAACATCTCTTCACTAATTAATTCCACTGCAACACGAATTCTATTCATGACATCCACATTGTCCACTGGAGGTGTTGCATACACCTTTTCTTTTAAAAATCCCCAAACGAAAAAATCAAGTGGATTCATATCCGGCTACCTTGCTGGCCATAGTATGGGTCCATTGCGCCCAATCCATCTATTTGGAAAATGCTCGTCCAACCATTCTCTTGAAATTCTTGCTGTATGAGGTGGTGCACCATCATGCATGTACAGCATGTTGTTTACTAAATTTAGTGGAACATTCTCCAAAACTTCTTCTAAAATATTTACATAATTTAAGGCATTTAATCTTAGATGAATAAAAAAAGGCCCAATTACACGTAAATTTAGAATACCAAGCCGTACATACGTCTACGCTTTTCATACAGTGGTTGAACTTTTCTTGCATGAAATGGACGCATTCGATTTTCTTTCAATACTGCATGGACTGTTGTTTTACTGGGGACATTTAACTGTTGAGCTATTTGTCTCGTACTAATATTGAGATCTTCTTGAACTGCATTCAATATCTGTTCTTCTAGGTGAACAGTGCGACGTTCCCTAGGTCTCCCTCCATGTATGTTATTATAAACGAACGACCCAAAAGTACGTAGCCTTTGGTCTAATTTTCTAAACGTATTTACGCAGGGCTGTTGGCGATTTGGATATCTTCTTTGGTACTCATCTTTGGCACTAGTTGCATTACCATTGCAGAATCCAAATATCATGTACATATCTGCATACTCGTTGAATGTGTACATCTTCAAAAAGTATGATGAACTTATACAAACTTACACAAATAAATTATGACAAGTATATGTCAAAGTCAAGTGAAATTTAATAAGGTTACATATGAAAATACATAGTTGCCAGGTCTATTTTTATTTAAAAAAATGCTTCTGAAGAAGTTATTAATTTGTTAAAGTTTCCAATTTATTTATCACCTATGTCATTTAAATTTTACAAATGTGTAATTGATTGTAAGTTCTATGGATTTTTTCCAAAATAATAGAAAATAACACTAATTTCCAGAGATACGTTTAATATTTTAACGACCTCGTGAGATGTTACGAGGAAGAATACAATCTTTTTTTATTTAGACTTTTTATCCAAAATTAATCAAGGAATCACACTACCTGAAGATTATCACACCTTTTCTGGCCAGCTTGTATAAAATTACGAAAACACTATTCGTGAAAATGCAAACAGTGTCTTAATTAATAAGACAATTTAAGACGATAACTATCCATTGAAACAACTACTTCCCGTGCAAATACACCTCCGGATATTGAATTATGCAATGAAATATTTAAAATCTTATTTAATTTGATTTGTTACAACGCTCTATTAAAGTATATGTAACGATTAGGTCAAATTCTCTTTAAACCAACTAACAATACAATTTAAAATGAAAGGAGAGATAGCAACAAATTAGAAGTGAAAGGACTTTCATTAAAACTAATGTCTTAGGCCATCTATAGACGCGTTTCGAGATTTATCTCTCTTCAGTATAGCTTTGCTTATGACGTTTAAAAAATTAGGAATAAAATTAAAACAAACTTACTTGGAAAAAGTGTTGTGTGTGGAATGAACAGGTACACAGAAATGGAATGAGTGAAAATGATGGTTGGTATTTATAGGTAAAAAAGGGGATTATGTCATTAGCAGGTATGAAGAATGTGAGACCTTATTATTTACCTTACGGTACAGTTCAAACAAGATAAATTCAAATTTAAAACTATCTGAATTCGAGAAAATAAGCTTACGCTTCTTATAGTTTGCACACTTTAAACATAATATATAAAATTACGAAAAAACTATTCGTGAAAATGCAAACAGTGTCTTAATTAATAAGACAATTTAAGACGATAAATATCCATTGAAACAACTACTTCCCGTGAAAATACACCTCCGGATATTGAATTATACAAATTAAATAAGATTTTAAATATTTCATTGTATAATTCAATATCCGGAGGTGTATTTGCACGGGAAGTAGTTGTTGCAATGGATATTTATCGTCTTAAATTGTCTTATTAATTAAGACACTGTTTGCATTTTCACGAATAGTTTTTTCGTAATTTTATATATTATGTTTAACATGTTTACTTAAATGAAAAACTCTCTGTATGTTCAATGTCTATGAAATGTGTAAACCATGATGCTGCATTATAGCAACAGTTTCAACAATTATACTATGTTAAAAATGCAATGTTACCATTTTCAATATATAAACAACGTTTACAATACAATGTTGCATAAAAGTAAAATTGTAATGATTATATAACGTGTTACTTTGCCGCGGATGCACTGGGGAGTGGGACCCCCCACTCCCCAGTACATCCGGAAGAAAGGAAGAGCCCTCGGGTTCCCCACTTCCGAACACAATAATAACACAAACCCAGAAGGGTGGTTGTCCGCACCCCCCATTGGAACACAAATATCTCCGCTCTTGGGGGGGGGGGGCACCAGCAAGCCCGTCATCCGCCGGGCAACCGGCAAAGTAAGTGGCTCTAAAGCCAGACGCCGCCAAATAAACAAGAAGAGGGGTCGTGAAAACGATTCCCAGTCCTCCAAGGTCCCTAAAAGACCCCGGGAAGGGCACTCTTCCAAACCCAACCGACCTTCTAGTGGTTCAACACCCATGAGCTACAAAGAGGCCGCTGAACAAAGCCTGAGGGTTGTCATCATCAATGACGACAAAATTCATCCAGGTAATCCTCCGAATCGCTCATCTTAACGTGGTAAAAATCACGACAGTAGGCAACTGGGTACCCCGATTAACGGGGCTCTCACACCTAGGAGAAATCCTAAGGATAAATTGCGCCGACCAGGAGACGCTAAAGTGCTCGAGAACTTAATACCTTCTCTAAAACCCTGGGAAGGTGCCAAAATCAAGGTAGTTGGACAAGACCAACTACCCAAATTTACCAAAGCGGCTGTATGGATTCCAGTAATGCCATCCATAGAGTTCGAGAATAACGACGCTATAATCCAGGAGCTAGCGGTCCTAAGCCCGAACCTAGACATTGGCAAATGGCCAACCTTCCACCACGAAAAGAAGGAGGAAGGTCATCTTCTAGTCCTCGGCATACCCGACAAGGACACAAAAAAACTGAGGGCAACCGATCGGGAAGGCAGAAACCGCCTATTCCTCGGATTCTCTACAGTCACCCTCAGACTGAGCAAGGAGGGAGAAGAAGAGGGAGAAGTCAAAAAAGACATCGCCACCCCTCCCCCACTCGCTTAGTCAACGCCAACAGGATCCACCCAATAGGATGACCCTACAGACCCGTCAAGCAAGGAAATCAAAGAGGAGACGGTGATCTACCACCCTCAAATCGAAGTGGCAGATGACGAGATGAAGGGGCCTGGTACACCGTCCCCCTCACCATAATCTAACGCCACAAACAAGTGTTTTCACAACAAACGCACACAACCAAAGGAACACAAAACTTGATAAGCAAATCTCCAACAAAGCTTACTAACCCTAACACATTATCTCGTACTAACAACTGATAAGATGTACCCTTAACCAATTACAATAATTAAGGCAAACTTACAACACTGCAGATTAGCGGTAACCTTAATCTGCAACCACCTACTTAAAACAATAAACACGATTGCACTGATTCAGGAGCCCTGGATAGTCAATAAGAAAATAACAGGTTTTGGAAACTTACCAGGAAAAATATTCTTTGGAAACACTTCGAACAGAAGCTGCATATACCTGCGGACAGAACCTGCATATACCTGCCTCCAAATGTCACAGGTTACCTCATCCCAGACATGACTACTGGAGACTTAACGGTAATTAGGCTAGAGGGCAGCGAAGTCTATCTGGCCTCAGCTTATCAACCGTATGACTCACAGCACCATCCCCCAACACCAGAACTGGGAAGGATGGTAAACCAATATGAGGCAGAAGGCAAAAACATGATCATTGGCTGCGACGCCAATGCACATCATACCGTAAGGGGAAGCACCAACATAAATAAAAGAGGTAAAGCACTGTTACAATATCTAATAGGCACATCTCTAAACATACTACACAAAGGCAACGAACCAACATTCATAAAAGCAGTGAGACAAAAGGTGATCGATATCACACTTGCATTACAAAATATAACACACACCAAAATGGACTGGAGGGTGCACAGTGAGGCAACCATGTCAGACCATCGGTGGATAACATTCACTATACAAATCCAAAAATGTAAAGGAACGGTTGCATATAGGAACCCTCGCAGAAGAGATAGGTTTAAGTATAGAAACCTTCTCGAGGAATCATGCAACCCACTACACGCCAACATTACATATATAAAAACACAAAGGAAATCGAATAATCAATAAACAAACTAACTGTTGCTTTCATCGAAGCCTACAACAAATCATGTCCGGTAAGTACCCCCAAAGAAGGAAAAAAACACCATGTTGGAGCATCCGCCTGGAAGACATGAGAAAGAAACCCCGCAAGATTTACAACAGGGCCAAGAATAACAAAAGAAAATCAGACTGGGATGTTTATAAGGACCACCTTCTCATCTACAAAAGAGAAGTCCGTTCAGGGCAAAGACAAGCTTGGAGGAAGTACTGCGAGGACATAGAGTCCACCAGCACTGCTGCTAGACTCAAGAAAGTACTTTCCAAGGACCCCCACTACCTTGGAAGCATAAACAAAGAAGATGGAGAACTAACCTTAATTGAAAAGGAGACCCTCCAATAAATGCTACAAACGCACTTCTCCGGGTGCAAAACGCTAGATGTCGATACACACGATGTCAAGCAAAACTCAGCCGAGCCGAACGAGGAGGATAAGAAATTAGCTATGAAGATAGTTACAGACCAAACCATAACATGGACAATTAGATCATTCCAACCATACAAATCCCCAGGACCTGATGGGTTATATCCGGGCCTGCTTCAATGGGGTCCGCCTGGACTCACTACGCTGCTCAGGGCCATCTACCGCGGCTGCCTGGAGCTCCGCTATGTACCCAGGTCCTGGAGAATCGTAAAAGTAGTGTTCATTCCCAAACCTTGCAAGAATGACTACACAAACGCAAAATCATTTAGACCGATCAGCTTATCCTCGTTTATGATAAAAACGCTAGATAAGCTATGTGATCGCCACATTAGGGATAACATTCTTAAAGCCAAACCTATACACCCCAACCAACACGCCTACACACCAGGCAAAAGCACTGAATCTGCCTTACACCTGGCGGTCTCAAGGATTGAACAGGCATTGGCAAACAAACTGACCACACTTGGAACATTTATTGACATCGAAGGAGCCTTCGACAAAGCTTCCTTCCAAAACATACACAAGGCCCTCAATAAATCGGGTGTCGACATAATGCTCTGCAGCTGGATGGGAAATATGCTACACAGCAGACAAGTCACAGCATCTCTAGCAGATGTTACGTTAAAGGCAACAGTCACCAGAGGCTGCCCGCAGGGCGGGGTCCTATTACCGCTTTTGTGGACACTACTGGTGAATGAACTGATAACGAAACTAAACATCCAAAGATTCTATACGGTGGGATACGCGGATGACATAGCAATACTCCTGAACGGGAAATACGAAAACGTCCTATGCAACAGAATGCAAGATGCAATCATAACTGTGGAAAATTGGTGCACCTCCAACTCACTATCAATGAACCCCACGAAAACAGAAGTAGTGATGTTCACTTACAAACACAAGATAGGCTTATACACTCTACCTACCTTATTTAATAAACAACTAACGGCATCGAAAGAAGTCAAATACCTAGGAGTATACCTCGACTCCATACTAAACTGGTCCAAACACCTTGAATACAAAACTGATAAAGCAAGCAAAGCCTTCTGGCAATGCAGGAGAGCTATCGGTAATACCTGGGGACTACCACCAGACCGCCAGACCGCCACTCGAGTACGGAGCTCTAGTTTGGTGGCCTAGGACGAACCAAACAGGAGCAAAAGCAAAATTAAACCACATCCAAAGGCTAGCGGGTACATGCACAACTGGTGCATTTACAACAATACCCACCGCAGCCTTGGAAACGATACTTTGCCTCCCACCGCTTGATCTACATATCAAACCAAACCTCAACAGGACACGGAAGCATTCTCAAATGGGGTCCGCCCCATTTGAACGGCAAACTAGATCAAAAGATCCCCCAATACATCTTCAACAAGAAATACACTGTGAACCCAAATTAGCAGACATAAACAAAGGACCACTTGATGTTCACAGATGTAAGCAAAACAAAAACAGGCTATGGAGCGGGCGTATACTCGGAAGCTCTAAACGTCCGCAAATGTCTTCCTATAGAGAACCATGCTACCGCAACACAGACAGAAATCTACGCAATCATGGAGAGCACCAGAATAATCTCAAAGAAACAACTGAGAGAACAAAGCATAACTATTGCCACCGACAGCAAAGCTGCATTAGCAGCACTAGATAAGTTTAAAATAACATCAGAACTGATACACTAATGCGTAGACACTGAACATAGCAGTGATACTCAACCGCATAACACTAACATGAACGAAAGGCCATAATAATAACGAGGGAAACAACAACGCGGACGAACTTGCGCGTGTAGCAGCATCAACCACAACAACAAACTATGCAAAAGTAGGACTATCCCCTCGGTTCTTAAGTAGACACATGCGCGAGTTCACCGCAGAAAAACACAAATCCAGGTGGGAAAACTTAACAACATGCGGCCAAACCAAGGCATACTTACCAACACCTGACCGCAAAAAAACAAAGAAGTTCCTAGAACTCTCCAAACAAAACCTTAGAACACTAACCGGCTATATCACCGGACACTACAACTTCCAAAAGCACCTCGCCAAAATGGGAATCACCAACGATACCATATACCGAGGATGCAACAAAGAAGATAAGACAGCAAGGCACATACTTCATGAGTGCCCGGCCCTGTCAAAACTAAGGGACATTATGTCAAGGGAACCCCCCCCCCAAACGTGAAGGACCCGGATGAAACTGGTCCGCCGCACAAATATTGGCAATCGCCAACAGTGCCGAGTGGGTCTGACCATCAGGAGGGAGGCACTACAATGGGAATAAAACTTGGCCTAAGTGGGCGCGGCTACGGCTGCCCTCCCAACAACCGATCCTTAATTCTTGCCGCAATATTTTTAAGCATTTCGGTAATGGTAAGCATTTCGGTAATGTATATAAATCAATATTGCACGGAAAACGTTTATACAATATTTGCAACGTTGCTAAGACTTTGTTGTAATAATTTGAATACAATGTTTTATTTTAGTATCAGTATTAAATATTTCCGTGCTTAGTGGGTTTGAGCTTGATTACTAAAGCAATTGCATGAATTCCAATAGTGCAAGTGGGCATAAAACTCTCAAATCGTGCCCCAAAAGTCCTACTTTACACATTAGTTACCTAGATAACTATTTTAAAATAAATGACTTACATCGCTGTTATTAAAGTATGCCATTCCTTTACCATCGGGAAGTCCATTTTTCCATTGGCCCTTGTAAATGGTTCCGTTACTATACTGTCTGTAGCCAACACCGTCTTTATAATCACTCGTCCATTCTCCGTCATAATAATCTCCTGTTCCATAAAGCATCCAACCTTTACCTTTAAAACGCATAAGTTATTAGGCATTTTGTATATATTTACTAGTTTCACTGAGTTTCAAAAGCTTAGATGATTTTAAGAACAAATTTCATCACAGACAATTATAAAGACACACAGTCAAATGTAATTATTTGGAAGTAAAAATAAGAATTAAGGATTAGATGGCGAGACACAAAAGGAGTGACTACTATTTAGAACATTATGACTTTATAGGTATCGTTGGATACATGTGAAATCTGTTCTTTTATTTTAAAAATACACACGGAGAATTTTTATTTTATTTTAAAAGCGCAAGATTTAGTTAAAAGACATTTGTAAACGGTATTAATGTGAGATCAAATTTAAACAGTATATTTTGAACTTTACAATATTTCAATGTTTTGTACGCGTAACGCATGAAGTAAACTTTCAAGTTTAGATAAGCCTGAAAATTTGGATTTCTTCTAAACTGAAAATTTTATTTTTTCCTTAATCGAAGAGTGTTTTCACTCCTCAGAAGCTTTAAATTAAATGTGTTTTTAAAAATAACGGATGTAGGAAAATTATAACGTATACAAAAACATCTTCATTTTTAGTAGTTATTTCGACATTTTTTGTTGAATTCGTCAATGTTGGCGTTTTAATTAGTTTATTTGTGTCCGGTTTACCAATGTTAGTTAAATCTTATTCAATGATTAAGTTTATTTGTCGATTGAAATAAACATTTCTTATGTCGTCTATGTCAAAAAATATGAATTGTCTACGCTAACCTATTCGTTAAAAGTTTAGGGTTGCCGTTGCACTAAAAATTAAAAAAAAAATCCTGGACGTACGCTTGAATCAGTTCTCCTTATGTGAAATATTTTCAACTTTCTATTACTTTCGGTTCCACCGGAAGTAGCCCCAAATTTGTTATTTTAAATGAAACACCTTATATATTAGTAATTTTTTTGGATTCCTCATTTAAATTGCAACATATTTTATTTAAACATATGTACACTTATCTTTTATAGTTCTCAAGAAAAAAAAATATTTCTAAAATGTTGACCTCTAAAAGGCATCTTGAAATCTGTCAGTAACTTCTCTTAAGAATAAGATAACAATATTATTTATACCTCTACTTGTATCTAGAGGATGCCTCTATGAGTGAAATAATTGGAAACTGTAAATTTTGATAAGTGTTCCTAAAACGTCAATATCTAAGTGCCCTCTTCAATATCTCGTAATTCATTTGTTTTGAATAGAATGACCCATTTTTTGTCACATGGTATGATTGCTGAAAAAATTTACTACAAAAAAATATTTACAACTATAAGAGTAAAGCAAGTAGTTTTCGATTTATTTCGAAGATTCGTTTTTCGTCGCATCTATGCAGGGTATAATAAGCACATAAGTCGCAATTGAAATTTAGTAAGCAACTAGTATGCTTTTGTTCTGTCGCGATTGTAATGCGAAATGTCAAATAATAAAAAGATTTAGTACAAAGTTGTACAGAAATCAACAAAATTGCCAATTACTCAAATCAACAAATTATCAATTTATTCCGCCGGTATTCCTAAAATGGATCTTATGATCGGTCGCCAGCCAACTCTCAAATGTACATTGGCTCGTTCATCAAAGACAACAGTTGGGATATTACTGCCAACTGTTAGGGAATACTCTGATGACCGGACTGGTAATTGTGAACGTGTTTGGGATTTTTGCAATCATACGAAATAGACTGGCTGGAGTACCGTTCATTAGATACCAACATTCACCACAAACAAATCCAAACATGTTGAATGTTGAACATTTTGATGAACAGGCCCATTGGTTAATATTCAACATGTTTGGATTTGTTTGTGATGTATGTTGGTATCTAATGAACAGTACTCTAGCCGGTCTATTTCGTACGAATGCGAAAATCCCAAACACGTTCACTATTACCAGTCCGCCCACTGAGCAAAAAACAAACAAATAACGTTGTATCAACATTTCAGCAACATTAAACGTTATTTTAATGCTGTTGAAACATTACTTAAATGTGTTTGTTCAGTGGGCGGTCATCAGAGAATTCCATAACAGTTGGTAGTAATATCTCAACTGTTGTCTTTGAACGAGCCCATGTACATTTGATAGTTGGCTGGCGATCAATTTCAATAATACCGGCCCTACACTCATTCAACGAAAATTCCGGATGTTGTTTTTAACAAACTAAATAATAAAATCACTGAATTATGAGCGTTCAATTAAAATAATTTCCATTAAATTTAGGTTGGCAGCAGCGACGCATGCGCACCGGGCGTAGTTCGCGCAGTGACATTTGTGTAGTGCCGTCTTTTTGAAAATCCGCTATTATTTTTATCAAATTTCTGTTAGTAAAACTCAATCGGAGCCGAAATCGACAACATCAACGCTTTATCCACGAACTTCCGCTTATTTTAATACATAATTTACCCCCAGCACTTGCATTTTACGCTTTAATCCCGCAGATAAAAACAGCGTTTGGTATTACCTAGGCCGACATCTTGCAAGATCCTTGTTAATAAATACGTATTTTTGTTAGTTAATTCTGCTCGTGGATTAAATATCTCATTTTAATATATAATTCACCACCAGCACTTGCATTTTACGCTGTAATCCCGCAAGTAAAAACAGCGTTTATTTTACCTAGGCCGACACCTTGTAAGATCCGTTAATAAATACGTATTTTTGTTAGTTAATTTTGCTTGTGGATTAAATATCTCGTTGTTGGCTTGTTCTTTAAGGAATTCTGCGTGTTTTTCGGTGCGGTTTATAAGTGTGTGTTGTTTTCACAATTTGTTGTGCTGATGCGAAGATTGAAAACACGGCGCTAAAAGAAAATGGCGGACAGTAACGCGTTCTGTCGACTTGAAAAACGTAAGTGATAATAATCTAATGCTTGTTCTTCTATTTTTTGTATATTATTCGGTCTCTGATAATTAACTCCTTATTTAGAGTAATGTTAAAATAGGTTCCCACTGAGCAAAGAAACATTGCATGACACGTTGCATCAATGTTACCGCGCAACACGATGCGTTGCGTTTTAAGTTGCATGAATTTTGAAAAAACGTTAAATAAACGCTGAATGTCCGCCTCTAGGAACGTTGCATGTAAACGTTCAAAGAAAAATGTTGCTGTACCTTTGACAAAGCAACGCCTATGCAACACGAGCGATTACTCTTAGTTGTATGCAATGAATAGAATCAGTATTGTATACAACCTGATGTGCAGCAATTTTGGGTTTAAATGGGTCAAAAAATACAACTATATATTGGTAACAAGAAAACAAGAAAAAAAGTAATGTATAGTCTACGGGGTAGTGCACCGGTACCTAAGTACCCAGTACCCTTAAACTCTGAAAACATTAAAATATTGCGAACAAGTGCATGAACTAAAATTGAACTCAGCGTTTTATACGCGTGGCTCATGAAGTAAAATTTCGAGTTTAATAAAGACTGAAATTTTGGTTTGGTCGCTCCGCTTCGCGACAAAACCAAATTTTAAGGCTTTTCTAAACTCGAAATTTCACTTCATGCTTAATCTGCTAGTGGAAAACACTCGTTTAAAGCTTTCAATTGAACCCTTTTAAAAAACAACAAATATCTGAAGATTTACAGCATATAATTGGGATATTTTTACTTAAATGAAATACTCTCTGTATGTTAAATGTCCATGAAATATGTAAACCACAATGCTGTATTATAGCAACAGTTTTAACAATTATACAATGTTTTCAATATATATCCAATGTTTACATTACAATACAATGTTGCATAAAAGTAAAATTGTAATGAGTATACAACGTTGTGTTACTTTGCCGCAATATATTTTAAACGTTATAAAACAATGTTGAATTTCATTATCATTATTAATATTTAGGTAATGTATATAAATCTATATTTCAAGGAAAACGTTTAAACAATGTTTGTTACGTTGCTAAAACTTTGTTGTAATAATTTTAAAACAATGTTTTATTTCAATATCATGTTCAATATTCGTGCAATGTTTAAAATATTTCCGGTGGGTAAATGGCAACTGCGAATTGTTACTCGAACATGCAGAGTATTTAATGAAACTTATCCACATTTGACATGAATAAAACAAGATTTAGAAGATAGGAATTAAATTGTGTTCAATTGGAACTTGCCATGTAAAAGAATAAATCGATAATTTGATGATTTGTGTTATTAAACTACTTGCTTTAGGAGTATAGTTGCATAATACTTTTTTGTAGTAAATTTGCCACCCATTGTACTTTGTGATAAAGAATAGGTCATTCCATTAGAAACAAAGACTTACGAGATATTGAAGAGGGCACTTAGATATTGACATTTTGAGAACACTTGTTGTAAAAATTTATAATTTTAAATTATTTTATTCATAGAGGCATCCTTGATAGTTCACACTCATATTTTATGTCACAATTAAAACGCGGAAATATTGGTGAAATAATTTCTAAATCGCCAATGAGTGGTTTTTGTAAGTATTGAAGCTATTTTAAATTGTGCAAGCATCTATACTTGTCGTTCATTTTATTCGGATTTGTATAGGTTCGTTTTTATTACATGTGTTTTCTTATGTTATATACTGATATCTATTTACGTAGTATTAATTTTATGATTATAATTTTATTATTGTAATTTTTTTGTAATTTCAAAGGAGTTATCCGTAAATAAATACTTTACTTTACTTTACTCTAGATATAAGTTGAGACATAACTCATATTTTTATCTTATTCTTAAAAAAGGTTACAGACAGATTTCAAGATAACTTTTAGAGGTCAAAATTTTAGAAATATTTTTTTTCTTGAAAACTATAGGAGATAAGTGTACATATTCTCGAATAATATATGTTGCAATTTTAACGAGAATCTAATAAATTACTAATATATAGAGTGTTCCATTTAAAATAATAAATTTAGTGCTACTTCCGGTAAAACGGGAAGTCGTAGAAAGTTGAAAATATTTCACATAAGGAGAACTGATTTAATTATATGACGAGGATTTTTTTCAAATTTTTAATGCAACGGCAAGCTCATAAACTTCTAAAGAACGGGTATTTAACTATTACTAGATTTAATTCCATGAATAATTACTTGTCGATTCAACTGACGTTAGTAAAACCCAACATTAGCCATTTTTTGTTTTATTGAATTAAATAATAAACAAAAAATTAAACGAATGTTTAAAAATAAATTACATACCAATTTCTCAAATTAAGTCTCCATTTTAATTTTTATACTAGTCTACCGCCGCTAAAACCAATAAGACTATTATTATTGTCAACTTGACGGCAAAAAAGAAACATTTCAATATTTTAAATAACCTTAAGTTATTTATATCAAACTAAAATTACACAGGTAGTTTTTCTTTTAGGAATACATATTCTAATTATTCTGGAAATCTTTCCATATTCGTTATTTTCTTAAGAGTTATTTAAAGAGATAGAGAGTCGGTTAGTTGGGGCAAAGTTGCGTATTTTAGGGCCTAATAATATTCTGAAAACAATTTGTAAATATATTTTTTTGTTTTCGAGATATCAACAAAATACTGATTTTTTGAAGAATCGTTTTTATTTTTTTATTCAAAAACTACTGAATCTGGACATTTACTATAACATATACCAGGGGACCATAGCCAACTTTTGTTTCTCTTATGGGCACCATTTTGGATTTTCATATTTATTAAAGAATATTTTTTCTAAACTCAGTGATGTACCACACTTATAATTTATTTTAGATTTGATATCTAAGATTATAATATTTTCTTTTTTAGAAAGAGTGCCTTGGAAACAATGAGGTCATATCTATTAACCAATAAAATCTTGACAGCAGTCAATCATTGTTAGCAGTCAAAATTGTTTAAAAACTGTCAATCTTTTGTTATAATAATAATAAGTATCGATTATCACACAAAATATGTGTCCATCATAGCACTTTCCCCCTTAAAGATATGACGACCTAAATATCAACAGTATGGAAAAGTTTCACAAACTAAATTTATTCTTCTTATATTATTATTATTCCAAAACTATTCACAAAAATTGTATTTCTTCCATTTTCACAACATCTCAAATAATATTGATTACCATCACATTTAAGCATTGTATATTTTTAACCTTACTGTAAATCAGTGATTTATACTCGTTGCGCATGATGTAAAATTTCGAGTTTGGAAAAGGCCCCTGAAAATTTATCTCGGGTCGCGGGGCTTTTCTAAACTCGAAATTTCACTTCATGCTTAGGTTGGGAGTGGAAAACACTCGTTAGTTTAAAACAACAATTATGGGTCCTAGGAGTTGTCAAATGACTGAGTTACTCAATTGTAAAATTTTGATCTTCCGTTTTTTTGTAAAGAGTGCCTTTCTTTACAAAAAAACAGAAGAATAAAATTTTACATATAAAATGTACAATAAACTATATGATACATCATTGAATTCAGAAACAAATATTCTTCTAAAAAATATGAAAGGCCAAAATGGCGCCCATAAGAAAAACAAAAGTTGTCTAAGGTCCTTGGATAAATGTTATAGTTATCTTAAAATGAAATATGTTACTAGATTTTTTTGTTAAAAAGTGCCTCTATAATGTTAAAGTTGTAAATATCTGGATTCAATAGTTTTTGTTTAAAAAAATAAAAACGAAATTTCAAAAAAATCAGGTTTTTGACAATATCTCAAAAACGAAAGACAAATTTATAAATTTGTTTTTAGATTATTATTAGGCCCTAAAATACGCAACTTTGCCATAGTTTAACCAACTCTCTTCAAATAACCAAGATCCCCATACATTCTGTTGAAATACGGGCACCCTGTATATGTATACTTAAGATAAAAAATTCGCTGTATTTACTTAAAATAAAAATTCACCGTGTATTTAAATTAATTACGTTATTAAATACATTTTTGTCTCATAACATTTTTCTCTGAAGTCAAAATTCAAGCCAGGTCTCTTATACGCTAATTTTATGTTCTCGTTAAAATATAATTATCACACCTTTTGTTTTTCTTAATTTTTGAGCGCCCGCTGTAATCAAATTAGAATTTGATAATGAACATGTTATTTTTAAGTTATCCAGAACGTTTTCGAAAGAATGACTTTTTGTCGAAAACTGGTTAACAAAATTTCCCTTTTCGGGCAGTAATCCGGGGACACAAGGTATATATTTTTTTGATTACCATGTTTCTTTCCATATTTCCATTCACCATTATAAACCATGGTCGTAGTTATTGGATAGAACGCGCCCATCCCGTGTAGCATGCCGTTACAAAACTGCCCTTGATAGTAGCTGCACTCAGTATATTTCAGAACACCTTCACCGGAAATTGCTCCATTAACGAATTCTCCATCATAATAAGCTCCCTCGTCCCAAACGTAAATCCCTTTACCGTGCATCATTTTGTTAACGACAGGACCCACGTATTCGTTGTCGTTTTTAAAAACAATGTGAACGAATTCTTCACTGCATGGGACCATCCAATCGTACATGGTGTTTATTGTAAGTGAATCTGAAGGTACAGTTACCTTGAAAGTAGATAAAATTAAAGTTTACATAATTAATTTCTAGTTAGGTTGTAAAAAATACACATTTGTAAAGTTTATTAATGGACCAAACATACAATTTAACTAAGTTAGCCATAAATATTTAAAGTGCATATAGTAGGATTTGCGAGAGGTGGACCATGGTTTCTCTGATTTGTAGTGCTTTCTGCACCAATGCATGTAATACGAAAATAGTTTGATGTCATCGGATTGCTTGTGTGAAAAGAGGCGGCAAACTTCAAATTACGGCTTTTAGATGAAACATGCGAAAATGTATGTTCCGGCATCCAGCTTCAAAATTTTAATCCTTCCGGCTTCGTAAAAATAACTCGCTGAAAATCCAGCCAGAAATAATTTTAATTATTGTACACAATTCTTTTATACATGAGTTTAAGTGATATTGTTTTGATTTCTACATCTTCTAAATAATGCAGGTATTTACAAAAATAAATGATCCATAATGATTATTTTACGTACGATCAAACGCAAGTATTGATTTGATTAAATACGCATTCAGTAGATTTGGTCAATAGTTATTGGATTAACCTGTTTATATAACATGCATTTATTATTCTAAGATTTAACACTGTAAGAAACAAAATTAGTAATATATCGTGATTTCTAGCTTTTTCTATGCTTTCTTACCAAAATCCGAGTAACCACATAAAACTGCACAATTATATATACCATATGATTTAAAAGTTTTAGCCTCTAAGAGACTATGACATTATTTCTAAAAAATGGTGATGTGTCCATCATAGTAATTTCCCCCGTAAATTGCGTATTAAATCACTTTTAAAATATTTGTAGCATTATTATTTTCAAAATATCTTCAACTTTTTGATAACTACAACTTTTATTTGAAACATTTTTCAATTGGATCAACACATACTGACACAAACCAATGACTAGATAAAAAACACTATTTATTGAATATCTCAAAAACTAAGAGTGCTATGACAAAAAGTGAAGATACAAAAAATCTTTAATATCTTATTACCTACAACTTTTATTTGAAATATTTTCCAATTGTATCAACACACACACTGACACAAATCAATGACTAGATAAAAAACACTATTTAATAAATATCTCAAAAACTAAGAGTGCTATGACAAAAAGTGAGTCCACAAAAAATTTTTAGTTTTTCATTTCCTACAACTTTTATTTGAAACATTGTATCGACACATACACTGTCACACACCAATAACTAGATAAAACACACAACTTTTGAAATATCTCAAAAACTAAGAGTGCTATGACAAAAAGTAAGTGAACAATACATCTTCATTTTTTTATTATCTACAACTTTTATTTGAAAGAATTTTTTGGTTGATGAACATTTATTGAAAAAATCTGAAAAAACTGAAAAACGCTAAGAGTAAAGTACCACTTCCGGTTTTCCGATTTTCACCAAAAGCTTTTCAATTCTTCCGATTGTAACAAAAAGCTTAAGTTTCAAGTTTCATCTCGATATCTTTAGCGGTTTTTGCGGTACAGCGCACACAGACACACACACAGACACACACACAGACACACAGACAGACAGACAGACAGACAGACAGACAGACATTTTTCAAAAATGGTCTTATTCGACTCAGGAGACCTCAAAACGGATATTTCCGCTAAAATCTTTGATTCGAAAATTTTCACGAAAACAATACTTTCCCTTTGTATTACATACGGGGGAAAGTAAAAATATTATGTATGTAACAAATTATTGAAAACAATAATGATTCTCACTGCAATTGCCACTGAAAATATTTTGTATACACATAAACTTATCGTTACGCGTCAAATGTCGGGCCGGGTCAGGTCACGCGATTTATTGTCAGTGGTACCAACTTACAATTAAATGCAAACAAAAGTTATGGCTTGCTAGAGGATAAAACTTTTCGCTCATATGGTATTTAAAACACTACCTACACAAATATTTATTACTTTACTTTGTCTCAGAAGTAGGAGGACTACAACAAACTTTCCGGTTTACGCAGCCGAAATATAAGCGAACATTTTAATCAGTGGGGAGAGATAATACAGAAATACTTACTATTACAGCATTGATAACACTGTTCAAGCACTAGATGTGTTAGAGTTGGAAATTTTCTAGTCGATTGATGACTAAGACCAATGTCTAATTTTGCATTTATTAGTCATGACTTTTGACTAATTTTTAAGTCATTAGTCATGAATTTATTTTGTTGATTGATGACTAATCAATCATCAATCAACTTATGATTGAAAGATTGTTAGTTATGACTAAATATTTGACTAAATATGTTGGCCGTGTTTTAGATCCGAAAAAGTAAGTATTATAATAAAAGTATGTATATAAAAATAATATTATTAGTTATTAGCCCTTCACAGAATTTATATATGGAAAACCTAAAAATGTATGTTTCAGAAATGCAAAGGCATTATATGTATGAATACGCTGTAAATTTTCCAACATTTGCTGTTTTTTATAAGAGTTTAATTTGAAGCTTTTAACGAGTGTTTTCTACTTCCCGATTAAGCACGAAGTAAACTTAAAACACTGATTGTAAATGGATTTCAAAATATAAGTCCTTAGCATACTGCTGTAGTATCATATTGTAAACTACACAATATTTCAGTTTTTTATACGCGTACGCATTAAATAAAAAGCGACCAAACCAAAATTTCAGGCTTTTCTAAACTCAAAATTTTATTTCATGCTTAATCTGGGAGTATAAAACACTTGTTTAAAGCTTCAAATTGATCTCTTAAAAAACAACGAATATCTGAAGATTTAAGTAAATTGTAATTGGGGTATGTATACTTAAAAGATAAACTCAAAAACTCACTGTATGCCGCATGATAGACTTTATGATTTTAATTTTCAAAACTTAAAGCTTATCGAGATGACAATTTGGAATGTCGCATGAAGCTTCTGGAAATATGATTTAATCAATACACATTTTTGAAAATGTTGACTATTTTTTATAACTTTTTGAAATGTTAAACATTATAGAAAAACTAAATAACTCTAATAAGCGTCTATTATTAAAATCTATGCATTTGTAAAGATAATGAAAATAGAATTTTTAAAATATCTACAAATAAACTAACTTAAAAACTAAATAATAAAAACATTATTTAAGCATAGTTTTTATGATTCAATAAAAGTGATTTTTTTATAAAAATTAAAAAACATGAAATAAAAATTTAGCAAAAAAATGGAGGTAGAGAAATATTGTACCTTTAAAAAAATGCTTGTGTAAATCTTTACCTAAAAACAAAGAGAAACAACTCGATTTTAGGATATTTTTTTCAGTTACAATATGGTTTTTTTTATGATATCGAAATATAATCCCAATTTTTGTACTAAAATTTGGAGTTCATATAAAACGGATAACTATTTACAATATACTTTCAATATTCCTACACAGCTTTATTATTACTAAATTTTTGTCCTGATTGAACATTTAATACAGAACATTTAGTTGATTAATATTCGCATCTGATTGACACACTAATAATAACAAATCACTAATGATCAATGACTAAATTAGTCATGACTTAATTATTCATGATAATTTAGTCATTAGTTCTTATCATAACTAAAAATTGAGTCAACTAATGCCCAACCTTCAGATGTTTTAATAGCAGGGTGGTTACAAAAACGTTTTTTTCATTTTAATTAAAACATACAGTTTTTTTTAATATAACGTGTTTAAAACATTAACAATTAAAAATATGTTTAAAGCGTGTTTAAAACATGTTCAAAACACGTTTAAAACGTGTTTAAAACAGAACATACAGAGTATTTTTTTTAGTAAACATATTCCGACAACTACAGCGTTTTTTTTTAATTTGCGGGAACTTGTTGTTAAAAAGCGGTTAATTTGAGGCTTTAACGAGTGTTTTCCACTCCTAGCCTACGAGTTTGGATTGCCCGCGTAGCAAAGCGGAGCGGCCAATCTAAATTAGGCTTTTCTAAACTCGAAATTTTACTTCATGTGCCACGCTTGAATACATTGATTTACAGTGAAGTTAAAAAAAACACATACATACAACAACAATAATAGACAACCTTATATACGTTAGAGTTATTGGTAAAATTTGACTCACGGGGCATTTACATTTACATATTGCCGTATATTTTAAACTTTGCGATATATCAGTGTTTAATACGTGTGGCGCATGAAGTAAAATTCCGAGTTTAGAAAAGCCTAATTTGGATTGGCCGCTCCGCTTCGCTACGCGGCCAATCCAAATTTTCAGGCTTTTCTAAACTCGAAATTTTACTTCATGCTTAGTCTGGAAGTGGAAAACCCTCGTCAAAAATACAAACTAAAATCTTTTTAAAAAACAACGAATGTCGTAAAATTTACAGTGTATGCAGATGTATACCTGAAAAAAATGCCCTGTATTTAGAAACCAAATGTATGCACATATATTTGATATTTTCTTGTAATAAAATGTTATGTTTAATAATGTAATTTGAAATATCTTGAACAATTTAGCTAAAATTTAAAAATGTAAACAAAAAATCTTAATGAAGTATAATAAAATATAATTTAGCAAATTTAAAATAACAAAAAAACGTTTTAAACAAATTAAACGTTTAAAACATGTATTAAACAAATTTAAACACGACGGCTGTTTTCAAACATGATTAAAGCACTGTTTTAAAACAAAGCGTTTCAAACATAACAACCCTGGTTAATAGTCGCAAACTGCAACTAGGTAAAGAAACGTTAGTTGTGATTCTTACAGACAGCCTTTTCGGCAGCAAATAAGGTCATCTAATTTGGCCAGCTGATTTATGTTGTGATCCTCCTATTTTTAAGACAAACCTTAATTTATTATACTTAATTCATTTTTACTTACTAATTTAGATACATTGAAACCTTGGCGACTAGCACGATAACTTATAAAAACTGAAGTCAATTCTGATTTAAACGTTGAACCCGTGCCGGGACGCAATTTTTTATCTAAAGAGAAACAGTTATTTAGGTTATGCAGCTTCTTTATAAAATTTGCCGTTAATATTATTTTACTTTGTATAAATAAAATTATAAATAAAATTTTGATACGCAAAAAAGCGTGTTTATTTTTACCATTCTTTCAATAATCTGACCGTGATTGAAAGTTTAAAAATATACAGTTCTAATATTTCTAATTTTATCGAAAACTTTTATTCACCTGAAGAAGCGATACATTTGCGAAATAATTGTAAAAATAAGCACACTTTTTTAAAAATCGAAGTAATTTACGGAAAAAAAAACTTAAAATTGAGAAATCGCAATTAATAATTAGTGATAAAATTGAACGTTCTAAATTTTCATATACCGGGTACTTGGCGGACGCAACATAGGCAATCCCATTTACATTTTGAAATATTTAAATTTTCTCTTCCCTATTTATTTTAGAAACAAAATATATTTACCTTTTTTGTAGAGGGAAAAATTTTGAATTCATTTGTGTTAACGTTTATCACTTTACGTTTCTCTAAGTTAAAATAATTAAGAAAAAGTAATATGATTTTATCAAAATAATGACATGCAATGGAATTGAAACAACAATTGCAGATATCAAAATGGCAAAAGATATCGCAGTCACTTGATTAAAGTACATGTTTTCGAAATGATTTACACTATACAAGAAAAAATGCTCCTAATAAAGTAATATTACGCAGACCACAGTTATCACGATGTTTGCGTTATATTTTTTGTCGTTAATTAAGTAACAGCAATATCATGTGCTATTTTGACATCCGCGATTGTTGTATCAATTCCATGGTATGTCATTATATTTATAAAATTACATTACTTTTTCTTAGTTATTTTAGCTGTAAATTTTTTTGCTCCTAATAAAGTCGTTAATTAAGTAACATCCTTATCTTGTGTTATTTTGACATCCGCAATTGTTGTATCAATTCTTTTTCTTAGTTATTTAAACTTAGAGAAACGTTAAGTGTTAAGTGTGAACATTCATAAATTTTGAATTTTTCGCTCTACAAAGAAGTAAAATATATTTTGTATCTAAAATCAATAGGGAAGCCAATATTTGAACACTTAAAAATTAACATGCGATTTCCTATGTTGCGTCCGCCAAGTCAACACCCGGTATGTATGTATGTATAATATGTCGTCGTTGTATTGGTGAAACCTCCTATGTGTATTTTTTTTACAAAATAAGGTTTTACTATCAAGGGACTCTACGTTATCAGCCATATGAGTTTATGAAACCTCCTATGTAATAAAGTTAACTCTTAAATCTTATAAAAGGATTCATAAAAAAATGATGCAAAAAGGATTACCTAACAGTTTTTGTGTTTCCTGAACCTTTTGTTCGAATTAAAATAACGACAACGTACTTATAAACAGATTTGTATTTAATAATTTATAAATAATATATGATCCGTATATTTTAAAAGTGGCTAACTCCGTTGCTCATATTTTTTTTTTGTTGACTGTAAAATCCTTTATAATTTAAGGTTTTCAGTTCTAAAAAACGATTTGTCGTTAAGTACATTAAACACATAAAGTTCATTTGATTTTTATATTAATTCTCAAATTGTTCTTAAGTTAGCAAAACACAATATTTTAGAATATGGATTTTGCAACGTCGCGCACTTCTCTGCCCTGTCCGAAATATTTGATAATCGTCAACCCAATAACTCAATGAAGATAGGGTGGGTGATTTAATGTTTATTTGTTTTAGGGCGCCACGTCATTTAAAAGTTTAACGACGATCCCCACAGGACATTAATTAAAATGACGAAAATATTTACTCAACCAAGAATACCAACGTAGCAAAATCTATGAACTAAAGTTGTAAGGGTAACTACAGGGTGGACCAAAGGTCCGTTTAAATTTGAATCGGTAGCTGCGACGAGCAGCGTCAGCGGGATGAGGCGGAGGGGTTACGAAGCGCAAGAGCGGCCAATGAGAATTCAGTACCATGGCGTCGTTCAGCGATAAACAACGTGCGTTCTGTGTACGTGAGTACTACTGCAACAAAGATTATTTTAATCTAGCGCAACGAAAATTGTGCGCTCATTACAACATGCGGCGTAAACATGAAGCTCCATCGATTCAATTGATTCGAAAATGGGTATAGAAGTTCGAAGAGACAGGTTCAACAATGAATCAACCACGATCCGGCCGACCTAGAACATCAAGAGATCCCGAAAACGTCGAGCGTGTAAGAGCGTCTATTCGTCATGGCCTCTCTACTCGGAAGCGGTCTAACGCCTTAGGTGTGCCCAGAACATCTTTGATTCGTATTCTTCACAAAGATTTACATTTACATCCATGATGTGGCAACATGCCACACTTCCAACGTCTCATTAAGTGCTGTTCGCGAAATTTTTGGACAAAAAGTGATATAAAAAAAGGTGCCATTAACTGGCCACCTCGTAGCCCGGACTTATCCCCACTGGACTTCTTTCTTTGGGGATACCTTAAAAATTGTGTTTTTAACAGCAACCTAGTGTCCCTAGAGGAATTAAAAAAAATATTCGAAAGGTAATGCAAAACATTTCACGAAACACTTGTGAGGCCGTCATTGAAAATTCCGCTCCAGGTTGCAGCAGTATCAAAATAGTCAAGATTACATATGGATGATGTAGTTTTAAAAAATAATAAAATCCCTATTTGTGTACTTTAATAATAAATACAAAGTTTTTATGTCACATAACTAGTTTCTTTTAAATCATCATTCGAAATGTAAACGAACTTTTGGTCCACCCTGTATAAAAGGAACACTCAGAAGTTCTCAAAAGTATATATAAATTATATTTCTTCAAAATCAACACTTCATAAATCAATACTAATTAATAAGTAGTGAAATGAAATAAATTATTCAAATGCAAAAATGCTCGAATATTTCGCGAAATTATTTAACACAAAAAAATAATATAACCAGCAATTATAGAATACACATGCTATAACTCCGGCCGCTCCGCGCTTCGCGAAAATTTTACTTCATGCTTAGCCTAGGAGCCAGTTTCGTTAGGTATTGAATGCACTCCCATGTTAGCTTAGATTGGATCTTGTAGCTATCAAGTGCTTTTAGAGCAGCTTGGCCATCTGTGAGGATCAAGATCTTTTGCCTCCTATATCTCCGTCGCAGGTTTTCCATAATACATTGGTTAATCGCGAAGATTTCGGCTTGATGTGCAGTTGCCATCCCCCCCAGAGACACAAAGATGTCACATTTTGGGGTTACGCCGTGGATCCCAGCGCCAGCTCTACCTTCTTTGCTTGATCCGTCGGTGTATCAGATCAGGGTTCCAGGTGGAGGGTTGCGCTTCTCCTTGTCCCCTTCACACTGTATTGTGAAGGGTCTATTAAGAGAGTAGCGTGGTATCATGTAGTCACTTCCCATTTGCAGTAGAGGTTTGGTAACTACCTGTTCTATTCTGAAGAGGTTTCCTGTGGGGTGCCAGCTTCCAGTTGTCCTCAACCTATATGCCCCTAGTCTGGCCTCACTTTTAACCACTAGATCTAGTGGTTGGAGGTTTAGTAGGGTATCCATTGAGGCAGTTGGTGTTGTACGCAGAGCGCCAGTTATGCGCAGTACTTTCTTCTACTTTCGGCCACTATATGGTGCATCCGTAGGTGATCATGGGTTTTACTACTGTATTATATATCGATATAGTCATTTTTGGATTGAGGTGTTTTAGTTGATGGTTCCATGTGAGTATTGTATCTAGGTAGATACCTATATATTTGACCTCACTGGTAAACTATAGAGTTTGGTTAAAGAAGGTTGGGGGTTTAAGGCGCACGCATTTCCTTCTTTTAGTGAAAGAGATGACCGCAGTCTTGGTGGGGTTAACGCTCAGCCCCACCTATCGTTCTACTGTTTTCCGGGCATTGTTCATGATGCCTGTTATGGTAGTTGGATATTTTCCCGTGATAAGAATGACAATATCATACGCATACCCCTGGGCGTAATATCCTGATTCGTTTAATAACGTTAGTAGCTCATCCACCACCATGTCCCATAAAAGAGGGGATAGAACGTCCCCTTGGGGACACCCCCCTTTGGCTTTTAAGCTTATTTTTTATCATATTGTTCCGTAAGTACTAGTCTGTCCGTCAGCATGGATTGCAGCCACAGACTTATTGGGGTTTTCACAGCGTGACTTTCGACTACTCTTACGATCGTTCTGATAGAGGTGTTGTCAAATGCTCCCTCAATATTTAGAAATGTGGGCAGTGCCACTGTTTTGTTTTTCAGCGTGTCCTCTATCTTCACTACCAGTTGGTGTAAGGCAGACTCATATGATTTTGCAGCTTAAAAGGCGTGTTGGAAGGGGTGAAGCGGCCTCTCTAGTAGTGAGGTTTACCTTATGTGTCTTTCAACTAGTTTTTCCATCGTTTTAAGGAGGAACGATGTCAGACAAATTGGTCTGTATCCCTTTGGTTAGGTAAAGTCCTTCCCAGGCTTGGGATAAAGACCACTTTGACTTTCTTACAGGTAGTAGGCACGTGTAGAAGATGGTCAAGCGCTTGCTGCAAAAGCACTGGGTAAATCTCATCTTGTCCTGGTGATTTATATCGATGGAATGTCCCAATCGCCCAACTGATTCGTTCAAAGGTTATAACTTTCTTTGAAATGGAATCGATGGAATGTCCCAGTCTTGTTTTGTTGCCGCCTTACTAGGGGTTACAAGCGCTCTGTGGATGTCTGCATTGTTTTGCAGGATTTCAGATGATACCTTAGTTCTTGTGTAGTTCTTAATACGACTTGGATGATTCCTGATATTGATGAATAATTCCCAAGGTTTATGATTTTCGTTAGCGGATGAAGATGGAACAATTCTTCCTCCCGTGCTGCCTAGTTAAAGTTTAAATGCTAGAATCTAGTAACTTAGAAGAACGACTCAATAAACTGTATTTTTTTTGCTGATTGGTACAATACATATATATATATATATATATATATATATATATATATATATATATATATATTGTACCAATCAGCAAAAAAATACATTTTATTGAGTCGTTCTTCTAAGTTACTAGATTCTAACATTTAAACTTTAAGTAGGCAGCACGGGAGGAAGAATTGTTTTATCTTCATCCTTATATATATTATCGAAAAACCCTTGTCCCCTACGGGTGTTGGGTGATTGATACAATAATGAGTAATATTGCCTTGGTTACGATATGTCATAAAATACTCATATCTACCTAGGGAAATAAGAATCCTTTTGACAATCCATATTTCCTTAGGAGAATATGGATTGGCAAAAAGTGACAAGAAAATGTTTTATTCGATACCGTTCACATTTTGAGCGTATTCGCACTGGCCACCTTTTGTCGTGCCACAAACGCTCGACAAATAACGAAGGCTGCACGTAAATAGTAGCATTCACACACAGCCACGCCACAAAATGTAGCGCGATTGCTCACAAAGTACAGAATCAAATTGACGCATTCACGCGTACGCGCGTTTTTTGTGGCTTATAGTAGCCGCGTGTAAACGCGCTCCTTTTATTTTAAATGTAACATTAAACTTAGCATTGGGCCCGTTCATCAAAATGTTCAACATTCAACATGTTTGAATTTGTTTGTGATGTTTGTTGGTGTCTAATGAACGGTACTCCGGTCGGTCTATTTTGTACGGTTGCAAAAATTCCAAACACGTTCACGATTAACAATCCGGTCATCAGAGAATTCCCCAACAGTTGGCAGTAAACTCCCAACTGTTTCTCTGAACGGGCCCATTGGTAGTTTGGGCCACAACGTATTTGATGAATATTTCTGTGACTACTGATAGAATAAACAAGTTATACCTGAAATATAAAAACAATTTAACAACATACCAAGTCTTCAAAAAACGCTGGTAAATTATTTGCTGCGGCGCCGTTCACGGAATGTTGGCTCCTCGATTATTCGTGAAAATTGTATACATTTTTTATATGAAGATTTAGATTTGGCTGGAATCAAACATTTAAGGGCTTTTGCTGCTTGCGTTAGCACGTACGACATTTCAAATTATGACAGGATGAAAACGTCAGACCTACGACAGACTATTGTACTATGATAATTGAAAACATGGCCCTTAGCAACGTTATTAATAAATTCCAAAAATTGATCAAAAATGTTCCTATTTTCAGAAAGTATTGCTTTAGTCAGAAAACTATTGATTACAACATGAGAAATATGAAATATTTTCCTAAATTGGCTATTCATCCCTCCGGCTTCGCCATCGTGATATAAGTTACCAACCTTGGGAAATAATCTTTTGATATTTCACTATACACTCTATTTCACGAATGTTTACACTCACGTCATCAATTATAAAATTCCGAATCAATCTGTTTAAGGTCATATGTAATTGCGCGCATTGGCGTTACGGTAAAAAGGGGTTTGGTGTTTAAGTTTTTCACTGAATCCTGCATTGAAACCCTAGAAATTGCATTCCAACATGTAATCTTAGGAAGAACTCATGCCAATGAATACGTTATTGGAATGCACTATCCCAAAAGAATGATTACTGTTATGAGATTGACATTATTAAATGTACAATAATAATAAAATGCAATACAATTAATTTTAATACAAAAATATTTATTCTCACTTAAATCGCGATTTCATGATTTTAGGCTATTTATTTTAAATTATATAATTTTCAAACCACGATTAAAAATAGGTAATAAATAGTCCTACGGTCATTTTAGAGGACAGGTCGCTATTTGGTTAATATCCAACATTAACCAAATAGCGACCTTTCCTCAAAAATTACCGTAGGAGCAGGAAAATGCATAAATGTGGTATTACATGATAAACCCCTACTTGATCGAATCAACACTCGGTAATTTGGTGGAAGTTGATTAATTCATTATTACTGTCTGTTACATCATCGTCTGAACTACTCCTATCCTCAATACAAATAATAAATTCTGGCGCATTATCCAGAACGTTTTGGCTGATGTACCATCTGTCGATAATTGATTCTGTGTGTCTAACAACAGAGTCCCACCTTTCCGGAGTATATTTTTCTAAATATTTGTGCCATATGACCAACACTTCATTGTCTCTATATCCTTTTTCGCCTTTATGAGCATTATAATATTGTTTTGCCTGTGCCCATATCAGTTCTATGGCGTTAAATTCGCAGTGATATGGTGGGAGTCGCAATATTTCATGGCCATGTTCGAGCAGATATTCGTCTACCACATATCTGTTAGGTCTAGCATATCGTTTGGCTAGGGCTAACAGTTCCGCCTTGAACTTGTTACTTCCACAGGTTTATTGCTATCTTGTAGCCAATGTGTGATTTGTGCCTTCGTCCAAGAAATTTTCGACTGCTTTTCTACGAACACGCTGTGGTAAGGTGCATCCATAACCAGTCTGCAAGTTTTAAAGTTGTTGCATAAATAAGGGAACCATTCTCCACAAAACCTGTACTCTGACCAGCATACAAAATAAAAAGCGCTTTCCCTCACCGACAGCTTTCCTTATTTTAACAATTCACCTCGTAGACTGCATCTAAAGGTAAAAGGGAACCTCCATTGCATTTTTCCTGGTTGAAGTAGTCCATTATTTTAATAATCATATCTCGGGCTACTTCAATAAATCTTTTTTCAGGCATTTTGAGTTTATGGCTAAAAAAAACTAGATCTAATCACAAAACAATTAATTCTACACGTATTTACACTATGAAAAAACACGAAAAACTTACGAAAAAACTAAAACAAACAGAAATACTTGGAAACTTCAAAACTTGGAACGGATAGTGACGCTACTGACGTTTCTGGGAAGCGTTGTGCTGGGGTAGACAAGCACTATAATGGCATATTTGTCTAATGCATCGCCTCACGTTTCCAAACGGTGAGCACTGTTGTCGGTACTTGTATCAGGAGTCACAAGACATACGTTTCTATTATTTACTACGATGATGCGCATATAATAGTTTAAAATGGTAGAATAACTGCTTGTCTTTGATACGTACATAAATTGATGACGTGACTGCCAACATTCGTGAAAAATACTGTATGTAATAATAATTATATTTCACTTGGTGATTTTTTAGTGAAATGATAACATTTTTAATTAATATTAAAATCAAATGAACTATATATTATTATTTTAAATTTAGGAAAGTAACGCCGTATTATCTAAAGAATGAAGTAAGCGGATGTGAGTATAATAACGGCTAAGGCTATAAGCAAACTCTTTTTTTCAAATCAAATATTTTGCCAACCGTAGACATAGTTTTTCTGTTTTAATCAATTTATAATCAATAGTAGTATGTACTTTTGCACTGATGCACCAGTTTACTGGATAAAAATTCACGTTTCTGTAAGTAATTTTTATTGTAATGATAGGTTATGTTTGCTAGGAGTAAATAAAATGATACAGTTACTCTGAGGAAGCCAACACGATTGGCGAAATATTGCATTTAAAAAAAAGAGTTTGCTTATAGCCCTAGCCGTTATTATACCCACTTCCGCTTACTTCTTATATATTTTAAATATACTTAACCACAAATTGCTGTATAAGACAGAAAACCTCAAATTATAAATATCATTACAGTCAATAACATAAATTGACAAATGTAGTTAGGCCACTTTCAAAATAAATGGCTTATATAAACACTATATGCAGCTAAATTTTGGCTATAAAATATCATGCAAACAGAAATATTTGATATACATGGTGTCCGTATTTCAACAGAATGTATGGAAATCTCGGTTATTTGAAGAGATAAAGAGTCGGTTAAATCGGAGCAAAGTTGCGTAATTTAAGGCCCAATAATAATCTAAAAACAAATTTGAAATATCCTCTTTCATTTTTCAGATATTGTCAAAAAATTGATTTTTTTAAATTTCGTTTGATTTTTTTATTGAAATACTATTAAATTCAGACATTTACAACCTTCACATTATAAAGGCACTTTTTAACGATTAATCTAGTAACGTATTTTGTTTTAAGATAACTATAACATTTACCGAAGGACCATAGCCAACTTTTGTTTTCGTTACGGGCGCCATTTTGGATTATAATATTTTTTGGAAGAATATTTTTTTTCTAAATACAATGATGTATCATACTTATAGTTTATTGAACATTTTAAATGTAAAATTTTAATCTTTTGTTTTTTGAACAGAGTGCCTTGCAAACAGTTGAGTAACTCACTTAATTGACAACTCCTAAGACCCATAATTTGCTTACATATTACCCCTAAATAGTTAAGCGTGGCGCATGAAGTAAAATTTCGAGTTTAGAAAAGCCTCGCGTAGAAAATTTTCACGGGGCTTTTCTAAACTCGAAATTTTACTTCATGCGCCACGCGTATAAACCACTGATTTACAGTAAAGTTAAAAATATATAACGCTTAGATGTGATGGTGATCAATATTTACCGAGTTGTGGCGAAAAAATGCAATTTTTTTGTGAATAGTTTTGGAATAATAATAAAAGTAGAATAAATTTAGTTTGTGCAACTTTTATGTTATAATCGATACTTATTATTATTATTATTACAAAAGATTGACAGTTATTAATTAATTTTAAATGCAAACAATGATTGACTGCTGTCAAGATTTTATTGATTAACAGATGTGACGTCATTGTTTATTAGGCACTCTTTGCAAATATAAAAAATATCATAATTTTAAACATCAAATCTAAACTAAATTATGAGTGTGATACATTACTAAGTTCAGAAAAAAATTATCTTTAAAAAAATATGAATATCCAAAATGGCGCTCATAAGAAAAACAAAAGTTGGCTATGGTCCCCGGGTAAATGTTATAGTTATTTAAAAAAAAAATGCTACTAGATTCCTTAATAAAAAGTGCCTGTATATTGTCAAAGTTCTAAAAGTCCAGATTCAGTAGTTTTTGAATAAAAAAATGGTGATGTGTCCATCATAGTACTTTCCCCCGTAAATTGCGTATTAAATCACTTTTAAAATATTTGTAGCATTATTATTTTCAAAATGTCTTCAACTTTTTAATAACTACAACTTTTATTTGAAACATTTTTCATTTGGATCAACACATACTGACACAAACCAATGACTAGATAAAAAACACTATTTATTGAATATCTCAAAAACTAAGAGTGCTATGACAAAAAGTGAATCTACAAAAAATCTTTAGTTTTTCATTTCCTACAACTATCGGACACATTTTTCAATTGTATCGACACATACACTGTCACACACCAATAACTAGATAAAACACACAACTTTTGAAATATCTCAAAAACTAAGAGTGCTATGACAAAAAGTAAGTGAACAATACATCTTCATTTTGTTATTATCTACAACTTTTATTTGAAAGAATTTTTTGTTTGATGAACATTTATTGAAAAAATCTGAAAAAACTGAAAAACGCTGAGAGTAAAGTACCACTTCCGGTTTTCCGATTTTCACCAAAAGCTTTTCAGTTCTTCCGATTGTAACAAAAAGCTTAAGTTTCAAGTTTCATCTCGATATCTTTAGCGGTTTTTGCGGTACAGCGCACACAGACACACAGACAGACAGACAGACAGACAGACATTTTTCAAAAATGGTCTTATTCGACTCAGGGGACCTCAAAACGGATATTTCCGCTAAAATTTTTGATTCGAAAATTTTCACGAAAACAATACTTTCCCTTTGTATTACATACGGGGGAAAGTAAAAATAAAACAGATTTTTCAAAATAACAGTTTATTGTTGATATCTCAAAAACAAAAAAAGATATTTCAAAATTGTTCTAAAATACGCAACTTCGTCCCAATTTAACTGACTCTCTATCTCTTCAAATAACTGAGATCTCCAAACATTCTGTCGAAATACGGGCACCCTGTATACATTTTTATACAACGTAATATATTATTACAGCACAGCAAACTATAATACGTAGGTCGATCAAATATAAACGAGCCTTTGTTTTCTGAGCGTTGAAAATGGTATTTATTTGTGATTTGGCTATTGTCTTCAGGTTGGGTTACCTAGAGTTAGGGAATCACACCAGCCGGCTTGTTCTGTCCTTTACTTAGTAGCTATAACAGCCCTGATGAGATCATTCCTGCTGAATTACAGATAGCCTCAGATATTATAAATCACTGGTTGTAAGTAATATTTGAAGCCCGCCTAACTCCATCGTACATCGCTCAGAGATGGAAAGAGACAAATGTAGTGTTCATACCCAAAGTAACGCAAATAACCCACTCAACACCGAAGGACTATAGGCCAATCAGCTTATCGTCCTTCTTACTCAAGACGTTTGAGACTAGTTGAAGCGTACATAAAGGAACGCATCAATCCAAACCTTTGGTCAACTAGCCAACACGCTTATACTAAGGGCAGATCAGTGGACACGGCACTGCACACCCTTATTAGCCATTATTATTAGTTGAGAAGTCCATATGCAATAAGGAGTTTACGTTGGTGGTATTTCTAGATATCGAAGGAGCCTTCAACTTTGTGTAGCCAAAAGCAATTCTGTCTGCCCTCAGAAACCTGCACATGGACAAGTCGATATGCCTCTTCATAGGGAAGCAGCTGACGAGGCACGTTGTCTCCTCGCTGGGTGGCTCGCACTCAAGAAGAGAGGTTAATAGGGGTACTCCTCAAGGGCGGGTCCTCTTCCCGCTACTATGAAACGTAGTCATAAATGACCTACTGAAAGAACTAGAGTCTGTAGGGTGTAGAGCAATTGCCTACGCTGAAGATGTACTCCTGCAAAAGAGCAGTGGGCAACAACTGGGGACTGAAACCAACCGTTGTTCACTGGATATAAACCGCCGTGGTAAGGCCCATTATTTTCTACGGGGCCGCAGTCTGGTGGACTGCCGTCGACAAAAGGATCCACAAAACTGCACTCGGCAAGGCTCAGAGAGCCGCCAAATTACTCATAACGGGGGCGGTCAGGTCCACCCCCTCCAAACCGCTAGATATAATACTAAATCTAGCTCCAGTCGACCTCTTCTACAGATATGCTGCAGCCATCACAGCGATCAGAATCAACTCAGTTGGGATATGAAGCACTAGCAAACAGAGCCATGGAAGGATCCTGAATGAGCTTGTCTATATCCCCTTGAAGACTGACAGCTGCATTCCAGAACTTAATTTTGAAAATAAGTTCTCCACTTCCGTCCCTGACAAAACCAAATGGTTAGAGTGCAATATAATTCAAGGCAAGGACGTCTGGCTCTTTACGGATAGTTCCAAGTCTGAAATCAGAGTAGGGGGAGGAATCTTCTCACAAGATTTCAACCTCAAAAAGTCTTTTTGACTCCCATACCACTGTAACATTCTTCGGGCAGAGGTCATGGCCATCCGAGTGGCAGCGGACTGGACCCACAAAAATGACCTTCAGGTGAACCGCATAAGGTTCATTACTGATAGCCAAGCCGCCATTAAGATACTGAATAGTCCGTACTACACCTCAAAGGTGGTCAGAGACTGTAATAAATCGCTAAATAAGCTTGTAAATAACTATGACGTGGGACTTACAGTGATATCAAGGCAAATTCAATTGCCGACGACCTTGCAAGGAAGGGGGCAAGAATAAATGACCTGTCTACTGAACTTTCCACCCACATTCCTCTTGTGGATTGCAAGAGACTACTTAGGGACCAGATGATAGCATCGGTCAACCATAGGTAGAGAGAAGAAGATACGTGTTTCATAACAAGGCAGCTATGGCCTATATGGGATACTATAAACAGTAACAGATTTGTTTCACTTAGCAGAATCGACATAAAGAAAGCAGTAGGCATCCTCACGGGCCACTGCCTCCTAGGCAGACATGCACAAAAGATGGGTCTTGAGCACAACGACTTTTGCAGAGGATGCATGGATGTGCAGAATTAAGAGACGGTACTCCATTATCTGGGACAATGCCCTGCTCTCGAAGGGAAAAGGATCAAGTACCTTGGTATTGTCTATGCAAATGGACTAACGGGCCTCACACCTCTAGATGTGAGAAATCTGATCGGGTTTATTAGGTACTCGGATTGGTTTGTATAGGTGGGGAGGGAGGGGAGATCTGACTCCTTTTCACCCTTATGGTATCACAAGGGGCTCTTTGGGCCTAAGTGAGTGGTCTAACTGCTGCCATTAGAACCTAACCTAACCTAGTAGCTATAACAATCAATCGAAATCAAGCGAGAAGCAAAGGATACAGCAAACCTGTGAAAGCCAAAATTCGATTGTCTAAGTTAGCCACGGTTTTTTGGGACTGGAAAGAGGACTGGAGAAAGAGGTGTTGAACCAACAAGGTAATATGATACTCCTACCTTCTGGATCAAGTTAGGTGCAGAAGGTAGCAGAAAATGGTAGAAATTACCTAACAAGCACACGAACATCGACGTTCCAGTCCAGACCAGTCTCCTGCGATTTTCACTTGTTTGAACCCAAAAAAGCACTTAGAGGCAAGCGATTTAACAGCAACGAGAAAGTGGAAACTTTTATGCGCAATTGGTTACATACTCGCCCAGCTTTATTCAACGATAACGGAGTTAAAACCCCTCCAAAACGTTTAGGAACATTGAGTTGAATAGTGGATACTATCTAGAAAAATAATTTATAGAATTGTAGATGATTTAAATTATGTACGTTCTGTAAAGAATAATAGCTTGTTTATATTTGATCCACCCACGTATCTTGTCTGAAATTGTAATAACTCGAATGAGAATGGAATTTGGAAAATCATTAAGCAATTCTTGTGACATCACCCTGTATAGAATAGCGAAATAATTTGTCTAAAATTAAAAATGCAGGAGTTTTTATATTTTATATTAGAACTCATTTTGATGTCACAAGTTACTGAAAGAGTTTTAAAATAAATGGCAGCCTTTAATATAGTATATGAGTTTATAAACAGTGTTTCCACTCCTTAATTAGGCACGAAGTAAAATTTTGAGTTCAGAGAAAATCGTTTAATTAAGGAGTGGAAACGCTTCCTCGAAACTTCAAATTGAAATTAAAAAAACAACGAATGCCTCAAAATGCATTCACATCAGAAAAAAACAAATGTCCTCTATGTTTATGTCTGCGGCCCCACTAATAAAAATTCCTAACTTAATTGTGTTTAACCTGACAGCTATGTTTGAAGTCTCAATTTGAAATTGTATATTCTTAATTTGATATTTATTAGTTCCAATTTTAAGTTGAAATGGTATAGATAATGGGTGGCGCTGTTGGAAGAAGGAAAAGCATGACAAATCTATATTCTAACAAAACTCAATACCAAGGACTAATTTTAAACAATATTGCGATTTTTAAATAACCATTACCTTTATACAGAGCCGGACAGGGTTCGAATCCTTTTAGGGGATTCAAAAAAAGTATTCAAATACTTGAGTAAAAAAGGATTCGTGATTAGGATTTGTTACATTTTTTTAAAAAGGCTTCGTATTCGAATCCAAATGCAGGTGGTTCATATCCTTATAAAAGGATTCGAATACTTACAAAAGGATTCGAATCATATAAAAAATAATTCAAAGTCACAACGTTGTTTTTGTGTTTCTGAACTTCACGTTAAATCAGTGTTTCATACGCCTGGCGCATGAAGTAAAATTTTGAGTTTAGAAAAGCCTGAACGTTTAGATTTGGACGCGAAGCGTCAAAATCCAAACGTTCAAGCTGTTCTAAACTTGAAATTTTACTTCATCCTTAATCAATAAGTGGAAACAGTCGTGAGAAGTATCAAAATTAATGTTTTTATAAAGGATGGCGACTGATATTATTAAGTAATTTCATTTTTTAATAGTATTACACTTTGTTAGCCTTGCAGCGTGATGGATTTTAAACAAACCGCGTTTCGCTAAATAGGCAAGCACAGTATTTTGCGGCAAACTAACGTATAGAGCAGGCGCATATCTATCCTTTGATACCAAAGTTGCGCGAAAAAAGTAAACATGCAGTCTGAAATTGATCCGATTGTGAAAAGCCAGATTTTGGCGTATTTACGTGCTGGGAACTCATTTTATATGATAAAAAGCTACTAAATAAGCAGGGAATCTGTGTCAGTGTTGGTGTGATTGGCAATATCAAGAAAACTAACTGAAACTACACCAAAACTTTAACTAAAAAGAAGAACGTTGAATGGAAGTCGCTACTGTCAGAGCGTGATTTAAGATCCCTGAAAAATGACCTGCTCTAAGAAAATTCATTGCCGCTAAGACGATTAGCCGACAAGTATGGTATTTCTTATGTTCAAGTTTATCGATAGAGCTTGAAATTTGGTTTTAAACAAGTGAAAAAACAACGTGTACATGTAATTAGTCCGAAAGTTGCTGAAAAGCGTTCTAATCGTTCATGGTTGCTTTATCGAAAATTAAACAATGGGAAGTGGCGAAATTAATTTATAAATGATGAATTGATGTTTACTCTAAATAATGCCAACGGAAAAAGAGACATTTAATATGTAAGGAGTCACCAAAACCGAAAATACGCCGCTGTATTGCCTCAAATTTCTCACCCGAAGAGTGTAATGATTTGGGTAGCAATTAACGCGCAAGGCGCCCAAGGACCTTACTTTGTAACACCTGGAGCCAAAATCAATGCCGCTTACTATCAGGAGTTCATCTTAACACGATTCAAGAAAGATGTCCAGAAAAAAAATCCCAAAGTTCAACTTTACTTTCCATCAGGACTCTTCACCGGCACATCGGCTAACTTAACTGAAGAGTGGTTGAAAAGTAATGAAATCAATTACTCAACACCTGAGGAATGGTTGCCGAACAGTCCTGACTTGGCTCCACTTGATTTCTGCATCTGGTCTTACCTCAAATCGCTATTGAAAAATCGGAAAGTTAACACTGTTCTTTGTTTAAAACGCGCCATAACACAAGAGGTCAAAAGGATGCCGATGGAAAAAATTCTCAATTGTTTAGCAGCTTGGCCTAAGTGTGTTCTTAAAGTGTATAAATATAAGGGTGGTCATATCAAAAATCAGCTTTAAAAACAAACAAATACAAGTTTTGTGTTGATTTCCATTCATTCACGCTGCAAGGCGAACAAAGTGTAAATCATGTTTATGTTATTCTAATTAAGCGCATTATGTAGAAAAAAAATAATTTATTACTAACAATAAAAATTTGCTTCAAAATTATATGATAAAATACATTAACACAACGAATAATTTTTAAAATAATATTAAAACACTTAACTTTGTTTTACCACTTTAATTAACTTTTTACAGTGACTATAGTTTCGACTACAAGCTAGTCATTATCAAACTGAGTACCTATAATACATTGTACATTGTTTTTATATTACAGCATCAAAGAGGGGAGTATACATTATGTCGGTCTGGTCGTTGATGAGGGGAATTTCCAGATTAGCTTTCAACTTGTGAATTTCCAGCGCCTCCAGTAAATCCATTTGTCGGCCTTTGTCCGCCAAATGGATTACGGAAAGCATGCTGTCTTCTGTGCAGGTGTGGTTGTTTTCTATTAAATGAGTTGCAAAAGTGGACTTGTTATTCTTTAAACGGACTGAATTTAAATGCTCTTTTAATCTTATTTCAAAATTTCTACCAGACTGACCAATGTATGCTCCTTTACATGTTTCGCAAGTTAATTTGTAAATACCTGATTTTTTGTTTCTATCTATAATTGTTTTTGGATTATGAATAATATTTGCTATTTTAGAAAATGGTTTAAAAACTACGTTGACGTTACACTTTTCAAGGGTTCTTTTAATTTGGTTGCTAATGTTTCCGAAATATGTTATTGGATAAAATTTATTTTTATTTATTTTATTTGTTGCATAAATCAAGTTTTGAATTTGTATTAATTCTTGTTTCGCTATAAGGTTGTTTATTAGAGCTGGATTGTAGCCATTGTTTGTAGCGATTTGTTTTATGATTGAAAATTCTTTGAGGCGGGACTCATCGGAAAGGGGTAATTTAATTGCTCTGTTAATAAATGAGTTAAATGCAGCAATTTTTTGATTGTAGGGGTGACGGGAGGTATTTGGAATTATGGAGTCGGTGTATGTGGGTTTCCGAAAAATATCAAAAGTTAGTATGCTGTTGGTTTTAGTGATAGTTAGATCTAGAAAGTTCAGGCTGTTGTTATTTTCAAATTCAACTGTAAATTTAATTGAGGGATGAATTGTATTAATATAATTTAGGAATTGGTTGACTTGTCTATCTGTGCCTTTGAAACATGCAATGATATCGTCTACATATCTATACCACCAGTTGATATGCTTTTTGCCCAAGGGGGAGATAAGAATTTAGTTTGTGAGGCTTTCCACAAATATTTCTGCTAATAAGGGACTGAGGGGAGAACCCATTGCTAAACCGTCTTTTTGCAAGTAGAATTTGTTATTAAATGAGAAGTAATTATGGTTAAGGATAAGGTTAAGTAAGGTTAGGAATTCGAATTTTACTACCGGATTGACGTTGTTTCTATCAAGGTGATTAGTAATTAATTGAATACAATCTTGTGGGAGGATTTTTGCAAACATGCTTGTTACGTCAGAAGAAACCAATCTACAATTATTCTCTATTTTTATATTCTTGAATTTGTTAGTTAATTCTATGGGGTATTTAATTGAGGTATTGTCTGTAAAGTTAGTAATAGATTTAAAAATAGAAACTAATTCGTGTGAAATTTGCTTTGCTGGTGATTGTATGTAAGATACTACTGGGCGTATTGGGTTATTTATTTTATGGATTTTAATAAAACAATATAATCTAGGGGGCCTAGGATTCATAGGGGTAAGGAAATTTGTGTTCTTATATGGAAAAAGGGCATTGCAGTTTTTAATTATGTTTTTTAATTCGTTTTGTAAATAAGTGGTTGGATCTTTTTTAATTTCTGATATGTCGGGGGAGTTAATGAAGTCGGATATTTTCTGTTCATAGTCTGATTTGTATAAAATTACAGTTGAGTTGCCTTTATCCGCTTTTGTGATTGTTAGATTATTCTCTTTAATTTTCTTTTTTAACGTTCTAATTGATATGTGATCGCTATTGGAAATTGAGTTGCAGTTTTTTATTAATTTACTGATGTTTTGTTTATCAAAATTTGTTGCAGTTGAATTTTTTAAAGCTATTTCTGCCTCTACAATTAGGGTTTTCTTGAAAAGTGAGACGTCAATGTGAGGGGAATATTTTGGGCCTGCATTTAAGATATTTAACTCCCCCGACATATCAGAAATTAAAAAAGATCCAACCACTTATTTACAAAACGAATTAAAAACCATAATTAAAAACTGCAATGATCTTTTTCCATATAAGAACACAAATTTCCTTACCCCTATTCACACGAATTAGTTTCTATTTTTAAATCTATTACTAACTTTACAGACAATACCTCAATTAAAAACCCCATAGAATTAACTAACAAATTAAAGAATATAAAAATAGATAATAATTGTAGATTGGTTTCTTTTGACGTAACAAGCATGTTTGCAAAAATCCCCCCACAAGATTGTATTCAATTAATTACTAGTCACCTTGATAGAAACAACGTCAATCCGGTAGTAAAATTCGAATTCCTAACCTTACGGTTTAGCAATGGGTTCTGCCCTCAGTCCCTTATTAGCAGAAATATTTATGGAAAGCCTCACAAACCAAATTCTTATCTCCCCCTTGGGCAAAAAGCATATCAACTGGTGGTATAGATATGTAGACGATATCATTGCATGTTTCAAAGGTACAGATAGACAAGTCAACCAATTCCTAAATTATATTAATACAATTCATCCCTCAATTAAATTTACAGTTGAATTTGAAAATAACAACAGCCTGAACTTTCTAGATCTAACTATCACTAAAACCAACAGCATACTAACTTTTGATATTTTTCGGAAACCCACATACACCGACTCCATAATTCCAAATACCTCCCGTCACCCCTACAATCAAAAAATTGCTGCATTTAACTCATTTATTAACAGAGCAATTAAATTACCCCTTTCCAATGAGTCCCGCCTCAAAGAATTTTCAATCATAAAACAAATCGCTACAAACAATGGCTACAATCCAGCTCTAATAGACAACCTTATAGCGAAACAAGAATTAAAACAAATTCAAAACTTGATTTATGCAACAAATAAAATAAATAAAAATAAATTTTATCTAATAACATATTTCGGAAACATTAGCAACCAAATTAAAAGAACCCTTGAAAAGTGTAACGTCAACGTAGTTTTTAAACCATTTTCTAAAATAGCAAATATTATTCATAATCCAAAAACAATTATAGATAGAAACAAAAAATCAGGTATTTACAAATTAACTTGCGAAACATGTAAAGGAGCATACATTGGTCAGTCTGGTAGAAATTTTGAAATAAGATTAAAAGAGCATTTAAATTCAGTCCGTTTAAAGAATTACAAGTCCACTTTTGCAACTCATTTAATAGAAAACAACCACACCTGCACAGAAGACAGCATGCTTTCCGTAATCCATTTGTCGGACAAAGGCCGAAAAATGGATTTACTGGAAGGGCTGGAAATTCACAAGATGAAAGCTAATCTGGAAATTCCCCTCATCAACGACCAGACCGACATAATGTATACTCCCCTCTTTGATGCTGTAATATAAAAACAATGTACAATGTATTTTAGGTACTCAGTTTGATAATGACTAGCTTGTAGTCGAAACTATAGTCACTGTAAAAAGTTAATTAAAGTGGTAAAACAAAGTTAAGTGTTTTAATATTATTTTATAAAGATGTACCACAAAGTGATCGCCAACCAAATCAAAGATTTGAATAATTTTTAGCTTGTAAAACCCTGTGGCCCGCGATAAAAAAAAACATACTGTATATTTAAAAAGCCTAAAAAATACGCATTTATTTGAACTCACAGCCAACTATGATTTGTAGTTAAAAAAAATATAACTTTATACACTGAAGTGCATATAAATCGGCTCACCCATTATTTTTATTTTTTTGTATAAAATCACTATTGCGATACTACGAACAAAACGTTTGGTATTTTACGATAAAATAGACTATCAAATAGACATCGGATGGTAGAACAGCTGAAATTAAGCACTCAGGCCACATACCATTGGCTTCGCCAATCTTCCAAAAAGAGCTACAGCTTTTGCAAAATCTACAGCACTTAAAACCATAATGAACACAGCAACGTTCAGTGGGTTATTTTCTACATCCACTGAAGATCAAAATAAAAAAAGCAAAAACAGTGGAAGAACGTAGACATCTTAATACTTTATGCATAATGTCGAATGGACAGCATATCTTTACATTTCATTTGTGATGATTATTGTCCATTGAATAAAGTGATAGGTACCATATATTGTTTTTTTTTTCTATACCCTAATAGTCTATTTTATCGCAAAATACCAAAAGTTTTATTCGCAGTATTATAATAGTAATGCTACTATAAAGAAATAAATATTGGGTGGGCCGTTGTCTTTGCACGTAATAGTTATATTTTTTATATTATACCGATTGTTGACTTGGCGGGCGCAACATAGGAAATCCCATGTAAATTTTGAAATGTTCAAATTTTGGCTCTTCTATTTATTTTAGAAACAAAGTGTATTTGCCGTTTTTGTAGAGGGAAAAATTCTGAATTCATTCATGTTAACGGTTATCACTTTACGTTTCTCTAATGTAAAATAATTAAGAAAAAGAAATGTGATTTTATAAAACTAATGACATGCTATGGAATTGAAACAACAGTTGCGGATGTCAAAGTGGCAAAAGATATCGCAGTCACTTGATTTAAGTAATAAAGTGGTATTATGCAGACCACAGTTATCACGATGTTTGCGTAATGTTTTTTGTCGTTAATTAGGTAACAGCAATATCTTGCGCTATTTTGACATCAGCAATTGTTGTATCAATTCCATGGTACGTCATTATTTTTATAAATTCACATTATCTTTTCTTAATTATTTTGTGGCGCATAAAGTAAAATTTCGAGTTTATTAAATCCCAGAAAATTTGTATCGGGTCGCTGCGCGACCCTCGACAAATTTTCACGGGGCTTTTCTAAACTTAAAATTTTACTTTATGCTTAGCCTGGGAGTGGAAAACACTTGAACGACAACCATTAGAACCTTTAATAACAATACTTATTCTTAAAAAAAATGAACAACGAGACAATTAACGAAACTCATAAAGATTATGAAAATAACTGCATTTTGTTAGTTTTCCATTTTCTTTAAGAAATCAGTATTGCCATTAAAGGCTCTTATAGCTGCCGAACAAGTGTTTTTCAATCCTAGACTAAGTATGAAGTAAAATTTCGAGTTTAGAAAAGCCCCGTGAAAATTTTCTGGGCTATTCTTAACTCGAAATTTTACTTCATGCGCCACTCGTATAAAACACAGATTTTAAGCGAAGTTCGAATATACATAAATTTGACAATATTATAGTGTTATATACGCGTGGCGCATGAGTTTAGAAAAGCCCAGAAAATTTGTCTCGGGTCGCTGCGCGACCTTCGACAAATTTTCACGGGGCTTTTCTAAACTCGAAATTTTACTTCATGCTTAGTCTGAGAGTGTTTAAAGCTTTAAATTGAACTTTAAAATAAACGGGGAATATCCACAATTGTTGTATCAATTCCATGGTATGTCATTATTTTTATAAAATCGCATTACTTTTTCTTAATTATTTTAACTTAGAGAAACGTAAAGTGTTAAGTGTGAACATTCATGAATTTAAAACTTTTCCCTCTACAAAAAAGTGAAATACATTTTGCCTCTAAAATAAATAGGGAAGCTAATATTTAAACACTTTAAAATTAATATGCGATTTCCTATGTTGCGTCCGCCAAGTCAACACCCGGTATATATATTTTTTATTTTAACGAGAATCTAGTAAATACATGAAAGGCGTCAAAGTTTTAAAAAGTAACGAAAGGAGTCAAGGATTTGAAAATCATCAAAATCTTGGAAAATGCATAATTTTTGTCAACATTTTAAAAATGGTTGTAAATTTTGGAAATTAAAAAAAGGTATGAAAATCAACAAACGTATTACAAAATTCACAAGTCGATAAAATTTTTAAAATTAATTTAAAGTCTTTGAAATTCACCAAAATTTACAAGATTTTAAAAATTGAACCAAAACTTGAAAACGCTCAAGATGTTGTAAATTAATTTATTTCAAATCATGTTTATTTTTCGCAAAGACTAACTATTCAAATTCGATTGCATCCAAACAAAACAGCAGATTTAACAAAAAAGAAAAATGTTTTTTATAAACATTGCGAAAAACTTTAAAATCTATTTTTATAATAAGTGATTTTTATCAAATAATGCATTTTTTTATATTTGAAGTAAAAGTGATACCTTTAATTGTTTTTTCATTATTAAACGAGTGTTTCTACTCCTAAATTAGGAATGAAGTAAAATTTCGAGTTTAGGAGAGCCTGAACGTTTGGATTTGGATACAAATTCAGGCTTTTCTAAACTCTAAATTTTACTTCATGCGCCACGCGTATAAAACATTGATTTAGTGTCAAGTTCAAAAACATATCTGTAATTAGAATAACACTAAATCAATCAAATAATTAATCTGTTATGAACAATGTTCAGTGTTAATAATAAATAATTAGGTTTTAAACATTTCTGTTAATAAACACTAGTAGCGATATTAAAAATGTTAATGGTTGCGAAAAATCGAATTTATTTTAAAAGGATTTGTTCTTTAAATCGAATCAAATTTTTCTCTTACGAATCCTTTAATCAAGTATTTGTGATTTTAATCATATAAGGTGATTCAGATTCGTGATTCGAATATATTTTTGAGAATTCGCCCCAGCTCTGCTCTTATAAAACAATCTATTTATCTTTTACATTTTAAATATAACATTCTATTAAGGGGAATATAACAGTGGTTTGAAATTTAATGTTAGGTTTATTTAAAAACTAAAGGTCCTTAAAAGTTGAAATTTTGACAGCGTATATTAAGCCCAATTATCTAGTCAAATATCGAAGTACTTTTTTTTAAACAATTTGCTTTCAGAGGTATGAAAAAAATAATGTTAAATTTTTCAAAATTAAAAAAAATATTCCCATATCTTACTAGTTTATACTATAAGGAATATAATGTGAACATTTCATAAAGATGCGATAACTCATGCCACAGTCAGGTTAAAATAAAAATCTTGAAAAATAAGACCGTAAAATACCGCCGCCTTCCGGATCTTCTCTTAGTTGAACGCGTTGTACACTCATCTGCACAATTATTGGAGGGGCGAGCAGCCTGCGGCCAGCGTTTATCCCTGGGCCGGTGAACGCTGCGCGGCTTCGCGTTTGTTTTTCTTTTCTTTTTTCAATCATAGTTAACAAAATCGGCTCGCGTCGTTAGCATTTATTCTCGTAAAATTAATATTTCGCAATTATAATTGATATTTTCTTGTACTAGTGTTTTATTTTCATGCTTTCTGACTGCTAATGGAATAAGTATTTTTTTATACTGCATGTTCACTAATATAGAAAACACGAAATGTTTAACTAATTAAAATAAAGATGTGTAATATACCTTTAATATTGTCTTTCCTTATTATTTGAAAGTGTCGGTATTATTAAATTATTTTTTAAAGTTTTTTAAGCTGATTAATAAGCCAGAAGAAATCGAATAACAATCAGTCTTGTTCAAATCATTATTTCGTCTTAAATCTTTTGTTGTTAAAGCAGTTGTTAAATGCCATTAAACTTCTCGCAATAAAACTATTAAAGTAAATTGTAAAGTTTCTAGCAATCGGACCTATTTGAACCAACTGCGACTTCATCAACGAATCAATGATATCAAAACTATAAGAATAGTAAGAATAACACCAATATGGCGTTGTCTTATATTAATGTTACAAATCAACTATTTTTTACTGAGCACAGGTAATATTTGTTTGACAAATGTTTAAAAAAATGTAGGGTTTAACTGCGTGCTTATTCATCGTTAATTATTTTAGAAAATATAGAACTATAATAATAATAAGGTAGTTATTATAATGCATTTCAAATAACAAGCTTCTTGCTCAACATTGCACCGAGCCCAATATTTTTTTTAAATTTGGCTGATTTGTGATGAGTCATATTTTGATAGTAAGTAAATAAGGAATAAATGAATTGTAATTGAATGTTATTGCAATCCTCTATTTATACGGCTCAGTCAACTTAGCCCCCCGAAGTTCGACTTTTTAAGCGCCACAAAAATTAGAGCTAGCGCCGTTTAGACAAGAAAGTTACGGGGGTTTGAACTTTCGGGGGGCTAGGTTGATGCTAGCCCCCCGAGTTTGGATTTTTCAAGTTTTCTTACAGTATTCGGATTCCTCAGAGCTAGCGCCAGTTAGCGCTACTAATTTGAAAGCTAGCGCCACCCCCACAACCCCAAAAGATTATAAAACATTTTAAACCCTAGCCCCCCGAAATGAGATTTTTTTAATCAAATTGGGTGCAAAAGATTGCTTAGAGCTAGCGCCAGCAGAATATGAAAAATATATTCTCTCAAAAATATCAGGTAAAAAAAGTTCACATCCAAACTTTGATGTGAGAGCTTTCAGCTCCTGTATGCGTATTACCATTTACTTGCTGAATTTCAATACAAAATCATGATTGGCATATAAAATACCGCTTCCAAGATATATGTTAGCGTTGTAATTACTTTATGTATGTTCAAAGACACTGGCTATTATAAAGATGATGCCTAGAAAACAGTAGCCTAACTGACAAGTTTTTTTCAACAAAGTCGTACTTCGGGGGGCTAAGTTGACTGAGACGTATAATGTAAGCAACAACTATCAAAACATTTAAGCTAAATATTTGATATGTAACATGGATTAGATATTTAGGTTTGCTTAGAGAGTTGCTCCTTCATCAGGCAAGAAATGAATCTTAAACTTAATATGAGTAATAACCTAATAATATTTAAGTTGAATACAACATAATAACATACAGGGAGTTTTTCTTTAAAGTATACGTTTTCCAAATTTAACTTATTTTCTCTAAATCTTTAGATATTCCTTGTTTTTTAAAAAAGTTCAATTCAAGGCTTTAAACGAGTGTTTTCCACTCCCAGACTAAGCATGAAGTAAAATTTCGAGTTTAGAAAAGCCCCGTGAAAATTTGTCGAGGGTCGCGCAGCGACCCGAGACAAATTTTCTGGGCTTTTCTAAACTCAAAATTTTACTTCATGCGCCACGCGTATAAAACTCTGATTTCAAGTAAGGTTCAAATATATATAAATTTAACAAAAGTGTTCTATACGCGTGGCGCATTAAGTAAAATTTCGAGTTTAGAATAGCCCACGGGGCTTTTCTAAACTCGAAATTTTACTTCCTGCTTAGCCTGGGAGTGGAAAACACTCGCTTAAGGCTTCAAATTGAATTCCTGTAAAATCAACATATATCTAAAGATTTAAAGAAAATAAAGTGAATCTGGAATACGTATACTTTAAAGAATAACTCCCTGTATATTGTATAATTACGATATTGAGATAGATTGTGTTAGAATGAAAATAAAGTCAGTTGAATAGCAACAAAAGGAGCTTAGTCACAATTTTGTAGTATCGAAAAGATACCCATGTTTTGATTAGGTACATACATAACCCGATGTGTACTAGGTAAATTTTCAGGCATTCATTGTTTTTGAAAAGCGTTCAGTTTGAAACTCCCAACGAGTGTTTTCCACCGAGTAATAACGATTTAAGTTATCACGTAGTAAAAAAAAATAACCGTGAGGTACGCCACTGTCTTGCTAGCACTAGCTATCTCTTGAATAACTTTCTCATTTATCACTTGGTGAAACATTTTGAAATAATAATAAAGGATAAATTAAAAACACTTGGTTTGTTTCACTATTTGTTTCTATTTACTTGACTAGTTTCGCTTTTTACGGCATTATCAAGAGTTAACTTTGATAATGCCGTAAAAAGCGAAACTAGTCGAGTAAATAGAAACAAATAGTGAAACAAACCAAGTGATTTTAATTTATCCTTTAATATTACTAGCTATGTCGTTGTTAGTGTTTATAGACTTCAGTACAGCAATTACAATGCCAAAAAATATTTTGAAATCGTGCGGTTAGTTTCCGAGTTATAACGATTTCAATTATCAAAAACAATCGTCAGTTACGCCACTGTCTTACTAGCGCAAGCTATCTCGTTGCCAGTGTTTATAAACATTAGTATAGTAATTACAGTGCCAAAAGAGTTTTTTAAATCGTACGGTAAGTTCTTGAGTTATAACGATTTAAATTAGCTAGGAGTGAAAACACAATTGTCAGTTACGCTACTGTCTTTTAGGCATCATGTTTCTAATAGCCAGTGTCTATGAACATAAATAAAGTAATTACAACGCCGAAATATTTGTTGGAAGCGGTATATTATATGCCAAACATCATTTTGTATTAAAATTCAGGAAGTAAATGGTAATACGCATACAGGATCTGAAAGCTCTCGCATCAAAATTTGGATGTGAACTTTTTTATCTGATATTTTTGAAAGAATATTTTTGTCATACTCTGTTGGCGCTAGCTCTAAGTTATATTTTCCACCCAATTTGATTTAAAACATCTCATTTTAGGGGGCCAGGGTTAAAAATGTTTTATCATTTTTTGGGGTTGTGGGAGTGGCGTTGGCTTTTAAATTGGTAGCGCTAGCTCTGAGGAATCCGAATAGTGTAAAAAAACTTAAAAAATCCAAACTCGGGGGGCTAGCATCAACCTAGCCCCCCAAAAGTTCAAATCCCTGTAGTTTTCTTGTCTAAATGGCGCTAGCTCTAATTTTTGTGGCGCTTGCTAAGGCCGGTCTAGCGCAATCGCTTTTTTCAAAATAGTCGAACTTCGGGGGGCTAAGTTGACTGAGCCTATTCATACACATCATCATTTCGTAAGCCCTGTACTAAACATACAAAAAATAGGGCAGCTCTCCGTTTAATTTTTTTCAATCTATTATTTATTTATTGCATTCATAAAAACTAGAATATTTGACCGAATATAAATTGAAATTCTCCCCAAAATTTGGGGTATTTACCCAATTTGGCAGAGGCCAAAGTAATACACATTATTTTCGTGGCAATAGCAGTTAGGGAACATAATATTCCCATTTAAAAAATATCATTGAAAATCTATGTTCCGTTTTTTTCATATATGTCCGGCATATAAATATTCACAATGAGCTTATGAACATGAATTATTTTATTATTATATTTTTAAGAAATAATCTCTAATTTAATAAAATAAAATACATAGTTTGTTCGGCTGTCGAAACTGGAGTCTTAAAAGTAAAAATAATGTGTTATAATGACAAGAATAAGAATCCTCAATTTTGTAAATACCGAAAAATAACACAGGATCGCTTTCTAACGAATTGAAAACAATACATAGCTTGTATGTATTATCAGCGTGTTTAAATAATACGAATCGACACTTTCTTTCGGTCCGTCTTTTTTATACGCTTTTTTTTTCGTCTATTCCACGCGACGCGAGACCCCATCCGTTCATGCCAAGGAGCAATGCACAAATGCACAGCGAACTGCCGCTTTTCTCTCTGACTGTATTCGCCCCACTTGTGCTGTAAATTTGGCATCGGATGAGCTACTCTTAACTATGTGGGTCTTTCCAACACGATCGACGTGTTACACTGCAATAATCCCCTTAATGAATATTATTTGAGGTTAAGTTAGATCTTACACATTTGTGATTTTGTATGGCTGGATACTACCGAAAGGAATCTGTCTTTCTCGGCTATACTGCTGTGCTCAGAAGTAGTCGATTTAACGATGTCAAAGTCCAGCACTTCCCAAAATACGACGATTGATGGTAACATCTGATCGCAGAAGTACAAAATAAGCTCCTCTCTGTGGTTGATTTTCCTCTCCGGAACGACGTAATCACTCGTTTCCGTTGATCCCAGCGATTCTTCATTTGGGATTTCTTCTAATTTCGACAATTTCGAAAAGTTGCGCGCGGTTGACCGCGTAGCCGACATCTTGAACGATCTTGACAATTGAATTGTCAAAAAACACCGTTGCGGTTTTATGAGTTACGACTTAGAATTATTTTGCAAAGCCGCTATAAAATTCACAGTTTTTAGTATAGTATTTTACGTAATAATTATAATTGCAAAATTGTCTATTGCAATTATAATAATAATAAATTTAGCTAATGTGCTCTGAGTGTGCTCTGAGTTTTCTAGTTTAATTTGGTGGTTTAAACACGCTGGAAAATTAGAATAATAATAGCTGTAGTAGTTGCAACGACGGTGAGTGATTTTCACAGAAAAATAGTAAATAGTGCATTAGATATAAGCCTATTTGAGTGGGTGAATTCACACATTGAATGCGCCTCTCAAGGTTGCGGACAGAAGAAAAAAAAAACAATCGTCCGTCGCGCTCCACGACCGATTTATTATTTATCGTTTGAGGTCATTGACCTATCTACAACCCAGTTAACTAAAATAAAATTCAATATTAAATTCAACGTTACTCCCTACTTCCTATGTTTTCTAGTGTATTACTTTCCATTGGGTCAGTCTATTCGTGTACTTAAGTCACCGTAAAGACCCTCACAGGTGTGAAGAGCGTGCTACATTGTTTTTTCCCTGAATTCATTTCCGTCTCTTTATTTATAAAATAAACACAACCAACAATATCTTTGTATCTATATTGATCGACTTGCAGTAGTTATATTAAAAATAAATTATGGGGTTCTATATCTGCAGCGCATGCAACAATAATATTAGCCCTAACTCATTATATTTAAAATGCGAGTCATGTGATAAGTGGTCTCACTCAAAGTGCGCTAATCTATCTGCAGACGATATAAATAAACTGAAGAAAGACAAAGTAACTTCTTTTACTTGTACTAAATGCTGCTCAGCAAATACGTTCAACAATAGCCAAATCATCCAATTAGAAAATGTGATTGAGAAACTACAAAAAAAGTATTTCGACTCTTTCAAAACAGAAATACGAACAACAATTACATAATTTCAAAATAAACTAACTCCGTTTGAAACACAACTCACTGAACTTTATAATAAATTCGAAACACCCAACACACGTTTAAACCAAATGGAAAATCATGTGATTAACAATGAAAGCGGCACTGCCATTTCTAACTCGGTTGTTAGCGACGTTGTTTCCGAAATCACAGAACGAGGCAACAGAAAACGCAATTTATTAATATATAATGGGCCGGAATCTGAAAATGCAAACGTCGGTAATAGGAAAAAACATGACATCGCAAAGGTTGGCGCTACCCTCCAGGAACTTGGTAGTTTTCCCTCACCAAAATCACTATACAGACAGGGGAGAATATCTGGACCGAATCCTAGGCCTCTCAAACTAATTTATGAGAATTCCGATACCGCCCTGGATATATGGAAAGCGTCACGTGAATCATCTACTCTACGGAAGACAATAAAAACGGACCAAACACCGATGCAAAGGAGCCACTTGAATGAAGCTCGTGTACGCCAAAATGGAAGATCGACAAAAACGCGTCAAAAATAATTTAAAAATCAGGTTTATAAATAATTTGCCCACAATTGTTACTCATAATCAGCGCTCGGTTACGCTATCAGCATAAAAAAAAACAATTAAAGTCATGCGGCAAGCAGTACTCGTTCAGTCAAGTACCTTCCTGTATTTATTACCAGAACGTCCGTGGATTAGCCACTAAGACTCAACTGCTACAAGAAGGTATACTAGCTTCTGATTATGAAATACCTACATTCACAGAAACTTGGCTGAACGACAGCATATTTAATGCTGAAATATTTTCATCCAACTATTCTGTCTTTAGGGTCGATAGAGCTGAGAGAAAAGGTGGCGGTTGTTTAATAACTGCGGACCAAAAATACCTCCCACGGCGTTTAAATAATGTTTCGTTGTTAAATGCTCATGTTGAAATAGTTGGTATCAAATTATTCATTAATAACATTTACACTAATATTATATGTATACAGGGTGTCTCAGACCACCCGTACCAGCCTTTTATTTCGACAACGCTTGGTCGAATGTGACTGGGACAAAAAATGTTATTACTAAAGTGAACCCAAGGAATCCACTAATGAATTTAGTTTTTACCGGAATAATCCGGAAGTACCCGGAACCGGAAGTAACTTTAAAATTTCAAATGGCAACATAGGTCGAGTATGGTATTAATTGATAGGTCTTTTTAAAAGAAACAACTTTTATTAAAATGGTCTTTTAATATTTTACATATTTACAAAAATAAAGTAAAAAAACTAAATTGAAAATTAGTTATCCAATCAACACTCAATTTTCTCAAGTATGCTTTGCTCTTTTGTTATGTCAAAATAATTGATGTTCGTGAATATTTGAAGTAAAATAAATTATTATTATCAAAGCATTGAATGTGTCAACATGGTTTTTAGAAACCTTGAAGGTTTTGATATGCTGATGATATTAGGTGAAAATGCGGACCAATTATTTGGTTTCCTAAAATACCACACGTGTTGATTATCAACTTCTCTTAAGCAATGATGGTTTTCATTACTCCAGTAGTGAGCATTCTGTAAATTAACAACTCCGTTCCTTTTGAATGTCGCCTCATCTGTCCATAAAATTTTGTAATGGAAATTATAATTTTTATGAGACATCTATTCACAAAAATTCAACCTATCTTGAAAATCCCGCTCTTCAAGTTTCTGGTGTAAAGAGATATGGTGTAGATCGAATTTGTTTGTTTTTAAAACTCTCCAAGCAGTAGAGCGACTTATTCCAGCATCGATTTCAATTTTTCTAGTCGAGATGTTCGGGTCCAGAGCAATTGCTGCAAGAATATCTGGTGCTCTTTCATCTTGTACACGTTTTCTGATATTTCGACCGTTGTTGTGGCTGGGCTGTAGCTTACTGTCTTAACTCATTCTGCAAGGCGCCGAAAAACATTTTTTGACTGGCCCGTTGAGGGTATCGCTCAACATAAATTCGCTCAGCAGCACGATAGTTTTGGCCGCATTCACCTAATATCATCAGCATATCAAAACCTTCAAGGTTTGTAAAAACCATGTTCACACATTCAATACTTTGATAATAATAATTTATGTTACTTCAAATATTCACGAACATCAATTATTTTGACATAACAAAAAAGCAAAGCCTACTTGAGGAAATTGAGTGTTGCATGGATAACTAGTTTTTAATTTAGTTTTTTTTGTTTATTTTTGTAAATATGCAAAATATTAAAAAAACATTCTAATAAAAGTTGTTTCTTTTAAAAAGACCTATCAATTAATACCATACTCGACCTATGTTGCCATTTGAAATTTTAAAGTTACTTCCGGTTCCGGGTACTTCCGGATTATTCCGGTAAAAAATAAATTCATTAGTGGATTCCTTGGGTTCACTTTGGTAATAAATTTTTTTGTCCCAGTCACATTCGACCAAGCGTTATCGAAATAAAAGGCTGGTACGGGTGGTCTGAGACACCCTGTATACATACCTCCAGCTTCCCTCACTGCCTGTTATCATGAAATATTTAATTTAATAGATACCGTTGATTTTTCTCTACCAACCTTAATAGTTGGCGATTGTAACTTACCAAAATATGTATGTCACAATAGGAATAAAACTCAGATCTCTTTGCAAACTGAAACACTAATTAATTTTATAAAATATGATAATCTACTGCAAGCCAACACTATTTTAAATTCTAATAATCGACTTTTAGATTTGATTTTGCACACAACCGATATTAAAGTTAAAATTGGGGCAGTATCCGAACCATTAGTAGCTGTAGATAAACATCACCCACCTATAATTTTTGAAATTATGCTACACAGGAAAGTTTAGAAATCAAGATAATGAAACATAATACAACTCTAGATGAGCCAAATTTCCCTTACTATATCAGAAACTGCATGATTACAGCTGGAATGAGGTAATTTTATATAAATGATCCCAATGTAGCCTGTTTAGTTCTCTATATAAATTTGCACACGATATTTGACACTAGCGTTCCTAAAATTAAATCTACTCCCAAGAAAAAAATATCCTACTTGGTTCTCAAAAAACACAATAAAGCTGATCGTATAAAAAACCAAAAGTTATACTTACATAATCAGAAACAAGCGAAGGCAGATTAAATTAGAAATCTCTAAGGACTATAGCGAATATGTTTCATGTTTTGAGCAGTCCATAAAAAATGATCCTAAACAATTTTTAGCGTTTGTGAACAATAAAACATCTTCATCTAGGATCCAGGCAATTATGAGCTATAAATACAAAGTTCTAGAAACTGAACAGGAAATTGTTAATAGTTTTGCAGATATTTCCGTCGACAATCAATGGTTACCCTCCCTATACTACCTAGTGTTTTACATCCACAAACTTACTGAAGAAGACGTTATTGCCGGGTCCAAGATTCTGAAACCGGAGTTCATCGGTGGCCCAGATAAAATACCGTCTTTTTTAGTCAGATTGCATGCCATCTTTTGTAACTCCGCTGACCCACATTTTTAACTTAATTTCAAAATCAGTATTATTCCTAGATTTGTGGAAAAGAGCTCGGATATGCCCAGTACACAAATCCGGAGACAAAAATTTAATAGATATTTATAGACCAATAGCCTTATTAAATAAATTCTCTAAGATATTTGAAGCTGTGTTAACGTCAAAAATTTATGAGCATGTACAAAATCGTTACATACCCTTCCAACACGGCTTCATTCGTGGCCGCTCTACAGCCACAAACCTATTTAACTTTGTACAGTTTGTGTACGAAGTAATAGATAGGCGTGGTCAAGTAGATGCCATATATTTATATTTTAAAAAGGCTTTTGATAGCATCAACCACAACGTAATAATCAGAAAACTTAATAATTTCGGCTTCTCTCCCTCTTTATGTCTTTTAATGAATTCCTACCTAGTTAATCGCAGTCAGTATGTAGAGTATAATGGGTTCGTATCCCCAATTTTTGTCCCTACAAGTGACGTACCACAAGGGTCAAATTTGGGCGTTTTAATATTTATTTGTCTTATCAACGACATTGTCGATGGCATCGAATAAAATATCTTGTTGTACGCTGATGATATTATAATATATCGAGAGATTAACATGGTGGCTGACAGTATCGCTTTAACTAGTGACCTCAATCGTATTCAGGATTGGTGTATTTCCAATGACCTATGCCTTAATTTTAATAAATGCAATTTTGTAAGCTTTAACAGAAAATTAAACCCAATATCCTTTGACTACTTTATTTCTGATCACGGTAAAACGTGCAGTCAAACAGTGAAAGATCTTGGAATTTTACTAGACAGCAAATAAACATTCCAGGAGCACATTAGCAAGATGTGTAATGCTAGCTATAAAATTTTAGGATTTATTGCTCGTAACACTAAGGATTTCAAAAGCACCCAAGTATTAATAAAAATGTATAACACGTTTATGCGAACCAAACTTAAATACTGCTCTATAATCTAGGAACCGTATAGTCATTGTTATATTGCTCAAATTGAAAATATTTAGCGAAAATTCTTAAAGAACACCGTGTTTATCCAATACAAAATTACGACCACAACGAGCTACTTCAAGAGATCGATATACCAACTTTAGATTCACGTAGGCAACTATCTTCTTTACTATTTCTATTTAAATTATTACATATCCGAATCGATGATATTACCTTACTTTCTAAACTTAATTTCTATGTCCCTAGGTTAAACTCTAGATATTCTCACAACTTTTGCAATCCTGCATTCAGAAAAAATGCTCTTTATTACTCCCCTTTATGTCGTATGATTCGAAATTGCAATAACAACCCAAATATTGATATATTTAATGTAACGCCCCAACTAATCAGGAATGCATTTTTATAAATAATTATCTAAAGCGCACATCCTTATATACATATATATCTCGAGATTTATACACTCAAAATGTTCTGTTTTCTTTTATTATATACGAGGGGGATTCGTAAAACAGAGTTCCCATGATTTTCAATAATAGACAGCTATACTTTTGTTAATAGTGTTGTATATTATTTTAAAGCTTAAAACTTATGCTATATTTCTACATAATCGCCGTTTCTGTTCAAATACTTTTGCAGACGATGCTCCAGTTTTTCTATCCCCATGTTATAGAATTCTGCCGCCAATCCTTTGAGGATTGGGGTAACCTCTTCCTTGACTTCATCGTCGGTATTGAAGCGTAAACCACCCAAGCATTCCTTTAATTTTGGGAATAAGTGATAATCACTTGGGGCTAGGTCGGGGCACAACAGTCCAACCAAAATCTCTTAGCAGTTCTTGAGTTTGATGTGAGACATGAGGTCGAGCGTTGTTATGGAGAAGCCTAATACCACTGGACAATCTTCCTCTCCGGCGGTTCTGGATCGCACGTTTCAGTATTCTTAATGGGACAGATATTGCGATCTGGCGGAGTTTACTGTTGTTCCATGAGGCAAAAAGTCGATCAAAGCCAGGCCCTTCCTTTCCCAAAAGACGGTTGCCATGACTTTCCCAGCAGACTGTGTTTGTTTAAACTTCTTCGGCTTCGGCGAAGTTGAGTGACGCCATTCACGTGATTGCTGCTTGGTTTCGAGGGTAAAGGATTACGCCCATGTTTTGTCGCCTGTAACAATGGAATCCAAGAATTCTTCCTTGTTGTCTTCACATTGTTGCAGAAACTGCCGGGACCACTCGACATGTTGCTGTTTGTGGTTTTCTGTGAGCATTTGCGGTACCCACCGTGCACACACTTTGTGATAGCCTAATTTTTCGGTTAAAATCTTATGAATTGTAGTGTTGGAAGTCTCAGAAATACAGAAAGCATGTTTGTTAATGGCGATCCTCCGATCTTCAAGCAATATTCTCTTAACTTATTCGATAATTCCATCTAAAACTGAAGGCTTTTCGTTCCTGTCTTGATCGTGAATTGCCGTGCGGCCTTCACTGAATTCTTTGCACCATTTGCGAAGATGTTGAACAGATATGCAATTTTCCCCATAAACTTTGAGTAACTGACAATGAATTTCATTAGGTGAAATCCGTTTTGCACTTAAAAAAACGTATCACAGCGCGAATTTCGCATCTAGCGGTAACAGCGATAGGGAGCTCCATCTTCGAAAGCTGCTAGGCCGGCATTGAACGATGTAGCGTGGCGGGAGAGGTGGAAACAGAGAGAGGGAGATTTGACAGTGTAAGACAGTCTTTTGCATTTCTCCAAGCACGTCGCATTATTTCTCAGCAGCATAGGGAAACTTATTTTATGAATCCCCCTCGTATTATTATTAGTAATAGTAACATTATATCTTAGTTACCATTATACATTTCTCAATAATTGGAAACTATTCTGTTGAGAAATAATGTATTATTATTATAATTATTACGTAAAATACTCTACTAAAAATTGTGAATTTTATAGCGGCTTTGCTGCATTTGTAAAATAATTTTAAGTCGTTAATAACTCGTGTAATATGATTTAAAGGTTTAATCCCACTTTTAATCAGAGCTAGGCATGATTCGAATCCTTTTAGAGGATTCAAAAGAGGTATTCAAATACTTCAGTGAAAAGGATTTGTGATCCGGATTCGTTACATTTTTTTAAGAGGATTCGTATTCGAATCCAAATGTAGTTGATTCGAATACTTATTAAAGGATTCGAATACTTACAAAAAGATTCGAATACTCCAAAGGGATTCGAATGATCAAAAATTATGTTAACTGATTGTTAGGATTCCTATGAAAATATGATTTTTGTGTTTTTCAACTTCATGTTAAATCAGTGTTTAATACTCAAAATCCTTCATGCTTAATTAGGGAATGGAAACACTCGCTAGAAGCCTTAAATTGAATGCTTTGATGAAAACAGCAATTGACTTAACATTTATTTTAAAAAAATCTACTTTTTATAATTGGAAGTGATTTATTGTCGCATAATTAAGTTTAGTTTAATATTATTTGAAGTAAATCTAGCGACAATCTGAAATGTTAAATTTCCCTGGCATATCCCTAATTCAAGATTTTTTTTTTCACAAACCTTCTAATAAAACTTCCTTTTGTTGAAAAAACCAATATTTTGTTCAATGTTTTTGTAGATATTTAAGTTTATTTTATTAGTTTTTACGTGTTTTGTAATTTCTACAATGCTTGTTAATTTATACAAATTTAATAACACCATTTAATAATTTGTCAAATTTTAGGAAAATTGTTTTTTTGATGCCATCCATTTTATTATTTCTTGTATTCTAAAGAGCTGGGCAGGATTCGAATCATTTAGGGCTCGAATTCTCGATTCAAATCCTTTTAGAGGATTCAAAAGAAGGCATTCGAATACTTTAGTTCAACTGGATTCGTGATCCGGATTCGTTACATTTTTTTAAGAGGATTCGTATTCGAATCCAAATGTGGGTGATTTGAATCATAAAAGGATTCGAATAATAATAAAAGGATTCGAAGAATTACAAAAGGTTTTGAATCATCAAAAATAATTAGATTTAACTTGAAAAATGTCTTTTGTGTATTTTTAATTTTTCGTTAAATCACTGTTTTATACGCGTGGCGCATGAAGTAAAATTTCTAGGTTAGAAAAGCCCAGCGACCCGAGACAAATTCTCACGGGGCTTTTCTAAACTCGAAATTTTACTTCATGCTTAGTCTGGGAGTGGAAACGATCGTTCGAAACTTCAAACTGAATGCTTTGATAAGAACATTAAATGATTCAAAATGTTTTTAAAGATTATAATCTAGGTTTCAAAATTTTGTTTTATATTATTTGGTTTGGTCAATTTGAATATAATTCCATGACTTTTCTGTGACTTTCCCGGTTTTAATGATATTCAGTGAATTTTTTATTTACGTAATTTGTAGGCATTCGTCGATTTTATGATAGAGTTTAATTTGAAGTTTTGAACGGATGTTTCCACTTTTAATGTTTGAAGTATTCTGCAACCAAGTATTTCCAATTTCATTTATACTTATGTTTAAACTGCACGGTAACGTAACTGCCAGCCTAATGTGTCAAATTGTTTGGATTGAACGGAAAAGCTATACTGATGAGAGATAAATCTCGAAACGCGTCTTTAGATGGCCTGAATAATTTGACGCAAACTGTTACATTTGCAGTAGGTTACTGCATTTAACTTATTGTAGATTGCGAAAAGAATCGCACTTTTGATGTTTGAAGTATTCTGCAACCAATTATTGGTAATTTCAGTTGTACTTATGTTTAAACAAGTTTTATATTTTTGTCTTACTTGTGGCCATTTTTTTTTTCTGTAAATAATTTTGAAATTACTAAGTTTTATATTTCTTCTGTTTCTTAAATATTTGATCTGTATTAATTTTAGCAATTTTTTATAATTGTTTGTTACTGTTAAAGATTTTATATAACATAAAACTATTATTTAAAAAAAAAAAAACGCTTAATTTTTGGGATATTGGATTTTAAATTTTATTTAATTTTGATGTTTAATTTAGATACAATTGAAATATATTAATTTTATATAGTTGAAATATAAAAATCGTAAAAAATGTAATTACACTTTTTTGTTGAAATTGTAAATTACTGTTGAATTTGAAGATTTTCATGTATTTGCCAATGTTTCTTATATTGACAATGTTATAAAGTTTATGTATATTTATTATCATGTACCACCTAGACATGCACGTAGCGGCATGCTACTTCATAACGAATTTTGCAGGACGACTTGCAGTTTAAATTGCCCCATGACTCGATTAACGCGCACGGCTAATGACATTTGTAGCGGTATTGACTTTTTTAACTCATCTATAGGTTTAATTAGGAGGAGTCTCGCGGATGGTGTGCACTAAATGTTATAACCCTATTATGGTTTACGCAGATTAACATATGTGTCTCTGTGCATATTTGTGATTCATGTTTTGTGTCTTACATTTTAGTTATATGTTTTTGGTTCTACATTGTAAATGGCTTGTCCGTTAATAAAGAATTATTATTATTATTATTATTATTATTATTAACAATTTTAATATTTATGTTATTGATTTTAATTTTAACTTTAACGTTATTTACAGAATCTCCATTATAATCGATTTACAATTAACTTACACCTTACAATAATTTACATATTTGATTTAATAATCATGGAACTATTAGTATACTTATAAATAAGCTGAACCATACCAATTAATAAATAGCTTAGATCATACCTAAATGGCCCGATGAATAGATTTAATGTTGCTAACGCCTTGAATAAGTCGGTGACAATATATTATAAGCATATACTTATACAGAATAATTTAATTAAGAAAATAAAAATAACTTAAATTAATACCTGTCAAATGAGTAGTTTATCAAATTTTATCACATACATGTAATATTAAGAAGCATTCAATTGTAAGATAAAATATCATAAATCAAATATCTAAAAATTGAATATGACAAACATATTGACAAACATGTTAAAACAGAAAGTAAACAACACAATGATAAAACTGTGATAGTAGATTAATTAAATAAGTTTAAAAGCAAAATAATAAAAATAATTAAGTAAAGTAGATACATTAAAATAAATAACACCAAATACTAAATAGATTACCTCACCTGTATCACAGAGATGTATTATATTAAGCATAATTCAGTTGTTAGATAAAATGGAGGAGAAGAGGGGAAAGTGCTGGCGGCAAGAAAGAGATATGATGGTATATGTGAGAGAAAGAAGCTACAGGCGCTGAAAAGAGTGAGCAGGGAACTAAGGGAATGCAAGAACGAGGCGGAACTGTAGAAGGTGCTGAGGAGACGGGAAAGGAAGAGTTAGGGGTATCGTTGAAAGAATGGGCAAGGAAGTGCAGAGAAGGTAGTGGAGTGCCAGTGGCGATGGGAGAAGGCAGGCGAGGGGATAAAGAAGAGGGGATATAGAAGAAGGAGGTGAAGAAGGAAAAAGCAGCAGGAAGGGATGGGCTGAAGCTAAAGATGTGGAAGTAGATTGGGGAAGGAGGCGAGAAGAAATTCAGGGAGCTACTGAACCAGATGTGAAGAGGAAGAGTGACCCTGCCGGTAGCATGGAGGGTAGGGAGGATGTGCCCGGTACACAATAATGAGGATGAGAAGGATGCGGATAGTTATAGCGGGATAACGAAAATGAGTACTGGATACAAGGTAGCCATGATGGTGGTGAAGAATAGACTGGAGGAAGAGGTGGAGGAGAAGGGGCTACTGCCGGAGACGCAGGTTTTTTTTAGGAAGGGTAGGGTGACGGGGGAGCAGGTCTTTACCCTAGCAAGAATGGCGGAGAAGGTGATGGAAGAGAAGGGAAACGTGTGTGCGGTCTTTGTGGACCTGAAGGCGGCGTACGACTCGATACCGAGAGTAAGGATGTTACAGTGTTTGAAGAGAAGAGGGGTGAGTGAGGAGATGATAGAGTAGGTGAGAAGAGTGTATGAGGAAACGCGGGCAGTGGCAGAAAGGGGAATGGAGGAGTCAGAGAAGTTTAGGACGTGGGAAGAGCTGAGGCGTGGGTGCCCATTGAGCTCTGTGTTGTTTAACCTCTATATGCGTGAATTGGAGGAGGTGATCAAGGAAGGGCAGGCGGGGGGTGGTGATTGGTGAAGTAAGGTGTGGATGTTGACATATGCGGATGAGGTGACGTGCGCGAATGGAAGAGAGGGTAGGGAGGAGTGAGAGAAGGAGAATGTATGAGAGGGTGGGTTTATCGGAGGCGAAGGTGATGGAATGGCTGGGGAATGGGGTGAAGGTAGATGTGTGGGTGAAGGAGGGAGGTGAAAGCACAGGAAAGGCAAGGGTGTATAGAGGGGAGTGAGTACAACGATAGGTACGGGAGGTTGCAGCTGCATGGGAGAATTCCGAGGTATTTGGTAGAGGGGGGATAGAGTAGGAAGAAAAGGGTGATGCTGGCGAGGGTGAGGTATGGGTCAGGGGGAAGGAAGGTGCGGATGGGGGAAGAGTATGGGAAGTGTGTAATGTGTGAGCGGGGGAAGGATACGGGGAGTCATTTGGAGGAATGTGAGGGGGTGAGAGAAGAATGGGTGGGAGTAAGAGAGAATAGAAGAGTGACGGAATGGGTGAAAGAGGATGTGGCCGGGGTAAGGATGCTGGAGAACTTGGGGGAAGAGAAGTAAAAGAGGAGGAAGAGACGGGGTAGCGATTAGTGTGTAGCTAGTAAACTGTAATGTAGTATGCCAATAAAGGTTTTTTTTACTTGAAAGAAGCGTTGATTTAAATTATTTTTTGTTAACTCAATAGTATTTTCATGCCCTTCAAAATGAGATATCACACAACGGGGGGTGTCATTTAAAATTATAAAGTTGGGGTGGCTGGCGGTAAGAGGTTCTGGTTCTGGTTCTTGGGAGAGTGCGCATTTCTGCACTGCACTTAGGCCTCATTAGGCCCCTTGTGCTTCCTCCCGTCGATTACCCAGCCTCAGCTCAGCCAGCCTACCTGGTTTAGGTAGTCTAGCAAAGCTGAGGTGGGTAAATCCCTTATGTAGGCTATTGTAGGTCATCTTCCAAACAATAAGGAGCCTCTAGTTGACGAGAGTGCCGGGCAATCGCTCAGAATGTGTCCGGCAGACTCGTCTTCCATGTTACACCCTCTGCAGGATGGAGAGTCAACTATCCCCATCCTGTATAGGTGTGCGTTTAGCCCGCAGTGACCAGTCAGGGCGACAGTTATGCGCCTAAGGTTTCCCTTGGTTAGCTACAGGTACTGTTTTTCGCTGATCTCTCGTTGTGATACAATAGTGTTTCCTTAGAGAGCTTGCAGCCCTCGATGTCATCCCAACGCTCCCTGAATTTCTCCAGTGCGTTGTTTTGTAGCATATTACACAGGGACAGAGGCGTAAGGCGCACTAGCGGCTCCGGTGAGAGAATGTCTATCTTAGCCGCTGCTCTTGCCAGTACGTCAGCTCTCGTTTTACCTGTGTTCAAGTCGTGCCCCTTCACCCAGCAGACTTCAATGTTGTTATACATTGCTGCTTGCCTGAGTTTTCTGTGGCACTCTTATGTTGTCTCTGAAGTTTTATATGATTTCTTCAGAGACAGTAGCGTTGGCTTGGTGTCCGTTAGGATCAGTATGGCTTCATGTGACACTTTGCGGTTTATGATGTTCTCAGCCGCAAATTTTATACCCATCGTTTCTAATTGTGTGACGGTGGCATGCTTTCCCATGGATCTCACCTTTGTTTGGATTTTCAGGGTCCTTGAGAAGACTCCAATCCCTGATCTATCCATCTTTTTGGATCCATCTGTGTAGATCCTTTTGGCCGACTCTCTCATATGTTTAGTGGGTTGAATAGTAACCGTGTAGGGTGCATTCCGAATAAGTGTCGGTCTGCAGTAGTCAGTGCCAGCCTCTAAAAGAGGTATGTCTTTGTAGACACTCCTCCAGAGGTGTCTTCTGATTTCCCCACAGCGGTTACTGTTCCAGATCTCAGATCGCCATCGTTAGAGTAGTGTGCATGGCGCCTGTTATGCTTAGACAGACTGCCCGCTGCACTTGCGAGAGGCGCTTCCTCGTAGTTAGCTGTTTGGTCCTAGGAAACCAAACTAAAGCGCCGTATGATGTCGGTGTATAACCACAAAGTCGTGCTCGGTTTCAACCCCCAGGTTTTCCTCACTGCCCGACGGCATTGCCAAAGCTCAGTTTCCTGTCGAGAGTGATGCTCAGGTATTTTACCTCATCGCTGTACTGCGGCATCGTATTCAATAATTTTGGTGCTCTTTACGTCACCTTTTTTCTCTTAGTGAACAAGACCATCTCCGGCTCTGTCCGATAAGGAGTGATCATTACACCACCGCTAAACTGTATTTAGAGCTCCTTGCATTTGGTCGCATAGAACGTCTTCGAATTTGCCACTTACAATCATGGCTAGATCATCAGCATAGGCTGTCATACAGAAACCTAATTGCTGAAGTTGTTCGAGACGGCTGTCCAAAATCATGTTTCATAGTAGGGGTGATAAGACACCTCCTTGCGGACAGACTCTATCAATTTTACAGATAATCCGTTCCCCACCCTGTTCTACTGTGACTATACGGTTGGCCAGTGCATTGCCAATCCAGTCACACATTTTAGATGGTACTCCACGCTTGTTAAGCGCGTTTCTTATATTCGGTATGGTCGTTTTATCAAAGGCGCCTTCAATGTCAACAAAAACACCCAAGGCGGATTCCTTGATATCCAATGATCTCTCAATCCTGCTCACTACGTTATGTAGGGCAGAGTCGGTAGATCTTCCCCGTATGTAGGCGTGTTGTGACATTGTCAGGGGTTGTCTAGATAGAGCTGTCGCTCTTATGTGCCATTCACAAATTCTTTCCTGCGTTTTCATAAGAAACGAAGAAAGTGTGATAGGCCTATATGCCTTGGGAGCAGAGTAGTCAGCCCTACCAGGTTTCGGTATGAATACTACCCTAGCTTGTTTCCAGGCCTTTGGGACATAACCTAGCGCCAGACTGGATCGGAACAGCATCACTACGTGCTCAAGCAGTATTTCCTGTCCCCACTGTAGCAGGGCGGGAAAGATGCCGTCTGGTCCGGGTGCTTTAAAGGCGTGAGAGGGTAAAAGTTAAAATTCAAAAACTAGTGTTTTACAAGTTCCTCCTTGAAAAAAAAATGTGTTAGTATTCAAAATCGTGTCAACCTCAATCTAGAGTTACTTAGGCTAGCTCGTTTTGAAACAAGTAAACTGATTTGAATTATTTTTTGTTTGCTGGATAGTAATTTGTATGCCATTAAAAATGAGGAATTATACGATGGGGGGTGCAATTTAAAATTATAAAGTTGGGTTGGCTAGGGGTGAGGGGGTGAATGTTAAAATTAAAAAAAAAACATTTCTCCTTGAAAACAAAATTGACGTGTGTTTTTTATAACTCTATTTACGTTAGATCCTAAGTTATTCAGGGTGGCTCTTTTTAAAATGAAAACCCTGTATAATTAAACCCCATAAAGACCCCCTAAGACGAAAAAACGTTAAAAGCGGTTAATTTATATCAATCTACAGTTTTTTAACGCTTTTTTGTATGCCATATACCGCTAATAAATTTTACGACCTGGCAGCACTGAGTATCGTATTGATAGAAATGAACTATTATATCGTATAATAATAAAACATTTAATAATTCAATAATATATGGTCAATGCGCCAGGTCATTCACCAAACTTTAGACATTTGACCATAGATGTCACTGCGTGTATTAAAAACCATTTATCAAATTTCTTTATTAATCGTGGTCTACATTTTTCTCGTAACATTTTAATTTATAAATGCTATAAAATGCCATTAGGATACGCATTAAGGGTGCGTTTGCATCGCGTGCATATGGCGCAATTTGCTTAATGGCCGTCCTATTACACTGATTAGGTGCAATATCCCGTTGCTTTTCACATGATTAAATGTAAAGGCTATTTTCCCGAAACTACTTATTTTCGTTTGAGCAAAATAGCGTATTTAAAATTACTTTAATTATACGAGCACACGAATCTTGATAATGTCAGCAGGTAATATAGTTGATCATTTATAGTTTTCATATTTTAAGTGGATAATATTACAAATCAAAAAAGCGAATTTATACCAATTGCTCTTCACATGGTCAGTGTCATTCGCCGTTTTTTCTGGAACCTTTTTTCAATTCTAGTCAGCGCACCTCGCATTAAATTCATAAAGATATTGAAATTTTTCAATATTTTTGTGAATTGAATGCGGTTTGAGCTGACCAGTATAGAAAAAAGGTTCCAGCAAAAACAGAGAATGATACTGATCATATGAAGAGCAATTGGTATTAATTCGCTTCTTTGATTTGCAATATTACACATAAAATAAACAATTTTTGTAATGTACATTTGTACATTACAAAAACTGATTTGTGTTTGTTTTAACATTAAACAGATATATTTTTATAAAAAAACAATTATTTTCCTTTGCATTACAAACGAGGAAAGTAAAAAAGCATCCATTTCATAAATGTTACCTCATAGAAAAAATTAACTACAAAATAAGATTGTATTTGAGTTCAGTATTCCGGCACCGGATACCCACAGACGCGTTTCGGACTTCAAGGTCCTCTTCTGTGTGGTCCCGACCCAGTGCTGAGGAATACTGAACATTTTTTACTATATCAAACCGATATGTGCCGGAATACTAAACTCAAATACAATTTTGATATTTGTTTTCTTTGGTTACACAGAGTATAGCTCCGTGGACGAAACAGTGACCTATATATGCACTTGTGCATTTGTGCTATTGACGATGCCACTATGGAGCGTTAGATGGCGTTAGCTATCCAATTCACTTGATACAAAATGAGATTTTGATTAATGCCTAACGAGGGTTTCCCAAAAAACTCGCATAAAATGTATCTATATTTATCTATTTTTACGTTCAATTGGAAATAACTCAAAAACTGTTGATAGGGTATTTTCAGACTTTAACACATTTTCAAGGAACAGTGGTTACTTAGTATAGAAAATTATCAAGATCTTGGAAATGTTCATCTTCACAAAAAAAAATCGCATAAAATATATCTATTTATACGTTCAATTGAAAATAACTCAAAAACTTTTGATAGGGTATTTTCAGATTTTTAGACATATTTAAAGAGCAATGTTTACTTAATATCCACACAAAATATTTCACATGGATAATCATAAAAATTATTAAGGTATACATTTTTGGAATATTCATGTTCCCAAAAAATTACATAAAATTAATCTATTTTTACGTTCAATTAGAAATAACTCAAAAATGTTTGATTGGAAATTTTTAGATTTTTTTCGTTTTCAAAAAACAATGTTAACTTAATATCCACACAAAATTTCACACAGATATTCAAAAAAATTATCTAGATTTAAAACTTTGAAATGTTTATCTTCCTAAAATATCGCATAAAACTAATTTATTTCTACGTTTAATTAAAATAATTTTTAAGATACGATTATTTTTGTAATTCTCATACCTGTATTACTATTTTTTAATTCTGTTGACTTTTCTAAAACAAAACCGATGTTGTGCAACGCTATCTAGATTTGTAAAATGATGTTTTTAGACATGTGCAATTAATTTTACATTAGTTTTATTCGCGATTATTTAGGTGAGGTTTAGCAGTTTGAAACTTAAACGAGTATTTTCCACTCTCAGGCCAAGCATAAAGTAAAATTTCAGGCTTTTCTAAACTCGAAATGTTACTTTATGCGCCACGCGTATAAAAGACTGAGTTAATAAATAAAGAAGTCTTAACGAAACAGAATTTTTGCAGAAAGTCGATGTTAGTTTTAATTCGTATTTATATTTTGTTTAATAAATAAATCATGATTTTACAAAATAATGCAGTTTTTACCTTGGGACATAAACAGAACACAAAATTTCAATAGTTTTCACATACATTAAAATTATTTAAGTAATTATCATAAATTATAATAATATTATTAGTGCTTAATTCGTCAATTTAATTTGATCTTCTCGTAACCCAATTTGTAATAATATAATTATTAATTCTAGTAATAATAATTTGACACTTTGTTTACAGAATGTACATAACTTAAAGGAATCGTTAGGAATACAAATGAATTGTTTAATGTTATACAGGGTGTTCCATTTTATGATTTTCAACTTAAATTTCCTGCACTACAAGAAGATAGTTTTGTGAATTTTCACTGTTTCGGATATCTCGAAAAAATTACGATAGATGACATTTTTATTGCAAGTTTATTTTGTATTCAAAATGGAAACTTTTGTCCAATTGAATCGTCTTCGTATCTCTAATAGTTTATAAAACACCACAATAAAACAAACGAACGGGTTAAAGGGTGTCCGTAATTTGAGGGAATGTATGGAGATCTCGGTTATTTGAAGAGATAGAGAGTAAAATATCTTTTTTCGTTTGCGTGATATTGTCAAAAAACGGAGTTTTTGAATTTTCGTTTTTATTTTTTTAGTCAAAAACTATTGAATCTAGACTGTTACAACTTTGACATTATTTATTATTATTATTATTATTATAGGCACTTTTTATTGAGAAATCTAGTAGCATATTTTATTTTAAGATAACTATAACATTTACCCGGTCACCATAGTCAACTTTTGTTTTTCTTATGGGCGCCATTTTACATTTTCATATTTTTTGGAAGAACATTTTTTTCTGAATTCAGTGATGTATCACACCTAATTTATTTTATATTTGGTGGGTAAAATTTTAATCTTTTGTTTTTTGTAAAGAGTGCCTTGGAATCAGTAGAATTACTCACTCATTTGACAACTCCTAGGGCCTATAATGTGTCCATATATTGCTTACATATCATCCTTCAGGAGCTGATTTATTACTGTACTAATAGAAAACGTATTTATTTATGAACGAAATAGTGATAATAGTTATACGTTGGTGTTACTCATAACTATAAAACGCTAGATTTCCCAATAAAACGTAATACAAAATTTAGAAAATTCAAGTTTTTTGACATAAAATGTATACGTTACATTTATATACAAAAATTATATACAAAGTCAAAAATGGTTTACAATTATTTACCTAAATGTGTCTGAATTGGAAAGCGCTATAACCTAATTCTGACATACTTCAAATGAAATTCGTCCACTCTGTGTGAAAACTAATAAACTTTTATTGTTGCTTTTTATTTGAACATGATTTTTTTGTTTTTACTTTGTTAGGTGTGATGATCGTTACTTATTATTATTATTAGATAATATTGACAGTTATAATTAAATGATTACTGTCAAAATTTTGTTTAATAATAGATATGACGTCATTGTTTCCAAGGCACTCTTTACAAAAAAGAAAATATTGTAATTTTAAATATCAAATCTAAAATAAACTACTGAGTTCAGAAAAAAAAAATTCTATCAAAAAATGTGAAAATTCAAAATAGTGCTCATAAGAAAAACAAAAGTTGGCTATGGTTCCCGGGTAAATGTTATAGTTATCTTTAAATCAAATATGCTACTTGATTCCTAATTAAACAGTTATAAATGTGTAGATTCAATAGATTTTAAATAAAAAAATAAAAGCAAAATAAAAAAAAATAATTTTGGTAAAATCTCGAACACAAACATTTCTTTTAAGATTATTGGTGGGCCCAAAAGTATACAAAATATACATCTTTACCCCAATCTAACCGACTCTCTATCTCTACAAATAAGTGAGATCCCTTTACATTCTCTCAAAATAAGGGTACCCTGTATACAGGATGTCCCGTTAATATGAGAAAATGGCTTAACTATAGATTCCTGGAATAAAATAATGATGATTTAACATAACTTATCTAAATCCAAAAATTGACGGCTAAGCCGGAATTAGTTTTTAAAGTTTAAAAAAATTTTATAAATTTTATTTGTAACGATTGAGTGCTGTATTCGATTTGACTGAAATTTATTATGGTTGATTATCATAATATAACACATCATTTAAGTTATTATGTAGTACCACAGCATAAAAGCTAAAATATGTTTTTGCTAGCGCACCTTATAAACATTAAAAAAATATTACTTCAAACATTGGTTTATTTGAAAGCTTTTTTGTCTGTTGATAATGTTTGATATCTTGTACGGTTTTGCCACAAAAATATAAAATATGAATATGGTATCCTCAATTTCCTTGGCAAAATCCTAATACAAGCTGTAAATTTTCCGACATTCGTTGATTTTAAAAGAGTTCAATTTGAACAATTAAACGGGTGTTTTCCACTCTCAGACTAAACATGAAGTAAAATTTCGAGTTTAGAAAAGCCCTGTAAAATTTAGATATTAGTTGATTTTTAAAAGAGTTCAATGTAAAGCTTTAAACGAGTGTTTTCCACTCCCAGACTAAGCATGAAGTAAATTTTCTGGGCTTTTCTAAACTCGAAACTTTACTTCATGCGCCACGCGTATAATACACAGATTTCAAATGGAGTTCGAATATACATAAATTTCACAATATTTTAGTGTTTTATACGCAAGGCGCATGAAGTAAAATTTCGAGTTTAGAAAAGCCCCGTGAAAATTTGTCGAGGGCGGGCAGCGACCCGAGACAAATTTTCTGGGCTTTTCTAAGCTCGAAATTTTACTTCATGCGCCTTGCGTATAAAACAGTAAAATATGATTCATTTGATTTTAAAGGTGTTCAATTTGAACAATTAAACGGGTGTTTTCCACTCCCAGACTAAGCATGAAGTAAAATTTCGAGTTTAGAAAAGCCCTGCAAAATTTAGATATTCGTTGTTTTTTTTAAAGAGTTCAATGTAAAGCTTTAAACGAGTGGTTTCCACTCCCAGACTAAGCATGAAGTACATTTTCTGGGCTTTTCTAAACTCGAAATTTTACTTTATGCGCCACGCGTATAAAACACAGATTTCAAGTGGAGTTCGAATATACATAAATTTCACAATATTTTAGTGTTTTCTACGCAAGGCGCATGAAGTAAAATTTCGAGTTTAGAAAAGCCTAGAAAATTTGTTTTGGGTCGCTGCGCGACCCTCGACAAATTTTCACGGGGCTTTTCTAAACTCGAAATTTTACTTCATGCTTAGTCTGGGAGTGGAAAACACTCGTTTAAAGCTTTGCATTGAACTCTTTAAAAAAAAAACAACGAATATCCAAAGAAAATAAGCTAAATTTGGAAAACGTATAATTCAAAGAAAAAAAAAAAAACTCTGTATATATTATGTATTAGTCACTTCTATTAATATATGTTAGAAAATAATAGAGAAAAAACGTGTCATAAACTGTAAACAAAATAATTAGGAACTCATTATTAAACCTATTTTACTCGCTTATTAATTTTTATATTTTATTTCTGAAAACGGATTTTTATTTACAAAATAAAGTAAAAAACTTTGTCGGATGCTTTTTTCGTAAAATATTTGTTCCCAAAAATGTTTTAACTTAACATTTTTTAGGAAATTTTATAAAATAAATCCTTGAAAGGTTTTGTGATGTGATCTAGAACAAAATTTTTAAAGCAACAATAAAAAAGATTATTTTTTGATCACCGTTAAAACTCCCATAACTATTACAACAAAACCTACACAGGCTAAAAATAATAGCACTTAACAACGGCTACCCCAGACCGATTGTCAACAAAATAATCTTCTCAACGGCACCCACCCCTGATAGAAACGTACCCAATTCACCACAACCATTACACAACTCCACTGCAATAGAAGCTGACCCCATCCCCAACCCCGAACCTAAACCAACCTACTACAGAAAACTCCCCTATTTAGAAAAAATTACAGAGCACATAGCCAGAATCCTGAGGAACGACAACAGTGACATTAAGATAGCAAAATACGGTGTGGCTCCACTGAAAAGATTCTACACAAAACTGAAGGACCCGGTGCCCGCGGCTCAAATGTCTAATGTAATTTACAGCATCCCTTGCACTGAATGCCCCCTCCGATATGTAGGTCAAACTTCTCAATGGATAAAGAGCAGAATAATTCAACATAATAGAGACATAAGACTGAATAAGAAGTCATGTGCATTGTCTATACACTGTAACAGTGAGGACCATGCACCTGACTTCACAAACGTCGAAATTATAGATAAGTCAATGTTTTATAAAAGTCGTTTATTCCTTGAGATGTTCCACATAAAAAAAGCAGGCGTTGCAACGATGAATTTCAAAGCAGACACGGAGGGTCTTAGCTGCATTTATTCCTATTTAATAGACATGGACAGATCAGAGCCGTTAGCACCGGTCTCCTTCAGCTTAACAGGTTAATAACATTCAGCAATAATTTAGATAGTGGTAGTTTGTCTGAAATTTGACTCATGAATCGTCAATTAAACACATTAAGGTAATTTATTTCATCAATTCATATTTAGCTAGATAAGGCCCAGCAATTTCTTGGTCTCTTAGAAATGGGTAAACTGACGGCAGAGTCGTCGAGTGAGTCTCAGGTTGGGGTGACACTCTACGGAGTTAATTTGGTTGCGCTCAAAATTATAATTTCATTACATTTTTAGTTGGATTTTTTCATTTATATCTTTTACTCTTCTAAACCTTTCTTTTGAAACACGTGAGTGCATCAATTTAAATCTATTTCGTGCACCTAAACCTAAACCTGGCATCAATAACTTTACCTATATGCAAAATAGTCATTTTTCAGCAATAAACTCCCAAACGGCAACAACAGAGCAGGTAAATGGGCCTCCAGCGTCGATTTTTGAATCCCTCGAGCTCAGGCACGAGATTTCGAATTTCCGCGCGCTGGCTGGCGTGACGCTCCTGGAAACGAGTGACGTGCGCCTCCCTCCGTCGGTGACAGAGACGGAGAGAGCCGAACGGCACCCGTGGACAGGCACCAGCCATTGTTGTTGTTTGTGTGAAAACACGTGCGTCGTTTCGCACTACGATGCGACCACGCGAATACAGGTTAATTAAATTTAAACATTCGCGGTGATACCACCCCGGGTTATCCAAGAAACAGTGCAACGCAGTGATAATTTCCATAGTTTTAACATGTGAATGTGCCGTTTATTTTAAAATTTCACTTTTTCTGTAACCACGCTGTTACGATTTTTTATACACCATAACCTCGCTTTTTTTTTAATTCAACAACCACCATGAGTAGCGATAGAATAATCAAACAAATGCAGCGTCAGTTTAACAATAGTTTGTTCAAATAATCACAAATGTAAGCTCAAAATTTATTCGCTAATTTTTTTTAAGAATTCGTCATTAACTAATAGTTTGATTCAGATCAGTAATTGTTTGTTTTTTTGCTCATTGTTTTTTAGTGTTAACTCTGAGGAAGGGACAAAATGAGTTCCGAAAGCTTGGCATTACAATAAAGTAGATTACACACATCTCTCCTGCCGTATTATTGGTCGAATGCCCTGTTAGGGAATTTTCCGAACTCTGCCTCTAACGTAGTACGACCGTTACTTCTTATGCTGGTATATAGAAAAATATATATATGTGTTAAATAATGAGAATATATCTTTATTATTAAAATATAAACAAATATAAAAATTGCAACCACTTAAATTGTTTTATCGATGTTTGTCCTATGCTCCCATATACTCGAAACACTGTGCGATAGTTTATAAAGTTTTAATACATGGTGCTCAAACAATAAAATCAGCCAATTATATAAAGATGCCCACGAAGCCAGAAATAAGGATATCAAAAAATATCGTGAAGGGTTTTCCAGAAAAAAAATATTTACAAATACAATGGAATATGTGTTTGATTGGCTCCTGGTATCTTCAGATCGGCTTATTTCGAGCTTGGGAAAAATAAAAACCAAAAAAAGTAAATATTTGTCACCGTAGGCCCTAGAGCTTTTATTTGTCCTTGATGATGAATCTGAAAATACTCTAGAAATTTCTTATAAGCATGATACTGAATTTGATTTCAAACATGATAATGATCCCGACAGTGATAGCGACTGATTTGTTTTTTTTCTCTTATATTTACTTACTTTTTAACAAAACGAAACAAAGGGAAAGTATTGTTTTTGCGAATACTTTTAAATCAAAAATTTTAGTGGATTTTTAAGGTCGCCCGAGTTGATTAAGACCATTTTTGAATATTGTTTGTGTGTCGGTACCATACAGTCTAAACTGATTGAGCTGTTAAAATGACACTATAAGCCTAAGCTTTTTATTACAATAAATATTAGATCAATTTTAGTAAAAATGCGGAAACCAGAAGTAGTAGTTTACTCTTCGCATTTTTTTTGATTTTTGTATAATATTGATCATATCAAAAATCTTTTTAAGAATAGTTGTAGATAATCGAAACATTTTCATTTAATGTACATACACTTTTTATCGTAGCTCTTTTTGTTATGTTTTAAATATTTTATTAAAAATGTGATATTTGAAATAAATAATTGCTCTAAATTACAAAGCATTGTATTAGTGACTGTAGTTTGACTTTGACATAATTAATATTTTGAGGAAAACTGAAAATATAAGTAAGGCTTACAAACAAAGTTTTACAAAAATAAGTAACATTTGTTGATAATAAAGTAGGTGAAAGCTATTGATTTCAAGTATCTAAGAAAAGTTTATCAGACCCTGCTGATTATGACTAGACGTTTTTGTATTTTAAAATGATACTATAAAACTCGTAATCAGCAACCTCAAAAACCTTTGGTATGCCTAAACTTCTTTTTATTTTCGGCCAACATTTCTGATATTCAGACCATTGGGCGTTGTAACAAATCAAATAAGATTTTAAATATTTTATTGTGTAATTCAATATCCGGAGGTGTATTTGCTCGGAAAGTAGTTGTTTCAGTAAGTATTGTTTGCATTTTACACGAATTTTCGTAATTTTATATATTATGTTTAAAGCAGAGCAGGGCAGGATTCGAATCATTCAGGATTCGAATACTTTTAGAGGATTCAATAGAGGCACTCGAATACTTTAGTTAAACTGGATATGTGATCCGGATTCGTTATATTTTTTTAAGAGGATTCGTATTCGAATCCAACTGCGGGTGATTCGAATCTTTATAAAAGGATTCGAATATTTATAAAAGGATTCGAAAACTTATAAAAGGATTCGAATCGTTAAAAATAATTCGAATTAATTGTGAGGATTAACATGAATAGTTTGTTTTGTCTGTTTTTAAATTTCTCGTTAAATCAGTGTTTTATACGCGTGGCGCATTAAGTAAAATTTCGAGTTTAGAAAAGTCCTGTAAAAATTTTCTACGCGGAGCTTTTTTCAACTCGAAATTTTACTGCATGCATAGTCTGGGAGTGGAGAAAACTCATTCTTAGAAGTTTCAAATTGAAGGATCACTCTAGATTACTGTTTATTACTCAAAGGACTGGTTTACAAAGGCTACCGCTCAGCCATTCCATAAATAAGTGCACACTTTTTGGGGGTACATCAGGGATTTTAGCGAATTTCACATATATTATAAAGAGTATCAAGACATGGTTTTTAATTGTTACTCGAGGTCAAACAAATTATTGTGTCAAAAGGTATAACAAAATAAACTTTTAGTACACTTTTATTTTGAACTGAAAAATATCGTAAATCGTTACTGATACAAAAAACTTATGCTTGACTTTTTTATGCTTAAATGTTTAAAGTTTAAAATACATTTTTTTTCCAAAACGAAACAACTTTATTTATATAGATTTTTTCTAATAAATAAAACAAATCTCAAAAAATAATCAAATATTCATGTTTTAATTTTCTTGAAAGAAATATATGTTCTACTCGAATCCTTCCTAAAAATGTTTCCGTTTTAAAAAAAGGGCACTTTAAAACTTTTTGAGATATGATTTTTTTAACCGAGCGCAGCATTGACGCGTGGTGTAATGGCCCGGATCGCGGTGTGCGCTGCGTGTCCCGCTTAATAAAATTTTATTTATTCAATATTTAACCTAAAATTAGGTCACTAATATAGTTTATTTAATTTTATAAAGGATTTCCACTCTTAGCCGTAAAAATTATATAGCGATAAGGTCAGTAAAAAATGCTGTATATAGCATTTTCACTGATCTTGTCGCAATATAAGTCATTTTTTAATCGCTTGATGGAAATCACTTGAATATTGGAAAATTAAATGGAAAAAGGAGTGGGCAAAGGTAGAGGTAATGGTTGAACACTACAGGGAATACAAAGATAATTATATAAAAACGACAGAAAGGACCTTTGGAGTTCCTCTATACCTGAAATGCCGACAAAAATTGGTTCTAAATACTAAATACATAAGCGGATTATTTTGTGAGTGGCCTAACTCCATTTTTTAATATTTTGTTCTTGACTGTAATAACCTTTATAATTTAAGGTTTTCAGTTTTAAAAACAATTTGTGGTTAAATAAAATTAAAATATATATTATATATTTTGAATATACTTAACCAGAAACTGGTGTTTATGTCAGAAAACCTTAAATTATTTAGATTATTTCAGTCAACAACAATAAATTAAAAAATAGAGTTAAGTCACTTTCAACATAAAAGGCTCAAATAACAATTTTTTTATATGTTGTATGTACATCATTCTTGAAAATGACATTAAACCGGAACTAGTTGAAAATAAAATAATTTATTAGTAAAACAATCCAAGTGAATTCAATTAAATACCTATATATTAAGAGAAATGTTTAACCAAGTGATCAATGAGAAACAAGTTAATAATATGTATTGAGTAATTATAGAATTAGTGTCAGTATGAGTTCATTAAGATTTTGTTGTATTCCGCAAAAAAGGGAATCATTGTAAAGTAAGTTAAAATGTTTTACTGACCTTATCGGTATATAATTTTGATAGCTAAAAGTGCAAATCCTTTAAAATGTTAGATAAACGGTATTAGTGACTTAATTTCGGGTAAAACAATGAATAAATAGAGTTCTCTTGTTTTAATAAGCGGGACTCGCACACCGCGATCCGGGCCATTACACCATTGGCGGATATTTCAAAAAGTTTTGAAGTACCTACTTTTGAAAACGGAAAAATTCTTAGGAAGGATTTTTTAAGAAAATTAAAACATGAATATTTGATTATTTTCTAAGATTTGTTTTATTTATTAGAAAAAATCTATATAAATAAAGTTTTTTTCGTTTTGGAGAAAAATGTATTTTAAACTTTGAACATTTAAGCACAAAAAAATATATAATAGCTTTTTTTGTATACGTAACGGTTTACGATATTTTTGAGTTTAAAATAAAAGTATACTAAAAGTTTACATTGTTATTACTATTGACGCAATTATTTGTTTAACCTCTAGTAACAACCAAAAGCCATGTCTTGATAGCCTATATAATATATGTGAAATTCGCTAAAATCGCCGATGTACCCCCAAAAAGTGTGCACTAATTTATGAAATGGCCGAGCTGGAAGGACCAATTGTAGTCTTTGGAGACCAAAGGACTACGGGGAATTGAAGTTGTTTTACAAAAAAAACAACGAATATCTAAAGGTTCACAGCGTGGGTATAAAAAAAATCCAATAAAAAAAATCGAAGTTGGGTTGGGTTGTATTCAGTGCTTTTAACTTTATTTTAAATCAGTCTTTTATAGGCGTGGCGCATGAAGTAAAATTTCGAGTTTAGAAAAGCCCCGTGAAAATTTGTTTCTACGCGGGGCTTTTCTCAATTCGAAATTTTACTTCATGCTTAGTCTAGGAGTGAACAACACTCATTCTTAGAAGTTTCAAATTGAAGGATCACTCTAGATTACTAAGTTTAATACTCAAAGGACCGTTCTACAAAGGCTACAGCTCAAAGGACCAATTGTAGTCTTCGGAGACCGAAAGACTATGGGGAATTGAAGTTTTTTTACAAAAAAACAACGAATATCTGAAGGTTCACAGCGTGGGTATGAAAGAAAAAATCCAATTTCAAAAAATATTTAAAGTTGTGTTGGGTTGGGTTGTTTTCAATGCTTTTAACTTCACTTTAAATCAGTCTTTTATACGCGTGGCGCCTTAAGTAAAATTTCGAGTTTAGAAAAACCCCGTGAAAATTTGTCTCGGGTCGCTGCGCGACCCTCGACAAACTTTCTACGCGGGCGTTTTCTTAACTCGAAATTTTACTTCATGCTTCGTCTGGGATTAAAAACGCTCGTTCGACACTTGAAACTGAATATTTTGATAAAAACATAAAATGACTCAATTTTTTTTTAAAGATAATGATCTAGTTTTCAGAATTATTATTAATTGAAGTAAAACTGACACGGTAGCTACAATTTGAAATGTTGAATTTTTCCGACATTTTGCTGATTCAAGATTTTTTTCCCTGACCTTTTAATATAACTTATTTCTGTGGGAAACCCCCATTTTGTTAAATTGTTTTTGTTGTTTTTGTCAATATTCAAGTTGGTTTTATAAATTTTTACGTGTTTTGTAATTGTTATGATGCCTGCTGATTTTGAGAAATTTATTTTATTATATTTTGTATTGTTTATTATTGAAAACTTCATAAGAATGCGTTGGCCCCAATCCGGTCTTATTTGACCGATAGATCACAATATGTTGAATACATGGGTTTCTGTTAGTCCAAGTATTTTCCAACTAGTGAAGTATCCCAAGGGTCAAACCTTGGACCACTATTATTTTTAACATTTATTAATGACATTGTGAATAATATAACATTGCGGGCATTACTGTTCGCAGATGATCTCAAAATCTTTAAATCTGTAACATCTGTAAACGACGCTGTTATCTCGCAAAATAATTTAAATAGTATTAGTCTATGGTGTAAACAAAATAAATTAGAACTCAACATTAATAAATGCAAACATATTGTTTTTACAAGAAAACGGTCATTAGTGGATTATAGATTTTCTATGGATAATGTTTACTTAATGCGCTGTTTGCAAGTGAATGATCTAGGAGTGACCTTTCATGAAAAATTAACATTTATTCCACACATTGATGCCATTTGTAGAGAAAGCTTAAAAATGCTAGGTTATATTAAACGCACTTGTAAGACATTCACAAATATTAATTCTCTAAATAAAATATTTTACTCATTCATCTACAGTAAACTTGAATATGCTAACATTGTATGGTCACCTGCATATGAAAACCATATAGACTGTATTAAAAAAAGTTCAGAAGAAATTTGTAAAATTACTATATTTTAGAGAAACGGGAACTTATCCGGGATATAGCTCGAATACCAACATAAGTTACTTACAACTCCTCTCCCGTTACAATATGCTTACTCTTTTGGATCGAAGGAATAACAGTCATTTGATATTTTTATAAAAAATTATCAATAATTTGGTTGATGACAGTAACCTGTTATCATTAATAAATTTTACCATCCCTAGACCAACTTGCCGCAGACATAATACTTTTACTTGTAAATATAGTCGTACTAATTATTCACTAAATTCACCTATTAACACCATAATGCGGTTGTTTAATAACTCTGCTACTGATATGGATACTTTTAATACATATCCAGAAACATTTACTCGCATTACAAATGCCATTGACTGGAGTAATAATTAGGTATTAGTTAAGTTAGTTGTATAATAGTTATCGTATATTTAATGTTAATATTATAAACTATTCGCATATTTTTACTAATTTTAGTTTTTTCCTGTTATTGGATATTGCATCTGTTGGGAAATAAATAAACAAATAAAACTACTAATGGATTTCGATAGCTAACGCCATCTAATGCTCCATAGTGGCATCGTCAATGACACGAATGCACAAAGTGCATATACAAGTCACTGTTTCGTCCACGAACGAGCTAAACTCTGTTTGTGAAACCAGAGAACAAATATCAAAATTGAATTTGTGTTCAGTATTCCGGCACTAGATCGTCTGGCACCAGTTTTTTTGTCATTTTTGGAATATTTATGTATATATTATTGATTTTGATTTGTTTGAATATTTTTTATTAATTTCATGATTTGTTTAGAATCACTTCTATAAGTTTTATCGATTTAGGAAAAAAAAATTTTAATAAAGATAATATTTTCAGTTATTATGTTAAATTATTTTCAGTGTTTACTTTTTTTAATTTAATAATAATATTTATTACCCAACAGGACAACTCAATTACAGAATAATTTTACAAAAATATAACTTCTAAGAATAATAAAATAATATATATATATATATATATATATATATATATATATATATATATATATATATGTATCACTGTTTCTTCGGGTTTGGTCCCTCATATTTTCTTAGCTCTGGTCCATTTTATTTTTAATTCGACGTTTCGATGACGTCGCAGTCATCATCGTCAGGAATAACTATCAAAATTCCATTGCTCTAGCAACCACTTGTTTGACTTTTACGTACTACTTGATGCGTGAATTTCTTGTTTGGCTTCGTGTTACTCTTCTGTTTTGTTTTTTTAATGATGTAGTAGTGACAATTTCAATATTATTTTCGGAAGGGGTTGGATTTTGAATTTCTTGGTTGTTGTTCGGAGATAATATATTTTGACGTCATCGAAACGTCGAATTAAAAATATAATGGACCAGAGCCAAGAAAATACGCGGGACCAAACCCGAAGAAACAGTGATACATGTTACGCCCGCGAAAATCTACGTTTTAACATATATATATATATATATATATATATATATATATATATATATATATATATATATATAGAGAGAGAGAGAGAGAGAGAGAGAGAGAGAAAGAACAAAATTACAAAAATAAAAATTATGTCAATTTTGGTCCTATTTGTTTTTTAACAAGTTTTTTTTTAAATTTGTTTGTTGATTATTATTTATTAATATTTTTGACATCGTATTATTCTTAAATTTGTCAATTTTGACAATTTTTTGCTGATTAAGTTGATTTAAATGATGTTTTAATTTTAACGTTTTTTTATAAATATTATTTGTATAATGTTTAATTTAGAAAACTTCTGTAATTTTTAGTTTATTTTGTCAATTAAAATGTTGACACTTTTATTATTATTCCCATTATAAATTATATTTATAGAATTTGTTATTGTCTAAATGTGTGTAATTTATAATTGGAATAACAATGATAATTGTTAACAATAAAATAAATAATGACAACAATAAATGTTGCTAACGCTAACAAAACTAATTGATAAAATAAACTAGAAGTAAAAATCTTCAAAATTAATCATTACACTAATATTCAAGTTTATTGACTTTAATAATTTTCCAACTTTTTATATTTGTTGACGGTTTTTATATATTTTTATGATTTCTTATTACTCTGCTAATATAATTTTTTTTTATGGTTTCATGTTTCCTAATAAATGTCAATAATTTTGATATTTTTAAACGTTTACAGGAATAAGAAACATTTGTTAAAAAATTATTTAACATGGGGGAAAGATCTATGATAGACATATCGAATTTGTTTTCATTCTGACAGTTACGATACACATATTAACACTTGTGACATATTTTAAATTATCGAGTGTCTTCCACTCCCAGACTAAGCATGAAGTAAAATTTCGAGTTTAGAAAAGCCCCGCGTAGAAAATTTGTCGAGGGTCGCGCAGCGACCCGAGACAAATTTTCACGGGGCTTTTCTAAACTCGAAATTTTACTTCATGCGTCACGCGTATAGAACACTGATTTGAAGTGAAGTTCAAAAACAAACAATAACATCTTCAGTCAGAGTAACACGGAATCAGATATTTAGTCTGTTGTCAACGATGATCACTGTAAATAATAAATAATTAGGTTTGGAATATTTTTCTTAAAACAACGGCTAGCAATATTAAAATATTAATGGTTGTAAAAAAAATAATAAAATCAAATTTATTCTTGAAGGATTTGTATTCGCGATTCGAAAAAACAGGATTTGAATTTTGATTCAAATCATATTTATCATTTACGAATCCTTTATTCGAGTATTCGTGATTCGAATCATATTAGGTGATTCGGATTCGTGATTCGAATTCTTTTTACGAGGATTCGTCCCAGATTTGGTTTAAAGTGTGTAAACTATAAGAAGCGTAAGCTTATTTTCTTGATTCAAAATAGTTTATATTCTGAATTAATCTTGTTAGAAAATCAGAATTCTAGGGGAAGGCAAATGCCACCCCTTGACAATATGTGCGGTCGCCCATATTTAAAATTTAAAATTTTCAAAATCGATTTTATTGTCTATGAGGCTCAACAATAAAAATGGTTGTTCATCACCGATTTATAATATTTTAACCGAAATATTTGAACCGAACCGAAATAAACCGATATGTTTGTTTCGGTTCAGCTCCGGTTTTCGTTCCAGCAAAAATAACTTTTTTTTGTTTTCGGTTCGGTTTCGGTTCTAAGTCTTGATCTAATTTTTTAGGTTTTTCTAAACTCGAAATTTGACTTCATGCGCCACGTGTATAAAACACTGATTTACAGTGAGGTTCAAAACATACTGCAAAAGGTTAATCTTACGTTGTTTACGTTCATAGTTTGTTTCCTACTCTTATACCTTTTTTCGGGTTAATAATAATTTCGCGTTAAGTATTTATTAATTGATTAATATTCGGCTATTATAACAGAAACCGTTTATACAAATGGTGAATGCGCCGGGCACTGCCACTAGATGGAATGCGCATCGCGCCAAACGCTTATTTTCCACATTAAAAAACATTCGGCATGGCTAAAACTCCCATCAAGTACAATCCCAACAGAGATCCGGCTGCGGCGGAGGCGGCACACCCTCTCCGGAGGAAATGGACGGCACTCGCGCCCTAACGCCCTCTCCCTCTCGCACCCGGCCCTCCCGAAAAGTGAAAAAGCACTAAGGCCGAACAGGCCCGAACGTCCCGAAGGAAAATAGGGTGCACAGGGCGCAGGGAGGAGGGTCCCGATCCGTTCGCCAGACGGGCAAGCAACGGTTTTCTGTGTTTATGTGCTGTTTGTGACCTCGCGCACCATAGGAAACCTGACAACAACACAAAAATAGTTAAAGACAATGTTCTGTTTAATGAAAAAACAATCGGTCGAACAATTTTAAAACAATCGCTGTATACACCAAGTGGACGTAATACCTTAACCTAAAAAAAATACTATGTGATTAATATTGTGTGACCTGATTCTATCCACCCCCTTTTCTCGTGAATCCAACAAGCAATAACAAACGCTGCGCAATTTAAAAAAAAATCATAACAAAACAACGGACACGTTTTCACCATTACCACCATCATCAGCCCTTATTTTTAACCATCATGAACATCATCATCATCGGCTGGTTGTAGTAGTAATTTTTATTTTATGTATTTGAAGTAATTATATAACCATCGTTGGCTGTTTACTCGATGTGCGTGTACGAACAGGATCAAGTTTGCCCTTACAGGACCAGCAAACCCTGAACATACACAATCCATAGGATATTTGTTGATATTATTATTATTATTAGTAGATTTTTTGTATATGTTGGCTTGATTTATTTTTAATGCTTATATTGTTTTTTGTATATAAATAAAAACATCACACGCTGTCGTTTTATTATTATTGAATTATTGACATTTATTTACTTTATCATCATCCTAGAATGGAAGCAGAAAACTGGGCGACTTTGTAAATATTTATTTAAAAATTAAACAAGAATGTAAACCCACACTCACTCACACACAAAAAAAAACATTACTCACAACAACGGATAAGACTGAAAAAGACGCTCATTGCTAATTAACAAAATAATCAAACTTAATCAATATATTTAAATTCCACCAATAAGGATTTTACTACTAATATATTTGATCTGATCAAAAGAAACGGTAAGTGTGTAGGAAAGACGTTTGTGCATCTTTATGAGTAGATAGATTGTGTAGCTGGCCTTAATTTTCGACCACACCCGTTCCTTTCGGGGATGCATAAGACTTATGTACATACGTGTATGTGTGTGTATGTACACGTACTAGTACATACTTGTTTGTGTTTGGTTTTGTATGTACAGTGGTAGTTTTGCGAACGCGTAGACTGTTGTCTTAATCGCGGTTGCTGGAACAATTAATTCGGCTGTCAACGCGGACAAAACAAATCACCGCGCGCTCTCGTTTTTGGGTTATTGTGAGAATTCAATTGCAAAATGTACACAAAATATACCGGGTGTTAAATTGTAAAGAAGGTCATAGGGATTTGAATGTAAAATTTGATATGTTATAGTAATCGCTCCGCTAATTATTCGTAAATATCGGTCTTTTAGTATTATTTTTACTATCCCTCGTATGTAATACAAAGGGAATGTATTGTTTTCGTGAAAATTTTCGAATCAAAAATTTTTGCGGAAATATCCGTTTTGAGGTCCCCTGAGTCGAATAAGACCATTTTTGAAAAATGTCTGTCTGTCTGTGTGTCTGTGTGTGAGTCTATGTGCGCTGTACCGCAAACACCGCTAAAGATATCGGGATGAAACTTGAAACTTAAGCTTTTTGTCACAATCGGAAGAACTGAAAAGCTTTTGGTGAAAATCGGAAAACCGGAAGTGGTACTTTACTCGTAGCGTTTTTCAGTTTTTTCTGATTTTTTTATTAAATGTTCATCAAACAAAAAATTCTTTCAAATAAAAGTTGTAGAGAATAACAAAATGAAGATATATTGTTAATTTACTTTTTGTTATAGCACTCTTAGTTTTTTAGATATTTTAAAAGTTGTTTGTTTTATCTAGTTATTGATGTGTGACAGTGTATGTTTCGATACAATTGAAAAATCTTTCAAATAAAAGTTGTAGGAAATAAAAAACTAAAGATTTTTTGTGGATTCACTTTTTGTCATAGCTCTCTTAGTTTTTGAGATATTTAATAAATAGTGTTTATTATCTAGTCATTGATTTGTGTCAGTGTGTGTGTTGATACAATTGGAAAATGTTTCAAATAAAAGTTGTAGGTAATAAAATATTAATGATTTTTTGTATCTTCCCTTTTTGTCATAGCACTCTTATTTTTTGAGATATTCAATAAATAGTGTATTTTATCTAGTCATTGGTTTGTGTCAGTATATGTTGATCCAATTGAAAAATGTTTCAAATAAATGTTGTAGTTATCAAAAAGTTGAAGACATTTTGAAAATAATAATGCTACAAATATTTTAAAAGTGATTTAATACGCAATTTACGGGGGAAAGTACTATGATGGACACATCACCATTTTTTAAGCTTATTATCATGGTGAATAATTTGGAACCATACAAGATAGTTTCTCTCAACCTTAACATCCAACCCATTAAAAAAAATATATCGTTAAATAATACTTTACAAATGTTTAGATTAAGAAAACGAAGGTTTGTTTGTAAAGGAGGTATTGTGATAGATCAAAATTTGACCCGCTATTTCTGTTTACGGATGTATTCATTTTTTAGTCCCAGGAACCCAAATCAAGTGTTATCTTTATGATATCAGCACGTCGCACAGTGGTCTTGAATCCAGAAAAGCTGGTCATAATTTAAGGGCTTAAGGCGGTTTTTCTGAAAATGCAAATATCGGAGTTTTTGACCATGTTGGTTCAGAATCTGATTTTGAAATATCAAAAAACAAAATGGCGGACCATATACGATGGACAAAAAAATAATTATGTTTCTTTTTTCCATAAAAAAAAAAACAGTACACCCGTGTTTTTTGAGCATGCTTATTCAGAATCTGATGTTAAAACTAAAAAAAAAAAATGGCGAACCAAATATGAGGAACAAAAAAGATATGATTTTTAATTCATAGAAAACAGTAAATCCGTGTTTTTTTTTTCTAATAATATGTTTTAATTTCGGTCATGCACCTGAAATTGTTTTTATTTTAATTAATTTTTATTTGCTTCACCCTGTATGTATAGACAATTGTGATAAAAGAATCAAGAGAAATTCGAATCGGTTAAGTTTGAAAATGGCCCGCGGCCGTGTTCGTGTGTGTTGTGTTAGATTTCCATGAAACTTTTTTGAATTTCTGACTATACTTTATACAATACACAATAACAAATGTATTCTTGCCGAAAGGATTATTATAATTACTGAGAGGGGCGGCGAATTTGGTCTACGCCCCGGGCGGCTGAAACCCACGCTACGCCACTGCTATAATGACAGTTGACATTAAATCGGCGCAAGCCGACATTTAGTCCATCATGTCAACTTGACATAAGTTGGCATCAGCCGACATTTGGACTATAATGACAGATGACATTTGGACTATAATAACAGTTGACACGGTAGTCGACATTTAAACTATTTTGACAGTTAACATATGTCGTGCCAATCGTGCCAACTTGACGCGAGTTTGAATTGAACTATAATGAGCTCGTCATGTTATTTTTTTTCCTTTGTGACAGTTACGATACACATTTTAACACTTGTGATACATTTTAAAGTAACACGTGTTTTCCACTACCAGACGTAAGCATGAAGTAAAATTTCGAGTTTAGAAAAGCCCCGCGTAGAAAATTTGTCGAGGGTCGCGCAGCGACCCGAGACAAATTTTCACGGGGCTTTTCTAAACTCGAAATTTTACTTCATGCGCCAAGCGTATAAACCACTGATTTACAGTAAAGTTAAAAATATATAACGCTTAGATGTGATGGTGATCAATATTTACCGAGATGAAGCGAAAACATTTCTTTTTTGTGAATAATTTTGGAATAATAATAATAAAAGTAAAATAAATTAATTTAAGCAACTAACCAGATAGAACCCTTAATAAAGCTGTACTGCAAACGAAATGGCACCTAATGGCAGCTAGTTTTTTGCTGTTGATTTTCACAGTAGCATTACAAAAAATGTGGCGTTAAGCTTTTGATCCCACACAGCAGAACAAATAACTTTTTCTTTGTTTAAAATAATATTTTTATTATTTTTCATGCAGATTTTCATTGGCAAAGATTGTTAATTATCAAAAAAATAAATTATTTTGCCAATTTTTATTACGCAGTCAATAATTTTACTTACTTTTAGGAAATGAATCGATTTCACAGATCTAAATTCCGTTAACTACACGCTTATTAATCCACAAATACAAAACTCGTAAAAATCCTGCAATTGTGTTCGCAAGATGTGCACCGCTCCAGGGTTAATTTTGAAATTGGCACTACGGTTAGGTGTAAGATATAAACGGTAACTGCATAGAAAATTTAATAGAGCTAATACTAATCTATCAAAATAGTAACGTCAAAATCCACAGATAGACATTTAATTTTTTTACTTTTGGCCAGGTTTTTGGAATTTTGATTCACTGTGCGTCGCACAGGTCTATCAACTTGGCGCCTCAAAAAAAAAAAAAAAATTATAACAAAAATGATGCGCCCGAATTGTCTCAACTTGGGCTCACTTGCGCCCAAATATTAAAACTTGCGCTAGTAAGGGTAGAAAGTTATAGCGATTTAAATATAGGGGGGACGTCAGCCCCCCTATTTAGAATTTTAAACTTTATGCTTTATAAATATATTTTATCTATATCGATATAATTATATTGCGCTATCGATATCACCTAAATTTAAAAGTTGCACTGTAAAAATGTACCCCTTATAAACAAAAGAATGCTACACGCTTATTAATCCACAAATACAAAACTCGTAAAAATCCTGCAATTGTGTTCGCAAGATGTGCACCGCTCCAGGGTTAATTTTGAAATTGGCACTACGGTTAGGTGTAAGATATAAACGGTAACTGCATAGAAAATTTAATAGAGCTAATACTAATATATCAAAATAGTAACGTCAAAATCCACAGATGGACATTTAATTTTTTTACTTTTGGCCAGGTTTTTGGAATTTTGATCCACTGTGCGTCGCACAGGTCTATCAACTTGGCCCCTCATAAAAAAGATTAAAACAAAAATGATGCGCCCGAATTGTCTCAACTTGCGCTCACTTGCGCCCAAATATTAAAACTTGCGCTAGTAAGGGTAGAAAGTTATAGCGATTTAAATATAGAGGGGACGTCAGCCCCCTCTATTTAGAATTTTAAACTTTATGCTTTATAAATATATTTTATCTAAATCGATATAATTATATTGCGCTATCGATATCACCTAATTTTAAAAGTTGCACTGCAAAAATGTACCCCTTATAAACAAAATAAAGAAGGGTGCCAGCCCCCCCCCCACTTTAATTTTTAAGGTTTTTCCGAATTAAACACGAAGGTTAGAAGTTGCGCTCACTTGCGCTATCGATTTTTTTTCAATATCAGTTTACACAAAAAAATTATAGCATATTTTATATAATAGTCGAATCCAGTGAGCGTGTTCCCATAACCTCCATACAATTATAGAGAAATAATAGGAAAAAACATCCTTAAGTCACAACCACTATACTTTTTCGTCCGAAAGCATCCATGATACAACCAATAATATTTGTTTGTATGATAGTTGCACATTTATTCCAATGGCGTATAAAAGTGGAAACAAATATTGTTATTATTACTTAATAACTCAGATTTCAAAAAGTCATAGTAATAATTGGAATAAAACGATAAATATAACTTTAACAATGCATAAAAATTGAATTTCAAACAATGAGAAAAGTTGCTCTGTTTTCCCAGTAGCTTTAGAAATTAAATATAATTTAATAATTTCAAAACTAACTATTATATATAAATTTTTAGAGCAAACATTGCTTAAACATTGCTTCAGCAATACATTTTTACTTATGAGAAAAGTTGCACTGTTTTCCCTATGGCCTCATCAACTTATTTATTATTATTAATAAAAATCACTATTTTTTTGATTTCAAGAGCAGATCTTGAAATCAAAATTTACGGTTAATTTCAAGAATATTGATTAATATATATTGATAATTAATAAATTAGTATTGCACTAGCAAAATAGCGCAACTTTTCTCATAGAGAAAAATGTGTATTTTAGGCATTGTTGAAGTAATAATTGCTCTTAAAATCAAAATTTTACAATTAGTTTTCAAAATAGTGATTTTTATTAATAATATTATTTTTATTAATCATTACGCAACTTTTCTGATTTGTATAACTATATTTCTTTTGTATTTATAGAGTAATATCGCTTTAAAAAATCTAAATTTTTAGGTTAGATTTACAAGTATTGATTTTTTTTTAACAAAATTTAATGAAATTGACACGTCATTAGGAAAATTGCTCAGCTTTTCTTGTTAGTAAAAATGTATTTCTTAGGCATTGTTATAGTAATATCTGCTCTAAATATTAAAATTTTAGTTTTAAAAATATTAATTTTTATTAATTAATAATAAATCAATTTTTGACGTCCCAGTAGCGCAACTTCTTTTTTCAGTAGCAATGTGTTTTAAGGCATTGTTAAAGTAATATCAGCTCTAAAAATTAAAACTGTATGGTTAGTTTCGAAAATACTGATATTTAATAATAATAAATAAGATGAATTAATATTCCAAAATATTTGAATTCGAGAAAATAAGCTTACTCTTCTTATAGTTTGCACACTTTAAATATAATGTATAAAATTACGAAAATCTTTTTCGTTTTTACAGGAAAAGATTTTTGTAATTTTATATATCCTCGAAAAAAGGATTCGAATCACGAATCCAAATCACCTAATATGATTCGAATCACGAATACTTGAATAAAGGATTCGTAAGAGATAAATATGATTCGAATCAAAGATTCGAAATATGGTGCGCGACCCTCGATAAATTTTCACGGGGCTTTTCTAAACTCGAAATGTTACTTCATGCTTAGTCTGGGAGTGGAATCACTTGTTCAAAACTTCGAATCGAACTCGTGTAGCAAATCGACCATTGCCTGAAAATTACGTAAAAAAAAATTCACTGAATATCCTTAAAACTGGAGAAAAGTGATGAAATTTTATTCAAATTGACCAAAACACTAAAAAAAAGATGTAATAATTACATCTTGAAAAGTAACAAAATATACAGAAATTATGAAAAATATTTGACGTTTAACAAGAATTAATAAACAATAGAAAAAATCAATATTAGCTGAGTAATACGAAATCATAAAAAATACTTATACCTTTAATACATATAGAAATCTAGAAAATTATGAATGTCAATAAAATTGAATAATAATTGTGCAAAGTTCAATTTTCAAGAATCGTCTTTCTAGTTTATTTTATCAATTAGTTTTGTTAGCGTTAACAATATTAATTGTTGTCATTATTGATTTTAAATGTTGACAATTATCATTATTATTTAGAATATAAACTATATAAATTTAGACAATAACAAATTCTATAAATATAATGTATTATGGGAATAACAATAAAAATTGTCAACATGTTAATTAGTAAAATAAGTTGGAAATGACAGAAATCTTCTAAATTTATTATTATACAAATAATATTCACCAAAAAAAAAACGTTAAAATTGAAAAAATCAATAAAATTATCTTAATCAGCAAAAAATTTCCAATATTGACAAATTCAAGAATAATAAAAATAAAAAAAAAATTGTTAAAAATCAAATAGGACCCAAATATTTATTTTTTAGTAGTTTAATTTGTTCTCTTCCTATGTATTATTTTAAAAATGTATCTTTCTAATACTACTCAATAATTAGGTTGTCCTGTTGGGTAATAAATATTTTTATTATTAATAAACTAAAAAGACGTGGACACTAAAAAATCGTCAACTTTAATAAAACAAAAAAATAGTTCTTCGGATACTGCTAAAAGTGCAGGCAACCATACATCCTCAGCGGAAACGCATGGAGAAACAACACCGATAATTAAAAACCAAGAGGTGCAACCAGCGGTTACCAACCATTCAACCACCGCGGAATTTTCAACGATTATTAATAATAAAGATGCGAAACCAATAGATGATGTTGGATTTCAAACAGTACGGAGAAGAAATCGCAAGAACAAGCCAATATTTGGCCGTGGGAATGACCTAAATGTACAAGGAGTATTAAAAATGGGACATCTTCATGTAAGCAGAGTCCAAACAAATATAACTGAAGATAATATCAAGCAATTCTTAATTAATAAATCTATCACAAATGTTGATTGTACAAAGCTTACTTCTAAACACCCGGAAAAGTATTCGTCGTTCAAGGTGTCTGTCCCATTGGACGAAATTGGTTTACTATCAAATCCTGAACTCTGGCCCCGCGGAGTGAGTGTAAATAAGTATTTTTTTGGGATGGGGATGAAGAAACAAAGCAATTCGGAGACGCCAAGGAAAAATTAAATATTTTATTTTGCAATATCCAAAGTCTTAGAAATAAAATAGAGTTATTAGAAGCGCTTGTATGTGATACTAATTTTAATATTATTTGTTTAGCTGAGCATTGGCTCACCAATGATGAAACTGAGTGTATCAAATTAAATAACTATGTTCTTGCGGAACACTTCTCACGCAGTATATTTATTCACGGCGGTGTGATGATTTTTATAAATAAATATCAGCATATCTCTCTTAATATAAATTTCAACTCAGTTGAAAAAGAATGTGAAATAACAGGAATATTGGTAGAACAATTTAATTCGATTATTATTACACTATATAGGTCTCCCTCGGGAAATTTTAACCGTTTTTTGGAAATTCTTAATAATGTTCTGTCTAACTTAAATGTTTTTAAATATAATATTTTTATATGTGGTGATTTTAATTGTAATTTTAGTAATGTGAATGATATGAATGCACAATGTTTGTGTGATTTTTTCAGTAGCTACCACATGTATGCTTTAGCAAAGTTTCCTATACGAGGTAAGTCATGCCTTGACAATATATTTACCAATATCCACAATATTAACTTAGGAGTCAAACTAATTAGCATACCATTTTCTGATCATGATGGTATTGGATTAAGTGTTGACTTAAAACCACCGCGCCTTAAAGACAGTTATAGAATTGTTCGTCCAATTACGTCTTTGGGTAAATATAATTTCTACAATTCTTTAAATCGTACTAATTGCGATTTTGTTAGCAGTCGTGATACTAATTCGTCATGGCAAATATTTGTTGACATAATTAGAGATACTTTTGAAGCATGTTTTCCTACAAAAGTTAAACAAAATAATAAGAACAGCCAAGGGAGTAATTGGTTCAATGATGATTTGAAAAAAATGCGGGAACAACTAAACCTTGTCCATGAAGCTAGTGCTAGAATTAATAACGCTGGAATGAAAGAACTAAAAACAAAACTCCAGCGTGATTATAAAGAGGCAATAAGAACAGCTAAAATTTGTGCAAATGATAGATTGGTGGCTTCAGCAAATAGCCCAATAAAAGCAATGTGGAATATCATTAATAACCAAAGAAATAACAAACCATCTGTGATAAAAAAATGTGATATAGCACCCAGTTCATTTAATGATTATTTTATTAATATTCCAAATGTGATTACTACGCAACTACCTGTCTGTGATATTGATCCTATAGATTTAGTAATTTCAAACATATCATGTGATCTCTCACAATTTAACTTTCGGCTAGTATCTCAAGTATGTGTGAGAGACATGGTCAATGAGATAAGGTCTAGCGCGTGTGGCGACATATACGGTATAACAATTCAATTAATAAAAGATGTTGTTGATGTTATTATTGAGCCATTCACTAAACTTATAAACTCGATCATTGAGACTGGTAAGTATCCGGATGTGCTCAAAATAACAAAAGTAATACCACTGCACAAAAAAGGTGATCCAAATGATTGTAATAATTATCGACCAATCAGTATTCCTCCCATTTTCTCGAAAATAGTAGAGAAAATTTTGTTTAAACAAATTATTGAACATTTTGAGGAAAATAACTCCCTAAGCGACAATCAATATGGGTTTAGACAAGGGAAATCAACAACCGATGCAATATTAGATCTGTGCCAGAGTATTATTGCATCATTTGAGAAAGGTGAGTATATGTTCGCCTCATACTTAGACCTCTCGAAGGCGTTTGACTGTGTTTCTCATACATTATTACTGAGAAAATTATATATGTATAACTTCAGCCCACCTAGTTGTAGATTATTAATATCATTTCTTTCAAATAGATTACAGTCTGTGATTCACAATGGCAAAATGTCGGAATTGCTAGAAATCAAGTGCGGTGTCCCACAAGGGTCAACCTTAGGACCTTTACTGTTCTTATTGTTTATTAATGATTTTCCTAATTATATGTCAAATTGTAAAGTTGTGCTATTTGCGGACGATACAACAATTGTCAATTCCTCACAAAACTTGAATTCCGGTTTGCACGAAAACAAAAATCTTCTTGAAAAAGCAAAAATTTGGTTCAATGCTAACCTCTTGACTCTGAATTCCAATAAAACAGAAACAGCCATTTACAGTTTGAATACGCAGCAGCCTTATCAACACAAAACGGTCAGGTTCCTGGGTATTCATATTGATGATCAATTATTGTGGAATAGTCAAGCTGATGCACTAGCAGCAAAGTTAAACAAAAGCGTATTTGTCATTAGAGGACTTAAAAACAACATTACACCTCGTATGTTAAAAACGGCATACTTCTCTCTGTTCCAGTCACATCTCTCTTACAATATTGTGGCATGGGGACATTCCACAATCAGGCATAGGCTATTTGGCATTCAGAGGAAAGTGGTACGCATATTATTTAACCTAGGCTACCAAGCTGACTGCAAACCGGCATTCATAATGTTAAAAATATTAACACTACCTTGCCTGTATATATTACAAAGTCTGTTATTAATCAAATCATATCACGACGATAACAAAATAAATAAACAAAATCACAATTATCATACGAGAACTAGGAGTAACCTAAGTATTCCGAATCTTAGGCTACAAAGATCTAGGAATTGTGAAAACTATTACGGTCTGAAATTTTATAATCATTTACCACACAGGCTTAGGGTACTTGATATAATACAATTTAAAAATGAAATCAAGTCTTTACTTATTGAGAATGCATTCTATACCACAGAGGACTTTCTAAAGTATACGTTCTAGTTGCGATGTAGGTATATGGTAATTATATATCGCTGATATATTTTTAATTTTTATGTAAACAATATTCTTAAGATTTTTTATTTTTTATATGTGTGTTTTTTCTATTTTTTATTATATTATCACAAATACTGTACTCCTTGACGTATGTAAGCACTGCTTTAACATAAATAAACATTATTATTATAGCATTATTATTTGATAATTTTTCTAAATCGATATAACTTATAGAAGTGATTCTAAACAAATTTTTAAATTATTAAAAAATAGTCAAACAAATCAACATCAATAATATTTATATGAATATTCCAATAGCTAACACAAAGAAAAATTTAATTTGCCAATTGTTTGCAGAATATTTAGAAAATATAATTCTTAATTCATTTTTATATTCAAAACATTGGCAAAAAACTTAAAATTTCAATAAAATTGTCAATATAAACAAACATTGTTAATTAATTATTATTGTGTTTTTTATATCTGTAGTTGTACTATATTATGTATTTTTGGAATGTACAAGGTGGTGCATTTTTCAACTTCCACTTATAGAGCGGAAACGGTTAGAGATAGCTCAATTTTCCTTTCGCCATTGAGTAAAACACGAAAAAGTGACCCTGGCTCGAGAAAACGTGTTTCCAATATCTTCTTAAATAAAATAGTTTCCATATGTGGCACCCTCCAAAATGCACCACCCTGTACTCCGTTGACTAAATAAATAAATAAATTGGCAAATTCGTGACAAAATCTCAAAAATCAAGAAAAGAGTATAATTATATTTATTTCGATTTGTGCATTGTTTTGTTTTTTTTTGTAAAAAATGGAAATCATTTTATCGCATTCAGAAGGCATCAAAATTAAAAACAAATGTCTCAAAAATTATAAATTATTAATTTCAAAACATATTTTTATTTTATATAAAATCTTTGAAAGCAACAAACGATTATAAAAAACCTTTAAAATTGTTAAAATTAACACTAAGCAAATAATAATCAAATAAAAATATAAAAATTAATAATTTCCAATTTTCTACAGAATAAAAAATAAATAAATAATAAACAAAGTTACTTAAAAAAAAATATAATATATTCCATTTGTTTCTGGATCTCGCCTAGCCATGCTTTCGTGTTGTTATGTTGCAGTATCAACATTTACATTTTTTATTAGTTGCCACTCCTGATTCCTTATTTTAACAGTGTTGCAATAATTTATGATATCATAAGTAATCCTCTTTTTCATTTTCAAGAGGTTTATTGTTAATCTTGCAACAATTATTTCGCCACGCGGTCGCTTCTTCGAGCATTTTATTATTAAATCAAATTAATCTAGTGTACATCCGATATGTGGCAAAATTTCTGTGATCATTGTGAAAAACTTATTTCGGATGACTGGACAAAACACATGGGGAACCTTTCTTTTGAAACCATTCCTCCTTTTATTATTTCGCTTGGGGAATCTGGCTCAGAACAAACATCAGAAGATTCAGATGCAGGTTCTCTTGACTAAATAATAAAAGTGGAATGAGGGCTTAAAAATTGTTTGACATGAAAATTATCAGTATCACAAGAGGGTGGTGCTGTGTTTGTATGTACAAAAACCAAGTAGTAAATTTTGTTAATCTTAAAACTGCTTATTATTATCCTTTTATATCTGAAAATTTGTAAAACAGGCAACAGTGTAAGATCACAATAGTCAGAAATTATAACCTTAAAATCGAACATCTGACAGTGACATTTAAAAACCCTGATTTAAAACACAACCAGCCCCATTTACAATACTTAAACTTTCACTTTTCCATAGCTAGGCGAGATCCAGAAACAAATGGAATGGTGTATAGTTACTCAATTGACAAATTCAATAATCAAAAATACAAAAAGTAAAATAACAGTTATGCAACATTGTACATAGAATTTCTCGTTTGATTATACATGCGCCCACACTTTTTTTGCAAGAATTCAATTTCAACACTCGTTTAAAACTTTAAATTTAATTTCTAAAAAATATAAGGAAAATCTAACTATTTACAGCATACAGCGTTACCAACCTATACTTGTTACCTTAGAGTCGATTTTTTTTAGATCGGGAATTGATTATGAAACGCATCAATAAATAAAGACGGCCTTAACTTAAAGTTGACTTTTTTTAAATCACTAACGGCCGGTTTCATATTTAAGTTAAAGCTACTTTAAATATTTAAAGTCGACTTTATTGTAAAATTTTGTTTCATGATGCAAATTAATGACCCTGGCTTCGCAGTTTTAAAGCCGGCTTTATCTATTGAAAGTGTCAAAAAGCCGTATTTAACTTTAAAGCCGACTTTTGCTTTAGTCGGCTTTAAAGTTAAATACGGCTTTTTGACACTTTCAATAGATAAAGCCGGCTTTAAAACTGCGAAGCCAGGGTCATTAATTTCACAGAAAATTGTGTTGATGCATTTAGCGGTACACATTTTTCCCCCAAATTTTGATTATCAAATACAATTTAAAGATAAGAGTTTACTTGAATCGACCAGGTTAATTTATTAAATTTATTTTATTTCGTTAAGTGGTACAGTCAGTCAATTCAGCAAATAATTGATTCCAAATTGATCCAGACGTTTTACCTTTTTCGATTGAGACAATTTATTTGTTTATTATTGAGTTGAACTATGTTGTTTTCACTGTTAACAAGTTGAATTAAATGTAATTCCTCTTTGTTTGTACAATTAATTGCTTTAATGATTTTAATAGAATTCATTGCGTTAAAGACCTTACATTAAGAAGAACTAGCGCCAAGAAAACAAAAACGAATTGAAGAAGTTCTCAGTGATGAAAGGTATTGTTATATTTTTGCATAACGTTAGAAATTAATATTGCTTTTGACGTAAATTAGACTTCAACATAATTTCTTGTTCATTTATAATTTGTGTTATTTAACTATTCATCACTATAATAAATAAAATACTCAAAAAACCTCCATCATCAGGTCGTAAACGTAAAATTTCTGTAGAGCAATATGAAAAATAGTTTTATCTTAATAAATTGTAATGATTTGAACTGATTTTAACAACATGTAAAAATAACTGTGAAAAGAGTTAAGAGTGAAGGTTGTGCTCCCAGTTTTCATCCGAAAAACGTGGTAAATACTAAGCGTAAATTAACAAAGTTTGGATATTCCTTAAACACATATATTATTAACACTTTGAGAAAATTACAAAGTGTTTAGTGTAGTAAGGAGAGCATAATCTATAATCAAAATTTGATACAAATCCGCCTGCACGCGTGTCCGTAACCGCCTAACTTGGTGATATCGATAAAGAATTAAAATTGTTTCTATCGATAAAGAATTGAAATTGTTTCTATCTATAAACAAAAATCGCTGATAAATTAAAGGCAGAACGATTCTACTTTACTTTCTATTATTGATTATTACTATCTTTCCTTTGTTTTCTTGTGTTATTCTTACTGTGGTCTTCTTTCCCCTGTGTGTGTGTGTATTAAGTCGCTGCAAAAGACCGCGCGACGTGAAATTGTTTTTTTCTTTGTTTACCAATTTTATTATCCTATTTTAATATCATTTAAATTGTACCTGAATATGTCTGTGCAGGATTATGCGACCAATCTGTGACCAATAAAACAACTTGTTCTAAATGTAAGAAGTTCTGTCATCCTGGGTGCAAGAGAAATCATATTTGTTCGGTGGAAGTTGTTTACAATGGCAATGATTCAATTATAAAAGATTTTTGTAAATGTGTTAAAGAGTTGCAAAAATTAGTCGACGTTTTAACTGATAAGTGCCAAAAACTATCAACAGAAAACACTGAATCAAGGCTTTCGAATATAATAATTAAAAAAAAGATGATAAACTAAGAATGCGAAAAGATTTAGACATAATAACTACCAATATAAATAAATTTAAGGACATTCTCACAAACAAATGTTTGGATTATTAATTAAATAGAAGATCGCAGGCATAGAGAAAATAATGTGATATACAACTTACCAGAGGAATTAAATGATCATGCCAGTGCAAACAATGATGCTAATAATTCTCTCTGTGGTAAAATTTATGTTGTATTACAATCACTTAATAGCTTAATACAAGTGAAGAAATGCTTTAAATTGGGTAAAAACAATGATAGACCACGCCCTGTTAAGATTATTTTGGCTCATTCAATGGTTTTTTTAATAATGAAAAATAGAAATAAATTACTAAATAATAATTTTAAAATTGGGCCCGACAAAACTATTTTTCAGCGCGAAGAGTACAAAGCTCTCGCTAAGGAACTCAAAAGACGTGCGGAAACAAGGGAAACACATCACAATCAAATATGTCAATAATGCGCCGAAGATCGTTAAATTACCAAAAAACTAACTACTAACCAACGTTCTGTCGATATATACAATTGAAATTTCGTATACCTAAATGTGCGAGGTCTCAATGGGAAAATTGTTGATTTTTATAATAGTATCTTCTCACACGACCATGACGTATACATGACAAAGCTGGGCAGGATTCGAATCATTCATGATTCGAATCCTGGATTCGAATCCTGGATTCGAATCCTTTTTAGAGGATTCAAAAGAGGCATTCTAATACTGTAGTTCAACTGGATTCGTGATCCGGATTCGTTACATTTTTTTAAGAGGATTTGTATTCGAATCCAAACGTGGGTGATTCGAATCCTTATAAAAGGATTCGAATATTTATAAAATGATTCGAATACTTAGAAAAGATTTTTAATTGTCAAAAATATTTCGAATTGTTTGTGACGATTAACTTGAAAATTTTCTCTTTTGTGTTTTTAAATTTCTCGTTAAATCACTGTATTATACGCGTGGCGCATGAAGTAAAATTTCGAGTTTAGAAAAGCCCCGCGTAGAAAATTTGTCGAGGGTCGCTGCGCGACCCTCTAAACTCGAAATTTTACTTCAAGCTTTGTTTGGAAGTGGAAACGCTCGTTCGAAACATCAAACTGAATGCAGTGATAAGAATATTAAATTACTGAAAATGATTTTAAAGATAATAATCTACTTTTTAAAATTATGTTTGATGTTATTTAAAGTAATACTGACATGGTAGCCGCAATCTGAAATGCTAAATTTTTCCGGCATTTCCCTGACTCAAGATTTTTTTCCTTTACCTTTTAATATATCTTTCTTCTGTGGAAAACCCCCATTTTGTTAAATTGTTTTCATTGTTTTTGTCAATATTTAAGTTAATTTTATAAATTTTTACGTGTTTTGTAATTTGCCTGCTGATCTTGACAAATTTAATAATATATGGCTTTTTTGTTAATATTTTGGTCAATTTGAATAAAATTCCATGACAAATTTTCGGGCTTTTCTAAACTCGAAATTGTACTTCATGTGCCACGTGTTCAAGACACTGATTTGAAGTGAAGTTCAAAAACACACAAATACATCTTTATTATGAACGATATTCAGTGTTTATAATAAATAATTATGTTTTGAATATTTTTGTTAAAGCAACTGGTAACGATATTTATATATTAATGGTTGCAAAAAATGAAATTTATTCTTAGAAGATTTGTATTCGTGATTCGAAAAAAACAAGATTCGAATCTTTCATTCGAATCATATTTATCTCTTACGAATCCTTTATTCGAGTATTCGTAATTCAAATCATATTGGTTGATTTGGATTCGTGATTTGAATCCTTTTTACGAGGATTCATCCCAGCTCTGATACATGATTACTGAAACATGGTTGCATAATAATATAAATAATTGTGAATTATTTCCGAATACCTACAATGTTTATAGGAAGGATAGAGACTGTGGAAAGGGTGGTGGGATCTTATTGGCCATAAATCAGAAATATCACTTAGAACAAATTAATTTTAATCCAATTCAATGCTCAGTAATTGATACTGTCATAACTGAAATTATTATTTTTTTAAATCACCTACATACTTATCTGCACTTATATAACACCTTCGACTAATGCTGAAATATACAATATATTCTTTGAGCAAATTGAACAAGAAGTTGTTAATCAAAATGTAATCTTAGTTGGTGACTTTAACATACCGAGTTATGCTTCTGAAGCAACTATTGAAACGTTGAGTGCATACATATATTTAAATATTAATAATCTCACACAACACAATCATGTTTTGAACTCTAACGGACGAATATTAGATTTTGTAATTTGAAGTAATTCGAACAGCGTTAACAACTTGGAAAGAAGCATACTTTCATTAGTGAAGGAAGACTCTCACCATCCGACACTAACATTTAACATCACAAATAGCTCTAAAGCAGAACCGATCAAATTCTCTAACACATGCAAACGGTACAATTTTCGGAAAGCAAACTTTTTAGGTCTCTACGGAGATATTGCACTGATCGGCTGACAAGGCTTATATGATATTATAGATGTCAGTAATGCATGTGACTTTTTCTACGATCGTATTTACTCTATATTTAATAAGCATGTTCCTTTAACAAATAATTAAAAAATACCCCTTAGATTAATGCCGAAATAAATGAATAATTAATACAAAAAGACAAGTACCGTAAACTCTATTTTAAATATCATTTGCCATAGCATTAAACTGAATATCATAACTTAGAAAATCATGTAAATATAATATTACCAGAGTACATTCCAAATATGTTAATCTTACCAAGGAAAGAATCGGACAGAAACCAAACCTATTATTTAACTACATTAACAATAAAAACAATTCAACTCGTATTCCTGGAGAGATGTCATATAATAATATAAATATTACTGAACCAGAGAAGATTGTAGAGTGTTTTAGGGGCTTCTTCAGCAGAACGTACTAGTCCACTTTTTCCCAAGTAGTTGCTGACAGAAACTACAGTTTACTTGGCGATTACTTCATCAGTTGTAGTGAAGTTGAACAACATTTACTCCGCCTGAAATCCAAACTCACCGCTGTCATTGACCTAATTCCCGAAATGATTATAAGAGATTGTTCAAACGTGCTATGCGAACCGCTTTCATTCATTTATAATCTTATTTTATTAAAAGGAGACTTTCCGAATATTTGGAAAAAAAAGTTCGTATTTGCCCCGTCAAAAAATCTGGTAATGCGAGGAAAATCGAGAATTATCGACCAATATCGCTGTTGTGTGAATTTTTTAAGGTTATGGAATCCATTTTGAGTGAATATATTTATTCACTTGTCAGTACGCAGCTCAATATTCAACAGCATGGTTTCTTTAAAAGAAGATCTACCAGTACTAACCTGTGCAATTTGACACAAGTAGCAGCAGAAGCCATGGATTCCGGTAAACAAGTTGACGTGATATATACAGACCTTTCTAAGGCATTTGATCATAATCATAATCATAATATATCAGTTAACCGTCTTTACGATTTCAATATTAATCAAAATATTACAAATACTTTAATATCATACTTAAGTAACCGAAAATATTCTGTCGAGGTAAATGGTGTACGTTCACATTGGTGTAGAGTAACAAGTGGGGTACCACACTGATCCAACTTAGGGCCTCTTTTATTCATAATATATTTCGATAATGTATGTAAAAATCTGAAATTCCCCACTCTTATGTATGCGGATAATTTAAAAATCTTTAATATTGTTTAAAACAACAGAGATTGAGTTAATCTTCAAGCAGATATAGATAAAATATGCGAGTGGTGTATCTCAAATAAATTACCTTTAAATATATCTAAATGTTCAGTCGTGTCGTTTTCGCATAAAATAAATACAATATGTTTTAATTATACCGGGTGTTGACTTGGCGGACGCAACATAGGAAATCCCCTGTAAATTTAGAAATGTTTAAATTTTGGCTCCCCTATTTATTTTAAAAACAAAATGTATGTACCTTTTTGGTAGAGGGAAAGAAACATCTGAATTAATTCGTGTTAACGTTTATCACTTTACGTTTCTCTAAGTTAAAATATTTAAGAAAAAGTAATGTGATTTTATAAAAATAATGATATGCCATGGAATTGAAACAAAAATTGCGGATGTCAAAATGGCAAAATATATCGCAGCCACTTGATTAAAGTAAATGTTTTCGAAATGATTTACTCTATAAAAAAATCCTCCTAATAAATTATTATGCAGACCACGACAAAAAACATAAATCACATTACTTGTTTTTAATTATTTTAGCTGTAAATTTTCTAACATTCGTTAATTTTTAAAAGAGTTCAATTTGAAGCTTTAAACCAGTGTTTTCCGCTCCCAGACTAAGCATGAAGTAAAATTTCAAGTTTAGAGAAGCCTCGTGAAAATTTGTCGAGGGTCGCGCAGCGACCCGAGACAAATTTTCTGGGCTTTTATAAACTCGAAATTTTACTTCACGCGCCACGTGTATAAAACACAGATTTTGAGTGAAGTTCGAATATACATAAATTTGATAATATTATAGCGTTCAATACGCGTGGCGCATGAAGTAAAATTTGGAGTTTATAAAAGCCCAGAAAATTTGTCTCGGGTCGCTGCGCGACCCTCGACGAATTTTTACGGGGCTTGTCTAATCGCGAAATTTTACTTCATGCTTAGTCTGGGAGTTTAAAGCCTTAAATTGAACTATAAAAAAAACAGGAAATATCCGCAATCGTATCAATTCCATGGTATGTCATTATTTTTATAAAATCCCATTACTTTTTCTTAATTATTTTAACTTAGAGAAACGTAAAGTGTTAAGTGTGAATTTTCATAAATTTAGAATTTTTCCCTCTACAAAAAAGTGAAATACATTTTGTTTTTAAAATAAATAGGTAAGCCAATATTTGAACGCTTTAAAATTAACATGCGATTTCTTATGTTGCGTCCGCCAAATCAACACCCGATATAATAAATTTAATTATAATAGGTCACATCACGGGGATAAAAGATTTAGGGGTCACATTTTATAATATTTTAAGTTTTATTGTGCATATTAATAATGTTGCATTCATTTGATTGATACGTAGGAGTTGTAAACCGTTCCGAAATATTAATGTCTTAAAGACACTCTTCTTTACTTATATATTAAGCAAACTAATATATTGTTCGGTTATATGGTCACCTATGTATTATAAATATATAAACTTACTCGAGAGCGTGCAAAAACGATTTCTTCAGTATCTATACTATTTAAAGTATAACGTATATCGGTACGATATTCGTTATAGTGAGTTGTTATCTGAATTTAACTTACTGTCTGTTCATAAAAGATTTATATATATATATGCAAAAGTTTGAACTCACTTAGAAAAATCGTATTTTTTGTATTTGTCGCTTTAATTATCGTTCTCAGACCGTTTTATACAACGTATTTGTTCAAAACAATATTGTATTGATAACTTATTTATTGTATCAAAGTATGTTTATATTAAAATATTGAACAATCGACAATATTAAAATATATCATTTTTAATTACTTCAACATTTTTTTTAATTCGAATCAATTTTTGCTCAATGCATCGATACTTTAAAATGCGCACCAATGACTTCGAACCCATCTGTCGTCGATTGTCTGTACAATAACCTCAAATTTCGTCACTTTGACACTTGAAAGACATATTTTCATGAATATTGCTTCTTCAAAATTGTGTCTATAGTCTTGAAAATGGCAAGAGCAAAGCAAATACCGAAAAAAAAAAACGTGCTCAGATAGTAATTTTAAGTGAAACCGGCCATTAACAGCGAAAAATTGCACAAATACTGGAAGTTTCACAGAAAGGAGTACGTACAACATTGGAGAGATTTGCTGAAACCAAATCGTTTTCCGACAGAAAACGCACGGGCCGACCCAGAAAGACAACAAAAAGTGATGATAGAATTATACAAGTGTTAAGTAAGCGGTTCAGACTCAAAACAGTGCCAGATATCAGAACTGAGATCAATCAAACGCTACCGCAGCCGATCTCCGATTCAACGGTCACACGTCGGTTGCATGATATCGGTTTGTATGGACGAGTCGCTGCCAAAAAACCATTGTTACGATCGGTAAACGTCCGTAAACGATTCAAATGGGCAAAAGAACACAAAAATTGGTCTATCGAACAATGGAAACAGGTGTTATGGACCGATGAGTCCAAATTTGAAATTTTCTGTAGCAAACGGCGAAAATCTGATGAAACGCACCTCAATGTGTAAAACCAACAGTTAAGTTTGGCGGTAGTAGTGTGATGTCATGGGGTTGTTTCTGCTAAGCTGGTGTCGGCACCTCTTAAAAATCGACGGAAACATGCGGAAAGAAGACTATCACCGGATAATTCAGCGAAGCGCTATTTCATCTGGCATCGATTTGATACGGGAGGGGGGGTGTATTTCAGCAAGATAACGACCCTAAACATACTTCAAAACTTTGTACGAACTATTTAAGATCGAAAGAAGCTGCACGCACTCTTAAATTCATGGAATGGCCACCACAATCGTCGGATGCAAATCCCATCGAACTGTTGTGGGATGAGCTGGGCAGAGAAGTGCGGAAACTGCATCCAACCAGCGAATCTCACTTGTGGCAATGTCTTCAGAAGGCTTGGCAACGATTGCGACCAGATAGACTTCAGAAATTGGTGGAAAGAATGCCCAGAATCTGTAGGGCAATCATCAAATCGAAAGGCTAACATATTGATGAAAAACGGCTGGATTGTTTTTCTCAATTTTTTCCAGAAAAAAAAAAAACTCAACAATATTACAAGTAAATGTATATTACTTATTAATAAAAGTTATTCTAAACAAATAAAACGGTCTCTGAGATCGATAATTACAAAAAAAAACATTCTTCTAAGTGAGTCCAAACTTTTGCATATATTTATATATATATATATATATATATATATATATATATATATATATTGTACATCAAATCTTTGCGAATAAATTGACAGTATTTCTTTTTTAAAAAAATGTTTCTTGAATTAAATATAAATTAAATAATGGAACACTGTCAAATGATCACATAAATCCGTGTCTTACTTCCAAACATAATGTTTTCTTCATATTGCTTTAAATTACTAAGGTAATTATTATAAACATGTTGTATTTAATGGATTGATATAGAATAAATGATAAATCAAATTAATCGTTGCTTAGACATCTCCATAAGAGCAATGTAAATTTTGATTATACTTTTAATAAATAGGGGGCAGCATCGTGCCTTTTTAGTAATATTTTAAAAATATATTGTCATTTCTAAAAACATGTAAAAAGAAATTAGGTTTGATATGTTGAATTCGTGCACGAAATTTGTCGCGACACGGGACCCTAGCTCCCGGCTCCCGACCTTGAGATGAGAATGTTTTTTTTTTCTGACGCAGGTCGTTTATTCATTCATTATATTATTGATACACAACAAAGAAAGGTATTAAACTATTTCCCATTACATTTTGTAAATATAATTGCATTTCCGAATCCATGTTTTGAATAGGAATGTGGAATGCCAGTAAATGTTGATTCAAGTGCTGACTCGGAAAAAATCCTTTTTGATTTATAATTTACCAAATTGAATGTGCGGCACTCGACGATTTGATCACCGAGGTACTGAGTCAGCGTGGGGATTTTAGGTCCCGAGTTCGAACTGGATTATTGCAATTTTCCTTTTTTGTACAGCGCGCGGCGGTTTAGACTACTCAGCTTTGAGTGTCGCCTACTCAGCTTGAAGTGTCTCACAGCACCGATTCAATTTGTCATTGGTGAGAATCGCACTAAAATGACGCAATTTTGGAAAGAATTTACCAAACCGTATGGAGTAAAATGACGTTACTTCGCGCCGGTAACAAATTGCATCGTTACTGTGAATACAGGCCCTGGTTTCGTGTTCCCGTCTATTCTTTTTATATGGTTCGTTGCAATAAATCAAAATGTGTAGCGGGCAGTACCTTTGTTTACGCTGTCAACCACTAAACTTAAAGTCTAAGGTCTTAAATTATGTAAAATTAAAATTAAATTTGAATTACCTATGCAGTTTCAAATAACTTCAATATATATTTTATGTTGCAAGAAATTACTTGTTTGTTTACAATATTTCAGATAATATTAATATCAAATTATTTTTTTAACATCACTTAAATTTCACTTATCTTTTAGTAAACGGTTTTGTTTTCTAATATTTTAGAAATGTATAAAAATTTCAATTTCAATTTGTATCTCTGTTCAGGAGTAAATAACTTTATTCAATTTGTATTTTTTATGATACAATTGTGTGATTATTATGGAAGTCATCTCGAGAGGCACTTGTTAGAAATATGAGCAATAAATAAACACGAATTCTAAATGTCACGGGTACGAACGGCACACTGACATCTGGAAGTAACGGGACGCCGGGTTTCGAAATTATTTCCGCGAACCCCTAAATCTGCATTCCGACCGCCAACGCTTCCTTTCTGAACATTGGCTAAATACCCCACCCCTACCTATTTTTAGATTCAAAATTTCTATTTCGTATATTTTTCTTACTTACATTTTTGTCACTATACTAGAAACGCGCATCTGTAACATTTATACTTGTTGTACTTATTCTTTGAAATTGTAATACATTATTACCTTTTCGGTGTTTTTAAATACAACATTTTTCCGAAAGTGATATTTTATTTAAACGCGATTTCCAAAACTACCAGTTTTGTCTCAAAACCAGGAGACAGCACACAACTGGACAAAATAATCTCCATTATTGAACTAAAATGAGCAGAATAAATTTAGAATTATTTTTTGCCTATTAGCGTTTATTTATTAACTTTGGTTAATTTTATTATATTTTTTCCCCAGTTTTTGTAATTTTTATGTTTTCGTTGAAATTAACAATTTTTAATGTTTTTGATGAGTTGCAAAATGTTCAGGGTTTTGGGCAATTTTGGTTATTTTCGACATTTTAGAAGATTTTAATTTATTTTTAATATGTTTACTAAAATAATAATAATAATAATCATAATTATTGGGCAGCGTGAGTTTAAACGATTTTAGTTCATTTTCAAAGTTTCGAGAATTTTTAATGTATTTCCAAAATTTTAGTTTATCATTAACGCTTTTCGTAACTTTTCCAAGATTTCTGTTAATTTTTAAAATTCCTGAATTGTTTAAATTTTTCTTACTCTAAAAATGTTAATACATTTCGCCAAACTCCAAGATTTTTGTTAATTTATAAAATTCTGACGGTTTTTGTGAATTTCGTAATTTTGTAAAATGTTGATGCTCTTCATGACTTCTTGAGTTTTTTGTCATATTTTAAAACATTAGCAATTTTCGTGAATTTCCAAACACTCGTTAATTTTCATGAATTTCCACGATTTTATCTAATATTCATAATCTCATTTTTCGAGAATTTTCAACGTTTTAGTCAACTTTCAAAACCAAAACGCTTTTCGTAAATTTCCAAGATTTCGGTTAATTTGCAAAAAATTTTTTCGGAAATCCAAAGATTTTCGATAAATTTTAAAATCTAGACGCCTATCTTGAATATTTCAAGATTTTTATACATTTATTTTGAACTTTTAATAAATTTTAAAATTTATCATAAATTTTTCAGCATTGGATAATTAATTTAGGCGTTCTATTAATCGTTAACGATTAATACACATTTTGAAGAAAGGCCTTATATTTTTTGTCAAATAAATTTCTTTGAAAATTTACAAATCGGCATTTATGTTTATTTATTTTTATTTATTTATTAAATTAACGGTATACAACCTTTTTACAGAATAATTAATATGTAGTATTATTATCTATGAAATTAATAATTAAAGTAATTATAGTATCCTCGCTCTGTTCCGACGTGCACAAATAAATATAAATTAAGCTTACAAATAATAAACAGAGTTATTTATAGACTAAACATGCTGGTTAATTTACGCTTTAGTTGGTAAAGTTCAATATTAAAAATATCGATTCTTTCATTAGAGAGATATTCGTTACCTAGGGACATTAATCGTGACATCGAGTTTTGTAAACCAAGAGATGTTTTATGTCTCTCTAGGTAAAATAGCTGATTTTGGCGAGTTCTCCTAGCAGGAACAGAAAATGATACATTATCTAATAATAAGGATGAATCCAAAGATCCATTTATAATTCCATGATGAGTGCATAAATCATCCATTTTCCGATAATTTTCGAGAGATATAATATTAAGATCCTTCATTATAGTATCATATTCCCATCTATCGTGTTGCACACCTAGTGTATATTCCATACATCCAAGACATTTTTTTTGAACAGATTCGATAATTTTTATGTTAGTAGCCGATGATAGTGTCCAAACACAGGAACCAAATTCAAGGTGACAACGCACTAACGAGCATTGTATGCCCAAATTTTTGCCACTCCGCCATACAAAACCCCACATTTGTAGCGCCCTATTTGTTTGTATTCTAATATGAGAGGTGAAATTTAGTTTGGTATCGAAAGTGATTCCAAGATCTTTGATTGTGTCAACACGAACAATTGCAGAATTACCAATTTTGTAGAGAAAAATGTAGTGGTGGACATCGAATAACACTTCTGAACGTTTAAGTGCAGTTTGTTCATTAAACACCATTCGTTAAGACGTGTCAAGTCTTCCTGAATCAACTGGCAGTCAGTGACGTTATTAACAATTTTAAATAATTTCAAGTCATCAGCGTACGTTAAAAACTTACAATTCTTCAGAATCGCATGTATGTCATTGATAAACACAATAAATAGTATTGGTCCACAATGGGACCCTTGCGGAACACCTGAAGTGACATTTATTGCTTTTGACTTAAAATTATTTATATGGACACATTGCACTCTGTTTGCCAAAAAAGACGACAACCATTTAATAGTACACCAATTAAAACCAGCAACCCTCAATTTGTCCAGCAGAAGATTACAGTCGACTCTATCAAAGGCCTTGGAGAAATCAGTGTATATTGTATCCACTTGGGATTTGTGCTTCCAAGGCATTTGATAAAAACTGTTTGTATTCAAGAGGATTTGAGGTAATAGAACGGTTAGCTATAAACCCATGTTGGTTATTAATTATAATTTGACGGGAATACCATTGTAATTGACACGCCACCAATTCGTCCAGAAGTTTAGGTATTACGGACTCTATAATTATCAACAAAATTCTTTGGACCTTTTTTGTGGATGGGTATAACATAGCTAGTTTTCCAGTTTAGTGGTACAGTACCAGAATTGAGTGATTTAATGAATAATGAGTGAATGGGGCGACATAATAAATATATGCAATTTTGAAGGAAATAGCTAGATATACCGTCGGGTTCATGGCTATGTGATGGTTTAAGTTTTAAAATTGTTGTGATAAAAAGATAATAGGCGGCAAAAAAACAAGATGTATGATAGTTGTCAAACTAAACGTAATCAATATATACACGTTTTACTTTTCGTCGTGTTACTTTCTGCTGCGATATCAAGCAAAACTGGCTTGAATTTACAACAGGTTATGGGTCCAGTAACCAGTAACCAGTAAAGTAACGAGGAATAGTTTGTATACGATCGGACGTTCAAGATGACTAAGGAAATACAGTTTGAGAAACTCAAGGGTCGTGAAAACTACCAATCATGGAAACGGTAAATGTTGGCATTTCTCCGTACTAAGAAATTGGCCAAATGTATCGCCGAAACGGACACGGAAACCGATGTCGAGAAACTCGGTGAAGCTATGGGATTGCTTGTGTTGTCCACCGAAAGCAACGTTGCTAGTCACTTCAGTGATTCGGATACACCGTTGAACGTCTGGAAAATGTTGAGCACATCATTCGCTGAATTGGGCCTAGATCGTGAAATCACCGCACTGATGGATTTATTCAGCATCAAATTAAGTGATTGTCCATCAATGGAAGAGTACATCGGCAAAACGATGGAGGCTTGGAAACGATGCACGGAAGCAAACGTTGAAATTAAGGATCGACTCGTCGCATTATTAATGCTGGGTAAGCTTGGACCGGAGTATCAACAGTTCATAATGGGTTTCACAGCCAGTGGTACAGAGATTACGGTTGATCATGTGAAATCATCGTTGCTAAGTCTCGTGCCTACGATCGGCCAGACAGAAAAGGCATTTATAGAGCGTGGCGAACGTAGTATGGGCGCTGGTTCCAAATCAAAAGAATTCAAGCCTCGATGTTACGGCTGTAATCAATTGGGACATTTACGTCGGAATTATCCAATTCGCAGAGGAAGCGTCGTAGAAAAATCATCAAAAGGTAAGGACATGAAGAAGGATGAGGACCAAAGGAAAACTAACAACGCCAAATACGCGAATGCTCTCAGTGCATTGGTAAGCATTGTGGTTGATGGGAACTGGGTTATCGACAGCGGCGCATCAAGACATCTATAATATATTCCATTTGCATCTGGATCTCGCCTAGCCACGCTTTCGTGTTGTTATGTTGCAGTATCAACATTTACATTTTTTATAAATTGCCACTCCTGATTCCTTATTTTAACAGTGTTGCAATAATTTATGATATCATAAGTAATCCTCTTTTTAATTTTCAAGAGGTTTATTGTTAATCTTGCAACAATTATTTCGCCACGCGGTCGCTTCTTCGAGCATTTTATTATTAAATCAAATTAATCTAGTGTTGCAATGCTGTGTCAATGTCAAAGTGAAAAATAATTTCAGGCACATATTAAATATTAACATGCCAAAGATTATCTCTGAATGAAAAAGGTTACAAATTCTGAAATCCTACAAACATTTTAGGCAAAGTAATCCAAATCTACGACATCACAATATTATTACGATTTTAATAAATATTTTTGGGGTATGTCTAGTATTTTAATTATCATATATATTTAATTAAAGATAATTACGTTTCAGGTAGGGAGATCTTCATTACAATTAATTTTACGACAAAGACCTGACGAATTGAAATCTACTACTTCTGGCAAACGATCTAAAAACAGCCATTTTTGGAATCACCTAGCTAGAAAAGATCTGCAACAACTAATTTGGCAATATAACTCTAGAAATCAGTATTTTACTTTGAGAGATCTTTTGAATGATATAAAAGAAAATTATGAGTTCCATGGGAGTAGAACAACACTTTATAGGGTTGTTAAAAGTATGGGGTATAAATTCAAATTAATTAAAGGGCGCAAAATTCTCTGTGAACAAAAACATGTTGTTGCAGCTAAAATTATTTTCCTTAGAAAATTTTTACAGTATCAAAATTCCAGTGAAGATATCCAATTTGTATACCTGGATGAAACATGTATATATATCAGAATGGATCCGTGGTTCGACGCTGGGTACATGAAACGGATATAAGAAGTAATCCAACTAAATTCAAAAATGAAGGCAAACGCTTCATCATTCTACATGCTGGGTATAGGGGTGGGTTTTTGGATGGGTGCGATTTTTTATTACATTCGAAAAACAATGACCGAGATTACCATGCCACAATGGATGGTAATACTTTTCAAAATTGGGTGGTTAATCAACTTATTCCTGCTTTGGCTAAGCTTTCAGGGAAATGTGTAGTTAGTATGGATAATGCTGCATACCATTCTGTGCAATTAGACAAAACTCCTTCATTTTCTTGTAAGAAATGCGAAATGCAGGAGTGGTTGGTTAAACACAATGTAAAATTCAATCCAAAATTAACCAAAAAGGAACTATGGGCTTTATTTATACCTTTTCGATCAAATGACAAAATTTACGTAGTTGATGACATTTTGAGAAAGAACGGGCACGAAGTTCTTAGATTACCGCCATACCATTGTCAATACAATCCAATTGAAATGGCATGGGGGTTTTGTAAGACTTACTACAATAAGCACATAAATTCTAAGCAACCATCTAAGGATTGTGTTCAGAATTTATGGCTTGAGTCTCTCTTAAAATGTACATCCGATATGTGGCAACATTTCTGTGAAAAACTTATTTCGGATGACTGGACAAAACACATGGGGAACCTTTCTTTTGAAACCATTCGTCCTTTCATTATTTCGCTTGGGGAATCTGGCTCAGAACAAACATCAGAAGATTCAGATGCAGGTTCTCTAGACTAAATAATAAAAGTGGAATGAGGGCTTAAAAATTGTTTGACATGAAAATTATCAGTATCACAAGAGGGTAGGAATAAATTTGCAATTCTACAAAAAAATACTGAGGGCCAACAGAATAGAGAATGACCAAAATTAAGGTGGATGGATGGAGTTGATCAAAATGTGTTAACGGGAAGACCCAAGCGAGAAATACAAATGGATGACGAAATAAGTTTGCAGAGCCGAATTCATTATATTTGTTATATACAATATTATTGCTGTGTTTGTATGTACAAAAACCAAGTAGTAAATTTTGTTAATCTTAAAACTGCATATTATTATCCTTTTATATCTGAAAATTTGTAAAACAGGCAACAGTGTAAGATCACAATAGTCAGAAATTATAACCTTAAAATCGAACATCTGACAGTGACATTTAAAAACCCTGATTTAAAACACAACCAGCCCCATTTACAATACTTAGACTGTCACTTTTCCATAGATAGGCGAGATCCAGAAACAAATGGAATGGTGTATAACCCCTCATCGAGAAATTTTGATGGATTTCACGAAAACGTCAAATTTAGACATATCAATTGCAAACAACGAGCGGTTAAAGGCAATCGGAAGCGGCACCGCTTATGTGAGCATCGATGGTGTCGAGATTGCAGTGGAAAACGTGCTATGTGTGCCAGGATTGAGTGTGAATTTACTATCTGTCGGTGAAATAACAAAATCCGGAAATTCTGTACAATTTGATAAGGATTGCTGTTCGATACACAATGCACATGGTAAATTGGTTGCTAAAGCGAAACAACAAGACGGTGTTTATGTCATTGAAGCGAAGCGCATTCGCTGTATGCTGGCGAAGTCTGATAACATCGTTGATTGGCATAGACGTTTAGGTCACATGGGATACAGCGGGATGTGTCAACTAAAATCGGCTATTGATGGATTAGAATTTGAAGGTGACAAAGAATCGTTAAATGGTTGTGTAAGTTGCGCAGTGGGAAAATTGGCTAGAAAACCATTTAATACAACGAATACTGAAATCAAGACGACTAGTGTGTTAGAATTGCTGCATATGGATTTGTGTGGACCGATGCCCATTTCGCTCGGAGGGGCGAAATATTTCCTTGCGATTACTGATGATTTTTCAAGAAAGGTTCATGTATCGTTTCTTACAGATAAATCTGCAGTAGTGGATGTTTTTAGAGAATTCAAAATAATAGCTGAAAATCAACGCAACTGTAAAATTTAAGGATTACGCACGGATAATGGCACTGAATTTGTTAACAAGGCCATGGCGAAACTTTGTGCTGATTCCAGTATACTTCATGAAACGACAGTACCGTACACACCGCAGCAAAACGGCGTTGCAGAACGGATGAATCGAACCATCGTTGAACGCGCACGCTGTATACTGGCTGATGCCGGGCTTAGTAAGGATTTTTGGGCTGAAGCTGTACACCACGCATGTCATATTGTGAATCTCTCAATCAATAGCACCGTGGGCAATAAAACACTTGAGGAAATTTGGTCTGGTAAGCTACCGAATTTGAAAGAGTTAAAATTATTTGGGAGCCCTGTTATGGTTTATTTTCCGAGTGTTCAAAGAAAGAAATGGGATAAGAAGGCAATCGAAATGATTTTCGTCGGATTTGCGGATACTCAGGCAGGTTACCAGTGTTTCGATCAAGAGAAACGGAAGATTGTCATCAGTCGTGACGTTGTTTTTCTCAATCCAAAACCGGCGAAATTCGACTCGAATGCTATGATAGATTTGTACAATGATGACGAAGATGTACCGATGAATTCTGTTTCAGTTAGGGCAAATGAGTTAACTGGGTCAGTGGTTAAAGTAGAGGAACCGATTCGATTAGAAAAGGGAGTTCCAGCGCAAGATCCGACAACAATCGAACCTGCTCAGGATGAATTCGAGGATGTGATCTCCAGCGAATAACACTACATCAACCACATTGACCGATGGGATTCGACGAGGAACTCGTCAACGGAAACCAGTAGAACGTCCTGACTATGTATCATTTTTAGCGAGTAATCGTGAGTTGAGCGACCCACTAACTCTTAGCGAAGCATTGGACAGTTTTAATGCATCTAGTTGGAAGCAAGCGATGGCAGATGAGTTGCTTTCGTTAGAAAAGAACAAAACTTGGAAACCAGTAGCGTTGCCAGCAGGCCGAAAAGTAATAAAAACGAAATGGGTGTATAAAATCAAACGCTCGGATGACGGACGACCCATTCGCTTTAAGGCTCGCTTAGTGGCGAAAGGTTGTTCACAAAGGTATGGCGTGGATTATACTGAGACTTACTCATCCGTAGTACGTTACACCTCAATTCGTGTACTGATTGAACTGGCGGCTCAACGTCAATTGCATATTGACCAAATGGATGCAGTTTTGGCATACTTGCAAGGCGATCTAGATGAGGATATTTACATACAACAACCGGACGGATTCGATGATGGTAGCGGTCGTGTCTGTAAACTGTTGAAGGCGTTAAAGCAGAGTAGACGACAATGGAACATATGTCTGGACGCAGCACTAAAATCGTTTAACCTAATCAGATCAAAACTAGACCCATGCGTGTATTACAATAAGACTGCGAATTTGATTGTGGCAATTTATGTAGATGATTTTTTGATTTTTTGGAAATCAAGTATCGATCGAGATAATTTGAAGCATCAACTAACCGTAAAATTTTATATGAAGGACATGGGACAGGCAAAGAATTGTATAGGCTTCAACATCGGATACGAAGAAGATGGCTTATCAATCGGACAATTGTTATATGCGAAAGAAGTCTTGGAACGTTTTGGTATGACGGATTGCAGAGCAGTGACAACGCCAACAGATGCGTCACATAAGTTATCATCTGTTATGGTCAAACCCGGCGAAGAATTAACGAGCGTACCGTACCAAGAAGCAGTGGGTAGCCTGCTCTACCTAGTCCAACGCACACGACCGGATCTAGTATTTGCTGTTAACGAAGTAAGTCGATTAAATAAAGTTCATGGAGTCTCGCACTGGATCGCTGTCAAGCGCATCATGCGATACCTCAAAGGAACCATTGAATATCGTATTAAATTTAAGCATGTCAAAGAGGCTAAAATTGGTGGATTTGTTGATGCAGATTGGGGATCGAATGTCGATTCCAGGCGGTCATGTACAGGATGGACTTTTATTCTAGCTGGGGGAGCAATATCATGGGGATGTAAAAGGCAGAAGACGGTTGCATTGTCTACAGCTGAAGCTGAATACATGGCTATGTCTTCGGCAACCCAAGAAAGTCTGTGGCTCCAGCAGTTTTTGAACCAATTCGAAATTGTTGACACAATCGAACTACAAGGAGATAGCCAAAGTGCTCTGGATATTGTAAAACAAGAGGCTTATCGTCCAAACAGTAAACACATCAGTATACGATATCACTTCATCCGGGAACGAGTTCTAGACGGAACTATTCAACTTAAATACGTCCCCACTAATAAGAATGCGGATTGCCTAACTAAAGGAGTTACTAGTGATAAATTATTGTTTTGTGTTGTCAGTATGGGTATTAATGCTCCAACATCAATTAACTTGATTTGATTAATAAATTGTTGATGTAGCAAGTTGGGGTGTTGTGATGAAAAGATAATAGGCGGCTAAAAAACAAGATGTATGATAATTGTCAAACTAAACGTAATCAATATATACACGTTTTACTTTTCATCGTGTTACTTTCTGCTGCGATATCAAGCAAAACTGGCTTGAATTTACAACAAAAATAGAGTTGAACACTTCTTCAATGCTAACTGTTAACTTATTATCTTCGACAGGATTTGATTTGTTTTTGAATTAACGAAAATCTAGAAAATACATGAGAGGCGTCAACGTTTTAAAAAGTAACGAAAAGAGCCAAGAATTTCAAAATCAGCAATAATCTTAAAAAAGGCATTATTTTTCTTAAAATTTTCAAAATTGTTGTAAATCTTGAAAATTGCAAAAAATCTTGGATATTCACGAAAATTAATAAGATTTTAAAAATTGAACAAAAACTTGAAAATTTAAGATTTTGTAAATTAATAAAAATATTATAAATAGACAGTGATTATTTCTTAAAGAATCTTTTCCACTCCCAGACTAAGCATGAAGTAAAATTTCGAGTTGAAAAAAGCCCTAAGAATTTGACTTTGGACCTGTTAGGATGTGAATGCTGGTTATTTATTAGTCTATGGTTAGACGCGCTCATGTCGTATAAAAAGAGATGTTTTTTTGGGTACCAGCGTTCGGACGAACGCAAATAAAGTCAGTCTTGAGTTTGCAATCAATGAGTGCAGTTGTTTTATTATTTTCCCGCACCCCAATTTACAACAGTGGCGACGAGGATAAACCTATTTAAATACAAATTCGAGTGAATATTGTGATAAACGGAACAATGTCGATTGGCAGAATTGTAGAATACGAATTGGGAGAGAAAAAGTGGTCGACATACATTGCGCGGCTGGAGCAATATTTTCTGGAAAATGGCGTAGTGGAAGAGAAAAAAGTGCTGTAGGAGATAATACCTACGAATTGATGGTAAATTTGTGCGACCCGAAAAAGGCGGAAAATATTCAGTACGATCAGTTGAAGAAAATTGTGCAGGATCACCTGGAGCCGGCTGCTTCCGAAATAGCGGAACGGTATAAATTCCGCATGCGGAAGCAAGAAAATGGCGAAACTCTATCACATTTTATTTCGGCATTAAAAGGACTGGCCAAATCCTGTAATTTTAAAAGTGTGTTGGAAGAAAATCTCCGTGATCAAATGATTTTCGGGATGAAGAGTGACGTAATTAAGCAGCGGTTGTTCTCTGAAAAAGACTTAACATACTGTAAGGCAGTGGAAATATCCCTTAGTATGGAACAAGTGGAAAAAGATGTGCATTTGATGGAAAGTGCAGATTACATCCATGTGATTCAATATGGCGGCGGCAGCGGCAGCGGTGGTGCGATACGTGCGGAGCAAGGGAAGTTTCGCAACGCAGCAATTGACGTCAGATCTGCTGGACTCGGCAGAATTCGACAGGACGGGGACGACCGACACAACAGAGCAAGAACACAGGTAAACAATTCAAGTGAAAAACAAAGTGGAAATCAAAGTGCGCGGAACCATTTTTCGAATGAAAAGGGTTATGAAAAGTGCGTGTGTTGCGGTTTAAGGAATCATACATCGAATGACTGTTATTTTAAATCAGCTAAATGCCACAATTGCGGTAGAATGGGTCATATAAGATCGGTGTGTAAATTAAATAAAAATTGCAATTTCATTAAGCACAGTAAATTAAATAATGACAGCGACTCAAACTCAAATTTATATACTTTAAATGGGGGTAAAAATCCAATTAAAATCAATGTATACGTAAATAAAATAAATTGCACAATGGAAATAGATACAGGTTCGGGAATTTCGGCTATTTCTGAAAATTTTTATAATAAATATTTTAAAGAGTGTAAAATTAATGAAATAAATTTAAATTTAACTTCTTATGTTGGAATCTGCATAAAAACCCTGGGCTACATAAATGTAAGTGTCTGCTATGGGGATAAGTTAATAAAAAATCTGAAACTTTTTATAATTGTTGGGGGTGGTCCACCATTAATGGGACGTGAATGGATTGAAAGGTTATCCATATCAATTGATAGTTATTTTAATGTGGAAGAAGTACATAACCTAAGAGTATTAAATAAAAATACAGTAAACTCATTAATTGAAGAATTTCCTGAAGTGTTTCAAGAAGGAATTGGTAAATGTGTAAATTTTAAAGCAAAATTAATTCTTAAATCTGATGCAAAACCCAAATATTGCCGTGCTAGACCGTTACCTTTAGCTCTTAAAGAAAAGGTTGAAGATGAAATTAAAAGATTAGTGAAATTAGAAATATTATCAGCAACAGAGCATAGCTAGTGGGCTACTCCGGTAGTTCCTGTTGTTAAAAAAGATGGAAATATAAGACTTTGTGGAGATTTCCGTATTACGGTAAATCCTCAATTACATATCAATAAATATCCGGTACCGAAAATTGATGATTTGTTTTCTAAATTATCTGGAGGCATTTTATTTTCAAAAATTGATTTGTCACTAGCATATGCACAATTAGAATTAGATCATAATTCAAAAGAGATTGTTACAATAAATACGAGTTTAGGTTTATTTAAATATAATAGACTTCCTTATGGAATTGCATCAGCTCCCGGTATTTTTCAAAGATTTATCGAGGAACTTTTTGTAGGAATTTCGGGCGTTACCGTATTCTTGGACGATATTTTGGTAACGGGAAAATCCGAAGAAGAACATTTGGATACTTTAAAATTAGTTTTAAATAAATTCAAAAATGCTGGTCTGAAAATAAGTCAAAGTAAATGTAATTTTTTTCAAAAGAGAATATCGTATTTAGGCCACGATATTGACAAAGATGGTATTCATACAAATTCGGACAAAACAACAGCGATTTTAAATGCAAAATGTCCCGAGAATGTAACGGAACTGAAACCAGTCTTAGGATTAATAAATTATTATTCTAAATTTATTCCAAATGCAAGTTCTATACTTAGTCCATTGTATGCATTATTAAAAAAGAATTCCAAGTGGAAATGGACACAATTGTGTAACCAAAGTTTTAATAAAATCAAGAGTGTGTTAGCGTCATCTAAAGTGTTAGCACATTATAATTTAAACAGGCCTATCACTTTATATTGTGATGCAAGTTCTTTTGGGCTAGGTGCAGTCATCTCTCATACTTATCCAGATGGATCAAGTAAGCCAATAGCTTTTGCTTCACGAACCTTATCAAGTCATGAAAAAGGTTATTCGCAAATCGATAAGGAAGCGTTGGCGATTATATATGGAATCAAAAAATTTAATCATTATTTATACGGCCGACACTTTACCTTATTTACGGAACACAAACCATTATTAGCCATGTTTGGTAATAAAAAAGGTATACCAATTTTAGCGGCAAGCAGATTGCAGAGGTGGTCAATTATTTTATCAGCTTATCAGTATGACATAAAATATGTCCCATCTAATAAAAATTGCGCAGATGCTTTATCAAGATTACCTTTACCCACCACGGATACGGATTCAGAATCAAGTGATTTTGGTCATATTCATTATATAAATGAAATGTTACCAATTTCGTATAAAGAAATTGCGTATGAAATTAAAAAAGATAAAATTTTAAATCAAGTTTATGGTTATTGTTTGCATGGTTGGCCAGATTATTTAGAAAATAATGAAATTAAACCGTATTTAATGCGAAAAGAGCAATTGCATATTCAACATGGTTGCTTAATGTGGGGTTATCGAATCATAATTCCACCAAAATACAGAGAAACTGTTTTAAAAGATTTACATTCTTCACATTTGCATAAATAAAATGAAGTCAATTGCACGTTCATTTTTCTGGTGGCCTTCCATGGATGAACATATTGCAACATTATGTGGTCAATGTTCCAGTTGTAATGTGTTTAGAGCAAATCCGGAAAGAAATTTAATTCATCCATGGACGGTACCTAGAAAACCATGGTCACGAATTCATTTAGATTTTTTAGGACCAATATTTAATAATAAATATTTAATTGTAATAGATTCATACACTAAATGGGTAGAAGTTTTTAAATTAAAAACAACCACTGCTGAAGATGTAATAAATTGCTTACGAAATGTATTTTCACGGCTAGGCTTGCCGGATATGGTGGTGAGTGATAATGGCCCACCATTCAATTCTTGGACATTTGAAAATTATTTAAAAATGAATGGAATTTTAGTAAAACACTCCCCTCCATATCACCCAGCAAGTAATGGTGCAGCGGAGGTTACAGTAAAAATGATTAAAAATGCGTTGAAAAGGGCACATTTATCAAACGAAAATATTGACAGCGCTCTCGATAAATTTTTGTTTGACTACCGCATAGTAGTACAGGAGTGAGTCCAGCGAGTTTATTATACGGTAGGGAACTTAAAATCCGCTTTCACTTATTAATACCTCAAACGGATAGAATAATCGAAAATAGTAATGACAAATTTGTTGACGAATGTAAAAAGTTTTCAAAATATGAGATTGGGGAGAAAGTGTTAATAAGGGATTTTAAGAATCCTACCGATACTCGATGGCAGGAAGGGAAAATTGCAAATGCAAATGGTCACGTGTCTTATGATGTCAAAATTGACAACAAAGTGGTAAAAAGACATTCTAACCATATCTTACTATTGAAGCGGAGATCTGTGTTATTACCAATTAATTCGGAAAGTGATGAGAAATTAAGTGACAATTCGACTAGTGAGATTAAGAATGATAATTGTGAGAACGTAAATATTAAACCGACGTCCTCAGTAGTGGAAACAGTGAGCGAACCACCGTACAATTTTCGCCCTCGTAAAAATGTAGATTATGCTACTTAAGAAAAAAAAAAAAAAAAAAAATAAGGAATATATATATATAAATGTTATTTGTTGAATATGTTTTGAGTTAAGGAAGAGGGTGTTAGGATGTGAATGCTAGTTATTTATTAGTCTATGGTTAGACGCGCTCATGTCGTATAAAAAGAGATGTTTTTTTGGGTACCAGCGTTCGGACAAACGCAAATAAAGTCAGTCTTGAGTTTGCAATCAATGAGTGCAGTTGTTTTATTATTTTCCCGCACCCCAATTTACAACAGGACCAAATGTAAATTCTGGCTTTTCTCAATTTGAAATTTTACTTCATGCGCCACGCGCATAAAAATACTGATTAATTGATATTACAAATATTTACAACTTTATTTATTATAGATTATCACTTTTTACATACTTCAAATTAATGTCAAATTTCAATATTTCTTGACATTTCATCACTTTTTAACATTATGTTAACATTTTATCAAATTTAAACATTTCATCGATTTTCGACAGTTTTCGAGTTTTCAAAATTCTGGCAAATTTAAACACATTTAGCATGACATTTCATCACTTTTCCATGGTTTCGCACCACAGACAGAGCATAAAATTTTAGAAAAGGACATTAAACTCTATTATTACTATACAGGAAGTTTTTCTTTAAAGTATACGTATTTAAAATTCCGTGAATTTATTGTAAATCTTTAAAGTTTCGTTTTTTTTCAAAGTTCAATTTTAAGTTTTAAACGAGTGTTTTCCACTCCCAGACTAAGCATGAAGTAAAATTTCGAGTTTAGAAAAGCCCCGCGTAGAAAATTTGTCGAGGGTCGCGCAGCGACCCGAGACAAATTTTCACGGGGCTTTTCTAAACTCGAAATTTTACTTCATGCGCCACGCGTATAACACTGATTTCAAGTGAAGTTCAAATGTAAGTAAATTTCACAATGTTTTAGTGTTCAATACGCGTGGCGCATGAAGTAAAATTTCGAGTTTAGAAAGGCCCAGAAAATTTTCACGGGGCTTTTCTAAACTCGAAATTTTACTTCATGCTTAATCTGGGAGTGGAAAACACTCATTTGAATTGAAGCTTCAAATGAGTGTTTTCCACTCCCAGATTAAGCATGAAGTAAAATTTCGAGTTTAGAAAAGCCCCGTGAAAATTTTCTGGGCCTTTCTAAACTCTTAAAAAAAGCAACAATATCTACAGATTTACAACATATAGGCGGAATTTGAAATTCGTATACTTTAAAGAAAAACTCCTTGTATATTATATATATATATTTATAATAATTGTATCTCATAATTATTTACTAAAAATAAGTATTGGAAATAAGACAAGCAAAAACAGTTGAAGGTTTGTCGATTGAAATTAAAATCGCGAATATTTATTTATCCAGTTTACTTGTCTACTGAAATTTAATATACCCATTAATTCACCCGGCGCTTTCTAAACAAACAAACAAGACGCTCCGCACTCATAATTTTTATTATTTGTTGTAATAAAATTCGGCAGACATTATAAACCAATACATAGTCAAAACTACTTTTAGCAATTTTGCCATCTCTGCGCCATCTAGTACCCCAGAAACACACTACCAGCAAAAATTGGCCCTCTTAAATTCATTAGTTTATCGGTTATCACGTCTGTACAATTAATTTCAATATGCGACAGACATATTTCAACCTTCAATTAGGACATTTTGCAATGAATTATTATCTGTATTAAAATAATTATTTTTGTTGTTATTTCTTATATTTTTATTTTATTTCTTATATTTTTATTTTATTTCTTATATTTTCATTTTAGTTTCACTTATGTATAAGTGTATTAATCTTAGTTCTTGTTTTAAGTCGTTTATAAATAATACATGTATTGTAACCACCCTGTAATACGACGTCTAGTCTGTTGGGTTTAGAGTAAATAAATAAATAAATGTGATTTTTGAAAACAAATTATACTTTAAAGCTAAATTAATTTTCTTGAAATGATGTATGAATAATCAAATATTTCAGTTTCTATAAAACGCCAAAATTAAATCTGCAAATGATTGTAATATGTTATTTATACTGAGAGTTTTTCTTTAAAGTATACGTATTCCAAATTCAGTTTATATTCTTTAAATCTTTAGATATTCGTTGTTTTTTAGAAGAGTTCAATTTGAAGCTTTAAACAAGTGTTTTTCACTTCCAGACTAAGCATAAAGTAAAATTTCGAGTTTAAAAAAGCCCCGTGAAAATTTGTCGAGGGTCGCGCAGCGACCCGAGACAAATTTTCTGGTCTTTTCTAAACTCGAAATTTTACTTTATGCGCCACGCGTATAAAACACTAAAATATTGTCAAATTTATGTATATTTTAACCTCACTTGAAATTAGTGTTTAATACGCGTGGCGCATGAAGTAAAATTTCGAGTTTAGAAAAGCCCAGAAAATTTGTCTCGGGTCTCTGCGCGACCCTCACAAATTATCACGGGGCTTTGCTAAACTCGAAATTTTACTTCATGCTTAGTCTGGGAGTGGAAAACACTCGTTAAAAGCTTCAAATCGAACTCATTTAAAAAACGGCGGATGTCGGCAAATTGATAGCTTATATGTTTACCTAAAAGAAAAATTCCCAGTATATTATTAAATAAAATTTTCACTGATTATAGAGGCTTCTACTTCGTTATGCATTGTTGAACATAAATATAACACTATTTATCACTTTGTTTGTATAACAGTTGGTTTATTTGGTGACTATAGTTTCGATACTACACGTATCATTATCAAACCGTTAGTCACTAACGGTTTGATAATGATACGTGTAGTATCGAAACTATAGTCACCAAATAAACCAATTGTTATACAAACAAAGTGATAAACAGTGTTTTAAATAAAATTTTAATTAAAATTCGACATTTTGAACCTAATGTTGATGATTTTTGTAAGTTTTAGTTAATCGTATCACACTTTTTATCAACATGTTCATTAAATTTATAAATTGGGGAGTTTGGTTTTATGAATTTACAAGATTCTAGTTAATCTTCAAAATTTTGATGATTTCCATGATTTTCTTTAATTTTGAAAATTGGGACAAATTTTATGACTTTTCGCCAATTTTAAAAATCTAGGAATTTTGTGTACATTTTCTAAACTTTCCTAAAAATTAAAAACGTAGACGATCTTCATAAATGCCCACGCTTTTAGTTAATTTTTAAATTGTCGACGATATTTTAGTCAATTTTTGAAAATTTGTCGGTTTGCGTGAATGTATAAGATTTTCGTTAATCTTCAAAATTTCGACGCCTTTTGCAAATTTCTAAGATGGATTGGATGTCTTTAATAATTTTTTGAGATTTTCATAAAAAAAAATGTAATCTTTAGGATTTTCGTGAATTTCATGGATTTTTGTTCAGTTTCAAACTCTATGACGTTTTACATACATTTTCAAGTTTTCGATTTTTAAAATATTGACGTTTACAAGAATTTACAAGATTTTTATAAAAATTGATTTTTTACTTGAAAAAATCATAGTTTGCTTATTCACTGTTAACAAATTTCATAGCTATTCTTAATATTTACCATTTTACGAGTTTTCTTAATATTGCATATTTTTTTTTAATTAAACAGATAAAGACAAAATAAGCTATTGACAATTATCGAACGAGTGTTTTCCACTCCCAGACTAAGCATGAAGTAAAATTTCGAGTTGAGAAAAGCCCAAAGAATTTGGATTTGGACGCGCAGCATCCAAATCCAAATTTTGGCTTTTCTCAACCCTAAATTTTACTTCATGCAAAACGCATTGATTTATTTTTAAGTTTCTTTATATTTCACAAAAATGATATAATTATTATTTTTAAATATTCTTTGTTGTTACATTTCCAATGACATAATTGAAGTATAAACAATCGAAATGAGGGTTGTGCAACATTATATAATAAAAATAACCATAAAAAGGCGCCACCAACCTATATTTATTACCTTAAAGTCGACTGTTATTAAAGTGGGATCAAAAATTGATTATTAAAGGCATCAATATTCAAAGACGACTTTAACTTGAAGTCGACTTTTGTTAAAGTCACTTAAACCCAATTATTATGAAACCAGCCGTTAAAATAACTATAAAAAGGCGCTACCAACCTATATTCATTATCTTAAAGTCGACTTTTATTAAAGTGGGATCAGAAATTGATTATAAAACGCATCAATATTTAAAGTCGACTTTTGTTAGTCACTTTAACCCAGTTATTATGAAACCGGCCGTTAATCCAATTATTATGAAACCGGAAGTTAATCTAAAATATCTGGTATCGAAAATTATCGATATTTTGAATTTCTATACTTTTCACTATGATATTTTACCGTCTTGATACTTGGCTATACGATATAATCGATACCCAATATCGATATTTTTTAGGAACGGAAGATACCCTTTTAAACCATTGAATTTGGGCCACCCTGTACAGCATATAAATCGGGATATGTATAGTTTAAAGTAAAATTCCCTGTATGCGAATATTTGAGTTGATTAGTGCATTTTATATGATATTCGTAAATTTTTCGTTGCGGTAATCTCATGGAACGTAAAAGCCGGCAGAATGGGAGGGAGGACGAGAGAGAACCGGCATAATTGTGCATTTTACTATACGTAACCCACACACTCGCACACGTATAGATGTACAATGATAGTAGGCGGCGAGGTGGCATCGGTGTTGGTGCGGTGGGCGAAATAGTCGTCGTCGACGGCGGCGGTGGCGGCGTCCGAAATAGACATGCGCACTCACCGAAAAATAGGGGCAGTGGGGGCGGGGGACGCCTCCTGCCGGAGAGCTTTCCAACCACAGTATGACCTGAAATATCGCGTTCTCAGTTACGGTCGATTTTACCTCTATAAAACCTTTAAAGTTGTTATTATGTGCTAAACTTACATTCAGTGTATACCTGTAATTACAGTGCCAAAAGACGGATACATCAGTAGGGAAAAATTGTAGAGATATACGTAAATTAATATTAATATACAGAGGGAGCATCAGAGGGAGCCGAACGTACACCCACACACCAACACCAACACACATCCCGAGGAGTAACACATACTAACACAGAAACACACTGGTCGCGTATGAAATAAAATAATTAGTCGAGCACGTTTTTTTCCCTGCGTTTATTTTGATTTAATCGCAAGAAATTGAGTGGTTTTTGAACGTATTGCGGCGATTTTTATTTGTTTTTGTGTGTTAATATAAAGAGATGGGGGCTAAGGGGAGTGTCGAGGCTGCAAAGCTCAATGCACAAAACTGGAATAACCTAGAGGTGAGCTTTTTTTAAATTAATCTTTGATACAATCTTTAAAATCAACATCAAAACAAATGCAGATCCCAACCCCTAACGCCGGCTGAAAGGGGGGTGGATTCCGCATTCCCCGCATGAATTGCGATGCAAACGCCGGTATTGCAAAATTTTCGGCAATCCCCCCGTTAAATTCAGTTCAATAGATGGCAGAGTACATGTAGTAGGATGGTGATGTTTAGACGGTTACGTCACTTGCCGGGATGCACGCGATCGATGAGCTGCCCCTCCCTAAACATCCAGACTGGTACGGATGCTGTGCACTCGATAATATTCCCTCCGTTCGTGATCTAATCCTGGAATACGTGGGATTCCTCCTCCTCTTGTTGTTGTCGGATTCGGGGCCCCGCTTCTTGCGCCCAGTGAATTTTTGGGTCGGATCCGGGTTGGGTCCGAATGGATCCGGGTCTGCCGCCCTCAAGTGTTTACGCATCCGCCCGCGGGTCGTCGGCCTGGACCCGGCACACGGACGGACGGTGGCCCCCATAAAGGACCGCATGACACACTTATTGTATCTACCCTAATTACCCATTATTCCGCCCTCAAAGGACGCTGTCAACACTTCATCATTCAAATTTAGATTTTTTTTACACTTTAAACTACATACATTATCTCGTTTTCTATAAACCTACACTTTATTCCAAAGTTTTGAACCTTTTTTTTTTACGTTTCGGTTTTCGTTTCGGTTCAATTAATAAAATGTATATATCGGTTTGGTTTCGGTTTTTTTTTTCGGAAAAAAAAAACGGTTTTTTACGGTTTTCAGCTCAGCTCCAAATAATTGTTTTAATTTTTAAAATGATTTTATTTCATATTAAAAAAAATGTTGATGTGTCCATGATAGCACTGCCCTTGTTATAGATATTATGATTTAAATATTAAGAATATGGAAAAGTATCTCAAACTAAAATTGTTCTACTTTTATTATTATTATCACTAGAGCTTGGATTTCTAAGCATAAACAAATGAAAAAAGCTCTTTAAAAAGCACAAATTTAAGCAAAAAAGCAATATTTTAAGCATAGAAGCATAATTTTAAACAAAAAAGCATTATTTTAGGTATATATATATACAGGGTGTTCGGAATTAAGCGTGCACCATTGCTACCTTTGTTATTATTTAAGCTACAGAGTCCGTTAAATGAACAAAATCGTAATTTAATAACAATCACAATGATCAAATTATAAGCAAAAAAGCGATATTTTAAGCAAAAAAGCATAATTTTAAGCAAAAAAGCATAATTTTAAATTCTTAAAAACAGGATTCGAATCACGAATCCGAATCAGCTAATATGATTCAAATCACGAATACTGGAATAAAGGATTCTTAAGAGAAAAATAAGATTCGAATCAAAGACTCGAATCCTCTTTTTTGAATCACGGATGCAAATCCTTTAAAAATAAATTTGAATCTATAATTTGCAACCATTGACATTTCTAATATCTCCCTCAGTTTCTATTAACAAAAATGTTCAAAACCTAATTATTTACAGACTAAATATCTGATTAATTAATGATGTTATATGTGTTATTGAATTTCAGAACAAATCAGTGTTTTATACGCGTGGCGCATGAAGTAAAATTTCGAGTTTAGAAAAGCCCCGGGAAAATTTGTCTCGGGTCGCTGCGCGACCCTCGCCAAATTTTCTACGCGGGGCTTTTCTAAACTCGAAATTTTACTTCATGCTTAGTCTGTGAGTGGAAGACCCTCGATCCTCGCTGCGCGACCCGAAACAAATTTTCACGGTGCTTTTCTAAACTTGATATTTTACTTCATGCGCCACACATATAAAACACTGACTTCAAGTGGAGTTAAAAATATACTATTAAGGCTGCAAATTTTTCAAGTTTAAGTAACCGAAAATGCATTCACAAATATTGAATTATTTGATAATTTAAAATATTCAGAGTTTTAATAATTCAATATTCTTTTAAGAACATATTTAAATATAAATAATTTTGTGATTCAAATATTTATATTACAATATTTGACTATTTAAATTAATCGGATTCGAATCCCAGCCTTAATAGCTAAAATTCCAACTATTTAGGAGGATTTGAATCCTTTTATACGGATTCGAATCATCTACCTCCGGATTCGAATACGAATTCTTTAAAAAAAATATAACGAATCTAGATCACGAATCCGTTTTCACTAAAGTATTCGAATACCTCTTTTAAATCCTCTAAAAGGATTCGAATTCGGGATTCGAATCCTGAATCATTCGAATCCTGCCCAGCTCTGCTATATATATACAGAGTGTTCAGAATTAAGCGTAGACTATTGCCAACTTTGCTATTATTTAAGCTACAAAGTCGGTTAAATGATAAAAATAGTAGAAAATTTAATAACAATCACAATGATAAAATTATAAAAAATAATTGGTCGTCTTATTTTTAGGATATCCAGAAAATAAACTTTTTTTGAAATGTAACACCCTGTATATATTATTACTGATCGAGGAAGACGTTCGTTATTACAAAAAAATCATAAATAAGAAAGTTATTCACCTATTACTGTTTTATTTATTAAAACCAATTAATCCCTGAAAATATTCAAAATTGTATAACAATGCACACAACGACGAAAATCACGTTAATTGAGATTTTCATTGATGGGAACAGTAAACAGATTTTGTTTTGGTAATTTGTTGGAATCCTGTTTGGTTTTTAGGGCTTCTTGATTGTATTCAACAAAACAGATATATGTGAATAACTATCTTATTTATTAATCGTTTTAATTATTATTATTGTATTATAACTTCTTTGTTATATCTATCGATCGGTGTCGTAGCCAGGAAAAGGTTACGGGGGGTTAGAACCCCCCTTAGTCGCTGCTATCAATTTTATTTTGTCTTTTTAAAATAGCGTGTTCCAAATCATTGAAAAATTGTGCGTTAGTAAGTAGCTGCACACGCAAAATTATATTATAGTTGTTTTTTATGTAGTTTCTATAGAAATATTTTATGTTATTAACGTCAGTACTAAAATTTGGGGTCAGTTAATAGTAATATTGGAAACAACGGTTATCAACGTAATTGTCATTAATATCAGTTGACAGTAGCCATAGCGGTTATCAACGTTACAGTCAGCTGTTAGTACTATATTTAACTGTCAGTTAACAGTAGCATTTATAATAATGGTTATCAACGTTACTGTAATTAACGTCAGTACTATACAGGGTGTCCGTATTTCGAGGAAATGCATGGGAATCTCGGTTATTTGAAGAGTTAGAGAGTTGGTTAAATATCTTTTTTTGTTTTCGAGATATTGCCAAAAAACTATTTTTTTCAAATTTCGTTTTTATTTTTTTATTGAAAAACTATTGGATCTAGGAATTTGCAACTTTTACATTATACAGGCACTTTTTAATCAGGAATGTAGTAGTGTAGTTACATTTAAAATAACTTTAATATCTTCCCCGGAACCATAGCCAACTTTTGTTTTTCTTATGGGCGCCATATTGGATTTTCATATTTTTAGAAAGAACGTTTTTTTCTGAATTAAACGGCATCACACTTCTAATTTATTCTGCGTTTCATTTGAAACATAGCAACATTTTGTTTTTTGTAAAGAGTGCCTTGGAAACAATAATATTGATACGTTATTCAGTTATTGATGTGTCAAGAAGATACGATCATTATACATAATACATAAAATAAAGTTAAAAATGGTGTTTTCGAACCAAGAAGAACGAGATATGATCGAAGTTTATTATACTTCAAACAAAAATGTACGTATTTCATCCGAAGTCTATCTACAGCGCTATCCAGAAAGGCAACAGCCAAGTGAAAGTCATTTCATAAAACTACATACAAATTTATTGAAATATGGTTCCTTCGTAAAGCCACGACAAAGATATGGATATCACCAACCCCATAAAAATGGAAACCAAATTTCGCAAGCGGTAAAATAATTTCATTTTAATTACAATAAGATAATATTTATTCCCCTAGATTCAAGATAACCCTTCTTCCTCAACGAGAGAACTTGCGAACCAGTTTGGTGTGACGTTTTAATACGTATGGAGAATTTAAAAAAAAAAAAATATCGCCCATTCAAAATTAAAGTTACTCAAGCTCTCCATCCTGGAGATGCTAGACGAAGAATGGACTTTTGTCGTATTTTATTGGGAAAATTAAACGAAAATCCGAATTTCTTGTCAAATGTGATATGGTCTGACGAATGCCGTTTTACCAACACAGGGATATTCAATAGGCATAATGAACATGTGTGGAGTATAAATAATCCTAGACAACATGAAGAAAGACGACGACAAGTGCGATTCGGACTAAATGTATGGGTCGGTATTTTGGGAGACAATATTGTAGGTCCATACATTTACGAAGATACATTAAATTCACAGAGATATCACGATTTTTTAAGAACATTTTTAAGTGGTTACGTAGACAATAACATCCCCTTAAATATGTTAAGAAATGTATGGTTTCAACAAGATGGTGCACCACCTCACAACAGCCAAATTGTCGCTAATTGTCTGTCCGAAATGTTTCCAAATAAAGTTATGGCAAATAATGGTGATATACGTTGGCCAGCTCGCTCACCTGATTTGTCACCTCTAGATTATTTTCTTTGGGGAGCTATAAAAGAAAAAGGTTATAAAACTATTCCAGAGGACAAAGACGATTTAAGAAGAATTATAATAGTTACCATTCAGCAATTAAGAAGAAGAGACATTTTTCGGGCAGTCCAAAATTTAAGGAAAAGACTAGAATTATGTTTGGAGGTCAATGGTGATATATTCGAACACTTACTCTAAGTTTGTGATAATTTTAGTTCAAAAGATATTTAATTAATTTGTTTATTATTATTTAATATTATGAAAAACTTTATCAAGCAGCAGAGTGATTATTCTGGTTCCTTCCCTAAAAAAATATAGTTTTAGGCCTCAGGAATTTTAATATGTGCAACTGTTCAAGGCACTCTTAAAAAAAAAACAAAAGGTTGCTTTGTTTCAAATGAAACGCAAAATAAATTATAAGTGTGATATACCGTTGAATTCAGAAAAAAAAAGTTCTTTCCAAAAATATGAATATCCAATATGGCGCCCATAAGAAAAACAAAAGTTGGCTATGGTTCTGGAAAAGATATTAAAGTTATTTTAAATGTAAGTACACTACTAAATTCCTGATTAGAAAGTGCCTGTATAATGTAAAAGTTGCAAATTCCTAGATCCAATAATTTTTGAATAAAAAAATAAAAACGAAATTTAAAAAAAATAGTCTTTTGGCAATATCTCGAAAACAAAAAAAGATATTTTAAATCTGTTTTCGGATTATTGTTGGGCTCCAAATTTCACGTATTTGCCCTAATTTAACCAACTCTCTAACTCTTCAAATAACCGAGATCCCCATGCATTTCCTCGAAATACGGACACCCTGTATATATGTAAGTATAATTAACTGTCAGTTGATAGTAACATAAGTTATAACTGTTACCGACGTTACTGACAATAATATCAGTACTATATTTAACTGTCAGTTGATAGCAGCATTGGTAATAACGGATATCAAGGATACTGTTATTAACGTCAGCACTATATTTAACTGTCAGTTGACAGTAGCATTAGTAATTACGGTTACCAATGTAACTGCCAACTGTTATTAACGTCAGTACTATAAATAATTGGCAGTTGATAGTAACATAGGTAATAACGGTTATTAACGTCAGTACTATATTTATATGTCAACTGCTATTAGTACTACATCTAACTCTCAATTGATAGCATTGATAACAAGTGTTACTAATGTTGCTCTTAACTGTTCGTACTATATTTAACTGTCAGTTGACAGTAGCGTTAGTAAAACAGGTTATCACCGTTAGTGTCATTAACGTCAGTACTATATTTAAGTATCAGTTGACAGTAGCATTGGTAATAGCGGTTACCAATGTTACTGTCAACGATTATTAACGTCAGTAATATATATTCACCTGTCAGTTGATAGTAACATTGGTAACAACGGTTATCAACATTACTGTCATTAAAGTCAGTACTATATTTAACTGTCAATTGATAGTAACATTAATAATAATCGTAACTGTCAACTGTTTTAACGCCAGTACTATGTTTAACTGTCAGTAGCTTTGGTTATAACGGTTATCTACGTCACTGTGTACTGTTAGTAACTCCAGTACTACAACTGTCAATACTATTGGTAATATCGGTTACCAACTTTATTGTCAACCGTTATTAACGTTAGTACTATATTTAACTGTCAGTAGCATTCATAATAACTGTTTAACTGTCAGTAGCATTGATAAAAAACGGTTACTAACTTTGGTGCCAACTGTTATTAACATAAGTACTATATTTAAGTGTAAGTAGCATTAATACTAACGGTTACTAATGTTACTGTTAACTGCTATTAACGCCAATACTATATTTAACTGTAGGTAGCATTGATAATAACTGTTACCAACGTTACTGTCAACTGTTATTAACGTCAGTACTGTCAAGTATAATTCTAAATGTTTTTTTCCTAATTTTCACAAAATTCCATGTAACTCAATTCGAATTTGAAAAACCACTCAAGTAAATTGTTATTTCTTTCTGCGCTTCAGTTAGAAACCCCCCCATGTAAAAATCCTGGCTACGCCACTGCTATCGATACAGATCGAACAGGGTGTTCCATTTAAAAAAACGTTTATTTTCTTAATATCTTAAAAATACGACTTTGAACTGTTTTTCTGATTTGACAATTGTGATTGTCATTAAATTTCCTACTACTTTGCTTATTTAACCAACTCTTTAATTTAAATTATAATAATAATAACGTTTATCGCCTAACAGGAAACCATATCCCAATTACAAGACAACATGCAAAATAAGAACAATAATAAATAACAATTTATTAGCTGAGGCTGTTACGTGGTGAAATTCTATATTAACACATTCAGTAAATAACACACTTGGTTAAGATTTCAGTTTATTAGTTGACACTGCAACAATTGTTTTGCCACAAAGTGGGTTCATCAGGCAGATGAATGATAATTTACAAAATTATAGTATTTTTAAATTTGTCAATATTTAAATCATAAAAATTACAAAACACATAAAAATGTATAAAACCAACTTAAATATTGACAAAAGCGAAAGAAAACAATTTAACAAACTGGAGGTTACCCCCAGAAAAAAAGTTATATTAAAAGGTCAGGAAAAAAATCTTGAATCAGGTAAATGTCGGAATACTTTGACATTTCAGATTGTGGCTACCGTGTCAGTTTTACTTTAAATAATGTTAATTTTTTTTTAACTAAATTATTATCTTAAAAACATTTTTAGTCATTTATTGTTCTTATAAAAGCATTTAGTTTGAAGTTTCGAACTAGTGTCGTCCACTCCCAGACTAAGCATGAAGTAAAATTTCGAGTTTAGAAAAGCCCCGCGCAGAAAATTTGTCGAGGGTCGCGCAGCGACCCGAGACAAATTTTCACGGGGCTTTTCTAAACTCGAAATTTTACTTCATGCGCCACGCGTACAAGACACTGATTTAAAATGAAGTTCAAAAACACACAAATATATCTTTAATCCTGTGATTAAAGATGTATTTGTGGGTTTTTGAACTTCACTCCAAACACAGATACTTAGTCTACTATCAACAATGTCCAGTGGTTATAATAAATAATAAGGTTTGAATTTTTTTGTTTAGACAACTAACAACGATATTCATAAGTTATTGGTTGCAAAAAAATAATAAAATCAAATTTATTCTTAAAGGATTTGTATTCGTGATTCGAAAAAACAGGACTGGAATGTTTTATTCGAATCATAATTATCTCTTACGAATCCTTTATTCGAGTATTCGTGATTCGAATCATATCAGGTGATTCGGATTCGTGATTGGAATTCTTTTCACGAGGATTCGTCCCAGCTCTGTTTCTATGGTAAATTGAATGTTAGAATGAATACTATTTAAATGATCTGAAAACATGTCTGCATTGTTTCTATCATGAGGCCAAACCACCAATGTGTCGTCAACATATCTTAACCATAGTTTTGGTTTTAAATTATGAGTGCTCAAAGCTTTTCCTTCAAAAAACTTCATGAAAAAATTAGCTACGATTTTTGATAGTAGTGAACCTATCAGAGCACCTTCTATATGTTTATATTTTTGGTTGTTATAGGTAAAGAATATAGAAAAAAGATACAGATCTGCCAATTCCATAATATCCTTCGGAGGATTGTGCTTCTCTTCTGTAAATAGCTTATTCACCAGGCATTTTTGTGAATAGAGATTTAACATCAAAACTAATAAGAAGGTCACTTGCCAATTTAATATCGTAAATAATTTCCAGTTTTTTACAAATGATTTGTTCCGAAAAAGGTTGCCATTGTTTTTCAATACATTTTGCTAATTTATGAGTGGGAGATCCGATTACACTTACAGTTGGTCACAAGGGCACAAAGATAGCTTTTCTCTTAATGTAATTACATTTTTCACTCCGTCAGGTAAGTTAGCAGCTTTAATTTTGTTTTTAGTATTTTTTTCTGGATATGTGGTTGAACCGGATGCTCTTTTCTATACGATAAGTCATCTAAAAGCTCACAAATTTCTTTGTTGTAGTCATTCCAGTTCATTACAACAGTGGAATTCCTCTTGTCTGCAGGAAGAACGATTTGAGATGTGTATTCTTTTAATAATTTGATTGTCTTGCGTTCTTTTTTCGTGGTGGCAACCAATCTGAAATGTTAAGTTTCTCTGACTTTTTCCTGATTCTAGATTTTTTCCCCGACCTCTTGAAATAACAAATAATGAATCCGAATTTGTTTTTGTCCTTAGTTTAAACTAAACAATAACATAAACTCTATTTATTTTATGTCCAAAACTTGACAATAAAGGAAACTGCAAAATAATTTTCTGATTGATCGTCTAACTCCTAGATTAAGCATGAAGTAAAATTTTGAGTTTAGAAAACCCGGAAAATTTGGATTTGCTGGGGCGCGCGAGCGGAGCGATTCGCGCCCCAGCAAATCCAAATTTTCAGGCTTCTCTAAACTCGAAATTTTACTTCATGCACCACGCGTATAAATCACTAACTTCATGTGAAATCTTTAACCTATTAGTTAGAGAGAAATAAATTTAGTATGCCAATCACAGGGAAAGTGCTATGATAGACAATTCACCATTTTTTTATTTTGTTTAATATTATATATATTGCATATTTATTAATAAAATTATTTATTTAAAAACTCCCTGACTTTTCGCTTAAAAGGCTGAATTCCTCTGAATAAAATCCCTGGACTTTCCCAGTTGTTTGCCACCCTGTTCTTTCTAGATGTTGGATTTAGTAGGCCCATGGCTTATTCTACAGTTTTTTTCCATATTTTCCTATTCTGGGTTTTCTCTTTCCATCTGGTTTTATTTTTAAAATTCTTTCATGACTTCGTCCTTCTATCTTGCTTTTGGTCTTCCCCTTCTTCTTTTCTCCTCCTATGTTGGTTTCCATCAGTTGTTTTGGTATTATATTGTTGTTCATTCTCATTATGTGTCCCAATCACCTAAATATTTGACCGTTTATTACTGCTGCAATATTTGGTTCATTGTGTATATAGTTCTTTATTCGTTCTTCTTTCCCATACTTCTTGAACTTTTTTAACACAGTATTTTCCTGTGTAATTTCCTCTCCCACACGGTATTTTTTGTTTTGTTGTTGTAATCGACTTGTATATTTTTATATTTAGTTTTCTACTTATCAGTTTATTATACAATATTCTTCTTAATCCGTGTATGCTTCTGTTGCCTTTCATTGATCTAATTTTGTTGTTTATAAATCAAACGAATTGCTTGTAATTGGTCAGCGATTCAGCTATTTTTGGCTTTAAATAAGCATATCTGAATTCAATATCCGCGCGTATGAGTACATGCACTAGAAACAGTAATATGAAACAAAACGGGACAGTTCGCGTCCCGTTTTAAGTTTTTCAGGACAACAGGACACGAACCTAAAAAAAGGGACAATCACGTTAAAAACGGGACTTATGGTCACCCTAACTTACAGTCATAAAGTCACAATATCTGCACTTATCACTTCAGAGGTTCCACTCACCACTCTAGAGGACGACTTTACTGCGATATAACGCAGACGATCGGAAAATATCATTGTCGGACTCAAAGAAAACAAAAGAATAACAGCGGTCGAGAAGAAAGCCTGGTTTCATGTAGCTCGCTATCCTCCCAATATGACGACAGAAAATTAAAAAAACTATTAATTGATAGGCTTCAACTCAATGACATTGTGTGTGATAAAATAATCCTCAAATTTGATAAACCCACGTTTAGCAGCTTTAAAATTGGAGTGTCTTTCTTATTTAAAGCAGCACTTGAAGATCCCAATTTATGGGAAACGGGAATTAATGTAGAAAGATACCATTTTTTAGCAATATGGGAAAAAAAACAATACCAATATAGTAGAATCCACACAAAATTACAAAAATAAAAATAAATCTTGTAACTTTAAATTGCCACATTGCAATGTTCAATCGCTAAGCACAAGTCTAAATAAAATTAAAACTATCATTAGTGACATTTAAGAAATTAGCATATAATGTCTAACTGAACACTGGCTAACAAATGATTAGTTACAAACACATAACATAGATAACTGTTTTAAACGTATTTCCTATTACTGCAGGTCTAAGAGTAAACACGGCGGTGTAGCAATTTGTTGCAAATCTGACATTCAGGCATGCTCTATAAATGCTATCAATACAATGACTGTATTAAAACAAATTTAATGCGTTAATGTTAAATTAAAATATGACAATATCTTCATAAATATAGTTTGTGTACATAGGCTAGGGTGACCAGATTTGTAAAATAAAAAAAAAACGGGAAAGAAGATATTTATAGGGCAAGGATAAAGTATATAATTAAAATTATATTTTTATTATAATATTACATTTAATTTTTAAACGTAAACAAATTTTATTATTTTCTTTGGAATTCACAATTAGGCACTACATAGTGGATATGAAAGAAGAAGTTTCTTGGGTTTTATATTTATCAAATCCATTAATATCTTATTATAATTTGGGCTTCGTCAGAAGAAAATTGTAGAAATAACCACATGTAAAATTTTTGAAATAAGTTTTACATACTATCTTAATATTCTTTACAAGGAAAGGGTTGTTCTTATCTGTCCATGGCGCTGCTATTTCAAGAATAAGTGCAGCATTCCTGAAATAGCAAGAGCGAATTGAACAATCATTAGAATATTTGCAAAACAAATGTTTTCACTATTACGAAACTTGAATATCTAAACATCATTTATCTTCAACCTTTTTAGATTTCATATTTCATTCCGCAAATATCCCATTTATTACGTTTACCACGTGGTTAAATTTATCAAAAAGTGTATCTTTATCCAAACTATCAATATATTTGTTACTTTCTATTAAATATTTTAAAGTTTACTTAATTTTAGCCCAAGTAGAACAGTGTATTATTTGAATCCAGATGAAAACTTTAAGTGGTGTGAAATTGACACCCTATTTCTCAATATACGAAGTGTCCCGTTAGAGCTTTCTCGATAGATATCTGAGCTCTTGCTGAGGATACAAAAAAATGTTGTTGCACCAAAGTTGCTCGACGTTAAGAGCTACATAACCCTAAACATATTTTCATGTATACAGAGTGCACCATAAAGACAGTAGCGAATGCAACTTACTTACTTCAAATAGATCACCCTTTAAATAATTTGGTTTTTGAATCCCCCGTGAAAGTTGAGTGTATTTTTCTATTAAAAACATTTCTCATAAGTCGTACCATTTCGGAGATATTTGACACTTATGTATAGAGATGGCATTGTTTGCAGTGGTTCCGTAAACCTAAAATATCTCCGAAAGTAGACATTACTAACATTTCTTGATTTATAGTCAATATGCCTGCCTTATTGGAATTACTTGAATTTTCCTGAATATCTCGAAAATTGTTAATTATTGGAAGCAAGTCAATTCTTTAACAATTTTGTTGTTTTATTATATTTATTAAAGGTTTCCATGTAGTTGGTAATCGTGTGCCTTTATCTGGATTATTTGGACACTTCTTTAGATTTAATTATAGGACTAATTACACAAGTATTTTTAAAATCGATTTTGTGTTCTGTATCAACTTTATGTTGGAATAAAAAAGAATTCTGGCTGTAATTTGTTATAGTAAATTTATGTTCTTTTTTTCTGACATTGACTCTTCTCTTCAGAAATCAGATATTGTGCAAAATAAGTTGGTTAAAATTGGCATTCTTAGACTTATTTGTACATACAAATTGATGATTCAATGGTCTTTAATATTGATTATATTCGTCAGTTTCAGTTAACTTTCCAAATTTGAATCACAGATGTTTTCATGAATTCATGTATGGTAAGATAAATTCAAATTCAAGACTATTTGAATATGAGAAAATAAGCTTACGCTTCTTATAGTTTGCACACTTTAAACATAATATATAAAATTACGAAAAACTATTCGTGAAAATGCAAACAATGTTTTAATTAATAAGACAACTTAAGACGATAAATATCCATTGAAGCAACTACTTTCCGTGCAAATACACCTCCGGATAATGAATTATACAATGAAATATTTAAAATCTTACTTAATTTGATTTGTTACAACGCTCTATTAAAGTATATGTAACGTTTAGGTCAAATTCTCTTCAAACCAACTAAACCAATAAAATATTTAAAATCTTATTTTAAATATTTCATTGTATAATTCAATATCCGGAGGTGTATTTGCACGGGAAGTAGTTGTTCCAATGGATGTTTATCGTCTTAAGTTGTCTTATTAATTAAGACATTGTTTGCATTTTCACGAATAGTTTTTCGTAATTTTATATATTATGTTTAAAGTGCGCAAACTATAAGAAGCGTAAGCTTTATATAAAAACATCCCTTTTAAAGAAAGGAAGAATTGTATATGTGAATACATATTTCCATTAATAAATAAGGAATGATAAATAAATAAACGCATTTGTTAATATGAACTGAATACCCGAATAGAAAAAATTTGAACATTTTCTTTTGGGAACACGTGTGATATTCAGGGATGGGCCTCGACGCGTCGACGTGACAGCACTTCGACAAGTTCGAGAACGTCAACATTGTCGACAATGTTCAATTACAAAAAACCTCAAGAGTGCCATGATTTATTATTAAAAAAAAATATTAAGTTGGCACATATATCACGAATTGACATATACATACATCAGACATAGCTCTTTGGTTATGTTACTTGTAAAACGTAAAACATCAAATTATAGTCAATTTATAGATAATTACGTTTAGTTTATCCCTTTCAAATTATAATAATGTATACTGCCTTTAAAAAAAATCAGAACACCAAGTATTTATTGCACGATTTTAATAAAATTTACACAATTTGATCATGTAAACGAACTGTATCGATGATCAAAAAATCAACTTGAAAATAAAAAAACAAATGAATAAAAATTAATAATGTGTTGGGCCTCCACGATTTCCCAAACACTCATTAACACGTCGAGGCATGCTAGAAATCAGGCTGTCAATATCGACTTGGGGTATTTCATTCCAAACTTCGATAATTTGACCTCTAAGTTCCATTACAGTGTTAGCGGGGCGCTGTAAGTTACTTATTCTAACACCTATCATATCCCAAACATGTTCTATTGGCGATAGATCTGGAGAACGAGATGGCCAAGGTAACAAATTGATTTCGGCACTATCAAAAAACTGTCTTGTAATGGCCGCTGTGTGAGGTCGAGCATTATCTTGCTGAAAAATGGGGTTCTGCAATCCATTTACATAGGGCACTAACACTGGCCGTTAAATGTTGTCAATATACCGAATCGCGTTAAGACTTGCTTCTAAAAAAACTAGAGGAGACCGACTACCATATGCTATCGCCCCCCAAACCATAACTCCCTGTGTAAGAGCCGTATGTCTTTCAACAGCAAATTGTAAAATTCTGCGTTCACCGCGTCGACGTCTCACTCTTCTGCGACCATCATGAGCCCATAAACAGAACCGAGACTCATCGCTGAAGATAATGTTATTCCATTCATGGGTCCAATGTTGTCTTTCCCTGCACCAATCAAGTCTTGCTCTGCGATGCTGCGGAGTAAGAGGTAGACACAATTGTGGACGGTAGGATTTTATACCAAAACTGCGGATTCTTCTGTAAACAGTAGCCATGGATACTCTTTGGCCATTTAGAGCCAACCAGTCATTTCCCAATGCCCGCGACGTTGTAAATCTGTCCCTTAAAGTTGTAAGACGAAGAGCTCGATCTTCACGCTCAGTGGTGCTTCTTGGACGTCCTGATCCAAGTCTACGTCGATTCTCCCCAGCTTCGGACCATCTAGACCAGCAGCGTACGATCACCGATACACTACAGCCTACCCTTTCAGCAATAGCACGAACCGAAAAACCCGCTTCTCGCATTCCAATAATGCGACCCCTTTCAAATTCACTTAGATGATGATATTGTGCACGCCGACGAACACGAGGCATCTTTTTATGGTTTACAAACTGAAACGTCAAACTACTCAGAGGCTACTTGGATATTAGAAGCAATTACATTAAAAAATCAGCAGCTCTTCATAATGGTGAAATCAAGGAAAAATACCATTAAATAGTAACCAAAACAATTGATTTTTTTATCATCAATGCAGTTCATTTACATGATCAAATTCTGTAAATTTCATTAAAATCGTGCAATAAATACTTTGTGTTCTGATTTTTTTGAAAGGCAGTATATTTGCCTTCTTTATTTTCGAACACAAGCCTAAACTTTGCAACAACACAATTTAATTATTGTTAATTTCTTCAAATTTATTTCGAATTCGTCGTCTTCTAGATGCGTACTGGTTGTGCATAAATGCAATTTTTTAGGTATGGCAACAAGAGAAAATCGCATGGTGTTAAATTGCATGATCGCGACGGCCAGGGAATCCCTACATCTCGACTTATGATTTAGTCCTCAAAAAAAATCCTCCAAAATAGCCTAATTATTTACTGTGCAATGAGGAATCCATTCTGATGAAAATAACCACTTTGGAGTTCGTCATCGTGAAGTTCATTTATATAAGGCAATAAAAGGTTGCTCTCCAGATCAAAATACTCCGATTTTTGAATTGATTTAGATTGAGCCGGGTGTAAACATGTGTGGGATATACAAATGTTAGTATACATTTTAGCTTTTGGTATAAAAAATAGATGGCGCAAAGTGTATTAAAATTTAAAAAAAGATCCGCTTATTAAAATGTTTTTCCAATGAATGAGATTATAACGTAACAAAATAATTTTATAATTGAAATATTCTAATTTGTATCTAACTTGAATAAACGTAATTTCTAGTTGCGTTGATGGCCAACAATTTTGTTGTTACTCCACTGCTGCAACCTGAGTTGATTTTCGTAAACGGCAAATGAGAATTTATTAAAAATCAAAAGATTAGTGTTTACTGTAATTTTTTACATAACTGACTACATAGTGATTTTATTGTTACTGTGATATTGTTACGAGATTAATTTACTAAAAAGTTATAGTATTGTAAAGTAAAATTAATAGCATAACCTAAAAAAGTATTTAACAATTATAATTTAATTTTGTATTCACATTAAGGAGGTACTAATAAAACCACCTGTTATATGCCGTGTTAATTAAATGGAACTTAATGTATTCCATTTTATTATTGTTAAAGAAGTTGCTTATTACCTATTAATAATAAAGAATAATAGAAATAATAAATTTTATTTTTATTAAATACATTAGTTGGTAAGTAATAATTTTATTTCTGCTTTATCTGGCATAGATCCGCTGTGTTTTGTGTAAACAGGATTACCTCGTGAAGGATATGACTTTTGCAGGGGTATAGCCAAACACTAAGAAAGTATGTATATTTTAGATGCTTTAAGTGAAAATAATTGACCGCTGAACACCCGATATTAATCGTGGCTACCTCCCATGCACTTTCGTCGTGCACAGACGGTCTTGATTGAGAAGAGGCTTTACAATACGCATCCTCAACCCTCTCTTAATTCCAAAAATGTTGTTTAAATTTTATGTGCTAAACAAAAATACACCATGAACCTCTGCCCCATACAATACACCTCCCCCCCCTTTACTCAGTTGAATGATAAATCTGTGAGAAAAAAGAAATGAAAAATTAGATATCTCATTCAGACAGATTAGTTGGCCAGGAGCGAGCTGAGCCTACGTCCAAATTTCCTCAAGGTCAGGCCGGACCGGACCTCTAATCTTACCCATCTTAAACATAAGAACAGATCTGGCCAGGCTATAGCCAAACATTTTTAGTATTGGGCCTAAGTAATGAACTGGTGCGCCAGTTTAGAAATGGGCCGGGTCTAGTCTTCAAGAAGCTGGCCTGTTCGGGCCGGACCAGCAATCTTAAGTACAAGAACTGATTAGAATAAAACATAATTTTTTTAAACTATTTAAATATAATAATTTTTTTTTAACGAAAAATGTTTGGCTATAGCCAGGATTTGAAACTGCGCGCGCAGTTTCAAATCCTGGCTATAGCCAAACATTTTTAGAATTGGGCCTGAGTGGCAGAGTCTACTCTTCAAATTCTTCAAAAAGCTGGCTTGTTCGAGCCGGACCACCAATCTTAAGCATAAGAACTGGTCAGAATATAACAAAACATTTTTTTAAACCAATTAAATTTAATAATTTTTTTTAAATGGAATATGTTTAGCTACAGCTAGGATTTGAAAGTTCGCGTGCAGTTTCAAATCTTGGCTATAGCAAAACATTTTTAGTATTGGACCTGAGTAATAACCAGGCCGGGCTTCGCCCAGCCTAGTCCGGCGGGTCAGATCCGGGCCGAGTCTACTCTTAATATTCTTTAAAAAGCTGGCCTGTTCGGTCTGACCACCAATCTTAAGTATTAAGTACTGGTCAGAATATAACAAACATTTTTGGTAAATGTGTAGAACACGGCACATACTCCATTTTGACAGATTCCCGTATGTGCAGTAGCGCCCACTCCAGTAGTCCTCAATAGGTTATTTGTGTACATGTGTGTGTTTTCTATTAAAATTTTAACAATTGTATTAATTTCTTTATTTAAAAACATTATTATTGATTCTATAAACATCATCGATTCTATTCAAACTCTTTTTTACTTATCTAACCTAAGCATATGCATATACATCCGCCTGAATACACACACCCATACAAATAACCTGTTGAGAATCACTGGAGTAGGCGCTATTGAACATGCAGGTTCGCGGCTCTTAATGCAATTAAATTTTAGAATCTATTTTAAACGAAAAAAGTTTTGCAATAGACAAACATTTTTAGTATTGGGCCTGAGTAATGAACAGGCCGGGCTTCGCCCGGCCTCATGTGCTGGTTGAGGCCGGGCCGAGTCTACTCTTCAAACTCTGCAAGAAGCTGGCCTGTTCGGGCCGGACCGCTTATCTTAAATACAAGAACTGGTCAGAATATAACAAAACATTTTTTTAAACTAATTAATTTGTTTTTAAACGAAAAATGTTTGGCTATAGCCAAGATTTGAAACTGCGCGTGCAGGCACAACCTCTAATCTTAAAATATGGATAAGCAATAGATAAACGTTTGTAGTATCGGGCAACCCAGTTTAATTATATTTGTAAATAAAAATGTTTAGCCAAAGCATGAAGTTGAAACTGCACACGCAGTCCTGGATATATCTTGTGTCTTATTATTTTTTTATCAAAAAATATGACAATGTTAAATATTTCCAAAAAATCATTATTAAATTTATGTATGCCTACTAACCAAATTGGGTATGTCAAACGTATTAAATTTAAGAGGCTAGAGAAAGTTTCTACTCCACTCTTTCGGCACTCCCTTCGCCATTGATACTCCACTAGCACTTCCACGAACCTATCATGTGGCACACGCCGCTTACAAAACCAGTCCTTCGCAGGCCTCCAACAGGACTCGATCCGTGCAGTGTGATTTCCAGTCTCGGAAACGAAACGATGTTCAGGATCGCTGTGGTTCACAACTTTGTGTTGGAAACCATGCTCCGGAAGTCTGGTGTACGCACGCCACATGTCGGTTCTTATTTCAATACCTTCTGCCACATGGGCTTTAATTATGGGTATCAGGGTCTCAGCATCCCTGACGTTTCCTGGGCAGACCACAAGACGGAAGTCTTCCGACCCATCCTCAATCATTCCGAGGACCCAGCGACCCTTAATTTACCTTCCCCGGTTGTATTTGCGTTTGCCAAATTTGGATTCGTCTATTTGGACGACTCTTCCTGGACCACCAATTTTACCGCGGCTTCTCTCATTTAAGAGGAAGTCATCTACCACGACTTCACGGCAAAAGTTGTACCTTTATAGAGGAATATAATGATTAATTTTACACTACAGAAAAATGCTTTATTTTATATTACCAATCACAAATTGTCTGATCAGACACAGTGGTATCATCCCCTTCATCTCTGGCCTCCTTGCGACACTTATTGTAAGTGTAGTCCTCACAAAAGGAGTACATTATACTATAAAAATATTATTTAAATATAGTAAATTAGGTATTGTATAAATTTATTACCTAAACACTTTAGTAACTTGGTTCTTTCAAACCATGTACCCCTTGCAATAGGCACATTTAAATTGTGGCCCCCCCTTGTTGCATCTAAATGCTCCCAGCCCCGATTGCGATGAGGTGAAATTCATTAGTTTTTTGTGCATTGAGCACATTTTTGCATTTGGCAAAAAAAACATTGCTCTGACAGTATCTGAAGGCTCGCTCTTCGGTGCCAAACTCCTCAATGAATTTTTTCTGGTTCCACATTCTAGTACATTAAGTTTTAGAAGGATATAAATATTGCAAAGTGTTATGAGAATAGTAGTGTTGAATTTATAATATGTAAGCAATTGAAATTATGCATAATAATTATGTTAAACAATTGGTATAGAACTTATATCTCAAGTAATTAAAATATTAAATTTAATATTATTTTTCAATAAAAATAAATGGTTTAACTTACTTTCAATTCAAAGTTGTCCACAAATAAGCACTTAAAAGTACTGTTTTAACACTTTTTGCACTGATCTGGGAGTGGAAAACACTTGTTTAAAGGTCAAATTGACCTCTTTTAAAAAATAAGGAATATTTAAAAATCTGCAACACGTAATTGGGATATGTATACTCAAACAAAACAATTCATAAGAAATTATGATTTAAAAGAAATAACACTTCTAAAAGAAATAACACTAATATACTCGCGACCTAATAATAATAAATACACTTTATTTAATTTAGAGACAGTACATAAGCACATATAACAATTGACATGGCAAAAACAATTATCATCAGTATTCCAACAGCCGCCAATTGAACACGTCAGATATAGATTACAAACATATAGTATCGTACACTTTAACTCATAAGAGTGATAGTTTAAATTAGGAAGCAATTGATTATTACACTACATTACAAATCCATAGTATTCTTTACTATTTAAAAATTCCGCCAGTTTTAATTTGAATTCGCTTTCATTGGATATATTTTGTAAAGAGTTTGGCAATTTATTGAACATCTTCAATGCTGCATACATAGGGGGTTTTTCATAGAGTGTTAGTCGGTGGAGAGGGTATGCATATTTATCAGTATTGCGTGTATTATAGGTGTGATTGAAATGACGTGCGTTGAATTTTCTTTTATATTTGAAATTAAATACAAGTATTTCGTATACATTTAATCTGTAAAAAGTAAGAATCTCTGCATTTCTGAAATATCCACGACAGCTATCTCTATAGTTTATGCAAAGAATTATTCTTAGGGCTTGTTTTTGGATTATAAAGATGGTTTTTGCATAGTTCGAATAACCATAGTGTATAAGACCGTATCTTATTATACTTTCAAAATTTGATCTATATATGATTAATGTGTTTTCATCTTGAACGTAACTTGACGTAACATTCTTAGCGAATAACACGTTGTATTTAATCTTTTAATTAGGTGGTTGCAGTGTTGAGACCAGTTTAAATTCATATCTATTATCATACCGAGAAATTTGGTGCTATCTTTAAATTTGAAAGTATCATTTTGTAAATTAAATGGGCTTTATTTTTTATTTTAAATAAGATAACATTTGTTTTTGTTGTGTTCTTGAAGGTTTTTAAACATTTTTGAACTAAATTCGCCTCGGTAGAGCTTGATACTAGGAGACTCGTGTTATCTGCGTAAGTAGTTATAGCAGTATTTGTGTTCCTAATGGTTTTAGGTAAGTCGTTTACATATATGACAAATATTATTGGCCCCAGAATACTACCTTGAGGTATAATAATATTTCTTGTTTTTGTACTAGATACATTTCCGTTAATTTTTGTTTTATGTGTTCTATTTGCCAAATATGTACGAATTAAGTTTAGACCGATTCCCCTAATACCATAATGGTCTAGTTTTTCCAGCAATAGTTCATTGTACTTTGAAAGCGGATTCTCTTTCAATTCTAAATTCCAGTTTTGTTACCTTTAAGTGGCCCTTTGGGCAGATATTGTTACGTATGTACTGTTCCACGTCATTTTCAGTAGTGTTTGCAGTTGTTCTACCAAGGAAATACGAGGGTAGATTGAAAAGTTTCCGGAATGGGCAAGAAAACGCAGTAATTGAACAGGTTTTATTTTTTATTTTTCAACATAGTACCCTTGCAGGGCGAAACACTTTTCCCGGCGGTGCTCTAACTTTTTAAGCCTTCAAAAAATATGATTTCGGGAACTCTGCAAAATAAGCTTTAGTGGCGGCGATGACCTCCTCATTTGACGTAAAGCGCTTGCCTCCGAGCCAAGTCTTCATGTTTGTGAACAAAAAGAAGTCGCACGGGGCCAGGTCTGGAGAGTACGGGGGATGCGGCACCACCTTGTAGCCCAATTCAACCAATTTAGCATTGGCGTTTCGGGATAATTGGGCCGGCGCGTTGTTGTGGTGGAAGAGCACTTTTTTCCGCTGCAAATGAGGCCGTTTCTCCTTCAATATGCCGTTGAATTGATCCAATAAATCGCTGTAGTATTGTCCCGTGATAGTTCTTCCCTTCTGCAAAAAGTCAATGTGTATCACACCTTGCGAATCCCAAAAAAACGGTGGCCATGACCTTTCCAGCCGATGGGACAGTCTTTGCCTTCTTCGGATCAGATTCACCTGGAGAAATCCACTGTTTCGACTGCTGCTTGGTTTCTGGTGTGTAGTGGTGGATCCATGTTTCGTCCACGGTCACGAATCGGCGAAAAAAATCCATTGGATTACGCTTTAACAAGGCCAAACACTCTTTCGAAGTGGTTTCGCTTGTTGTCCATAGTCAGCAAACGCGGCACCCATCACGCCGACAGCTTCCTCATGCCCAAATGTTCGTGCAAGGATATTTTGCACACGTTCATATGAGATGCCCGTGGTCTCTACTATTTTGCGCATCTTCACTCGTCGAACGGCTAACACGAGATCATGGACTTTGTCGACCATTTCTTCATTTGTGGCCGTTTTTGGACGTCCCCTACGTAGTTCATCCTTGGTGCTCGTAAGGCCACGTTTGAACTCGCTCACCCAGAAACTAATAGTCGAAAATGAAGGTGTGGATGTGCTATGAACTTCCTGCAAAATATCTCGTATCTCCGTCGCCTTTTTCCCATCCATCCAGAAATGTTTGATGACTGCATGAAATTCTTTTTTATCCATTTTTCCAAAGGTGCCTGGCTTGCTTCACAAGATATCCTAGTAAACAAAAACGGAACGACGCACGTGTCTGAAAATGACAGCTTACCTAAAATAGGTTAGCCTTGACAACAATCATAACAATTTCACGATACGCGCGCCATCTCTTGCCCATTCCGGAAACTTTTCAATCTACCCTCGTAGTATGCTAACCGCGATGCGGCTATCATTTTATCATTGTTTGTATTTCCTGTACCCATAATATCGCGGTTTTGTTGTCTTCTCCTTTCTTTACAGGTTTCCATTCGTCAGCATCCCCTTGTTTTTGTGTGTTTTGATTTGGTTTTTGTACATCGTCTCTTTCCGTTTGTGCGTATGTCCTTATTTTGATCTCCTTATCGCTTGGGGCCGTGATAATCTCTGGAGGTTTTTGTGTAGAGTTTGGCTTCTGGTTCATTCCATTGCTCGTTTTATTCGATTTGTAATTGAATGAACTTGTGTCGCTTATATCTTGCTGATTAGTGTTACTATCACTAGAATTAATTTCTGGCCTTTTATTCGGCTTACAGTTTTATCTCTCGTGCTCCGTTTTATTTAATTTGTTTAATAAATATTTATTTGTTTCTATTAATGCTTCATTGTTTAAGTTTAGCCATGTATTTATTTATTTAAGTTGATTTGTTGTTTTTGTTAAATATTCCAGTTATAATTTTATTGTGCTATTTACCACTGCGATTTCGTCTTCTTCATCAACAGAGGTTAGGTTCACTTCTGAATTGCTTTTTTTATGGCCAGAGCAAACATGCAGATCCAGGCATGATCGATGGTAGTAGTTATCACCCTCACTGCACTGTCTCGCATCTGTAACTTTTTGCTAGCACTTCTGACACTCAATTTTTGCATACTTTCATGAGTCGTTACCGTCGGCGGCGCCAACAGCTAAATAGTATGACATTGTCATGTAACGTCAAAATTTGACACAACCAGAAAAAAACGTTGCAGTTACAACTGTCGACATACTCTCTAAAAAATTTGAACCACACATTCCACATTAATGAGTCATAGGACATCTCTCCCGAATTTCACTATATATACGTTTTTTTTCAACTAAGTTATTAAAAAAAAAACACGCTCGAGGCTGTGATTTTGCATAGGTCAAGTTTTTCCTGAAATAATTCAGTCGATTTTTTTTCATAAGAAAATATAAACTACATCTCAACTAGCATCTAATAAGATACCAATAAAGACCGGTTTTAGGAAAAACTCAATCAAGAATTTCTATATAGCTATTTTTTTGTTTAAGTATATATATCCCGATGTTAATGTTCAGGCAATTATTGATTTTAAAGAAAAACATTTAAATTGACGCTTATAACGAATGTTTCGACGCCTTGATTAATCTTGAAGTAAAATCTCGAGTATAGAAAAGCCTGAACATTTAGATTTCATGCGCAAAGCCGTAAGTAAATTTGTTCGATATTTCTGTCAATTTATTTGCGAAACTATTTTGTAAATAAAACAATTTACTAATAATAAAAATGAATGTTGCTAATTAATGATTTAGTGTTTATTTTAATGTTTCTGAATTTGCAAATATTATCGCAATTTTATATTTGTTTAAGCAATTTTTGATATTAATCAACTTAACTTGTAGCTGTAGAAAAAATTGTCATGAACAAATTTGTTGTTGCCTAGTGTTATAGGCAACAACAAATAATTGTTAATTGTTATAACAATGTTTTCTTCTAAAATGAAGCAGGTTACGACGTTGATTGTTGCCAATATATTTGTTTTGTTCAACTGCCAACATTTTGTTTAATACATATGTTTTTAATAAATCAGTGAAAATGTCGAACTGGAGAGTTTGAAAAGAATCTAGTGAACATTATTATTATGTGTATGGGTTGCATATTGCAATATTCATGTTTTTATATCTCTGGGATAGTAAAGCAAACAAAAAAATACCTTACACGAGACTGGCATCTTAGAAAATATGTATTCCTACTCAAGAGAACGTTATTCCAAAGAATATAATTTCCAAAATTTACATTTTGTTTTACTGCTTCACATTAAACTTAGACTTATCAAACAGATTGATTAGACTTTAGATATAACTTCTAGTGTATAAGAAAAATATTCTCTAGTGTGCCAATTTCTAAAATAAAAGCCAGTATTTACACTGCTCCGTAAATTAAAAAATTGAAATGTGAAGAATTATAAGAAAACAATGAAAACAACTAATAGAAATACCTGGTATGCTTTCAAAAATGTTAATTGTTTTCTTTGTAATCATGAGTAATAGTTTATAACCTTTTAAAATATTACCAACAATTATAAGAGGACGAGTTGCAGAATATGACTTAAGGTGCATTTTTCGCATCATTTGGGCATTTTTAGATTAAATTTAGAATATATGTCTGAGGAACATGGGCAGAGGATCCATCTAGATATTTACAATATAGATAGACGCTATTAAGGCAGGTGGAATAACAGGATGATGAAAGGATTATATATATATATATATATATATATATATATATATATATATATATATATATATATATATATATATTTAGCATTTAGTTAGGGAAAGTAATACTGTCTATTATATGAAGAAAAAATAACTTATTTACTTCTATATTGTAACATAATTTTCGTTAAAGCTTGTTACAGCTTACGATCGTATTTTGGATAATTTTTAGCTTAGAGTTCAGTTATAAATCGTTATACTAATGAAAATTTAGGAAGTTCACGAAAACTGCAAAGATGTCAAAATTTGAATTTTACTTCAGATCAGTATTTCGTACGCTGCGCGTCCAAATCCAAATTCTTGGGGCTATTTTCAACTCGAAATTTTACTTCATGCTTAGTCTGGGAGTGGAAGACACTCGTTAGTTTATAATATATCACAACTATCAACATTTATGTCGCAAGTGTCCCTGAACCTGAAAATATGTTTTTCTTTATGACACTTGCGACATAAATGTTGATAGTTGTGATATATTTTAAACTAACGAGTGTCTTCCACTCCCAGACTAAGCATGAAGTAAAATTTCGAGTTTAAAAAAGCCCCGCGTAGAAAATTTGTCTGGGGTCGCGCAGCGACCCGAGACAAATTTTCACACAATTTTTGACAATTGTCAATATCTAATTTTGTTTGCTTCTGTTCTGTAAAAAAAAAATGTAATATTAAGAAAAGTTCTTCTCTCCTTTACATTTTATGGAAATTAGAAAATTCATAAAAAGTATCAACATTTTTAGAGTTAAGGATTACCCAGAAAATTCACGAAAACCGTAAAAATTGCGAAAACTACGAAAATGTAAGACATTCCAAATTCTGACGTATGTCTTAAAATATTGAACATCTTCTAATAATTTTAATTTTTATAATCTGAGAAAAATCTTAGAATATTAAAAGTTTATTGAATGTTTAGTTCACAAAAGTTTACAAAAACTGCTAAGAAGTCAAAATTTAAATTTGACTTAAGATCAGTGTTTTATACGCGTGGCGCACATAGTGAAATTTCGAGTTGAAAAAAAGCCCGAATTTGAATTTGGACGCGCAGCAAATTTTACTTCATGCTTAGTCTAGAAGTAGAAGACATTCGTTCCTCAATTGTTAATATCTGATTTTGTTTGTTTCTGCTTTCTAGAAAAAAAAAGAAATATTAAGAAAAGTTGTAAAATGGTGAATGGGGCTTTTGTCAACTCGAAATTTTACTTCATGCTTAGTCTGGAAGTAGAAGACATTCGTTCCACAAATGTCAATATCTGATTTTGTTTGTTTCTGTTTTGTAGAGAAGAAAAAAAAGGGGATATTAAGAACAGTTGTAAAATGGTGAATATTAAGAAAACACATGAAATTTGTTAGAAACGAAAGAAAAAAAATGACAATTGCCAATAAGAATCCGATCATCTGAAACAAAAAATAAGTTGACATTGTAAATTATAGCAACTGCAATAATTTGTATGGGAAATATAAACTTTGTTTTTGGTTACAAAATAAAGAGTTGAAAACAAGTTCTAAGTGTTTTAATCAAAGTTATTATTATCTTCAAGTAACTTTAATATTTTTTTTAAACACATAAAGCAGTAATTTTTGCAGTAACCCCACATTTGTAATAAATATTGTTTTGCACGTAATATTTTCACTTTCCCCATGTGTATAACAAACGGAAAGTAGTGTTTTCGCGAATATTTTTAAATCAACATTTTTTTTTTGGATATATCCAATTCAAAATATTCGCGAAAACACTATGTTCCCTTTATTTACACACGGAGATAGTATCATTTTTTTTATCAAAAAATTTAAAAATTCTGATCACTTTATTAAAATGTCATTTCATAGCCTTAATTTTCATCAATTATTATTATTATTATTATTTAAAAATAAAGATGATAATAATTATTATAATAATCTGTCGTTATTTTAACAATAAAACATATTTAACAATACAAAACATGTCGATTTTTTATTAATTATCAAAATTTCGATGATTTTCATATTATGGCATATTAAGATATTTTGTGTGACATTTAGTCGATTATGACATATTTCGACATTTTGTGTGACATTTATCAAATTTTCCTTTGTTTTACATATTTAGACATTTTGTGTAACATTAAGTAAATTTCTATAATTACAACATTTTCAGACATTTTATGTGACATTCAAGATATTTTAACGTTTGTGACATTTGATATATTATGAAATTTGCGTGCCGTCAATGTGAGTTCAATAAAAAATTGAAAATTGATTTATCAATAATTATAAACATTAATTTTATAACTCGACAAAAATATTGAAAATTTCATGAACATTTTATAAACTGACAAAAATCTAGGAATATCGAACAATCTCATGAACATTTTATAAATCGACAAAAATCTAGACATTTTGAAAATTTAGACTTGTTAAAAATCTTGACGGTCCACTCCTAGACTAAGCATAAAGTAAAATTTCGAGTTTAGAAAAGCCCCGAGTAGAAAATTTGTCGAGGCTCGCGCCAGCGACCCTCGACAAATTTTCACGGGGCTTTTCTAAACTCGAAATATTACTTCATTCGCCACACGTATAAAACACTGAAATATTGTAAAGTTTAAAAAACACTAACCTTTATTTTTTTTTGTTTTGTCCAAATGTTCAGACTTTTTTAAACTCAAAATTTTACTTTATGCTTAATCACGTGGTGAAAACGTATGTTAAACATAAAATAAAACACCAATGATTGACATTTCTTAAGATTTAATTGAATCAAGTTTGACATATTCTGTTGGTAATGTTCTTTCAACAAACGTATTTCTAAAAAATTCCATTTTTTCAAAAATCGAATAGGGGCAGTCATTATAGTTCATAGTTATGCTTTTTCAATCAGGTTGATTCAAAATGAGTGAATTTCTTTTTATAAATAAACAAAACTTTTTTCTGAATTTGTTGCCTAGTGTAGTAGATCCATTATGTCATAGGACAAAATTCAAGAAATTAAAACTTTTCGTGCGCTGAAAATATAAATAATCTTTACACATTTTGAGTTTCGTAGATTCATTGAATATATAGTATATTATAAAACGAATCCTAGTTAGGTATGCGGTATACAACAATGATTCGGGTTTATGTTTTATAATAAAAATATCGAAACAAATACATCTAAAACACTCAGTATATTCTACTATATGCCAATGACATTAAATTATTTCGTATAATACAAAATAATAGAAATTACACCATTCGCGAGCGAGACATCGCAGCGGTCAGACGTGCGAGCGAAATTCTAACTAGATTATCTAGCGATCTTAACAAATTTAAATACCAAATTAAACAACCACTATCCTTTGGGGTGCTACCTGCGAAGGGTGGCAGATGGCGTGGTAGATGACCATACAATGGATGCTACCGATGCTACCAGTTACATCAAGGTTCGGAAAAGACGAGGACGCCCAGTAAAGTACCCAACAGCTATAAGGTCAAACTTAACAGGTAACATCCCGAAAACCACAAACACAAAACCAGATCATACAAAAACACATACAAAACACACAATCGCAATACCCACAACCGACACATAGCAAAAAAAATCAATACACAACCATCTCAGACAACATCCAGACAAACACAATCACAAACAACAATACCATCCAGTAGCATCACCAACTATACACATCCACAAATAACTACGACACACACACAACGAGATCCCATCCTATAAAAAAAAAACATACAACAGAACTACAAACACACATTTAATTTTACAACAGTAAATGATTTGAGTAGAATTCAAATGGTACAAGCATGGCTTAGTGGCCAGTACAACCCCAACGCATTATTAATAAAGACGCATTATTAATAAAGACGCATTAGGGGTTTTAATTAAAAAGTCATCAGGCCAGACAAACGACAAAGAGCCAGCTAAAGAATTTAGAGGCCGAAAAAATTGTCCACGAGTTTTATGAACGGCAACCATCCCGTACACACAGCTCCGCGGTTAGCCAGAGCGGCCAGAGCGCAGCCGCCCCTTCCACTCAGCGCGCAGCGCCTGCGCCATCACAATGCTGCATTATAAGAGGAGCGGAACCAGAGATCGATGATGAAACGATCAGTACACATCTACAGACATTAGGAATGACGCACAGATATTACCGCAGAATTATAGCCAAAAATGACAACTTTAAAACAAACATGATACGGATAATTACGGGATCTCTAGACACTACAAAAAATTACTACAAAACAAATTTAATTTCATGTGTAAGGTCTACAGCGTCGTAGAGAGCAAGCCGCCGACTCCAATCCCCATCCCCTATAACCGTTGTAACAGGTTTGATCACGCAAATTGCACGGAGACTTTAACATGCGCCAAATGTGCAGGACCTCATCCGACAGCTATATGCAACACGACCCTTCCACCAAAGTGCAAAGCCTGCGGAGACACGGAGCACGGAGGATGGTCAACGAAATGCTCTCAAAGACCACTGAAACACATCGACGGAATTCCTAACTTCAAAATAATAAGCCAAAATAAAAAATCTCGAGATATATACAAAGTCTTGACAGTAAATTCGAGAATTCACGCCCCCATAATAATACCCGACTACATCATTGACGTTTATTCGACGAAAATTAATGCACCGACAACCAACCGAGAAGATCTAATAACAAAGCTTAGAGAACGTTTCATCGACTCATTCCAGGTCGACACTCACGTCAACTTTTCTGGAAACAAAATGTTTTTGGTCATGTTCGACCTGAAATCACCTGAAGCAACCCCTCTTGTCGTTCCTACTATGGGCATTTACACTGGCATCGCTCAAGTTAATAGAAATGGCTAATATTAATTTTATATATACCAACATTAACTCCTCACCCAAGAAATCCCACCTTGTCTCCCATTTCCTACGAACAATCTAATCCATGTTGTCGAAACCAAAACCAACAACCCTTTTCCACTGAAAGATTGGCCCTACATACTACTCCCTTCGACCGCCCCCTTCCAAAATCAACGAGGAGGATCAATGGTCGCAGTAAGGCCCGAGATAAGTTTAGGAAAAGCTAATCCGCCAAGAATAAATCACATTATAAATGAATGCCTGCACTGTACCATTGAGCTTCCTTCCTTTATACTACACATTTTTCTTGTTTATGTACACCATTCCTCACCCATTTAAGATACCATTTTCACCAAAGCCCCCCTCTACGATCATGCTATCGTCATCGGCGATTTCAATATCAACAAATCAAATAATAAACAACACTCTAACTTTATGTCTAATTCCAACTTTGTCCGCATCCATACAGATCCCATTTTTATCATGTCAAATAATCCTCGAACTAATACCTGATCTAGGATCAGACCACATATCTATTAAGTTCTCCCTTGCTTTAACCCCTCCCATTCCTACGCCTCCAAAAATAATATACACAAGGACTGCGATGTAAAAAAAGTGACAGAGGGCATGACGAGGTTCATTGAAGGCCATCAAGAAATCTATCCTCAATCCGTTTCCCTACTTTTTGAAACTCTCTCCCTCTCAATTAAAGAAAATACTCCGATCTACTCCAAGAAACCCTACAAGTACCCACTTCCTAAATATATCCTACGATTAATTAAATACAAACGACTATTATACAGTGACATTAGATTGACAGACGAAAGTAATTTAAAATCTAAATTCAATAGACTTACCGAACATTTTCATAACGAGATTTTTTTTTAAAATATACATAAGCATACGTTGTATATTTGCCGATGCTAGGTTTATTAAAAGAATTTAATTTGAAGCTTTAAACAAGTGTTTTCCACTCCCAGGCTAAGCATGAAGTAAAATTTCGAGTTTAGAAAAGCCTGAAAATTTGGTTTGGTCGCGTAGCGCGAAGCGCGGAGCGGCCAAACCAAATTTTCAGGCTTTTCTAAACTCGAAATTTTACTTCATGCGCCACCGGTACGAAACACTGATGCAATGAAAAGTTTAGCGGTGTGTTTTAAACTTTGTAATATGTCAGTGTTTTGTGCCGGTGGCGCATGAAGTAAAATTTCGAGTTTAGAAAAGCCTGAAAATTTGGTTTGGCCGCTTCGCGCTACTCGACTAAACCAAATTTTCAGGCTTTTCTAAACTCGAAATTTTACTTCATGCTTAGTCTGGGAGTGGAAAACACTCGTTTAAAGCTTCAAATTAAATTAGATTTTTTTCGCTAGCTACGGCCTTGGCTCTAAGGAAGATCGAATCGCGAACATCAGAATTTTTAAATCAAGTTTGTGGCCTTTAATTTCGCCTGACATAAACCCGATGTATTTTTCCATTTGGTCCATCTGGACAAAATAAAAAGCCTGTTCTACCAACGAAGAGTCAATAGAATCTCTGAAAGCATCCTTGCAGCGAGAATATGTGAACATTTCAAACCATCAACTAACAATATTTTGTGATTTTGTTCAAATATTCTTGTAGAGAATTTTCTTGGGATTCTTTTGATGTAATTAAAGGGTTATTATTCAAAGAGTGTCTGCGGGAACTTTTACCGCACCCTGTATATTTAAAACAAAGACAACAATTAGCTGGAGCTAACCAGCTAAATACTATTTAGTTTTTGGGTGCCTCCAGACTTAAATTGTCTAAAAACTAAATATAAACATTATATTATACAGAGAGTTTTATGTAACATCGAACATTTTCATAACGAGATTTTTTTTAAAGATACATAAGCATACGTTGTGTATTTGCCGATGCTAGGTTTACTAAAAGAATTTAATTTGAAGCTTTAAACGAGTGTTTTCCACTCCCAGGCTAAGCATGAAGTAAAATTTCGAGTTTAGAACCTTTAGATAAAAACTTGTAATGACATCAATGAACAACACGGAAAAACATTTTGGGACGAAATTAAAAAATTAAGTAAATACCGCAAAACAGACTACCTACAACAAATACAGGACCCGACAACACAAGCGACCATTACAAATGACCAGTTAATAGCCGACACATTCGCAGACTATTTCAAAATGACATTCACGGTGACAGATACCGATACATATAACAAGACATTCCTTGAAATAGTCAACTCATGGTATAACTCCTTTAAACATACTACCCAGTCCCATATTACCCACGATGAGATAAAAGAAGAAGAGTACTCGGAATTACTACATAAAGGTAAAAATACATCGCCTGGTTACGATAGCATACCTAGATGGATCCCTAAATCCCTTCCTGATAACGTACACGAATACATCATCCTTATGTTTAATTCCATTTACCAAGACCAAATTATTCTAAAGGAATGGAAGCAGGGTATCATTACATGCATTCACAAACCCGGTAATGACTCAACGTTTGTATCAAGCTACCGCCTAATTACTCTGCTTCCAGTCCTCGGTAAATTATTTGAATCCATTATCCAGAAAAAAACTCACTTCCCACATCCTAGATCATATCCCACCTTATCAATTTGGTTTTATTGAACACCGGTCTACCTCCCTGCCTTTGTCGATACTCACATCGAATTGCCGAACAGCACACCTCGAAGGCCAGAAATCAGCCATATTACAACTAGACGTACAAAAAGCCTACGATTCGGTCTGGCATCGAGATTTGTTGTTTAAGTGCAATTCACTAGGCGTCCCTCCCTATCTAATAAATATTTTAGACAGTTTCCTATCCAATCGATCCTTAAGTGTTAGAATCCGTAACTCCTACTCCCAATCATTCACTCCTCAACAAGGTCTGCCCCAAAGATCTCCACTTTCCCCCATATTATACCCCGATCCTTTCTATATAAATCCATCCGCCTATCCTCTGCTATACGCTGACGACACCGCGCTCATAGCTCACGCCCCTACCATCCCAAAGGCTCTAAGCACTCTCCAAGAGCTGATCGATACCATTCAAACTTGGTTTGCGAAGTGGAGAATTTCTATTAACCCAAACAAAACACAACTCCGTATTCCTTACCAGCGCCATCTAAATTCCCCACACCACATATTGATTAACAATTATCCCATCTTCCCATCTCCTAAATGCAAATACCTAGGCATTACACTTGACCCAAAGTTTACCTTCATTACACATACCCAAAACCTTAAAGCAAGCATCAAGAGCAGGGCGCGACATTTCAGATCATTGACGTATAAAACAAAGGGATTTCTACAAAAACAGCAGTAGAAATATATACAATGATATATCGCCCGCTGCTTGAATATGCTGCTATTCTATTCCATAATCCTCTCCCAAATGTGTTAAAAAAGTGCTTACAAAAATCAGGCATCCCAATAATCTGTTGCATAACCCCTCCAATACACTCCTGTATGAAATGTGCAACATTCCCTCTATCAACCAACGCCTAGAACACCTCTCCTTAAAGTTTTCCACTAATTCCAATATAACTAATAATCTTAACCACCTTTGTATCCCTCTCAATCCAAACATATACTCTAAATTTAAATTTCCTACCACAACAATGTTTCAATTCATCTCATTACATCAGTCGGACGCAGACAATGACGTCAGCGATCATGACGTATAGAACAGAAAAAATACAAACAGAGACTAGACATAGACGGGCGGAAAGACCAACTACGGTCGATAGCTAATTTATGAATTTTAAAAATAAAAAATTTGGTGTAGTTTATGTTATTGTACTGTAAAATTAATGTTATGTAATTATAATTCAGAAATAAAGATATTTATCTATAATAATAAAAACTAAAATGAGAAATACTTTAATAGATTGACAACTGTAATTATTAAAACATCAATTGTTTATTATTAAAAAAATATATTAATTTAAAATAATGGAAAATTTGATTTGTTGTTTGGATATTGTTACAATATTTACTTTTTCCAGAAATATCCTTTAAATTCAATTAACAATTTATTATATGTAAATGGAACTGATGCATCAAAGTATTTGTCATTGGATTTTAATATTGATATAAAAAGCATATTTTTGCAGCTTAAACACGTTTTAACCTGTAAAAAAAATACGTGTTTAAGCTGTAAAAATAAGCTTTTTATATAATGTTATAACTACACAAATTATATGTTTTTTCAGTAATTAAAATACGAATAAAGATATTGAATTATTTTGACAGGAAATACAAATCAGAAATAAACAAATTTCAAATTTTGTAATCAATTTATAATCGTATATTCAAACACTATTTTTTTTTTTTTTTCGTATATTCAAACACTATTGTTTCAAGTTAAATATAAACATATTCTATGGATAACTGTATGTTTTTAAGTTTACCTGAAGTGATTATTACACTAAAAAAGACTGTTATTCCTTACTTCACTTTTTATTTGTATCGTTAGATGTACATTTCGAGACACAAGGTGCTCATTATCAATAACAAACAAGTTTGTTATTGATAATGAGCACCTTGTGTCTCGAAATATACATCTAACGATACAAATAAAAAGTGAAGTAAGGAATAACAGTCTTTTTTAGTGTTTATTCTATGGATCAAACATTTATGACCCGAATCTATATTATAAATCAAAGTTCTGCATACATACATAAACTATCCAATTCCATGTCTTCGCTAGATTCATTCAGACACGTGAGGAAGAGCCCGCTGATTGTTCCCGAAAATAGAAAGACTAAATTTAAAGACACGAACTGGAATAGTCCTAAAAGAACAAAACGCGAATGTGGGCCACCGATGTATGTACGAGTGCGCTCCGTTATGCTAATTCCGGAAGATTAGCTTCGTTCTACTATTTTTAGTTACATTCGTTAAAAATAAATCACATGTAAGTAACTAAATTCGATATCATTATGAGTTGCGTAAAATTAAAAAAAAATAAGAAGTATAGACATTAAGAAAGTTTCATGTGTAATTCTGTATTTATATTGAAATTCTGCGCGATCAAAAATTTCTAAATAGCTGGCAACATTTAAATTTATTCAGAAGTGTTAACATTGTCCATTTTCTATTGTCACTTCTGACTAATTAGAAGATAAATTTTAAAATTTAAAGTAGGTAATTATTACAACAATTTTCTAATGTCATTCCAGACACATTAAGAAGATAGATTTTAAAATTGAAAGTAAGTAATTATTATCTTACTCGTATAAATAAATAGCCCCTTTGTTAGTTGTTAAAAATTCTGGTTCTACTATTTTCTATTTACATGTGTTTAGATAATTATCGTCTAAATTTACTCAATGCAATGTTTTGAATTAAACCTATGGAGGTCTACAGATGGTCGAAATTTAGGACTTTTCAAAGGTTGACTTTAATTTTTAATATTTTACCTATTTTATAACACAGGGAATTTTTCTTATAAGTATACATATTCTGTAAAGAAAGTTAGGCGATGTTTAGTAGATTGATGACTAAGCCTAATGACTACAGCTCGGATTTCTAAGCACACATTTTTTTAAATCGCTTTCAAAAGCACCAATATCAGCAAAAAAGCAGTAGTTTAACGGAATAAAAGCAGTATTTTAAAGGAAAAAAGCATTATTTCATACAAAAAGCATTATTTTAAGTAAAATATACAAGGTGTCCAGAATTAACTGCGCGCTTTTGCTCACTTTATTATTATTTGTGCTAAAGAGTCGGTTAAATGAGCAGAGTAGTAGGAAATTAATGGTCAAATCGGAAAAAAAATTAAAAGTCGTATTTTTTTTTCAATATTCATCATTCTTAACGTCATTACAACAAAGACATAAATAGGAAAGTTATTCACACATTACTATTTCTTTTAATAAGATCAAAGATCCCTGAAAGTATTCAGTTTTGTATAACAAAATTGACTTTAAATGAAAATTTTACCGACAGATACAATGAACAAACTTTGTTTTAGTCATTTGTTAGAATCATCATTTGCTTTACGGGCTTCTTGATTATTTTGAACAAGACCGAAATATGTGAATAACTGTCTTATTTATTATTTTTTTGTAATAATGTGTTGTAACTTTTTTGCTAAGAATAGCAATAGCTTCTGCATCGATCGGTAATAAAATGGGTATTCCAAACATACGATTTTTTCTTAATTCTTTTTATTTAAATTGTAGTAATAAATAATTTTAGTGCATCAAAATATTAAAAAATAAAATAAAATTAGTCATACATTCCTTTCAATTTTAAGGGGATTTTCTTTTTAAATTATCTGTACATGTCAATATGTAACTTTTGCGGTCAGTTGCAATCGCAAAATTAAATATTTGATCGATTTTTGTATAAAATACATACGAAAAACTTTTTTATTTGAAGAGATACTGAAAAACTGTTTTGCGAGCCAGAGTCACTTTTTCGTGTTTTAATAAATAGCAAAAAGAAAATGGATCTATCTCTGATGGTTTCCGCTCTATAATTTTTTCTTCGCTCACCCTGTACATTTTATATGAAAAATGTTAATATTTTGTTTTTTTAAAGAGTGCCTTAAAAACAGTTGATTAACTCAGTTATTTGACAACTCCTAAGACCTATAATTTGCTTACATTTCACCCCTGAAGACGGGCATCCAACGATACATGTTTTACCAATTCTGATGTATTTTAAACTAACGAGTGTCTTCCACTCCCAGACTAAGCATGAAGTAAAATTTCGAGTTTAGAAAAGCCCCGCGTAGAAAATTTGTCGAGGGTCGCGCAGCGACCCGAGACAAATTTTCACGGGGCTTTTCTAAACTCGAAATTTTACTTTATGCGCCACGCGTATAAAACACTGATTTAAAGTGAAGTTAAAAACGCACTGAAAACCAACCCAACTTCGATATTTTTCAGAATTGGATGTGTTCTCTCCTATCCATGCTGTAAACCTTCAGATATTCATTATTTTCTTGTTAAAAAGCTTCGATTCCATGTAGTCCTTTGGTGTCCGAAGACCATGAGCTCCTTCGAGCTGTAGCCTTTGTAAAATGGTAATAAACTTAGTAATCTAGAGTGATCTTTCAGTTTGATACTTCTAGGAACGAGTGATTTTTATGAAGTAAGTAAAGTAAAGTAAAGTAAAGTAAAGTAAAGTAAAGTAAAGTACCTGTAACTCGTTTGTTTTACAAGTTATAACTAAACTGTAAAAACTTTCTAATGGCAACTGCTCACTTTTTTCTTAAGAGCGCATATAGAAATATGCATATCCTTCAAGAGCATTTTTGATGCCGATTTCAACGATGTGCCACTTGTGTACTTTTGTGAAAAACATGTTTTGCTATATACAACAAGCAAAGTAGCTGTTTATGTCAATCAAGAGTGCTTATTTATAAAACAAAATATACTACATCGATAGTAGTCATATTTTTTAACAAATTGCAAGCATCACATAGTAACGAAATTGTTTACCGGTTGTCATGGCAACTTTGTTAATAACTTGTTTTCACAAAAGTATGCATGTGGCACATCATTAAAATCAGGGTTAAAAATGCTGTTTAATGATATGCTTCTATTATAAAACAAAACCGAAACGTCCTTGAAATAGAACAGGTAGGTCGTTTTAATGGGAGTAAAAAGTTGCTATAACAAAGTGTTTACAGTTTGGTTATTAATTTAAAAACAAATGAGTTACAGCAACTTCAGAAAAACGACAATTTATCAACCTCCGGTTATAGGGCGGAAACGGTTACAGATAGATCAAATGTCTTTTTGCCATTGCTTAAAACACCAAAAAGTGATCCTCAAAAAAACTCGAGATAACGATTATTTTTCAAATAAAATTTATAATTTTTGAAAAAAGTTCAATCTGTAGCTTCAAACGAGTGTTTTTCACTTCCAGAATAAGCATAAGGTAAAATTTCGAATTTAGAAAAGCTCCGCGTAGAAAATTTGTGGAGGGCCACGCAGCTACCCGAGACACATTTTCATGGGACTTTTCTAAAGTAGAAATTTTACTCTATGCGCCACGCGTATAAAGCACTAAATATTGTGATGTTAGCAGTATATTTTAAATTTCACTTGAAATCCACGCGTAGCGCTGCACAGTAGATCAGAATCCCGAAAAGCTGGCCAAAAGTAAAAAAAAATAAAATTACTATCTGTGGATTTTGACGTTACTATTTTGATAGATTAGTATTCGTTCCATTAAATTTTCTATGCAGTTACTGTTTATATCTTACACCTAACCGTAGTGCTAATTTCAAAAGTAGCGATGAGAAGTTAGCCATAAATTTTTCAGCCATAAATGGTGGTAACCCTATTAAATTTATAAATTATTGCAAAAACCGATATTTTACTCATACATAGCCGCTAACTATTCGATTGCATTGTGTAATAGGAGTACATATTAACTATTTAAGACTTTACATTAGCACTTTTGATGTAAAAAGTGAAACTTGTATTGATATTTGATCAACGATCTCAGGCTATTATAAAACGAAAAATCTCTGTCTTAGGCCTACCTTTGGGGGTTGTTACTGAATTGTCCTATACTTAGGAAGGGTGAAGAGCAATTTTAAGTAATAATATTTTAGTGGCTTAATACTGAAAAAATATTATTATATTATAACATAGTTGAGCGATGCAGATTACATTATTTTCAAAGGTAAAATAAATGTATTAGGCCTACCTTTGGGGGTAGTGGCTGATTTGATCTTTATGAAGGAAGGGTTGAAGAGGAATTTCGAGCAATAAAATTTTAGTGGCATCCTAAGACTGAAAAATTACGCTTATTTTATCAAATAGTGAAACGATGCCGATTGCATAAATTTCAAAGGGAAAAATGAATGTAATAGGCCTACCTTTGGAAGTGGTGGCTGATTTACCCTGTATTTGGGAAGGGTTGAAAAGGAATTTTATGCAATAAAATTTTAGTGGTATCCTAAGACTGAAAAATTACGCTTATTTTATGAAATAGTGAAACGAAACCGATTACATTATTTTCAAAGTGAAAAATGAATGTAATAGGCCTACTTTTGGGGGTGGTAGCTGCTTTGCCCTGTATTTAGGAAGGGTTGTAGAGCAATTTTAAGCAATAAAATTTTAGTTGCATCCTAAGACTGAATAATTACGCTTATTTTATGAAATAGTGAAACGATACCGATTACATTATTTTCAAAGTGAAAAATGAATGTAATAGGCCTACCTTTGGGGGTGGTGGCTGATTTGCCCTGTATTTAGAAAGGGCTGAAGAGCAATTTTAACCAATACAATTTTAGTGGCATCCTAAGACCGAAGAATTATGTTTATTTTATGAAATAGTGAAACGATGCCGATTGCATAAATTTCAAAGGGAAAATTGAATGTAATAGGCCTACCTTTGAAGGTGTTGGCTGATTTGCCCTGTATTTGGGAAGGGATGAAGAGCAATTTTAAGCAATAAAATTTTAGTGGCATCCTAACACTGAAAAATTACGCTTATTTAATAAAAATAGGTTTGGAGGTGGTGGCTGATTTTCCCTGTATTTGGGAAGGGCTGAAGAGCAATTTTAACCAATACAATTTTAGTGGCATCCGAAGACCGAAGAATTATGTTTATTTTATGAAATAGTGAAACGATGCCGATTGCATAATTTTCAAAGGGAAAAATGAATGTAATAATAATAATAATAATAATACTTTATTAATGCTAAACACAATTGTGGTACACAGGTCAATGGAAATTACGCTAATACAAAAATATAAACGTACAATAAATATAAATACATGTAAGAAAAAGTCGTTAAAACATTAAAAACACATTAAAATGAGGTAGTTATGTTCTGGAAAACAAAACACTTCAGATATTAGATAGCTTTTAGAATTGAGCTTAAATTGGATTCATTCAGAAAATCGTCAAAGCTAAAATAGGCTTTCTCCAATAAAAATCGTTTTATACAAACTTTAAATGTTTTTATTGGCAATTCTTTAATAACTTCGGGGATATTATTGAAAAATTTGGGTCCCCAATATCTAGCTCCAGTGTGAGATTTAGTTAAGCGCATCATGTCTATATGGATATTATTTTCTTGTCTAGTTTGATGGTTATGAATAACATTTATTTGGAGATATTCACTAATATTTTTCTTTATATGAATTAAACATTGATATATGTATAGGGATGGAAGGGTTAGAATGTTCATGCTTACGAATAGAGGTTTTGTGTCTGATCTGTAAGCAGCACGAGCAAGGATGCGGACCGCCCGTCTCTGCAGTTTAAAGATACGCTGCCACCCTGGAGAATGACCCCATATAATCAGACAATAACTAATCCGAGATTGAAAATGCGCAAAATAAGTTGTTTTAAGAACATCTAGGGAAACTGAATGAGACAGATTTCGTAAAAGGTAGATGCTGCAGCACAGCTTTTTCGCAAGTTGATTGATATTTTCAACCCAGGTCAACTCCTTATCAACCCACACTAAAATTTTATTGCTTAAAAGTGCTCTTCAGCCCTTCCTAAATACAAAGCAAATCAGCCACCACCCCCAACGGTAGGCCTATTACATTCATTTTTCCCTTTGAAATTTATGCAATCAGCATCGTTTCACTATATCATAAAATAAACGTAATTCTTCGGTCTTAGGATGCCACTAAAATTGTATTGCTTAAAATTGCTCTTAAACCCTTCCTTAATACAGAGCAAATCAGCCACCACCCCCAAAGGTAGGTATATTTCATTAATTTTTCACCTTGAAAATAATGTAATCGGCATCGTTTACTATTTCATAAAATAAGCGTAATTTTTCAGTCTTAGGATGTCACTAAAATTTTATTGCCTAAATTTTCTCTTCAACCCTTTCTTAATACAGGGCAAATTAACCACCACTCCCAAAGGTAGGCCTATTACATTCATTTTTCACTTTGAAAATAATGTAATCGGGAACGTTTTACTATTTCATAAAATAAGCGTAATTTTTCAGTCTTAGGATGCCACTAAAATTTAATTGCTCAAAATTGCTCTTCATCCCTTCCCAAATACAAGGCAAATCAGCCACCACCCCCAATGGTAGGCCTATTACATTCATTTTTCCCTTTGAAATTTATGCAATCGGCATCGTTTCACTATTTCATAAAATAAACATAATTCTTCGGTCTTAGGATGCCACTAAAATTGTATTGCTTAAAATTGCTCTTCAACCCTTCCTAAATACAGAGCAAAGCAGTTACCACCCCCAAAGGTAGGCCTATTACATTCATTTTTCACTTTGAAAATAATGTAATCGGTTTCGTTTCACTATTTCATAAAATAAGCGTAATTTTTCAGTCTTAGGATGCCACTAAAATTGTATTGCTTAAAATTGCTCTTTAACCCTTCCCAAATACAGGGTAAATAAGCCACTATCCCCAAAGGTAGGCCTATTACATTCATTTTTCCCTTTGAAATTTATGCAATCGGCATCGTTTCACTATTTCATAAAATAAACGTAATTCTGCGGTTTTAGGATGCCACTAAAATTTTTTTGCTCAAAATTGCTCTTCAACCTTTCCTAAATACAGGGCATTTTTCACTTTGAAAATAATGTAATCGGCATCGTTTCACTATTTTATAAAATAAGCGTAATTTTTCAGTCTTAGGATGCCACTAAAATTTTATTGCTTAAAATTGCTCTTCAACCCTTCCTAAATAAAGGGCAAATCAGCCACCACCCCCAAAAGTAGGCCTAATACATTTATTTTTTACTTTGAAAATAATGTAATCGGCATCGCTCAACTATGTTATAATATAATCATATTTTTTGAGTATTAAGCCACTAAAATGTTATTGCTTAAAATTGCTTTTCAACCCTTCCTAAGTATAGGACAATTCAGTAACAACCCCCGAAGGTAGGCCTAAGACAGAGATTTTACGTATTATAATAGCCTGAGATCGCTTGATCAAATATCAATACAAGTTTCACTTTTTACATCAAAAGTGCTAATGTAAAGTCTTAAATAGTTAATATGTACTCTTATTACACAATGCAATTCAATGGTTAGCGCTATGTATGAGTAAAATACCGGTTTTTGCAATTTATAAATTTAATAGGGTTACCACCATTTATGGCTGAAAAACTTATGGCTAACTTTTCATCGCTTTCAAAAGTAACCCTGGAGCGGTGCACATCTGGCGAGCACAATTGCGGGATTTTTACGAGTTTTGTATTTGTGGATTGTTAAGCGTGTAGTTAACGGAATTTAGATCTGTAAAATCGATTAATTTCCTTAAAATAAGTAGAATTATTCACTACATAATAAAAATTGTCAAAATGATTTATTATTTTGATAATTAACTGTCTTTGCCAATGATAATCTGGATGAAAAATAATAAAAATATTATTTTAAACAAGGAAAAAGTTATTTGTTCTGCCGTGTTCGGTCAAAAGCTTAACCCCACCTTTTTTTGTAATACTGTTGTGAAAATACACAGCAAAAAACTAGCTGCCATTAGGCGCTATTTCGTTTGCAGTGCAACTTTTTTTTATTAAGGGTCTTATCTGGTTAGTTGCTTAGATAAATTTATTCTACTTATATTATTATTATTATAAAACTATTCACAAAGAAAGAAATGTTTTCGCTACTTCTTAGTAAATATTGATCACCATCACATCTAAGGGTTATATATTTTTAATTTTACTATGAAACAGTGGTTTATACGCGTGGCGCATGAAGTAAAATTTCGAGTTTAGAAAAGCCCCGTGAAAATTTGTCTCGGGTCGCTGCGCGACCCGAGACAAATTTTCTACGCGGGACCTTTCTAAACTCGAAATTTTACTTCATGCTTTGTCTGGGAGTGGACGACACTCGTTACTTTAAAATGTGTCACAAGTGTTAAAATGTGAATCGTAACTGTCACAAAGAAATAAAATAACATAGCGATCTCATTATAGTTCAATTATAACTCCCGTGAAGTTGGCACGATTGGTTATGTTAACTGTCGTTATAGTTTAAATCTCGGCTACCGCCGACTTGTGTCAACTGTTATTATAGTCCAAATATCGGCTGGCGCTGACTTGTACGTCATCTGTCATTATAGTCCAAATGTCGGCTGACGCCGACTTATAACAAGTTGATACGATGGCTGCGCCGCTTTAATGTCAACTGTCATTATAGCAGTGGCGTAGCGTAGGTTTCAGCCGCCCGCCCGGGGCGTAGACCAAATTCGTCGCTCCCTCTCAGTAATTATGAAGATATTTTCGCCAAGAATACATTTATTATTATGTATTGTACAAAGCATAGTCAGAAATTCAAAAAAGTTTTATGGAAATCTGAAACAACAAACACGAACACGGCCGCGAGCCGGTTTCAAATTTAACCGATTCGATATTTTCTTTATTCTTTTAACACAATAATAAACATACAGGGTGAAGTAAATAAAAATTAATTAAAATAAAAACAATATCAGGTAAATGACCGAATTCGAAACAATTCATTTGAAAAAAACACGGATTTACTGTTTTTCATAAAACCAAAATCATATTTTTTTTTTTGATTCGCCATTTATTTTTTAATTTTAACATCAGATTCTGCATAGCATGTTCAAAAATCCCGAGTGTATTGTTTTTTTCTGGAAAAAAGAAACATAATTATTTTTTTTTTCGTCATATATGGTCCGCCATATTGTTTTTTGATATTTCAAAATCAGATTCTGAATCAGCATGCTCAAAAACCCCGGTATTTGCAATTTCAGACAAATCGCCTTAAGCTCTTATATTATGGCCAGCTTTTCTAGATTCGGGACCACTGTGCGCTGCTTGTAGCCAAAGGGTTAAAAGCAAAACTTCCTATATGCCCCATGATGGAATTTATTATTTTAATTGGTGAACATTTAAAACCGACTGAGATCTTAAGGTCGCAGAAAGCTCGAAATTATGCTTCATACTGCACGCGTACATAATACTGAGATATTGTGAAGTTAAAAATACAGAGTGTTGTATTTTAAGTATACCTACATATCTCAAAGCAAATAACTCCATGCAAAATTTAAAAATTCATGTTTTGATTAGACGAAACAAACATTTGTAAAATTTATTATTGTCATATAAAACATAAACATGAAGCAAACATTGGTGGTGAAACAAGATTAAAATATAATTTGAAATAAAAAACATTTAGTTTGGTTCACTAACGTTTTAATTTTATTCCGACTTGTTTCGGCTACAAGCCGTTATTATTAAGGAATGTACACAGAATACTTTTTTACAGACTATATGTATATAGAAAATCAGGTAATAGGGGCGTTCATTATTGGGGAAATCCATAGAGGATTTACTCATTTATAAAATCGAGAATTAGTTTGGTAGTTAATAATTAATTTCAATAGCTTCTAGAACTTACAACTTACTATTCGAGTTTTATTTATTCAATAAATAATATACACAGAATTTTTGTTTTAAATATAAATATGTATACACAGTAAATATTTAATTATTGAAGATTCAAACGAGTTTTTTCAACTCCCAGATTAATCATGAAGTAAAATTTCGAGCTTATATAAGCATGAAAATTTGGGTTAGTTTTGGGTTTACTTTATGCGCCACGCGTATTAATCACTGATTTGACGTGAAGTTCAGAATATACGTCTTAAGCACACTGCTTTAGTAGTATATTTTAAACTTCACCTGAAATCACCGTTTAAAAATTTAGTTTGATCGTGTAGCGTTATGCGTAGCGCTATGCGCTACGCTACCAAACCAAATTTTCCGGCTTTTCTAAACTCAAAATTTTAGTTCACGCTTAACTAGGAAGTGGAAAACACTCGTTTAAAGCTTCAATTTGAACTCTTCGTAAAAACAACGAATTTAAAGATTTACAGCAAGTATGTACAGTATATTTGAGTATGTATACTTAAAATAAAAACTCGTTGTATTTTGATAAGGATATTTTTTTTACCAGTAGCATTAGGAACATGGTTATTCAATTTAAAGGGTGTCCCAACAAGAGCGCCGGATTTAAATTTGCCGCCATTTTGTTAATACTAGTTGTACGGTGATTTTTTTTTTGACAGTTGTCAAGTACAGACCACGCGATTTAAGAATATGGAGAAGTATTCAAACGATCAACGTTTAATTATTGTAAAAACACATTACAAAAATGGTGAAAGTTTTGCGAAAACAATTCGCATATTACGTCAAGTTTTCGGTCGCCATTATGCGCCAAATGAATCGACAGTGAGGCGTTTAATTACAAAATTTAAGACCAAATTTACGCTGATGGACCAGAAGACCATTGTTCGTCGTCGTCCTTGTCGGTCACTCGAAAATATAGACACAGTAAGGGAATCTGTGGCCGAGAATCCAGGAACTTCCATTCGGCATCGTGGTCAAGAATTAAACATTTCCAAAACCACTATTCAACGAATTTTGGTAAAAGATCTGCATTTGCACGCGTACAAGATTCAATTGGTGCAAGAAATCAAGCCAAGGGACCATGAGCAGCGCCGTGGATTTGCTGATTGGGTGTTGGAACATCATCAAATTAATCCGGATTTTTCGAAGAAAATCATTTTTTCAGATGAGGCACATTTTTGGAGTGCTGAAAATAATTGTGTGGTACTTGAACAGCCAATGCATCCACCGCGAGTAACGGTTTGGTGCGCAATTTGGGCTGGCGGAGTGATTGGGCCGTATTTCTTTGAAAATGCAGCTGGAAATGCGCTAACTGTTACTGGTGTGCGGTATCGGGAAATGTTAACGGAGTTTTTTTGGCCCGAATTGGATGTAATTGATGTGGAGCACATGTTTTTCCAACAAGACGGTGCGACCTGCCACACAGCACGTAAAACAATGGTGTTACTGCAGACCAAATTTCCAGGCCGTGTCATTTCTCGATTTGGCGATCAACATTGGCCACCAAGATCGTGCGATCTAACGCCGATGGATTTTTTTCTTTGGGGCTATGTGAAGCAAAAGGTGTATGCAAATAAGCCTGAAACAGTTCAACATCTTAAAGAGGAAATCCGGCGTGTTATTGGTGAAATACAGCCACATTTATACGAAAACGTTATTCAAAATTTCAACAAAAGAATAACCCTGTGCCAGAGGTTTCGTGGTGGCCATTTGCCTGATGTTGTATTACATGTTTAATCGGAACCATTTTTCTTTATGTTGAAACAAAAATGTTTGCTTAATTCAAAAAATAAATAACTATTGTAAAAAGCATTATAGTGGAAATAAAGATTTAAAAAAAAAAAAATGTTTTTCTTTATAATTAAATCCGGCGCTCTTGTTGGGGCACCCTTTACTCAAATTTCGTTATCAATGCATATAAATCAAGATTTTAGAGCTTAATGCAGATGTGGACAAAATAAATAACTCGCATCCATAGCTTGTTATTGTCATCGACCACATGTTTTCCGAATTTTATAGCTCTATTTATTTCCTAACTTTCTCTGAAATAAGTATACGACCCTTATTGCCTATATACAATATTTAAAAATTATTGCTGTTGAAGAGATGTCCAGTTGTGATGCAGTTCTGGACATATCCGTTGATTGCATTTTATTTAGAACATCGTTTTTTATGTTTTCCGAGGCGGATTTTATAGGATCGTCCGGTTTGGTCTATGTATACTGCATCACAGTCGTTACATCCTAATTCTTAAACACCCAATGTTTCTATTCTATTATTTTTGAACTTATTATTTACTAACAATTTACTTAAATAATGAATGCCCTTATTACTCGATTTTGTATATACAGGGTGTCCCACGAGATAATAGACAGGGCATATTTCATAAACGGTTAATAGTACCAACATTAAATTTGAAACACTTAAATGATTCAAGTTGGTGAATATTTCTATAGCGTTAAGTTTTTTTCTCACTCTTTATTTCCGAAGAAATGACTCAAACTTTGAAAAATTAAGTGAGACACCCTGTATATCTATATATATTTTTTAAAGATAATTGAAAGAGAAAATTTAATGATTCGAAATTTTATAGGGTTTTATTTAAAAATAATGCAGTAATAATTAAATAAAATAATCATTTTCGCATCAATTGAAAAAACAATATAGTAACAATCTAACAAAACTAACAAGCAACATAATAAATTAAAATGTTATACACTCAAATCATAAGATGTTCAAACTGATTTCCACTTTCATTCATACAATATTTGCAAATCCTCGATATCTCTAGGCTGTTTGGTGTATACAACATCCTTCAAATATCCCCAAAGAAAAAAATCTAATGGCGTCATATCTGGGGATAGCGCTGGCCTATTTATTGTCGTCCTATTATTTCGTCCTATCCAGCGTCCTTGGAAAATAGCATCAATTTAATTAGTTAGTTATTAAGGGGTGCACCATCTTGTTGCCCCCACGTAGTTATTCTCTCGTTTAGAGGAATCTTTTCCAGCGATTCACACTTTGTAAAAAAATTAAATAATTTTTCCCGTTTAATGTACCTTGGTAAAAGTAAGGACCAATTACACGACCATTGGAAAAGCCGTACCATACGTTTATGCCCCAAATATGTTGAAAATACGTTTCTTTCGTCCAATCCGGATTATAAGAGAATCAGTAGTGACAGTTATGTCGGTTAACATATAACGTTATCGGTAGATAGAACTGGCTTTTTTCAGAAACCGATCAAAACATCCATTCAGTCTCTCTGTAGAATGCCTAAAAATGAAATTTTAAAGAGCAGAGATTTCTTGTACAAAATCTTTTTTGTTTAAACAAACTGAGCTTTGGAAACAAAACCAACAGGATTGATTTTACAGAAAATATTTACAATTCGCGAAACATTAAGCACACTATTTTTAATATAAATTGCATATTTTAATGGGGAAACTGTAAAATATCACAGGTATTTGAATTTCTAAAAGTTAGTACATAAGAATAACTACTTTCATTTTTTACTTAAAACAACTTATCAATTATGCCAAATAAGTAGATAGAAGACTAGCATTACGGCTAGCAAAAATAGTGTGGATGTTATGATAGGGTCCCCTTTATTCGGGGTGCTTCATGCTTTCCAACCAGGAAGGAACCTGTTTGTATTTTTTTTAATTTATGATAGTATTATTATTATTCGGTGTTATACGATTCGGGTATCTTATTCTCTACAAATCTTGAGACCGACTACTGTTTTTGCGGCATTCTTCATAAATGATATATATATCAACATACTCACTGTATGTAAAACTTGGAAGCATTATATATAACACTAAATTATCACACACTTATTTTGTTTCTAATTGACAACAAACAATTCACATGAATATCTGACGTTTACGATTGTCTTTCTTCTGTTAATCCATTACACAGGGATTATTTATGATATTTCGAATTAACAACGAAAAAATTATTAGACGTAATATTGGTTATGGTTGTTTTTCTTTTGTTAGTCCATCTCTTAGTCATTATTTGATTTAATTATTACTGCATTATGTATCAAGGAAATCCCATATATTAATAAAAAAACGGTTTAACTTTGTTTGTATAACACAATTTATTTTTATGTGACTGCAGTTTCGGCAAATTTAGCTTGCCATTATCAAACATATAGTGCCGAAACTGCAGTCACACAAAAATAAATTGTGTTATATAAACAAAGTTAAACCGTTTTTTTATTAATAAATTAACATGTATAACGAACTGGAAGCCTCCACAATACAAAACATTCCCATATAATTTGGTATCTCTAAATTTTTCTTTATATATCTTACTAAAAATATATAAGTATACAGGGTGTCCTATTTAAATTTTTAAAGTTTGTGTCATTTCTTCAGAAATTAAGAGTGAGAAAAAAAATCTAACTCTATTAAAATATTCCCCAACTTAAACCATTTAAATGTTCCAAATTACATGTTGGTACTATTAACCGTGTATGAAATACGGCCTGTGTATTATCTCACGGGACACCCTGTATAGTTTGTAGATAAAGTTCTCTCTACATTTCTTGAAAAAGTAAAACAAACCAAGTGTTTTTTTATTTCAAATTTTATCACTAGCAGTACATCGCTTCGTTACGTGACCAAATCAAATTTTTAGGCTCTTCTAAACTAGAAATTTTACTTCATGCCTAATCAAAAAGTAGAAACACTCGCTATAGGTTTCAAATAAAACGTTTCTTTTTATAAAAACAATAAATGCCTGAAAAATTAAAGCGTACACATTCTGATGTGTATATTTAAAAGAAAAATTCCCTGTTTAGTTTGAAATCAATGCCTGTGATTTGATAATAAATATTTCTGCATACGTTACCTTCGGTTCTAGGAAAAAATCCCACGAGGAAATAACCCACGCAGATAATTTATTCAAATTATGAGAAATGTCTATAATGTATTTTCATTTAATTAAGCAATATAATACTCCAATTATACAAATAATCATATTATAGACAATTATATTATAGACAATTGATCCCTGCTGTGTGCCTCTGCGTCGACTCTAACCTATCAGAGCGGCTGCCCGGCGTTATTTATTTCTAACCTCAAAAGTACAGGGGCAGAGACGGGCAAATTGTATTAAAAACATCGTAAACTATATGCCCCATATTTAAATTTCTTGGATCCCGCTGGATAAATAACTGTTTTGCTAATTTACGGTAACATTTTTTACAAGAAAATCCAGTATGTAGACACATCTTTAACATGATTTCTAACACACACGAGTATAAATTAATAAAAACGTTGGGTATGTAAATATTCAACAAACCTTGCATAATACCCTCTAACAAACAGAATTGAAAAAGAACACTCGAATAAAAAGTTACACGGACTTGTAGTAACAGTGATATTTCGAAGCCGCTACACGTGGTTTACGCTGTGCCGAGAATGGGAACTTTGAACTAACATAGCATCTCAGGTATCAATCATGTGTCACTTTCCTGTTGGAATAACATGTACCTAAGCCTCCTCTACAAGATTTCTTGGTGACTATCATTTTTTCGATTTTTGGCTACCCTTTTGCAGATTCAGACTACTGCGCGGCAAGTTCAAAAAATACATTTCATTATTTTCTTTTTTTACGTTATTAAAGAATTACTATTTTTCTGAGTTGAGGACGGAAATCCAGCTGTTTCATTACTGTTCTGATTGTAGACGTAACTGTTTATGAAAGTTATATAGAGAATAGATATATATATATATATATATATATATATATATATATATATATATTCTCTATATAACTTTCATAAACAGTTACGTCTACAATCAGAACAGTAATGAAACAGCTGGATTTCCGTCCTCAACTCAGAAAAATAGTAATTCTTTCAACAAATATGAACATGACACCCTTAAGAAAAACAATAGTTTGCTATGGTTTTGGGGTAAATTATAAAGTTATCTTAGTATGTTACTAAATTACTTATTAAAATAGTTGTTAATATCTAGATTTAATATATTTTTTTTTAAATATAGACGGCATTTCAAAATCTACAGTTTTGACATTATGACGAAAATAAAAGAAAATATTTCAATGTTGTTTTAAGACTATTTATGAGCCCTAAAACAGGTAAGTTTGCATCTGTTTAAACCACTTTATAGAGATATTTATAAAGATAAATAACCGTTTCCCACGTTTCGTTTTCCAATCGAATGGTATATCATTTTTATTCAATCAGTTTTTATTTTATCGTGCTTGTTTTTTGTAATCTCGTAAACTATTTTTAATACAAATTAAAACTACCTTCGCAAATGTCATCTATCGTCATTTGTTTTCTATATATGGCAAGAAAAAGTAACATACGATAAATATTTTTTACAGCAGGAAACGAACTTTTTTTTAAATATATTTCCGTTAATCAGCATGCGAATCGGTACAATTTACAATTCGATACTTGAAAACTCGTCTTATTTTTTTGGCGATGTTTAAATGTAGGATTTCTGCTGATAAAATACCTATGTCGACATATTCAACAAGCAATTCTTCTCAATCCGACCCACTATCAAAATTTGACCTTTTATGACCTTTCTTAAAAATTATTAGCACTAGACCTACATTTTATTCGTTCATAGAATGAATGCGGTAATCCGATCGCCAACTGTAGATTGTCAATAAAGACGGATGGTTTTTTTTTCCAGTGGGGACTTTTCCGGTGTTCTTTTGCGTTTCTTTCCGGTCACCATTTCCTTTAGTATTAAAGATTTCTTATCTCAAATAGACTTCAAATATAGGAGATAAGGAAACTAAACAATTAAGTTAAAGAGTTGGAATATTGTATTTAATGGGATCCCTTTATCATCATCAAATCAAGGCTTTTTAGGAAACATTTTTAGTGTGTACAAGGTGGCCCTAATTCGATGTTTTCATAGGGTATCTCGGTAACCTGGAGGTTAGATAAAATTTGATATACATGTCATGACCTCTTCTTCTGAGATATTAATAATGGCGTAACAGATCATGACGAACTTGATTAGTTTGGAAGATATCAAGCGTTTTTCAATTCTTGGCATATTTTAAAATATGTCTTTATCTTAATAACTATAAGATATACAAAAATCAGTTCAATGGTTATTAGTGTAGTTTTCACCGTAAAATGCAGTGGCATATTTATTTTTTTTATTTAAACGTTACGTTTTGCAAGAATGTTAAAGAAATGGAGGCATATCATACTGTGTACCCTCTTTATTAGTTTATTTATTCTCTAGAGGTTTTAATTTGTATTAAAACAAAATTCTTTAGTGCTGAACTCGAATAAGCACAGTGGAATAAAATGGGTTAAACAAAACTATTATGCCAAGAACATAAAAAAAATTAAGAAACTGTCCTATTTATAAAATGATGATATAAAATAGATTTGCTTATTATTTATAAAAAATACTTAAAAAAAAACTATACACATTGATTTTTATTGATGAGAATAATCGATATATTGTAATAATCGATTATTTTTAGGCGATATTTTTTGATAATTGATTAAAATAGTAGTTAGAAATTGGTAGTCACAAAAGTTAAGAAGCGTTATAATTAAATACAGGGTGTCCCGTTCATGTAGGGAAATGGCTTAACCATAGATTCCTGGGATCAAAATATAATGATTTAACATAATTTATCTATATCCAAAAATTTACGGTTAAGCCAGAATTAAACTTTAAAGTTCAAAAAAATATAAATAATTTTATTTGTAACGATTGAGCGCTATATTCGATTTGACTGAAATTTATTATGGTTAATTATCATAATATAACACAGTATTTAAGTTATTATGGTCATTATTGATTGACAAGAAGTATAAAAAACAGTAGTACTACAACATAAAAACTAAAATATGTTTTTACTGGCTCACCTTATGAAAATTAAAAAAAATATTACTTCAAAGATTGGTTCATTGAAGAGCTTTTTTGTTTGATATCTTGTACGGTTTTGCCACAAAAATTTAAAATATGAATATGGTATCCTCAATTTCCTTGGCAAAATTGTAATACAAGCAACATATAGTGAATTTTTCTTTTCGGTAAACATATGCATAGACTGTAAATTTTTCGACATTCGTTGTTTTTTAAAAGAGTTCAATTTGAAGCTTTCAACGTGTGTTTTCCACTCCCAGACTAAGCATAAAGTAAAATTTCGAGTTTTTCGAGTTTAAAATAACGCACCATACAATTATTGATACCAAATATGTATTCTGCTTCTACAGACATATACTGTACCCTTACAGATATGTTTTTTATACAGGAATTTTTGGTGGGGGTTTACCGGAGGTTACAAGGAAAGTTTATTAGTAGGTGGTTGTTTCAGGAGATGGTTGTCTAGAAATGTTACATTTATTCGTGGGATGATTTTTTTGAGGGTTGATTTTCCAGGAATAGTTCTTTGAGTCGCTTTTTCGAGGGAATAATCGATATAAATAATGTAAATACAAAACAAACGTTAAACTAATATTACGATATTATAATTAGTAGTTCCGCCTACCAAGGTAATAAGCGATATATTATTATATAATAATTAGTAGTTCATTCGACCGAGATAATAATCAAATAATTATTTTAGTATGCTAATTTGCTCGATCAAATAATCGCTTAAATTACTGTATACTAATCTAACCGATCAAATATTTGCAAAAATTAGAAATCTATGAACAATTAAAATAATCAATTAACTTAACCAAATTAATGACAATTTACATGTCACTAAAATCAAACAAATCATTAAAGTTAAATAATCAATAAAAAAAAAATATTTTTTTATAATATTATTAGTTTTTTTTTTACTTATTGTTTAACTTATTATTCGGTAATATTTTTAAAACAATGCATGATTTTAGTAAATTTCTAATAAAAGTGTAGATAAAATGTTAACTAGAAACAATTGATCTCTTATGTCGATGTACATACATAATTTAATTAACATGTCTAGTTTAAACACAGAGAAACTATCCAAGGTTATTAAAGAATAAGTAAACAATCAAGGGTATAATCATTTTCAAATTTCGATTTATTTCATATCTTTGATTAGTCTCACTTAATCCGCATATTTACAGGCAGTGAAACATTTTAAATAACTATGAACTATTAATTAATATACTGCGTATTGTATCACTGATTTTATTTAAACATACCTACTAGTTTTGACATTAGGTCATTATCAAGGAATACAGAAAATTATAATTTTATTTTTGTAAATGAGATAAAAACAAACCTGCACTGCAGTTTTCGTAAAGCGTAGCGAAGTTTATTTAACTGTTTTTGTTTTGAACATTTCATAGTAATATTATTGGTATTTTTAGTCACAGCGAAAGTATTCATGTGATTTTGTAAGTAAGGATTGCTTTAAAATATGGCAGTATCACATGACTAAAATAATTCCGTTATTAGGCATAATTTAAAAGCCAAGTGGTACTTGTGATAAATAATAGTAAAGAGAATTTATCTAAGAATCTGATTCTCAAAACATATATTCCATATGAAAAAAATAATTGCTGACATTTTCCAGAAAATGTGTAAGCCATGAAAAAAAAATTGTGTTCCATCTTGTAGAAATATGATTGCATATGATGAGTCAGCCACCCTGTATACTAATTTATCCGATTAAAAAAAAAGGAATAGAATTGTATTATGCCCTATATGTTGATGTAAATTTAATATTTATGTCAGAAAAAAATTATAATAAATCTTGTTCACGTGATTTTTTGGCAATAAATGTAGTGTGCCTTAAAAAAAACTGATTAAATTATTCATTGTTCAATTTAAAGTTCGAGCGAGTGTTTCCACTCCTAGAGTAAGCATGAAGTCAAATTTCGAGTTTAGAAAAGCCTTAAAATTTGGTTTAAAATTTCCGGGCTTTTCTAAACTCGAAATTTTTCTTCATGCGCCACGCATACAAGACACTGAAATATTTAAAGGAACGGGAAAGAGAATTTAACAATTAAATATATATCTGGAATTCCTAAAGTGTTAATAGCACCCCATAAAATGGCTAGGGTTTCAAAAAACTTAATCTGTTTTTCCAAAATGCTCGAGGACTCCGTACAAAAATGCGCGAATTAATGTTAAATGTGAATACTAGTTCATATGATGTGATTATTATTGTCGAAACGTGGCTGGACGAAGTAATACGTAGTTGTGAATTAAAATTGAATAATTATATCGTGTATAGAGAAGACCGTAGTCCTAATACAAGTAATAAAATTCGTGGCGGTGGCGTGTTAATAGCAGTTCACAGCAGTCTTGTTAGCGAACAAGTTAATATAGTTAATAATTGCGTAGAGCAAATGTTTGTTAACATTGTTTTTGGGTCTTGTTGTGGGTGCTGTCTATATCCCACCTAACCCATCTTTAGAAAAGTACGAATTTCACTGTGATACAGTGGATATCGTCGCTAGCCACTATAGTCAATCGAAACTTCTTATATGCGGTGACTATAATATTCCATCAGCACATTGAACTAATGATGATCTATCACCATCTACTCCAACTATGTTCAATTCCCAACGAAAATAATGTTTTTTTATATATTTAATTGATGAGGCGGATACATGATGAAACTACATAATACTATTTGAAATAAAACAACGCAGTTGGGAGGGTTTCACTTTTATTGTTGAACACTGCAACATGTTTCACCACACAGTGGCTTCATCAGGCAGATGAAATAATGATTTGACAAAGTACAGGTAAAAGCTTATATACTAATGCAATTAAGTTAATAGGGGGGGGGGGGGTAATGAGATAATTAGGCTGAAACTAATACAAACAATTTTGAACGACTAAATATTGATTAAGGGTGAATTGTTTACTTCTATTTGGTCATTTAATAGAATACCTTTTTTGTTATATTTATTAATTTCTAATTCTTCTAATAAGTTTAATTTACGACTTTTGTTACATTCGTGCAAAATTTTGAATTTAGGGTTAAAATTATGTTGGTATTCGATTAAATGATTGGCGTAATGTTTTTTTTAGATTTAGTTTTTGCAAGACCGGAGTTCTCTGTGTCTAAAGCGATTGACTTAATTTTTCCCATAAGCCATCATCATATTCCATACTGCATAAGTTCACATTTCAGTGAAACAACAAAACTCCTTTAATTTGAAGAATATATTTACGACTTTTCTAGAGCCAATTATATTGCTATTAACCACCATCCAAATAGTGGCTAAAGTTATATCTGCGTTTACCCCAATCAAACGTATAAGACAATCATCATATCCATCATGGTTTACGAATGATCTGACTAGGCTCATTCATGATAAAAAAAATGCTCATAAAAGATATATATGCAATCAAACTTCTGACAATTATCGTCAATTTAAACAACTGCGAAATGCTTGTGATCATCTAAAAACTAATTTATATAATAAATTCATTAAATTCCAATATTTCATACAACCCGAAGCAGTTCTGGAACTGGTTCGGAGTGCGTAAATCTTTTTGCGATTTTTTTTTTCATTAGTTTACAATTACGATTCAACGTCAAACATACCTATGTAGAATTTTGACAAAGAGGTGATTGATGTTCCTTGGAATATGACTAAAAGTGAAGTGTTTAGTGGCATTGAATCTATTAATGCTAATAGTAACCCAGGGCCCGATGGTGTACCCTCTATTTTTATAAAAAATTGTATTTATTCATTAACTACACCTCTTTTCCTAATTTTTAATTATTCTTTAAATAAAAGTATCTTTCCCAACACATGGAAAAGAAGTTATGTAACACCTATTTTCAAATCAGGCAGTAGAGATAATGTTTGTAATTATAGAGGTATCACAATACAATCTTGTTAACCCAAGCTTTTAGATAAACTTATATCATCAAAACTGGAATGGATGACTAGACATGTATTAATTGACGAACAACATGGTTTTCGTGGAGGCCGATCTACCACTTCCAATTTATTGTGTTTTCAAGATTATATTACTAACTCTATAGAAAATAGGTGTTCAGTTGACACGGTGTATTTAGACTTCTCTAAAGCTTTTGATGAGGTATCACATTATATTTTATTATCAAAATTAAGTGCATTCAGATTTAACCAATCAGTCATCTCATGGTTTCGGAGCTTATTACAAGGCCGTTCAGAATGTGTCAATATAAAAAACCATCTCTCTGACATCTTCTGCGTTCCTTCTGGGGTACCCCAGAGATCGCACTGTGGTCCTTTATTATTCCATATTTTTATTAATGACATCTCTTTATCAATTAAATACTCAAACTTTTTATTATTTGCTGATGATCTAAAGTTATTTAGAAAAATACGCGATATTGGTGATTGTCTGTTACTTCAAAATGAGCTTTCCTCCTTAGCTAACTGGTGCATTTTAAACGGTCTCAGTTTCAATATTGACAAGTGTAAATCTCTAACTTTTTCACGTAAGATAGTAACATGCGATTTTAATTACCATATTGATGGCAAAATGGTTTTAAAAGTTAATATAATGAAGGACCTTGGGGTTTGGTTTGCCGCTAAACTCAATTTCGAACATCATATTAATTTTATATGTAATCGCGCGGCTAAAATGCTAGGGTATATTAAACGTTTGTCTAGGGATCTGTCGATATTGTCATTTAAAATTGTATATTTTGCATACGTTCGTTCGCATCTAGAATACGCTTCATGTGTATGGAGTCCGTATCAAAAGATTTATATCAAACGTATTGAAGATGTTCAAAGCAAATTTATTAAATATCTAGCATTTAAGTCGAGACAAAATAATGTAAATGTTAGCGTTGATTTTAATATTGATCAACTATGTTGCAGGCGGTACTTTGCTGATATGTCATTACTTTACAAACTATTTAATGGGGACATCCAATGCCCGGCTCTTCTTTCTCGCATGTGTTTTTCTATAAAATTTGATAATTGCTTATGTCGTAACCCGCCGCTGTTTCGCATACCGTTCCATAACACGAATTATGGTTTCCACACTCCGACGACACGTCTTATGCGTACAGCTAATTCTTTGTTAATTTATCCTGACTTTGAAATTTGTTGTAATACATTTGCCCAGTTTATGAGAATTGTTAAAAGATTACTATGTTGTCATTAATGTTTTTGTTTCTATCTTTTGTATTAAATTGTTATTTTGTAAAATATTTTTATATTCTGTAAAATAGTACATCCATGAATAAAGGTTTATTATTATTATTTACATTTTTCTTCACACGTTCTCAAGTCAGGTCAAATAATACAATATATCAAATTAATTTATTTAGTTAGTAACTAAAAAGTAATATAATATCGTTGCGTTAATGCATCAATGGTACGTGATAGGTTAAATTAATACTAGCATTACTTATTTATTCTATTCTACATTAAGTTGTAACGCAGGAACTTATTTGCTGTGTCATTATTATTCATGTTTGACATAACCTCTCAATAAATGACATAAATAAATAAATAAATTTGTTATTTTTTTTACAAGGCACACTAATTATAATTTTTGGAAAATACAATTTTAAATAGAAGATTTATTATAATTTTTTTTACAAATATATAAAACAAAAAACAAAAAATTAGGGCTTCTTGGATTTAGAAAAATCGCCTTCGCTATCGCTTTCTACGGGCTTCAGCTTGGTACCCGCAGGTATATTCTAGTTTATATATACTAATTTCCGAATATTAATCGAATATATCGATTTATTTTAATAATCGATTAGTATATCGACTATTCTCATCACTATTGATTTTGGAAAGAGAAAACAAAAATAGTAATAGACAACAATTTTAATTATGATACTGTTTAAGTAGATAAATGTAAGCTATCTGTTATTTTTATTAATAAACGTGAGACCTCCACGGGGTCCACCCCATTCTTAATTATCCTTTCAATCACATCCTTTTCAATAATCCGTTTCCCAAATTCCTTCCAAATGAACCTTTTTCTTTAAAAATACACATGTGTTTTCTATTTCCTATCTCTTGGGGAGGGCAGAGGGCTGGCTGGCTGTTTAACTCTGTCTATATTTTAACCTAGAATTAAGATTTCAATATCCATCATTTTATCTATTAATTTAATCTTTCATTTTGTTGTGGACTGGTCAAAAGAGCTTTATTAGCTAAGGCCGTAAATTACACATAGAAGAAGAAGAAAAGGATGATGAACATTTCTAAAAATATTTTCGCTCTATAATGTTTTATAAAAAACTTGGTATATGTAACTGCTAAAACCAAAAACATTAATTATAATATACAGTTTTATACATTTTTTATAATATATAAAATTACAGTAATGTGCGTATAAACTGTTTATTTATAAATGTAATAAAAATAGATTTGTTATTTCATTTTACTCCAGTCTGATATCTGTGTACACATTTGAATTTTTATTAGAAGTATGTATACCCCAATAATTACAATGTAAAGTTCCAAACGAGTGTATCCACTCCTTGATTAAGCATTGTGTAAAATTTCGAGTTAAGAAAGGCTTAAAAATTTAAATTTTCAAGCTTTTCTAAACTCGAACTTTTGTTTCTGGTGCTACGCGTCTAAAATTGATTTAAAGTAAAGTTCCAAATATACTGCTTACGTTTGATCTCACGTTAATAAATATTTCAAATGTTTATTTTGTGTAACCAAATCTTCCAAATTTCAAGCGCTTCCAGCAATTTACTTTTTTCTTTTTTTCTTCAAATTAATCAAATTTAGATACGCAAGATCAGACTTAAGCAGCATAGTTTTTTTACATACATGGCGCATGAAGTAGAATCTCGAGTTTATGTATATTTAAAAAAAACATTCACTGTATTTCAGAAAACATTAGTTTCTTTCGAATTTTACAATACAATACAAAACTTCGAAGTTAAAAAAGCCTGAACATTTTATTTTGCTGAGCTCAGCGAAGCACTAAAATACGATGAAGTTCAAAATATTCTGATTTATCGAATGTTTATCTATTTCGACCAAGGCCGTAGCCAGAGAGGAGGATATGGGGATCAACCCTTCCTCCTCCTGAAATTTTTAAAATGATAAATTTCTGTATGTAAAATCTTTTACATACGAAAATTTAACATTTTAAAAATTTCGGGAGTGGGGGTCAACCCCATACTCCCCCCCCCCCTAGCCTAGTTTTGGTCTCAAGATGTAAGTGAATATAGAGTATATACCATGTGTCCCCGGATTACTGCCCAGATAAGAAAAACTTTTTTATTTTTCGACAAAAAGCAATTTTCAGAAAAAGTTGACTTAAAAATAACATTTTTATTATCAAATCCTAATTTGATTACAGAGCGCGCTCAAAAATTAAGAAAACCAAAAGGTATAATAAGAGCGAAGTACCTTTAATTATATTTTAAGGGAAAATGTTATTGGAAAAAGTAATTTGTAATCGAGAGTAAAGTCTATATACAAAATTTTAACTTAATAGAAATAATTTTATTTTTTCCAAATAATATATTTTTTCAATGTTTTTTTCATAAACTTTTTAACAATTATTCATTTAAAATTATATATTTTTTGTAATTGTTCATATTAATCATTGTTAATTTCACGCGAAAAGAACTCTTCTTAAGAGTATTTAAAGTTCCAGCGAAGGAATTGTGATTTTATACATTACATACCACACCCAGTTCAAGTTTAGTACTTTTTTCCTTCCACATTAAGCTAAGTTGTTTACACCCAAGTTTAAAAGTATTGTACCCCATTGAGCATTTCTCTTCCGTGCATCCGAGCACCCGGTGCCTTAAACTGCATTAAGCATTCCATTTGGTAGCATTAAAGTTGAGAGTGGTCGCGGAGATTTCGTCTGGTTAGACTCAATCCAAGTAAAATCGCAAAGCGGTCCCAGAGCGCCAGAGCACTTTTTCGATTGGAAACTATATATGAGTTTTCCGTGTATTAGCTCTCTATTTTTGTTATTATTAATTCGACCCAGTTTTCCGCGAAGCGGGCGGAGAAGGAAATGGAATAGTGTTTATGTTTTTGTGTGAAAAGAGAATGAGGTGTTCGTTTTTGTGATTGTTTCAGCACAAACAGAAGACGCTACACCAACGGTCTCAGTCGTTGAACCGTGGTGTGCGTGGGCAATGGGGCACCAGAGGCGGTGAAGGCGGCGACATGTGGTGACAAAGGGGGCAGTGCCAGTGCCCTGCAGCCATGGGTAACAAGCTTAGTTGTTCCTGCACGCCCTTGATCAGGAAGGCGTATCGGTACGAGGATTCTCCCTGGCAGACGTCGAGGAGGAGGGATGGCCATCTTTTAAGGTGAGTTCTAAATTGATAAATTTGTTTCGAAAACACACAAGCCTCTTAAACTATTTAGTGATCTTTTTTCAAGTTGTTTTGGAAGATATATCTCGGTAAAATATATTAGAGACATAGAACCTGAAGTTTCGCCGAATTAAGCAGGTGCGAATTAGGGATTGGAATAACTGTATACCGGAATACCGGTAAACCGAAATACCGGTATACTTGTTAATCTCCAAAATGTACCAGTATTTCGCTCAATTTATATCGGTATTTCGGTAAATTAATTAAAGCAATTTACATGCGCTTCCTGCACTTATTTTAAAATGTTATGTATTATTTTTTGTGTTTATAATGTTTGATTACATCTCAGAGCTGCGACAAATCCTCGTAAAAAGGATTCGAATCACGAATCCGAATCACCTAATATGGTTCGAATCACGAATACTTGAATAAAGGATTCGTAAGAGATAAATATGATTCGAATCGAAGATTCGAATCCTGATTATCATCCGTCATTTACAGCAAATGTGTTTGTTCTAGACATTAGATAGTGCATTATATGGGGTCCGTCTATTTGCCCCCCCCCCCCTCCCCCTTTTCAAAATTTTGTAAGTAAAACTATTTCACCATAAAGGCCTTAAGTTGCACTAAGTTGCGCCGCAAAAATTAAAAGTTGCATTTGCAAGGGAAGAAAGTTCCAACGGTTTGAAATTTATGGGGGCTAAAATGACGCTAGCCCGTCCCCTTAATTCAAATTTTTCAATATTTTATGTATGGAATCTATTCTACGAAAGTTGCAGTATCATAACCACTAATTATGTTGTTGGAGCGAAAAGTTAGGGTGCCAGCCCCTTTTTGAAATTTCAACAAAATTTATCACTTATCTAATAGCCTAGAAGTTGCACTCAGTTGCACCGCAAAAAATATTATTCTAACACTGAAAACAAACCAGTATGCGTATTATTAAATTAGTATAGCAAGTCCTATTACGCCTGCAATTTATTGTTAACTCAAAGAAAACCATGTCCAATTAACATTGACTCGACTACAATTCATAATTTTCTTTGTTTTTATTGTTAAATTATTTAACTTTTTCGAAAAATTGTATGTAAACTATAAACCGAAATATTTTTTAGAATATCTGTAAATTTTAGTTCCTTTTGGATTTAAATACCTAAATAACGTAGCAGCGAATTTGGCCTTCGCCCCGTGCGGCTAAAACCCATGCTACGCCACTGCAGATATGCAATAAAAATATACAAGTTTTCCTTTATACTCCACAAACCGCAAGACGTTAAAAAGAAGTATGCAAATCTGGATAACGGATTCTTAATCTCATTGAGCGTGTGACATCACGTGACCTTTTGAAAATCTTATTAAAGGGTGGTGGCGGCGTTTGTAGCGTAGAGGGTGTAGACATGTGTCGTAATTGCAGGGCGGGAGTTGCAGCCTTCGGTTATGTAACGACACTCGTGGTGCATGATAGTAAGACTTGTTTGTGTCTGTAGGTTATGGGCGGAGGTGTTCCATGTGTCTGCGAGCGGGGCAGGAACTGTCAAGTGGCAGCAGGTCAGCGAGGATCTGGTGCCAGTCAACATCACCTGTATACAGGACTCGCCCGAATGCGTTTTCCACATCACGGCCTACAATTCACAAGTCGACAAGATCCTTGATGTTAGACTTGTTCAACCAGGTAATTATTACTACATCTAATGCAATATCTAAAAATTACTGACTGACTGAAGTCGCTAAAAATCGCCTATGTAATTTTGAATTGATGCAAAAATAAAAAGAAAGCAACATAAAAGAAAGCTAAACAAATATTTTTCAAATTCAATTCACTGAAAAAGATGAAGATTGTACTTTCAACAAAAACAGATCATATACCGTTATTTTGTTTATTTTGTGTAATCACCATTGTGATTAAGTCATTCAAATTAGACAAAAGTTTTCAGATTTAATTTAAAATAACACTGCGTTAACAAATTTCCTTACGCGTAATTCGTTCTCAAGATATGGCAAAAAGGTAAAAATCAGCGACAGCCCGCAGCCTAACTTTAGGGTCGGCCACAGCCCCAAGGCACAAAATTTGAGGTTGGGATCGCGCTATATAAATACAAGAAATTGCAGAACAAAGTCACCTTTCAATAATGGATACATATTACCTTGGGTCTCTGGCCTACCCTGAAGTTAGGCTGCGAGCCGCCGCTGGTAAAAATAGACATTATTATTTCTATAACTTTGTTAATCAAAACTATAGCAAGCTGAAATTTGAAAAGTACCCCAAACAATATCCAAGAAACATAACAAAATTGACAGATTTTATACAGGGTGTTCCTTTTTTATATACGACGTTAAACTTATTTACATTATTTTTGTGGCAGCCATATTTCATTTTTACGCCGTTAAATAGAGCAGTTGGAAATCATGTGTTATATTTTAAATGTAAATATCATATCTCATAAAATGGAACACTGTATAACATTATTGTCGAATGTTCGTATTTTTAATGGCTCAATTAAGTTTAACTTATTGTTGTCGAATGTTCGTATTTTTAACTGCTCAATTAAGTACACTTTCTTGATGTGTGTATGATTTTAAACTTTAGAATAAATCAGTGTTCGATACGCGTGGCGCATGAAGTAAAATTTTGAGTTTAGAAAAGCCTGAAAATTTGGATTTGCCGGAGCACGACTCGCTTCGCTAGCGCGCCCCGGCAAATCCAAATTTTCAGGCTTTTCTAAACTCGAAATTTTACTTCATGCCTAATCACGGACTGAAAAACACTCTTTAGGATCATGGGTAATGTTTTTACAAAAAATAGAAAAACTAAAAAATATATTTACGTAATTTTTCAAATTATTAAATATACAATTTGAATTATTGATTAGTTTTTGTTTCATCTAACTTTAACTTTTATTTGATCGAATTGAAATTTAAATTGTAAAAAATTCCATGCTAAAATGTCCCCATCAACTTAAAATCTTAATTTTTATAAATTACGACACGAATAATGCTCCTCTGACTTTATTAATTTGATGTTGTTTTTGTTAACAAGTTCACAATAATCATAAAAAAATTACAAAGGTGTAAAAGAACATATTTTTATTTTTGTTTGTTTTTGACTTATAATTTAAAAAAACAATTAAGAGTGACATTATTTGAAACCATTATCCTTCAACTGTTATTTTATTTTGTTTAAGAAGAATATCACCGAAACTTTCGAAATGAGAATGAGAGGTGCATAATTTAGGGGTCCAATAATATTCTAAAAACATATTTTAAATCATCTTTGAAGGTCAGACTTTTAAAATGAGCCGCCCGATTCTTGATTTTTGCTTTGAGGATTGAAGAGTGAGCTTTGAAAGTAAGGTTTGGGCCAAAGAGGATACCTAAATATTTGCAAGTGGTTGAAGGAAGGATAACTTGATTGTTTAAAGAAATTAAGAATGGGGAGTTGTTTGCTCGGTGAAAAGGAATTAGAAGCTGGGTTTTATTGGAGTTTATGGAAATTCGTCATTTCACAAACCATGTTTGAATGGTGTGGACAAGGCCCTGTAGAGTGCTGAGGGCTTTTGGGAGTGTGGGAGCATGTGCGATTTACGTAGTATCGTCGGCGTATAGGAGAGGGTAGGCAGATTTATATAAATAGTTAGGACCGGGGTTGTACATATCACGGACGAGGAGGTTGTACCCTTGCGGAAGGACTTGCTCAGGAGTAAAGGCGCTGGAAAATATGTGTCGTATTCTAGCTTAAAGGGATCTGTTGTGCAGGAAACTGTCCAAGAGGTTGATTAGGTGTATAGGTATATTAAGGAAGCTGAACTTGAACAGCCCGGTGCCAAACGGAATCAAACGCTTTTTGAATGTCTAGGAATAATATCGCAGATTTACGAACTTCAAGGCTTGCTGCTTGACAGTTGGACGTGAGAATGGATAAAGGTAAAGTTGTGGAACGGTGTTCGAGGAATCCAAACTGGTAAGGAGGGATAAGGTCAGCTATGCAAGATATCAATTTGTTTTTGATTATGGTTTTGAATAATTTTCCGAGGACTGGGAGAAGGGTGATGGGGCGATAATTGCTAGGATCTAGTGGGTCATTTCCGGGTTTGGGTATACAGGTAATTATACCCCGCTTCCACTCTGACGGTAGCACCTGGGTAGAGTATATATGATTACATATTTTTAGGATATAGGTGTGGATGTTTGTTGGAAGAGATTTGAGGATAATTCTAGGAATGTTGTCATAACCGGGTGCCGTGTTTTTGCCCTTTTCGAGGATTTCAAAATATTCTTCCTCTTTTATAGCATCATTTAGGGGAAGAGGTGTTTGGGTGGTTTTAAAAGACGCATACCAGGAGTTTACATTGTCAAGGAATTCATTGTCATAGTCTGTGTGGTCTGTCATTGTGTACGAGTGTTTGAAATAAGTCGCAAAGATGTTAGTAATGTCGATATCGTCCGTCACTGTATTTTTTGTCATTGGGTCTGTGATTTTGAATAAAATCGGTTTTCCGGTACTTGTTGAGTTTTGTAATCTCCTGCCAGTAATGTTTACCATGTAGGTCGTTTATTTATTCGCACGATTTTATCCAAAGATCACTTTTGTACTGTGTAATCATCGTATGTATGTCCTTATTTAGTCTGTTGAATTTTTGTTTAAGTGTCATGTCGTCAGTTTGTCTAAAGTCTCTATATAACTGTCGTTTGTATTTAATTAAATGGAGGACATATTTGGGAAGAGGGTATTTGTAGGGTTTTTTGGTTATGGTTGGTGTGTTTTGTTTGATAGATTGAGATAGAGTTGTTACGGGGGTGTTCACTCGGCGAGCATTTTTTTATAAATAATTGGAGCCGACAACAAATGTCCCACTGCGTAACTACCTGACTAACTTTAACTCATTCTTTGCACTGTATTATATACTAAAGTAAATATTTAACTTACCGATTCTGCACTTTCACTAATTTTAATTTAAAGTGAATGAGGGTGTGTGAAGAAAAATAATTGGTATTCAAATACAACAATCACAAATAAATTACACAACTAACTAAATATTTACAATTTACTTACAACAACAAAACAACAACAAAATAAAACACAACGAGCAAACGAGCACACTAGCAGATTTCGAAACACGATTTAGAACATGATTGCCTCTCCCATCCCTCCGCCACTTGGTTTTATTAACCACCACCATCCCCTATTGCAATAATCGCTAGAGGGGATGTTGAGGTGGTGGTGGCTGAGCGCCTTTGCTGTGGTTGGTTGAGAGATGGGGGTTGAGGCGTGGTTTGCGGCTGCACGCTACATTCGCCTGTCGCCAGGGAGCGTTACTGATGCCACACGAAAATCAACAAAAAAAAAACATGTTACGACTGTACATTTGCTAATCCGGGGAAGTTGAACTTCGAGGCGCGCGGTTTATGACCTGGGCGAGGGTACCTCGAAGTGCCGCTGGTTTATTGCTCCGTTTAGAATTTTTAGGATAACAAAACTTCCCCGGTTTAGCCTGTTCTCGGACTTGGTCTGCTCATTTGCATTTTATGCTTTACTTAATATCCTTAATCTAAAATAATCAATGCATGTCACGAACTTTACTCATTTGGAAACTAAGTGAAAGAAGTGATTATGTACAGTTATAACAAAAATATGAAGTGAAAACAAATGGGACCGATGTTATAATTCCCGAAATTACGCGGCAGCTAATAAATCTCTGATTGAACGAGTTGACGGGTGCTTACGGTAAAGCGCCGGTAACAGAGTTTCTAGGAAAAGGGAGATCGTGTTAGGGTTAATAGATTCATTTTCGGAGATAAATTTTGTCATTTCGTCGGTCACGTTTGTAATCTCACAGTATTTAAGATTTAAAATTGTCTTGAGAACGGATGGAAGAGGAGAGCAAACATTAAGGGAAAATTGGATAGATAAGTGGTCTGAGCATAAATCAGGGACTAGGGTGAAATTATCTATGAGGTGTTCGATGTTGCTTGTACAAAGAAGGATATTGGGAGTGGTGGATTGGTTGCTTGACATGATGAATGTGGGACTGGTATGGATACGCACAAAGTTGGAGTTTGCTACAAAGGAGGCGAGTTGCTTTGATTTTGTTTTATTCATCTTAAAATCACCGATTACGACAACATGATCATAAAGGGAAGCCTTTGTAAGGATTGTGTCTTCAATGGAAGAGGAATTGTGGATGTATACAAGGAAAATGTGGAGTGAGAATTGAGGCAGCTCAATGGTGCAATGCAGACATTCGTCAGACCAGAAATATTCCGGCTCCACTCCTTTGATAATACAACAATAAGAGGGCGCCGGCGCGCTGCGCTGAGTTGCCGCGGCCGTGGTAGTGTGATCGTATGGAGGGGCGGCTGAGTGGAGCGAACGAAATTCATGGATAATGCGCTCCGCTTGCAATGATTTAATTGCTTTTTCCAGGCTCAATAAAAAACCAAAATGTGTCTTTATTATTAACGCATTGCTATCAAAATTACGTTCATTCCATAACAAGGCGAATTGGTAGCGAGTGAGTTCATTGACAGTTGTAAATGTGAATGTGTTGCTGTATTGTTCGTGGTTGTGTTTTTTGTTAGGCGCTAATGATGTTTGTTGTATTTGTGTCGGAGTTGTGTACTTGTTGATGGCTGTGATTGTGCGGATTGTGTTAGTCTAATTTCTGATTGCGATGCGTGTGTGGTGAATGTAGGGTTTTGTTTTTGCGCTTGTTGGCTGTGTTGTGTAGTCATTTGTTTTAGGACTGATTGCAACAGTTTGTTTGTGGTTTTTGGCATGTTACCTGCTATGTTTGCTTTTTTGCGGTGTGGTATTTCGGCGGCCGACCACGTTTCTTGGATGTAACCTCTTGGAAGTCCAGGAACTCAGAGGTGTCCATGTCGGCGCCATCCACGACATCTCCGTCCATCCTGTCTAGGCTGGACCCAGAAGGATAACACTGGTCGGCATGAAAATCGGCCCTGACACCATTCCCGCTGATTCTTATGTAAAATGACCTCCTGAATCCGAATATGACCCCCGTTTTCCCCCATCACCCACCGTTTTCGGGGGAGGCCTCCCCACCTATTTTTATCACTTTTCGATAATTTGGAGGGATGAAAAGGATTATTTTAGCAAACATAAGAATCAGCAGGAATGGTGTCAGGGCTCGAAAACAAATTTTTTTTGCAGACCAGTGTAATTGATAGCTTGGTTTTTTTACTTTATAAGAACTCTCGCACGTCTGACCTCTACGAAGTCTCGCTCGCGAATCTAGCATTCACGAGCGAGACTTCGTAGCATTCACGAGCGAGACTTCGTAGAGGTCAGACGTTTATAAGAACTCTCGCACGTCTGACCTCTACGAAGTCTCGCTCGTGAATCTAGCATTCACGAGCGAGACTTCGTAGAGGTCAGACGTGCAAGAGTTCTTATAAAGAACATATTTTATTTTAAGATAACTATAACATTTACCCAGGGACAATAGCCAACTTTTGTTTTTCTTATGGGTGCTATTTTGGATTTTCATATTTTTGGGAAGAATATTTTTTTCTGAATTCAATAATGTATTACACTTATAGTTTATTGTACATTTTATAGGTATAGGTATAATTCGAATCTTTTGTTTTTTGTTAAAAGTGCCTTGGAAATAGTTGAGTAACTCACTTATTTGACAACTCCTAAGACCAATAATTTGCTTACATATCACCCCTGAAAACAGGCATCCGACAATACATATTTAACAGTTGTAATGTATTTTAAACTAACGAGTGTCTTCCACTCCCAGACTAAGCATGAAGTAAAATTTCGAGTTTAGAAAAGCCCTGCGTAGAAAATTGGTCGAGGGTCGCGTAGCGACCCGAGACAAATTTTCACGGGGCTTTTCTAAACTCGAAATTTTACTTCATGCGCCACGCGTATTAACCACTGATTTACAGTAAAGTTCAAAATATATAACGCTCAGATGTAATATTGATCAATATTTACCGAGATGTAGCGAAAAAATGCAAGAATAACTTTTTTGTAAAGAGTCTTGAAATAATAATAATAAAAGTAGAATAAATTTAGTTTGTGCAACTTTTATGTGATAATCTATACTTTTTATTATTATTACAAAAGATTGACAGTTCTTAATTAATTTTGAGTGCTAAGAATGTTTGACAGCTGTCAAGATTTCATTGTTTAATAGATATGACGTCATTGTTTCCGAAGCACTCTTTGCAAAAAAGAATATATCATTAAATATTAAATCTAGAATAAATTATGACTGTGATTCATCACTAAGTTCAGAAAAAAATACTCTTTAAAAAAATATGAAAATCCAAAATGACGCACATAAGAAAAACAAATGTTGGCTATGGTCCCCGAGTAAATGTTATAGTTATCTTAGAAAAAATATACTACTAGATTCCTTATTAAAAAGTACCTGTACATTGTCAAAGTTCTAAATGTCTAGATTCAGTATTTTTTGAATAAAAATATAAAAACGATTTTTTTAAAAATCAGTCTTTTGTTGATATCTCAAAAGCAAAAACAGATATTTTCAGGTTATTGTTGAGCCCACCAATTTGCAACTTTGGCCCAATTTAGCCGACTCTCTATCTCTTTAAAAACCTGAGATCCCCATACATTCTGTCAAAATACGGGCATCTGTATATCACAACTTATTAAGAAAGTTTCGGTGATATTTTTCTCAAATATAATAAAATAACAGACCTTTTTATATTCAAAAAAATCTTAAATTATTTTGAATGTTTTGGTGAAATTGTTCTTAAATACAATAAAATAACAGTGATTTTTATATTTTAGCTTATTTCAGTGATATTTTCGGTGACTCTGCAAAAATGTAGATTTTCGAAAATATTCAATAAATATTTTATAAAGTCTTAATAAACACACTAAATTTTTACAGAAGGTCGATATTTATATTGAATAAAAGTTCTTGTTGTTGTTGTTATTTCACTTGAATCTCTATTTCTTCCACCTAGTTTCGACTAATCGTCATTCTTAAGGAATAATGTGAGAATGATGATAAGTCAAAACTAGTTGGAAGAAATAAAAATTTAAATGAAACGCACCAAGTACCTTTAATTCAAATTCAATATCAATTAAAATGTTCCATCAAGTAATCAATGAGAACAAAACTAATATGAATTCGTTTTAATATTTTGTAAATATTCTGCAAACAATTGGCAAACTTAATTTTACTTTATGTAAAGATTTTTGTTCTTCTTGGGTGAAAAAATGTTATTAAAGTTAAAACACGAGTAGGGATACAACAACAACAACAATAACAAATTTATTGGCAATTCAATATAGTAAACAGTAACAGTATGACAATAATTGTAATAAAACTTGAATTGAAAACAGGCTAACGACCAGTGGTCTTTCTGCCCATATTTATGTGGTTTATTGATTCTTGATTTAAGAAATATTTTGTAAAATAATCGTAGGAATATAAATAGACCTTAACTGAAAATGTAAACTTCATTTAAAGTTAAAATTAAACAACTAATATTTTTTGCATTACCTCAAACCCTTATTATTTAATTAAAATAATATATTAGTTATAATGAAAATCTTACATAAAAATTACATTATATACATCTACGAAAATACATCAAATGAAGTATGTCAATATCCGCTTAAAAAAATAAAAGTCAGTGCAAAAAATTTTATTAAATCTATTTACACATCTCATTATTCTTTAAAATGTACTATTAAATAAAAATTTATGTTTAAAAACTCCAACATGAAAAACAATGTTACTCCTCGATTCAACTAAATATGGATCAGCCATAAAATCAAGCATTTATTTAATACTAAACAATAAATATTACCTTAAATGAGTTTATGAAAGAATTTTCACTAATATTTTTGTTTCTTTTAGTTTCATGAAAATAACATGCTTTTGAATAAAATTGTAACATTTTTCATACAACTATTTAATTATATGTAATGCTTTAGTTGACTTTAAATTATCCTTCTAATTGAATTTTAAAAATAATCGCGTTTTTGACAATTTTTTGAAAATAAAATACTTTTTTTTTCTCGGAGTTTTTTCATGTAAACACACGTACAGTGGAATTTAAACTTATATGGTTTTGTATTCCTTATTACGAGTAAATAAAATAGTTTTGTATACAATTTTAGAAATATGAATTAATTAAAATTACAGAAACGAATTAATCAAATCAAATATTCAATAAATTACAAAATTAAGTACATATTTTTTTGAACTCGCCGCCTCGAAAGTGAGGTTTTGAACACCGTTTTGACAACTCAAAAGTCGCATTTCAAGTATTTTACTTACGACACGAGTTCAGGAAGTTAAATCCACGCAGGCAAAATTTGACAGCTGAACTGTCATTTCAGTTGAATTATCATTTGATTATGGAATGTAAAAGTTGTGGATTTTAAAAAATGACAAACAATAATAATGTAGTTGAAGAAGTTTGCAAAAAGGGCTGTTGGTTTGAAGATAACAAGTAAAGTATACTACGTGCTGAATGAGTTTGTCGTAAGTGAGCTACAGGTGTAAGCTACGATACAGAGAGACAACTGTAACGGATAGGAAGAATATTTGCCCTAAGGTGTCTACGTAGGGAAGTGTGCCTGAAAACCTGAGAAGAGAGAACATGATAGATGGATAATTGTTAAAATTAAATTTCGCACCAATTGGGCGTATTTTTAAGCAAATCTATTTTTCAAGTTTAAAAATGAGCACCGGGAAAGGTCGCGTTGTGTCGGCCGTGTCTCGGAACGTCGGAATTAACCCATCAAAAGGCCCCGTTCGGCCTCTAGTGAGCAACCTCAGTGCACAAAGTTTCGTTATTGAGGGTTAGAATTTGAGCGTTGAATTTTTCAAACGTTCACCAAAATCGAATTCTGCACGGATTTCGTTGTGATTTTCTGCAATAGTCCAAAGTGTCTATCTCGCAATTCTGCCGCTCCACGAACTACCCAATGCCTGGTTTGGACACAATAAACTAAACAACGGTACCCGGCCGGCGCCCGACTCAAAAAGGGGCAAGTAAAAATAACTCTTGTTGCCAAGTTTTTTATTCGGCCGATTTGGGGGTCCGGAGTGGTCACATTGTATCAGCGGGGGTGATTTGCCTTGAAATTGACCCATTTGCAATGGGTATGAGCCGCGGGAAACGCAAGGCGAGCATTCGAAAATTTGAAATTTCCTAACGTTTGTCAAATTCGGTCAGCCATAATGAAAGTAAGTAAGTAAGTAAGTAAATTTATTCTTGCTTAAGACCAGAGGTTTACAAACCTCAATAAGAGTGGTAGAAAAAATATAAATATAAAATATAAAAAATACAAATATAAAATATAAAATATAAAATACAAACAGAAAATATAAATATAAAATACAAATATAAAATACAAATATAAAATCCAAATATAAAATCAAAATATAAAATCCAAATGTAAAATATAAAAGCCAAACATAAAATGTAAAACACGATAAAATACAGAATAAATACTATATACAATACAACATATTAAAAACATTTAAAAAAATTGTATCAGTTACTTGGCCCAAAATCCGCGAATTGGTGATTAATACATTCATCAATGCTGAAAAATGCTTTGGATACTAAATAAGACTTAACATGTTTCTTGAACTTTATATGGGGGAGAGATTTTATGGCCTGAGGTAAATAATTGAATAATTTTGGCCCATAATAATTTTCTCCACTCCTAGACTTAGATAGTCGTAATCTATCTGGATAAATATGCTCACAGCCTCTCGTGCCGTATTTATGTACTTGATCATTTTTTTTATAATTATTAACGTTTTAATGAACATGCAGCAAGCATTCGAATAAGAACAAACTGGGTAAAGTAAGTATCCCAAGATTCCTAAAGACGTCGACGCAATTATCTCTGTAGCCTATGCCCGCTATTAATCGAACTGCTCGACGTTGTAGGCCGAATATCCGAAGTGCTATACTGGAGTGTCCCCAAACAAGAATGCAATATTGAATTTTCGACTGAAAGAGAGCATGGTAGGCAGTTAGTAGTGCGTGTTTAGGAAGAGTGTTACTTAAAGTCCTAAGCAAGAAAGTTACCTTGCTAAGTGCCAAACTAAGTACTTTTTCATGCTCTCTCCAGCTCAATTTAGAGTCGATGTTGATGCCTAAAAATCTACAATGTCCATGTTCGTTATTGCCTGATTTAAGTGTGAAAATAAGGTGAACAGTCTTTGAAGTGTTTATCGAGAGTTTGTTGGAATTAAACCACGCCAATGTTTTATTGTTTATTAGCTCTCTCTATTGCAGGGTGTTTTGCAAATCAGTACTTCTATTTATAGAAGTCGTATCATCCGCGTACATTAAAATGTTTCCTTCTTCGATGTAGGCCGGTAAATCATTTACGTATATTAAAAACAGGAGTGGACCTAATATCAACCCCTGCGGCACACCACATGATACTGTTGCAAAACTTGATGTTTGCTTCTTAAATTTAACTTGCTGTGTTCTATTTTGGAGGTAAGAAGACATTAAACGGCAACTCTCAGGACTTAAATTATAGAAATATAGCTGCCGTAGTAGGACGTCATGAGGAACGCAGTCAAAGGCCTTACTGAGGTCAAAAAATAAAGCTGCTGTGTATTGGCCAGCTTCTAGTCCATAGATTATTTCCTCAACAAGAACTCGAACTGCATCGGCTGTTGAACGTTCCTCTCGGAAGCCATATTGGTTATTACTTAATACCTCATTTTCCACCAGAAAATTCAGTATTTGTTGAAGGAGTATTTTTTCAAAAATCTTAGATAGTATAGGCAATAACGAAATTGGACGATAATTACCGACATCAGCATGCGAGCCCTTTTTTATTCAGGGGGATGACAGTAGCTATTTTTAAACTTCTCGGAAATACGTTATTTCGAATACAGTTATTTATTAGTTTTGTTAGCGGACATAGGATTGCATCTTTTACATATTTAATGGCCCCACATGTCATACCATATATGTCTCTTGAGTTAGAATTTTTAAGAGACACAATCGTCTCCCTAACTTTGACTTCTCTTACCTCTCTAAAGGAAAAGTAATTATTTCCGATAGTGTGTGAATTTATTAATGTCAGCGGGTCTAAATTTAACTGTGGATGACTAGTTAAAATAGATTCAGCTATTGTAGTAAAATATTTGTTAAAATTATTAGGATCTATATCACAGTTTGGTGTATCACAGTTGTTAGGGTTTCTTTTTATTAATGACCACATTGCCTTTGGTATGTTATTTGAGTTGTTGATGTAATTTTGCATGAAAATGCTGATACAGCAAAATATTTGGGTTTTACACTGGACGCTAAGCTACGCTGGAGAGCTCATGTCAAAAAGAAAGAGTTAGTTTAATATTATGTTAGTGCAAAAGCAGAGCATAGTGCTAGTGTACACATTAATTAGTGTAATTAAGTTATTAAAATCTAAGGGATACTAATGAGTAAACCCTTAGTATTAAACCTTTAGTAAATTAAGTTAGCTAAATATTACTCATTAATCCCTTTGTGATCAGATTGTAATTATAGTAAAATACAACTAAGTGTTTTGCAAATTAAAAAAAAAAACAATAATGAAAATTGTGTTCCGTCGTTATTTTGTTGAAACCTCGCATGTGAGTTAAACGAAAATGTTTAGGAAACACAAAAGCTGTTTAAAAAAAATAGTTAACTAGTTATTTTCAAACATTTTTTTTAATAAATCATTGTATAAGATTTAAAAGATAACTTTACTACATATGAGGTTTCATAAACTCATTGGGCCGATAACGTAGAGTCCCTTGATAATAAAACCCTATTTTATAAAAATAATTACATAGGGGCAACAACCAAAGTGACAAATATGTGATGTAACGTAAATCAAAATATATATTTAAAATTTGTTTTTCATAAACGAAATTTATATTTTTAATATTTATTAACGTGAGTGAGTTTAGCAGTATATTTTGAACTTCACTTTAAATCAGTGTTTTATACGCGTGGCGCATGAAGTAAAATTTCGAGTTTAGAAAAGCCTGAGTTTGGATTTGGACGCTTCGCGTCCAAATCCAAACGCTCAGGCTTTTCTAAATTCGAAATTTTACTTCAAGCTAGTCTGGGAGTGGACAGCACTCGTTAAAAGCTTGAAAACTGAACGCTACAACCACAGAGAATTGTTAAAAATTGATGAAATTTCAAATAGTTTGCGATATTTGGAAAATTTTGCTAAAGCCAGGTTGTAATAGAAGGAAGATACGACGTCCCTTGTGACCCCTAAAACAAGGTGGATTCTCCTATAAGCTTTTTATTCTCGTAAGTTGTTGATTATCTTAGAGTTAGGTTGGAACACAAGGGAGATATGGCGTCTTTGATCGACTCCAGAAAAAGTAGAACAGGGTGAGTTCCCCTTTATGCTCTTTATTCTCGGAGTTTCTTAAATTTTTTAGAGTTAGGTTGCGTATTAAGGGAAATACGACGGCCCTAATAACAACAGAGTAAAGTAGGGTGAGTTCCCTTCTATGCTTTTTTTTCTGGAAATTTGTTGAATTTTTCAGAGTTAGGTTGTAAAATAAGGGAGATACGAAGTCCCTGGTGACCCCAGAAAGAGTAGAACAGGGTGAGTTCCCCTATATGCTTTTCATTCTCGAAATGCATCGACTGGAGTTAGCCAATCAAAGAATTCTTTGTTTTTTTCTTCTCGAATGAAGTTTTGAGTACAGATTATCTGAATGCTTTATGCTTAATCTTGGCTTAAAAAACAATTGTTAGAAGCTTCAAACTGAACATTTTGTTTCGATATTCTTCTTTTGTAGATGTAACGTTTTGTTTGGAATGAATTGAAGTTTATTGAATTACACCAAAGATTACAGAAGTCGAAAAATGATAATTGTAATGGCTTGTTGGTATGATGTTTACACATTTTGTTGATTTGGTAATTTTTTATGGTTTTTGTTGATTTTGGTGATGGTAAACTAAAATCTTGAAAATTTATATTACTTTCAGCAAACTAAACGAGCGTCTTCTACTCCCACGCTAAGCATAAATTTAAATTTCGAGTTAAAAAAGCCCGAAGAATATGGATTTGGACGCACAGCGTCCAAATCCAAATTAGGGCTATTCTCAACTCGAAATTTTACTTCACGCGCCACGCGTACAAAGCACTGATTTCAAATGAAGATATTGTTGACATTTCACATTGAGAAAAATCACGAATGCCAACTGTTACAATAATTTAAATATTATGCGATATTTTATGAAACCATAATTATTTCCTTTTTATGTTTAAAAGAAACATTTATTTTGCGATATTTCCAATGTAAAATACATTTTTTTATCAAACCATAAATAATGCTTCTTTGTGTTGACTGGTAACATCTTGCAATAAACAAATATTAAAAATCAACAAAAATAAATTATAAAACATTATAAATATTACAATACTTTGTGATATTTAAAATTTACTTTAATTTTATTTCACATTTATTTGCTCTGTTTATTTTTTACATTAGCTGTTTTCGTAAATTCGTTCAGTTTGAAACTTCAAACGAGTATTTTCCACTCTCAGACTGAGCATGAAGTAAAATTTCAAGTTGAGAAAAGCCCCAAGCATTTGGATATGGACGCGCAGCGTCAAAATCCAAATTTGGGCTTTCCTCAACTCGAAATTTTACCTTATGCGTCACGCGCACAAAACACATTTAAAGTGATTGATGGTAAAATTTTCAATTCGGATTTGATCTTGCGCTCTTTTAAAATATTCAAGTTTTGTTTTGAACTCATGTGAGAAATCAACTAAATTTGTTGTTTTAATTAGCAGAAATTGCCGTGAAAAACATTTTTATTTCAGAGTTTGAAAGAAGACAATCGATTTTCATCAAGTTTTACGATTTTCTTGATTTGCTGTGATTTTTTCTTTCGTTTTTCAAAACCTCAAAAAAATTACCCAAAATCCATTTTCAGACCGATTTTGATGCGTTTTCGTGTGCATTTACAGCTTGCAGTCGCAATTTTGACAACAGTTATCAAAATAATTCTTAATTTTGATAACTGTTATCTTAAGTAGCTCAATCTAAAATTATTTATATAAGTAATAATGCACAGCGTTCAAATCCAAATTAGGGCTATTCTCAACTCGAAATTTTACTTCGCGCGCCACGCGTACAAAACACTAATTTCAAATGAAGATATTGTTGACATTTCACATTGAGAAAAATCACGAATGCCAAATGTTACAATAATTTAAATATTATGCGATATTTTATGAAACCATAATTAATTCCTTTTTATGTTTAAAAAAAAACATTTATTTTGCGATATTTCCAATGTAAAATACATTTTTTTATCAAACCATAAATAATGTTTCTTTGTGTTGACTGGTAACATCTTGCAATAAACAAATATTAAAAATCAACAAAAATAAATTATAAAACATTATAAAAATTACAATACTTTGTGATATATAAAATTTACTTTAATTTTATTTCACATTTATTTGCTCTGTTTATTTTTTACATTAGCTGTTTTCGTAAATTCGTTTAGTTTGAAACTTCAAACGAGTATTTTCCAGTCTCAGACTGAGCATGAAGTAAAATTTCAAGTTGAGAAAAGCCCCAAGCATTTGGATATAGACGCGCAGCGTCAAAATCCAAATTTGGGCTTTTCTCAACTCGAAATTTTACCTTATGCGTCACGCACACAAAACACATTTAAAGTGATTGATGGTAACATTTTCAATTCGGATTTGATCTTGCGCTCTTTTAAAATATTCAAGTTTTGTTTTGAACTCATGTGAGAAATCAACTAAATTTGTTGTTTTAATTAGCAGAAATTGCCGTGAAAAACATTTTTATTTCAGAGTTAGAAAGAAGACAATCGATTTTCATCAAGTTTTACGATTTTCTTGATTTCCTGTGATTTATACTTTCGTTTTTCAAAACCTCAAAAAAATTACCCAAAATCCATTTTCAGACCGATTTTGATGCGTTTTCGTGTGCATTTACAGCTTGCAGTCGCAATTTTGACAACAGTTATCAAAATAATTCTTAATTTTGATTGATAACTGTTATCTTATGTAGCTCAATCTAAAATTATTTATATAAGTGATCATGCAAATTTTCCATGACAGCAATATTGTGATGATTTTGTTTGTTTCAAAAAATATTGTACAATCCTCCTGCGAGAAAAATGTTCGCGAGTTCACGCATTTAAAGGCACTCGCTCCTTCGTTGCTCGTGCTTAGAAAATGGGGTAACTTAGGAAAATTGTTTTCCCGCACTTGTTTTGTAAATAACTATTTTCACAAATAAGACAAATAACTTTGTTTGTATAACTGAGGATTTTATTGTGACTATAGTTTCGACAACTTTAACTTGTCATTATCAAACATAAAGTTTATGTTTGATAATGACAAGTTAAAGTTATTGAAATTATAGTCACAATAAAATCCTCAGTTATACAAAAAAAGTTAATTGTCTTATTTGTGTAAATAATGATGTATAACGAAATAGAAGCCTCCACAGTGAACAGTTTGAATAACTATTTTTGCTTCTTGAATTTTGTATAAACGCATTTAATATTATCCTACCGATTGTTTTTCACTTTCTACTTAAGCATGAAGAAAAATTTCGAGTTTAGAAAAGCCTGAAAATTTGGTTTGATCGCGTAGCGAAGCGGACCGATTAAACTAAATTTACAGGCTTTTCTAAACTCGAAATTTTACCTCATGCGCCACACGTATGAAACAATGATTTATACTAAAATTAAAAATTGTACACACATGCACAACAAAGTGTACATAACTTAAATAATACGAAGAAATTGTTAAATTCCATTTTATAATATGACATATCTCATAAAATGGAACATCTTGTATAACATTTAAGAATTAATTTGTATTTCTACAGTCTTTTTAATTTGATTTATGACATATGATTGCCAGCTCAAATATCCTGTTTTTTTAAAGGGTATTAAAATCAGACAATGCTGTCATATCAAAAATTAATCGTTGGTGTCGTATCTGCAAAATTAAACGCCCTGTATGAAAGCTTATATTTTTGTTGTGTTTTTCCAGTTGCTGTTTTAGGTGCTTTTCAAATTTCTGATTGCTTTTATCTAATTAACAAAGTTACGGCAAATGGACAATTTAATTGATTTTGACATGTTTGCTATATTTTAATAATAAATGAGACTAGTTAAAATTTGTTTAAGTATTTTATTTTGTATAAAACATGGAAACTTTTGTCTAATTTAACCGTTTTTGTATCGGGGTTTGCGACTGATAGCGGTATTTTTAGTTTTATTTTTTACTGTTAGTTTTTGCTACAAAGTGTATTTTTTATTGTTGTTTTTTAAACCTAGTAGTATACATATATGTATTGTATTTTACATGTTTCTTGTAAAAATGGTCTATTCCGTTAAATAAATATAATTGACTATTATCGTCAGTTTAAAAACAACATTTCACTATTATCGCCACATTAGCACATACATTTAATTATTGTAGTCTTTTTATAGTCAAAATGTGATTATTATAGTGATACAGTCTCTATATTGTCAACATGTGACTATTATTGACTATTATTTTATATAAAAATGTTACTATTATAACAAACATATGACTATTGAAGAACTGCAATAGTCAAAGTCTTGAGTCAAAATGTGACCATTACAGTGATCTATGGTCCATGATAACCCCAACATTTGACTAGTATCGTCACTTTAAAACGAATATTTAACTATTATCGTCACATTGAAAAAAAAATTGACTATTGCAGTCTTTTTTAAGTGAAAATATGGCTATTATTGTGATCTATAGTCAGGATAAAGCCTATTTGGACTATTAAAATAAAAATGTCACTATTGGAGTCTTTTTTAAGTAAAAATATAACTATTGTCGTGATTTATAGTTAGGATAAGGTCTATTTTCATTATCAAAATAAAAATGGGCACTGTCAATATAGTAAGTACTGTCAAAATGGTCGATATAATCGATCTGTTAATATAATCATTAGTGTCAAAATGATCAACATAATCGATATAGTCACTACTGTCAAAATAGTCAATATAATCGATACCGTCGATATACATCGAGTCCCAGAGCACCCATGTCAGGACTTTTTTGAAAAAACGGTTAGTCCTAGAGTGTTGGGACAAAAAAAAATTGCAAAAGCCGTATTAAAGATTCGAATGGGGATCCTGTTTTTTTTGCAAAAAGGTTGCCATCCCTGAGAGTTTGATTGAAAATGTCAATAACTCAAGATTTTCAAATGGCATGGTAGGTCAAAAGTTATATTATTAGAAAGGTCTTTAAAAAAATAAGCGACTTATCTGAAAAAATTGTTTTGTAACTGGCGTTTGTTTTAATTAATTTTAGATTGAAGTTACCAAACATCAATATCTTATAGCTACCTTATTTTAAAGGTAGATACTTAGGGAAACCAGAACAGTTTAACCGTATTTATAAGTAAATGGAAAACAGTTTGAACAAGTTGCAGTGTTGTGAGCTCTGAGTCGGAGTTAGAGTCAAAACTGTTTAAGTATTTTTGTGATGAGTTGGAAACTTCGTATAATTCCGACTCCGGTTTTTATTATAATTATTTAAATATAATTGTGCTAAACATATTTAGTTTTCTTCTAAAATTTGTACCTAAATAGAGTTTTTAATAACAATGGAAATTTATATAATTTGCATATGAGAAAAAACAAAAATTTCAGTTATCCAAACAATTAGATTGTAGTAACCATTAAACATTTATTTGTATTGCAGAAAATTGCATTATTAAATAAAGTTGACTATTTCTTTAGCGATTTTGCGGACTTGGTTAGAATGTATCCGAGAGGTCTAACTGATATTTGAAACTCAATCTTTAAAAATAAGTTAGGGATGAAAAATTGAAACTTAGTAACTTTAATCAGATATTACTCAAAATCGAAACCAGTAAGAAAATTGTGTTTCCTGCAAAAGTTGCTAATTTTTTAAAGACCTTTTCAATAACACCACTTTTGGTTTAAGTAATTTTATTTTGTATAAAACATGGAAACTTTTGTCTAATTTAACCGATTCTGTATCGGGGTTCGCGACTGATAGCGGTATTTTTATTTTTATTTTTTACTGTTAGTTTTTGCTACAAAGTGTATTTTTTATTGTTGTATTTTAAACATAGTAGTATACATATATGTATTGTATTTTACATGTTTCTTGTAAAAATGGTCTATTCCGAATTTAAATAAATCTTTATTTTGTATTAGACATAAAATAATCAACCAAATTAAGATTATTTTTAACACAATAGCATACCAGAGCTGAGATGAATCCTCAAAAATAGGATTCGAATCACGAATCCGAATCACCTAATATGATTCGAATCACGAATACTCGAATAAAGGATTCGTAAGTGAAAAATATGATTCGAATCAAAGATTCGAATCCTCATTTTTGAATCACGGATACAAATCCTTTAAAAATAAATTTGAATTTATTATTTGCAACCAGTAATATTTTATTCCATCAGTTTCTATTAATAAAAACGTTCATTTACCGACTAAATTTCTGATTATATAATGATTTTAATTAATGATGATATATGTGTTATTGAACTTCATTTTAAATCTGTGTTTTATACGCGTGGCGCATGAAGTAAAATTTCGAGTTTAGAAAAGCCCCGCGAAAATTTGTCTCGGGTCGGTGCGCGACCCCCGACAAATTTTCTAAGCGGGGCTTTTCTAAGCTCGAAATTTTACTTCATGCTTAGTCTGGGAGTGGACAACACTCGTTCTTAGATATTCGATACTTGTTCTGCTACTTTCTTGATGGAACCAAATTTTCAAATTGGGTAAAGTCGAAAATCTCGACTAAACAAGTGTAGTACTTTACCCAACTCGTTCTTAGAAGTTTCAAATTAAAGAATCACTCTAGATTACTAAGTTTATTACCATTTTACAAAGGATACAGCTTGAAGGACCAATCATGGTCTTCGGGGACCGAAGGACTACAGGGAATCGAAGTTTATTTACAAGAAAACAACGAATATCTGAAGGTTTACAGCATGGATAGGAAAGAAAACATAAAATTTTGAAAAATATCGAATTTGGGTTGATTTTTAGTCCGTTTTCAACTTCACTTTAAATCAGTGTTTTATACGCGTGGCGCATGAAGTAAAATTTCGAGTTTAGAAAAGCCCCGTGAAAATTTGTCTCGGGTCGCTGCGCGACCCTCGACAAATTTTCTACGCGGGGCTTTTCTAAACTCGAAATTTTACTTCATGCTTACTCTGGGAGTGGACCGTCAAGATTTTCTACATGTCGAGATTTTCGATATTTCTAGATTTATGTCGATTTATTCACAGTTTGTTTTTGTATTAAATGCAACTTTAATATTAAATAAAAACGGTTTTTTTTAGGAATAGAATATTCACATATTAAGAGCCGAGCAAATTATAAAGTTAACTCTAAAAGTTAATTTTGGGTAAAATTTTGCATCTTTTTCTATAATTTCAATATTTATTTATTTATTTATTTATTTCAATCAACGGACGAATCCAGTTACAGATTGATTAAAAGATATGAGACAATATAAAATAAAGATTGGCACTAAACAGTAAAGGAAAAAACAGTATACGCAAAATACAATACAATATGAGCGAAAATTATTCGAAATACTCAACAATCAAGTCGAAGAACGCCTTAGAAGATATGCAATTAAAAATGTCAATATCCGGATGAAGTGATAACACATTATTATATAATGAACACATTGAATACACTGGTGAATTAAGCATAATATTTGTATTTGGGATTGATAACTGGAAAAGACGTTTGTTCCTTATATTAACAGGCACATTAATATTAATTCGTGCAAGTAGGTCAGAGCAATCCATACGATTGTTGAGTATTTTATACAAGGTGGTCACTGCATGCGATTTTCGGCGACTTTCTAAGGAGTGTAAGTTGAATTCACGCAATAGTTCAATATAATTATAATCAGTCCCAGGATATGAACCAAACTTCTTAAAGTGAAGATATTTGACAAATTTCTTCTGGATGGCCTCAACCATCAAAGAATATTTTGCGTAGTATGGATCCCAAACGCAACAGGCATATTCAAGTTTAGATCTTACAAACGAATAGTATAGTATTTTAATGACATCGATATTCTTAAAAGGTTTAGTATTTCGTATTATGAAGCCCAACGAACGATTTGCGGTCGATACTACTTTCATGACATGACTATTAAAAGATAGTTTATTGTCAAATAACACTCCTAAGTCTTTGAAAGTCTCAACATGGGATAATACAGAGCCATTAATCATATAATCGAACGTTATTTGTGACTTATTCCTAGTGTAAGACAATGTCTTACATTTTAAAACATTTAAAGTGATGCTGTTGTTCTTGCACCACGTTACTATCAGGTCGAGATTATGCTGAAGATACACACAATCGTCTAAAGTATTTATAGGATGATAAATTTTCAAATCATCAGCAAACATTAACATGTTATGATTAACTACATCAGCAATATCATTAATAAAGCAATTAAACAGTACCGGTCCGAGGTTGGAGCCTTGGGGGACACCTGAAGAAGCAATAAATTGATGAGACTTAAACCCTTTGTATTCTACAAATAACAGTCTGTTGGTAAGGTAATTGTAAAGTAAATTACATAGGTTTGTTGAGAGCCCAACTAGGCTTAGCTTATTTACAAGTATACCGTGATCGATTCTATCAAAAGCTTTTGATATATCGGTGTAAATTACGTCGACTTGGATTCGGTTGTCTAAATAATCCGAGAGAGTTTGCGTCATTTGCAAAATGTTGGATAACGTTGATTTATTAGGTCTAAACCCATGTTGCCTAGATGATAATTTGTTATTAATGTAGGGATTAATGAATTTACATAATGTCAACTCAAAGCATTTAGCAACATTTGAGATGATAGCTATAGGTCGATAATTAAGGACATCTCTTTTATTACCAGATTTAAAAACGGGTACAATGCGCGTACTTTTCCAGCGGTTAATAACGGTATTGTGAAGGAGACATAAATTAAATATATGAGATAGAGGAAGTGCAAGCATATTGCGGCAATCCTTAAGTACTACCGCAGGAATACCATCAGGGCCCGCGGTAACTTTATTACTTAGCTTACTAAGGGCTTCAATTACTAAATCATCAGTGACCTTAGAAATGCTAATAAAATCATTTACAGTGTTAAGGTTATTATGAACAGCATTAATAACAGGTTTAGTGGAAACAGTAAATGATTTGGAAAAGTGTGCAGCAAATGCATTCACTATATCAAGTGGTGAAGATAGAGAAAGATTTTCATATTCCATGACTGGAGGGATAGAGGATTCATGGCGGATGCAATTGATAAAGTTCCAGAACTTGCCCGGTTCCTTGGAAATCTTGGTTTCAGTATCACTTATAAAAGAGGTATAATCAGCTTCGGAAAGCAATTTTACTTCCGACCTTAATTTAGAGTAACGAATTTTAAAAAACTGGGAGAGAGGATGCGAATTTTTTAACTTCAAGTATTTATTTTTCTCCCGAATCTTGCTTCTAAGCTTACCTGAAAACCAAGGCGGAAATTTACAAGGACGTATAGGAACTAAAGGGATATTGTCATGAAATACTTCATACAATTTTCTATAAAAGAACGAACACGCATTTTCTACAGATTGAATTGTAAGGATATCAGACCAATCTATTGCAAGAATTGAATTGTATAAATCAATATAATTAGCTTTTTTAAAATTAAAAGAGCGATTAGAGACATTATTTTTGAATATTGCTGATGAATGAGCATTACTTATATCTACAGACAAATCGATATTAAGTTCAAGCGAAGGATGGTGTTTATCTTCGGCAACTAGAGGATCATGAACACGACTTATTACACAATGTGAGCTACTAAAGACTAAGTCTAAAATACGATTGTACGAATTATGAATTATATTATATTGTTCGAGCCCAAGAAACTGAATACAATTATATAAACATAAATTAGGTTGGTTTAGAGTTGGATTAGTTACATACTCACTTAGATTGAAGTCGCCGACAATTACTATATTGCTATTGAATAAAAAATTTAAGTTCTCGAGAGTTGCAGTAAGAGTGGCAACCTGATTTAGTGAAACCGGCGGACATGCATAAATATTAATAATGTAAAGAGTAGCGTTCGAAATTAGTATTTTTACAATTAATAACTCGATTTTATTTGTAGAGAGTATAAAGTGGTCAACTGGTATTACTGATGCGTTTATCGAAGAATGTAATAAATGATTTAATATATTACATACGTCGATTATTTAAAAGAGTTAAATTTAAAATTCAAACGAGTGTTGTCCACTCCCAGACTAAGCATGAAGTAAAATTTCGAGTTTAGAAAAGCCCCGCGTAGAAAATTTGTCGAGGGTCGCGCAGCGACCCGAGACAAATTTTCGCGGGGCTTTTCCAAACTCAAATTTCGAGCGCCACGCGTATAAAACACTGATTTAAAGTGATGTTAAAAATTCACTGAAAACCAACCCAACTTCGATATTTTTTCAAAATTAGATGTTTTCTTTCCCATCCATGCTGTAAACCTTCAGATATTCGTTGTTTTCTTGTAAAAGAACTTCGATTCCCTGTAGTCCTTCGGTCTCCGAAGACCATGGTTGGTCCTTCGAGCTGTAGCCTTTGTAAAATGGTAATACACTTAGTAATCTAGAGTGATCCTTCAATTTGAAACTTCTAAGAACGAGTGTTGTCCACTCCCAGACTAAGCATGAAGTAAAATTTCGAGTTTAGAAAAGCCCCGCGTAGAAAATTTGTCGAGGGTCGCGCAGCGACCCGAGACAAATTTTCACGGGGCTTTTTTAAACTCGAAATTTTACTTCATGCGCCACGCGTATAAAACACTGATTTCAAGTGAAGTTAAAAATATACTATTAAGTAACCAAAATATGCATTCACAAATATTTGAATTATTCGAAAATTTAAATATTTATTTTCAAATATAAATAATTTAGTGATTTAAATATTCATATAAGCATATTTAACTATTTGAATTAATCGAATTCGAATCCTAGCATTAGTAGCGACGATTCGCATTATTTAGGAGGATTTGAATCTGTGTATGATGTAATGTACCCATCTGTATATTTATTTCATTTATATAATTTAACCCTTTACTGCTCAAATTTTTTGTTTTGGTTAAAAAAATTACATGATATGTAATTTTGGTCATAGATTAAGAAAAAAATAAGTAAAAAAATCAATTGTTGATATTTTTTTAATTATTGTTGTTTTTAATAAAGATGCAAATATGTATCATTTTACATTATGTAATTGATTTTTAGGTTGAACAGATTACAAAATGATGCATTTATGCTACACCACAATTTTTTATTATATGTACTTAAGGCATGTTATAACTTTTTTTTCACAATTCACATTTGATTTTTCTACTTTTTCGCGATGTTTTTGTGAGCGCAATTTTGCAGCAATTGTAATGCGGTTTTTTGCAAACGATAAAGAATACCTTGTACTTTCATAGACAAATTTTAAATTTGAAAATATTTCTTAAGTGGGGCAGTTGCGGCTTCTCGTAGTAGGGCTTGCAAAAAGTGTACCGTTTCGCGGTACCAGAAATAATTCGAAATCTGTTAATCTAAAACAAAAAACCAAAATGGCATTATAAAAGTAATGATATTTTGTAGTCCCACTGGCCAAATATTTTCAAATTTAAAAATTGTCTATGAAAGTACAAGGTATTCTTTATCGTTTGCAAAAAACCGCATTACAATTGCTGCAAAATTGCGCTCGCAAAAAAATCGCGAAAAAGTAGAAAAATCAAATTTGAATTGTGAAAAAAAGTTATAACATGCCTTAATTCTTTCTAGTGTAAACTTACATTACATATATTCTGAAAGTTACAGGTTTTTAAAGATATAAAACAAGTAGGTAAACAATAATGACATTTACAAACAAAATTATTATTGCGCATGAAAATATTTAAAACAATTTTTTCCAGCATTAAAACATAAGGATGTATTACATTTTTCGCACATTACGTGTGTAAAGCCTTTGCACATTGGCATTTTGCATCGCAAGCGATTGCTATGCCAAATAGGCCAGTGTGCTAACTGGTCTTTGCGAACGCCATGTGGGGGAATATATGAAGCAGGATGACGCTTTTTTCTTTCTTCTAATTGATGTTCTACAGCAGACTTTCTTCCCCGTTGCTTTCGAACGCCTAAGCCGGTTAATAACATTTCCATAGCAACTTCAATACGAAAATCTGATAAAGTCAAAATGTTTGAGGTTCTTTCTCCTTTTTATTGAAGAACACGTTTGTATAATAACCAGGCATTAACTATTGATACATCAATTAGGTGATAAAACATACGTAAATACCATTTCTTTGATTTAATTTTAATTTTATGCCTACCAATCAAACTATCTGCCAGGTCGACCCCACCCATATGGCGATTGTATTCTTTTACTAATGTTGGACAATCTATATTTATTTTTTTAGATTGGACTTTATCATAACGTTGGATGGATTGCATCGGCAAGATTCAACAAAAGTTAGATAAGAGACAAACGGCTTTGTTATCTTTCCAGACGACAGAAGTTATATCAATTGTGTCGACAGTAGTGACATATTCGTGAGACGTTCCTCGCTGCGACTTTAGAATTTCTGTTTCATCAGGTAGTATGCAATTCGGAATTCTATTTTTCCGTACAGTGCCCAGGGCTAGAATTCCACGTTGCCCTAATTGTACCATAAGTGGTACTGTGGTATAATAATTATCAAAATAATCTCTATGATTTATATTTTGAGGTAGCTGACGGATAAGTCTTATTACAACATTAGCACTGGCTCCAAGGTTGTCTTCATTTTCTTTTCTATTTTCATCATCATTCTCTTGGCCTGTATAAATTTCAAAATTGTAAGTAAATCCCGAAACTCCCGATAATACAAAAAACTTGTAACCCCACTTATGGGGTTTTGCAGGCATATATTGCTTTAGAAAACTCCTGGCTTTAGTTGAACAAATTTGTTCATCAACGGACAGGTCTCGTTCGTAGGGCACAGTAATAAATCGTTCGAGTAAATGTTTGATAACAGGACGTAATTTGTAAAGGCGGTCATGATTGGGATCATTGCGGTTCGTCATATGTACATTATTATTGAAATGTAAATACTTGCGAATTTTGTCGAAATATTTTTGGGTCATAGCTTGTTTGATGCTTTCAATGCCAATTGACTTAGACCAATAACTCCGGATACTTGGAAGGTGGATTACCGACATCATAATGCATGCACCAACATATTTTTTTATATCCTGTGAAGTGATATTTTCGGGGTGGTCGCAAGAAACTTGACTTGCGTAAAGGTTTGACTGATCAGCTATATCACTGAATAATTTATCCGTAAAAAAATATTTAAAAAACTCAAGTGGTGTGCTTAGTTCAGTGATGGTATGAGGCAGTGTTTCATCGCCGCGAAAAATTAAAGCATTACCTGGAATTTGAAGATTTCCTTTCTTCCATTTTATGTTAGCATACTTTTGTTTTAGTACCTGTAAATCGTTTTTACATTTAATATTTTTTTGTGAAGGAGAATCAGTCGAATCAACAGCATTTCTTTTATTTCTCCCCTTTCGTAAATTAGTTCGTTTTACAACAGTTTTATCAGCAACTACTGTTTCTCTATTTTCCTCTTCAATGACTACATGGACATTTTCTTTTTCTTCAAATTCTTTTTCATTTAGATGCCCTAATTGCGATTTACTAGTTGTAGCTTCGATATTTGACTCTGCCTTATTCTCTACATTGATTATATTTTCACTGATTGTTTCTAAAACTGGTGTATTCAACATATTTTCAATGGGTATATCGTCAACAAAAATTGGAATATTTTCAAAATCGAACAGTTCTGCAGGCACACATGAGTCTAAAGATTTGTTAGTTTCATTATCAACGAAATCTTCTTGGTTGATAACATTTTCTTCTTCAGAGGAAACTTCGAATTCATCGTCACTGTCTGATAAATGAGCGATTGCCTCTTCTAATTCTTTCTCAGTCAGTGGCCTCCTTCTATTCCAACTTTTCCAATCCATTTGTGGTTGTTCTAAAAGTAATGATGAATATTCAAAAACTATAACAGCCAGTGTCTACAATGTGAACACACACTGTAGCACATTTGCATAAAATTGTGTTTTGGGTGCGTTTGTATTTTACACTGTTATGCAAAATGATGCAGAAGTGCAACGTATTAAATTTAGCTTATAACTTCTACATTTCAATTGATATAATTAAATAAACAACAGAAAACGTTTAAACACACATGTATTACCTTGGGGTATTTTTGCTGTTCGTAAATACACACAATTATATAAATGTTTAAGTCACAAAATCACTGCACGCGCTAGTTTATTATGATCTGCGGTACACTACGTTCTGTCGCCATTTACATAATGTGTATTGCACAACATGTTGCAATCTTCTTAGAACACCAATGGGAATTAGATGCCGATTCGCAACATAACGTTATTTTGGATTTTTATTATTCAAAGTATTTTATTTATGAGTTTTAATTTGCCGTTGCATATATGGATCAAAAAGCAGTAAAGGGTTAATACTTTAGTATCGTGCATTTTTGATAATCATATTTAAAGTTATTTATGTTTGTTTCACTTATTGATGTTTGTTGTTAATTTTACTTAAATATTATTCATTGCTAAATGTTATTATCAGAATGCATTTGCTAATGCTAGAGCACAGATAAGCCTGGGAAGAATAAATAGCTAATTAGAATTTGTACTTAATGGAAAAATTCCGCTAAAGATGATAAAGTTCACCCCGGCCTATGCGTGCTCCTCCTTACGCATTGTTTGCTTAACGAAGAACCAATATTCATTACTATTAGATTTTATTTCGGGCACTTCTGATTTGACTCTCGAACGCAAGACAGTAAAAATATTACTTACTTCGATTAAATTCAATAAACTTCGTTAAGCAAGCTAGTTAAAGTTTCTAAATATATTATATTGTAATATTCACAAGTTTCTCAGTTAAGAAAATAGAATTGATATTCGTTATATAAAAATATTAAGTTATTTTAACCTCACCCAGAATAAAAGAACCTACTTATTTTATTAAATTCGACTTTGTTTTTCTACATCCATTTATGCTCGATGTGTTAATTTTAATTTAATATTTATGCTAGAAACAATGTATAATAAATCTTGTTCACATGATTCTTTGGCAATAAATGTAGTGTGCCTTCAAACAAAATTTGACTTTTAATACTGATCAAAATTTATAAATAGAATTAGTATGTATAATCAGCTTAGAAGATTCAACACAGTTTGTCAACTATCCGAACAAAATGAAGGCTAGTATTTTTTAAACTTATAATATTTAAGTGTTTCATACGCGTGGCGCATAAAGTAAAATTTCGAGTTAAGAAAAGCCCCGTGAAAATTTATCTCGGGTCGCTGCGCGACCCTCGACAAATTTCCTACGCGGGGCTTTTTTTAGGAATAGAATATAAACTCATTAAGAGCCCCATTGACCCATTGTGCTATTTAAAAATCTGGAGTTATTGACTTTTTAAGCAAATTTTCAGGGATGCCAACCTTTTTGCGAAGAAAACAATATCACCATTTGGTTCTTTAATACGGCTTTTGTAATAAATTTTCATGTCCCAATTCTCTAGGACTAGCCGTTTTCTCAAGAAAAAGGCTGATACGGGTGGCCTGGGACACCTTGTATATTCAGTACTATCAAAATAGTTAATATAATCGATACAATGAAATGCAAGTCTACTTATAGTTAGTACAGTCATCATAGTCAATACAGTCAAATTACAGTATTTCGTGTGGGTACTTTTATTTTCATCAAAGTATAAACATTTGTCAAAGTGTCACTCTCAATTTCGAATTTTTACATTATCAACACGAACTAAGAATTTTCAGGACATTTCTAGCAGTTTATAATTTAATGAAATTAAGTTAGGCTAAATAACAAGTTGCGATGAAACTAATGTTATTTTTCTAACCTACATATATGAGACGTATTTGAATTAAGGATCATTTTGACATTACTGTGTGTCAATTGTTTATTAACTATTATTAAATGTTGTCTTAGAATCTAGCATTTTGACTGTGATAATATTTCATCATTGACTATTGTACAACTTCGACGGTAATTTCACTATTATGGCATTTTGATAGTTTTTCATCATTAAATAACTATTATAACATTTTGACGGTAATTTCATTATTATGGAATTTTGATAGTATGTTATCATTAAATGACTATTGTAACATTTTTACGGTAATTTCACTATTAAGACATTTTGATGGTATTTCATCATAGTCGACTGTATTTTCACAAATATGGTATTTTGATAGTATTTCATCATTAAATGATTACAATGAAAAAAACTGTTTTTATTCCTTACTTCACTTTTATTTTTATGTGTTAGATGTACATTTCGAGTGCTAAGCACTCATTATCAATAACTAATGCATTAGTTATTGATAATGAGTGCTTAGCACTCGAAATGTACATCTAACACATAAAAATAAAAGTGAAGTAAGGAATAAAAACAGTTTTTTTCATTGTGATTAAATACTCCACATAACTCAAATCAAACAATTAGTGATTAAATGATTATTGTAACATTTTGGCGGTAATTTCACTATTGAGACATTTTGATAGTATTTCATCATAGTCGGTTGTGTTTTCACTGTTATGTTATTTTATTTATTTATTTCCCAACAGATACATCCAATTACAGGAAAACATTGTATTAAGGGGGTCTTCCGGTATAATTGACCCAAACTTTGGATTTTTTTTCCAGGGAACTGGTAAGAGTTAGAGACCTGGGGTCTTTTTAAATCTTTATTTATCCTTGCTCTACAATTGGGATTTTTGTCGAGTCGAAAAAATCAAAATGGCGTCCAATATGACGGCTGCCCGGCGGAAATGTTCCAAAACTGCGAGCAGCCTAGGGGTCGCTATTCGTCCTAGAAACAAAATCAGCTCAGTTTCTTGAAGAGTATAGTTCAGAGAATGGAATGAACTCCGAAATTTTGAAAAAACTCAAAACTTAACAAAATGGCGGGCATTTGAAAAAAAGTCGTGTTTTTCGGTCGATTTTTTGACTTTGACAGGCTGTAAAAAATCTTTAAAATTGCAAATTGCACCGGGAGGTTAGTTCATTCCATGAAGAAAAGTGTTTGCAATAACAGAAGCAAAGAACGAAGTCAATTGGTTGAACCGTTCAAACGCTAGAATGCTCGCAGTTTTGAAAAATGTAGTTTCGACAAAAACGCGTTTAAAGTTTGCGAAACATTTTTTCTGTGTAATTCAAAGTATTCGGCGGAAAATTCGCAAACAGTAGTCAATATCTAGGTTTTCGGGGTCGCTGAATACGAATCTGAGGTCAAATTTGAAAAATTCAAAATGGCGGGTCCAATATGGCGGACCAAAAAACTCATACTCATCAAAATTTATGAAATTCGAGATTAAAGTTATACCTGCGCGACCCATACCGCTCGGGACGGCGATGCATTCAAAGGCCTGTAGCGACGTAAATATTTGCCGGATCGAAATATCCTTTTACCCACATATTCTAGACATGTTTAGCTTTGATTTCATACAAAAAAAATCGATTTTTTGAAAAAATTATACCGGAAGACCCCTTAATAATAACAATAATTAAAGTTACAATAAAAGTAAAGTACAAAAAATAAAATATATGAAACAAATAAAATATAGCATGCAAGAAAGTACAATTAAATTTAAAATTAAATAGTGGCAGGCTAATAATATGGTACAACCAGATTTATAAAAAGAAATTAAATAAAACAAACTTACTAGTGTGGTACTACAATCTATAAATATTGATAGTATTTTATCATTAAATGACTATTGTAACATTTTGTAATTTCGCTATACAGGGTGTCCGTATTTCAACAGAATGTTTTTGTCTGTTATAGTTCGAAAAAACGTCATTTTTTCTCCTAAAATTTATAAGAAAAGCAACGACAACGAATAAAAAATAGTGATTTGTCTATCATAGCACTTCCCCATCACCTAAACAATTGATAATTGACATAATAAACTTATTTCACTTATAAATTGGCTAAAGACCATTTCACATTAAATCATTGTTATATACGCGTTGCGCATATAGTAAAATTTCGAGTATAGAAAAGCCTAATTTGGTTTGGTCGCTCGGCTTCGCTACGCCAAATTTTCAGGCTTTTCTAACCTCGAAATTTTACTTGATGTTTAATCTTGGAGTGGAAAACACTCGTTTGTTTCATCATTGAACCAATTGAAAATTGATGAAATATGTTTATTGTCGTTTTATTGACGGAGAATGTTAATTTTGATACAAGTTATAAACAATTCAAACGATTATAGGTACTATGAAAATGCCATAATAGTAAAAATACAGTCGACTATGATGAAATAAAATACTACCAAAATGTTATACACGGTGTCCGTATTTTGACAGAATCTATGGGGATCTCGGTTATTTGAAAAGATAGAGAGTCGGTTAAATTGGAACATATTTGCGCATTTTCGGGCCTGATAAAAAAAATTACATTTTTTTTTTGGTTTTTGAGATATTCGTAAAAAAATGTGAAATTTTGGAATTTTTATTTTATTTTTTCATTCAAAAACCAATAAAGCTAGACTTTAACAATGAATACATTCTAGAGGCACTTTTTAATGACATAATAAGTTTTGAGATAACCTTAAATATTATTGAGAAACCATAGCCAACTTTTGTTTTTCTTATGGGCGCTATTTTGGATTTTTATATTTTCTGAGAGTACATTTTTTTGTGAATTCAATGATGTATCACACTTGATATTTTGTGGTAGATTTTATGTCAAAAACTAATATATTTTCTTTATGCATAGAAGGCTATTTAAACTAAATGAACACATTTTGTTTTTAACAAAATATTGACAGATCTCAAGAAATTGTGTGGTGATTAAACTGTTTTAAATAGTTTTGATAACTTATTCTCTCAAAATGCTGTTTAGTAATGATATCGGTATATGGTAATCATTTATTATTTAATAAACATAACATTTTTAATTACAATAAGTGTTCAAACATTTCGCCATTCATTACCAAACAGATTTTTGCTCTTTTCCTTAAATTTTGAATCACTCTCACGACATCCCTCCTTCGAACTTGCTGTAAAGCACCGATTATCTTTCTGCGTAGTTCATCAATAGCTTTTTAGAGAGTTTTTGTATATTTTGTTTTTTAAATTCCCCCACAGAAAATAATCCAGCAGAGACAAATCAGGCGAGCGCGCCGGCCAACGTACATCACCGTTAGTTGAGATGACTTTGTTTGGGAACATTTCAACCAAATAATTAGAAACCATTCGGCTGGTGTGTGCAGCTGCACCATCTTGTGGAAACCACAACGTGTTTATACGGCCTAATGTAATGTTGTCCAAATAGTCCGTTAAATAATTTCTCAAAAAATCGAGATAACGTTGAGATGTTAAATTTTCATCAAAAATGTATGGGCCAATAATTGTATCTCCTACTAATACTTTACAAGTAACAAACGAAGTAGATTCAGATACATTAGCAAATAATTTTAATTTTAATTGTATTAATAGCTCCCATCTAATGTTTACAAATAATTCAACTGATGCATACACTGATAACATCAACAACATCAACTTCCTTAAACCAGTTAGCAATATCGAGACTTTTAATTCAATTATGTCATTAAAAAATAACAGTTCTGCAGGATACGATGGAATACCTGGAAATGTAATAAGGTATGCAATAAATAAGATCCTAGAACCCATGACATATTTACTAAATCTCTTTTTAGAAACAGGAATATTTCCTGAAGTATTTAATAAGTCAATTGTAACCCCTATCTTTAAAAAGGGAGATCCAAACGATCTTAACAATTACAGACCGATAAGTGTTATACCAACTTTTTAAATAATTTTAGAAATTATAATCAATAATAGACTAGTAGAATTTCTAGATAAACATAAGATTCTGAACACATCACAGCACGGTTTTAGGAAAAATAAATTAGTAATTACTGCACTACATAATTACATTAAAAACGTTGTCGGGACATTGGACACAAATGCAGTACATCTTAGGGTATTTCTCGACCTATCAAATGCTTTCTAAAGTTTAGACAATGAAATTTTAATTCATAAACTACATAAGTATGGTGTTCGTGGTGTAGCCTTAAATCTAATAAAAAGTTATCTTAGCCATAGAAAGCAAAGTGTGAAAATTAATAACAACATTTTAGCGAGTTTAGACGTGACGAAGGTAATACCTCAAGGTAGCATCTTAGGGCCCTTGCTGTTTATAATCTATATTATTGACCTAGCGGAAGTTGTGCAAGAACAGAATAGAATTGATTTATTGGTCCAAAAAATACATGGCAGTGTTATGAGGACAAGTCATTGCATAATATACTAAGAGAAAATAATTATCCGGCACTTTTGATATAAACAAATACAAAATATACGTCTAAATATAGACATAGGGGTATAATTATATAAATTAGAGTATGTATCACAGAAAATGTATAAATAATTGATTTTAAAGATAAGCGGTTTAAAATAACTGTAACAATAAATTAATGTAAAAAGTAAACATACACAATACGTTAAAATTGATGTATAGGTAAAAAAGATAAAAACTAATAGAACATAAATAACAGATTAAAATTGGTGACTAGATAATAAATAATAGATTAAAATTGTTGTATAGATAAAAGTAAATACAACCAGAAAATAAATAACACATTAAAATTTGTGACTAGACAGTAAATTATGGTACTCTAATTATTATACAGACGCATATCAATTTTAAAATAATCTTCATTGTTATAAGTTTCTAAATTTAACAGGATTTCCTTAACTGTTTGTTTGAATTTATTTTTCGGTGAATTTCTCACACTAATAGGTAAATAATTGTAGAATTTTACGGCTTGTATTATAAAACTTTTATGCGTTCTGCTTAGACGATATGTTGGCATACACAAGTCAGACTTTGATCTAGTATACACAGTTATAATACTATGTCTTCGTGACAACGGTGTAATGATTTTCTATCGTATATATACAATAAACAAGATTGTATATATATATTCTAGGACACGTACAAATGTTCAATTTCTTAAAGTGACCCCTACAGCTCTCTGTTATTTTAAGTCCCGCTATTATTCTGATGCATCTCTTTTGTAATACAAAAATGTTGCTGGCTGAAGCAGTACCACCCCATAATATTATGTTATTTTAAATTATACTATGAATGTACGCAAAATATGACAAACGAACGATGTACCGGTTAACATTTTCAGATATTTTGCGTAATAGGTATATATTTCTTGACAACTTCTTACTGATCATATTTATGTGTTCTTCCCAACTCAGTACTGGATCTAAGATAATGCCTGAACATTTGGCAGTATCAGCTCTATTTGCATCTGAGAACGTGAAGTGTATGATTTTAGTTTTTTGTTCATTTATCGCAAAATAATTTTGCTTGAACCAATGTACAGCCTCGATCTCGATTTCTGTTCGCACGGTACGGGGACAAGCTCTGTAATTTTTAACTAGCGTTGTATCATCTGCATATTGGTATATTTCGGCTGATGTTATATTATTTTTTAAATCATTTGCATACAGCAGAAATAACAAAGGCCCTAAAATTGTTCCTTGCGGAATGCCCTGCTGTCCTGTTGTTCTGTTAGAACACGTACCTTGGAAGTACACCGTTTGTTCTCTGCCGCATAAAAATAAAAAAAAGAGGAGTACCATGTATACCACAGTACTCCAGTTTGTACAGAAGCTTATCCCAACATACCGTGTCGAACGCTTTGCTGAGATCCAAGAAGGCGGCTGTAGTTACTTGGCCGTCCTCAAATGCCTGGAGTATGTTTTCAGTCAAATCCAACACAGCATGCAATGTAGATCTGCCGGATACATATCCATAGTGACTGTTACTAATAAATTTTAGAATATAGCAATATATACGATTTTTTATTGCTACTTCATATATTTTCGATAATATTGGTGTTATGGTTAAAGGCCTATAATTGCTTTCATCGTTTATATTACCTTTCTTATGGATAGGCACCACCTTAATTTTTTTTAATTCGCTGGGAAATATTCCACTTACAAATGATAATTTAATTAAGTGTTTAAGTATTGGGCTTATGTGTTTTTAGTACGTGTCCATTTATACCGTATACATCCGTTGAATCAGAATTCTTAAGTGTTCGTATAGTGGTTTTAATTTCGGTTTTAGTAACTGGGTCTAAGAAAAATGAACTACTTGTATTAATCCCAAAAAATTTTGAAAAATTGATGACGGATTTCTTAACAAATTCATTGCAATCTTCAATCTCTCACAAACAACATTGGTTTTGAGTGGGGGCATCTACGGAATCTAATTTATTGATATATGATTCTTACATTATCCACGTCTTGGAACGCGGTTTTCAAGTTGATTCCATCTATACCGACTTCTCCAATGCGTTTGACTCTGTTGATCATACGCTATTACACAACAAGCTTCATTATGTTGGCATTACTGATATTCTCTTACGTTGGATAGAGTCCTACTTAACAGATAGGTTGCAAGTGATTAAAATTAGGCAAATAACATTAAGACTCCTAAAGGTTACTTCTGGTATTCCTCAGGGATCACACCTGGGTCCCTTGCTCTTTAATATATTTATAAACGACGCTACAAGCTGTTTTCAGAATGCCAATTGTATACTTTTCGCCGATAATATGAACATTTATTTGCGTATTGAATCGACTTTTGATGCAACAAACCTGCAAAATGAACTTGATCACTTTTATAGCTGGTGTAACGATAACAGATTAACGCTAAACATCAAAAAGTGTAATATCATTACTTTTTGAAGAAGTACAAGGTCGACCATTACAAATTATGTTTTCAACGATGTAGCAATAAGTCGTGTTGATAGGATAAGGGATTTAGGAGTCACTGTGGATTCGAAGTGGTCATTTGCACACCATATCTCAAACATTGTAACGAAAGTAAGAACTTTACAAACAGTAGAACGCTGGTACTACTGTTTAATTCGTTAGTGCGACTCCACTTGGAATATTGTTCAACGGCATGGTCTTCATACACTGAATGCGACATTTATAAAGTTGAGCAAGTTCAAAAGAAACTTGTAAGGTACCTTGCCTATAAAAATTTATTTTAAAATTTGACTTTTTTAATGGGTCTTTTTCATTATTAATGCGCCTTTTAAATGATTTATAACTTTTCTTGTTTAGTTTTAAGTTTAGTGTTTGTATTAATCCTCGGTGGTCGAGTGGGTAGGGACCCTGCCCACAGACCCAGAGGTCGCGGGTTCGAGTCCCGTCCGGTGGAATCATTTATGAATAATAAATGATTCCATCTGGGTCCATGGTTGTAGTGTAAATGTGTTGTGGCGTCCTAGATGTAATTTCGATATAGAATTAGTTAAAACAATAAAATATAGATTGATGGCTAATGGTCATAGTTACCAAGGCCAATAAAACAAACAAACAAAAAAAAGTGTTTGTACATATTTGTTTTTTTATATATTGTATTTTTCATGTAAATGGCAAGCCGTTGAAATAAATAAATAAATTTATAACTTTTTCAATGAATTCTTGAAGTCTGTCATATTACATGTCAAAGTACGGTTTATATCCTTAACTACATTTGAAAAGTATTGTTCAATACTATCTGCTATGATCGTGTTAGTCTTAGCGATGGGTAGTTACATTGATGTATATGCAGACGATACAAACTTGCTGGTCTTCTGCAGGGATGTGACAGATGCAATGTTTGAATGCAATCAACTACTCTTCGGGTGTAATGCTTGGCTAAACAAAAATCAATTAAAACTAAATACGAGAAAAACCGAAGTCATTTTTTTTAAAACAAACCGATGAAGAATAACTTATCCACATAGCATAATTCTCTTAGACAAAGAGTTCTTTCCCAAAGAAAGTGTAAGATTCCTAGGAGTATTCTTAGATGATACTCTTAGTGGAAATAAACATATAACAAAACTGGAAAGTCAATTAAATTTTGCATGTTACATGCTACGAGTATTAAAGTCCTCTGGTGCACCTTTGGATATTCTAAAGCTCGTATACAATTCTCACTTCTGTTCGCGGCTACGCTACGGTGTTACATATTTTGGCTATAGTTGTCAAGTGCTACGTCTATTCACTATTCAAAAAAGAGCTAGCCGGATTATACTTGGAATACAATTTAGAGATACTTTAAATCAAACAAAATACTAACTTTATACGGGCTGTATATGCTGGGTGTTGACTTGGCGGACGCAACATAGGAAATCGCATGTTAATTTTAAAGTGTTCAAATATTGGCTTCCCTATTTATTTTAGAGACAAAATGTATTTCATTTTTTTGTAGAGGGAAACTTTCTAAATTTATTATTGTTCACACTTAACACTTTACGTTTCTCTAAGTTAAAATAATTAAGAAAAAGTAATGTGATCTTATTGAAATAATGACATACCATGGCATTGATACATCAATTGCGGATATTCCCTGTATTTTTTTTAAGTTCAATTTAAAGCTTCAAACAAGTGTTTTCCACTCCCAGACTAAGCATGAAGTAAAATTTCGAGTTTAGAAAAGCCCTGTGAAAATTTGTCTCAGGTCGCTGCCATTTTGACATCCGCAGTTGTTGTTTCGATTCCATGGCATGTCATTATTTTTATAAATTCACATTATTTCATATTAATTATTTTAACTTAGAGAAACGTAAAGTGATAGACGTTAACACGAATGAATTCAGAATTTTTCCCTCTATAAAAAAGGAAAATACATTTTGTTTATAAAATATATAGGGGAGCCAAAATTTTAACATTGCAAAATTTACATAAGATTTCCTATGTTGCGTCCGCCAAGTCAACGCCCGGTATATGAACTTTTAATACACAACTTTAAGGCTGAAATAAACATTAACCACCACCCATCAACATAATTATCGAACTAGACACTACAATAACTTTGCGCCGCCGATTCACCGGTTATCAATGTATGAAAAAGAACCATCCTACGCTGCAAGTACTACAATTGCCTGCCACACAATATCAAATCTGTTAAAAATATTAAAACATTTATAGAATGTCTTTTTGAATATCAGAAGGAATTATACTTCTTAAACGAAATCTAAAAAAAAAAAACAAAAAATAATTTCTCTGAATAGTATTTTATGTTAGTATTCATTTTGGTTTTGATTTTTTCTATTAATTTATTTGTTTATTATTATTTATTTAATTTTATATTCTTCAAATTATATTTTGCTCTGACACTTATCATTTATATGTATTACTTTGTAAACACTTATTTCTTGAAAATAAACGTTAATTTATTTATTTATTTATATTATTTGTTTAATAATCCAACCCATACATTTAGACCAAATCGTACCTGTGGTCGCCGTTGTGCATATTGCTGGGGATTGTTTACACTCTGTACATGTTCGTTACGTCGATTAGATAGACCGCAGTTCGTAAATTTGCATTCATCCGTCCATATGACATTCGAGAGTATCAAAGGGGGAAATTAAGGTGTCGGCTCTTGGGAAACAATCACCCCGATTTCGAAAGAAATAATATTCAATAAGTTATTGGCCTTATACTCAAAATCGGATCACCCTCGATTACCTAGCAGCTCGTAGGCAGAGGTACCACACAGTTACTTTAAATATAATGAAAGAGAAGAATATAATAATAAATAACTCACCCTAAACATCAGGTCCTGGAACAGCATTTACAGGAACAACTCACTGTGTATATATATATTTCGTATTTTCAGGTAAATGCAAAAGGTTCGTCAAATGAAAGATTAAGGTTTCCGAAAACATTAACAAAGGTTGTTTATTACAAATAAACAAATAAAAATAACGAATTTACAATCAGAGAAATATATATATACAATTAAATAAAACTACACCTTACGCGATGCGACTACCTCTTAACGGTTCGACCACTTCGTAAACAAAAATGATTTATACAACACTACTTACTGGTTACGCACTATTCACCAGACTCAAGAAGATTGTTGTTCACCCCCGTGAACCAACAGTTTTGTTAACCACCTTCTCCCTTCCCGTAATTCTCGCATGGAGGGATGTGAGAGCTGGAGGTGGTTAAGGCTCCTGCCTCTGATTGGTTCAGCGGTTAGGGGTGCCGTGCGCAAGTGAGTTGCGCTTGATCATTACGCGCCTTGGCGTAAACGGATGATGCAATCGGCATCCGAATTGCTAATTATTTGTTTAATAATCATAGCTTTTATATATTAAATTAATGCTGCTAATTATTATTATTATATATATATACATACATATATCCATATATATCCTGGTTCTAAATCTTATGGTTGTTGTCACTTTGAAGTGTGCAAGTTTTCATATTTCTGTTGTTAGTGAGTTTAGAAATTATCGTATGTTTACATAAGTGAAATGATCGGCCGTTATAAAATATGTACACTAATTAACGTATCTACTATGTCTGACGTGATTGATTTAGCTATCAATAAAACAATCCGCGAAAAGAAAAGAAAAATAAATATTCGGTATTTTCCCTTAATCCGAATTCCAAGCAGCTAGGTTGTAAATGCAGCCTCTTTCGTAATCCGGAGGGCGGTGCCTAGCTGTGAGCATTTCGGGAGCAAATCTGTCGTGCTTTTGTTGTGATCACGAAATGCCCTAATTGTGAAATTTCCCCGGATTTGGGCCGCTGCTTGGAATTTTGCGTTTTATGATCCAAAAGGGATTTGTGCCGCGTAAGGTAATAAATCTAAAATCTAAACCCTAGTAAAAATATGAAAATAAACTAATCCTATATTTACAAATAATATTTACAAAAACCCGAACACTCCGTATATGTAAGCGAACTTAATTCATTTGATACTAAATGATTATGAAGGTGAAAATAAGGTGATTAAAAACAATGTGGGGTCCGTTGTTATCGCGAGACAGAATAAAAATATTTAAATCGCCGAAATAATCATAGTTGCGGCGTTTCCGGTAAAACGCCGGTAACAAGAGGAATTGCGGGTTTTCTTCTAACTGATTTATTAAACATTGAAAAAATTCTACTCGTAGACGATTATCACCGGGATGGAGAGATTGGGTAATTTTAATTTTGTACGATCGATATTTGTGTTTCCTTAAAATTCTCTAAATGGATTGATGCCATACATTCGTTCTACTGGCGATTTCTCTCGTTGAAGTGTTAGGATTATTTACCTCTTGCAAAATCTAATCCTCGTGTTCAATTGGATAACGGTTTAGATATTTTGTTCTCGGTTTTGTAAACGAACCACGAACTATATAATAATAAATTTCGATGCAGAGTTATAAAATAACTCTGACTTGGTTGGCGTCTATCTGGATAACGCTGCAGATATTGTGCCGATGTGATTCTGATATTATTATGTAATAAATAATAAATGTTAACCATATCCCAAATTTCTGCATCACACAACACGATTTTGAGTGAAATACGTGTCCAAACTTTTCAAAACAGTTTACTAGACAATTTTATGAGAACTGTCAATATTTTGTTTATAACAAAATGTGTTTATTTAGTTTTCAAAGCCTTCTATGCAAAAAGAAATGATTTTAGTTTTAACATAAAATCTACCACGAAATATCAAGTGTGATAGATCTTTGAATTCACAAAAAAATTTACTCTCAGAAAATATTAAAATCCAAAATGGCGCCCATAAGAAAAACAAAAGTTCACAATGGTTTTTCAATAATATCTAAGGTTATCTCAAAACTAATTATGTGATTGTATTCCTCGTTAAAAAGTGCCTACAGAATGTATTAATTGTGAACGTCTAGCTTTATTGGTTTTTGCCCCAATTTAACCGACTCTATCTGTTCAAATAACCGAGATCCCCATACATTCTGTCGAAATACGGACACCCTGTATAACATTTTGATAGTATTTCATCATAGTCGACTGTATTTTTATTATTATGGCATTTTGATAGTACCTATAATCTTTTGAATCCTTTTTAACTTCTATCAAAATTGCATTTTCCGTCAATAAAACGACAATAAACGTATTACGTCCATTTTCAATTGGTTTAATGATGAAGCAAACGAGTGTTTTCCACTCCCAGACTAAGCATGAAGTAAAATTTTGAGTTAGGAAAGCCTGAAAATTTGGATCGGGCGCGAAATTAGGCTTTTCTAGACTCGAAATTTTACTTCATGCGCTACACGTATATAACAGATTTAATTTGAAATGGTCTTTAACCAATTTATAAGTGAAATAAGTTTATTATATCAATTATCAATTGTTTAGGTGATGGGGAAAGTGCCATGATGGACACATCACTATTTTTTATTCGCTGTCGTTGCCTTTCTTATAAATTTTAAGAGAAAAAAATGACGTTTTTTCGAACTATAACAGACAAAAAAGCGTGACAACTTGAACCAAATTTCCAAAATAATACTTTTAAATCATGCAGAGCCTTACTAAGGCTTTTTTGTGCTCATTGTTGGTGTAGATAACTGCTAGATTCCTTATAAATCGGTGGATGCAAGTCAATTTAAAAGAAAAAGAAAAATTACGGACTTTATAAGCAATTTTCGGAACCCAAAACTTTGAAATGGTTTTTCCAAAATTTGTGATTTTCGACTTGTCACAGTACTACTATTCTAGGGATGCGATGTGTATACTTAAAAGAAAAATTCCCTATACATCTACGTTCTGTATGATACTATTTATAATTTTGATAAATTTAATTTTTGATGAATACTAAATAATATTTGTAAATAAAATGTGTTGAAAGAAACTATAATAAGCAAATATTTATAAAATTATAGGAACTAGGATAGGTCAAGCATCAGAATGTTTTGTATATTGGAAAGACCCAATGACCAACGACACATGGGGGTTGAACTTCACATCGCCGATCGACGCCAAGCAGTTCCGCGAGTGCTGTGTAAGTATACCAAAAACCGACTTAAAGTTGGGCTTTTAGTGTCTTTTGGCCGCTAAAGCGAAACAACACAACAAATTCGCACAGCTGCTCGTAATCGCAATGTTTTTTTTTTAATTTTGTAAATTCTCTCGCATGTAGATGTTGATCGTTGACCTCTCAGCTTGCATTTACAGATCTAATGATGAGCGATGGCCTGCCTGGAGTTGAGTGCATCCCATTTTTCTCTTCTACTCGTACTTTTTCTCTCTATCTCACACACTCTGAACGTTTTTCTAAAATAGTCACGCTGCCATAAGTTTACTTATTAATAGTAGTGTGATATGTTGCAGTCGCCGTCGTTCAAGTTCTCCAGGAAGGCGTCGTCCTCGTACTCTCTGAAGCTGGAGCCGCCCAACAAGCAGAAGTTCAAGACGAAGAGGAAACCCCTGAGTACGCCGGCCTCACCGAACAGGGCTAGGGAGCCGCAGTGCACGTGCATGACCGCCGAACAGTACGCCAGACTGAGAGCGCAAGATCCGAGGCACAGAGGTGAATGATCAAACACACCCTCTCTTATCCTTATCCTCCTCCCTCCTCGATATATATTCTCGCCTTTTACAGACCTACTCCACTCTCTACTCCCTGCTCCTCTTTCTTGTGCCCCATTCAACAAACACTCTGATTCATATTCTGGCACATCCTGCCGATTCCTTCGATGCTGCATTATTCATTTTTCATTTTCGAATGTTTGGTCTTTTCTTCTTATGTAGGTTCCTCCACCCTACCTCGAGCTCAAACCAGGTCTACTGATACGGAATGCAGGACTGATAAGGTCACCGCGGCCACTTCCTCTACTAGTCTTTATGATAACGTCACTGCGGGGCAAACCGGATCAGGACAAGGTTTGTTTATTTTAGCAACAAATAATTCTCAAATAAACGCTATTTCGACACATTTTTAATATCATTAATTATATCGTCATGTTTTTTTATAATTCAGTATTTTCGGTAGCGCTACTCTATATTTTTGGTTTCTGGGCCACATTGACATGTTGAACAGTTTACGCCAGGGGTGTTCACAACCCATCGATCGCTGCACCATTTTTGGTCATTTGGTCAATCGCCAACTGGTTCCAACCTCCGCGCGCGTACAGCGCGGCCAACAATGGACAAAAGTAAAAAAATCTAATATTTTTCTACAATTTTAAATTCAATATTTGTAAAGAGAACAAGTTAAATTTATCGTAATATAAAAAAAAATAACTATCCACAAAATGTTTATTTACACAGCGTTCGAAGTGCCATAATAGTCAAAGCTCAATAACGCATCTAGTTATTTACGAATTGAGTCTGGATGTGAGTGTTCGTGTAAATCTTATTATTATTTAAAAAAAAAGAACCGGGATGGAAAATACTCACCAAGGTATGCACGTTTAGTTTTTGGGTTAAAATACAATTGTCAGACAGATATTTAGGCATGATTTATAATATAATGCACAGGAACATTAATAATATGTCAATAATGCTCCATAACTTTTATTAAGCTCTAAGAAAGTTTGACTCAATATATCCCGTGTTTTAAATTTTATACGATTATTCACACCTTAAAAATTGAAACTGTAAAATAACATTTTGTGGGAAACTGCAATCTTTGCTGATATGATTTTTTATTTAGGTCAACGTCGAAATATCATACAATCAGATTTACTCGAAACATAGATTTTCAGCAGAAAAGGCGAAAAGTTGACAGAAGTTCGTGCGAAAATTAAAAGTATTGTGAACATCGCTGTTGTACTTTAATAAGTGAAGAATTTGATTCATTTTGTGAAAAGAAGTGGAAGGACTGTCATCGCTCTTGTAAAACCCTTCATCATTCAACCTAGGGATTGTTGTTGTTGATAGAAATGAATCTTGAGTTTGCGTTATAGCAATATTGTATCTATTATTATATCTTCAAATTGTTAATCAATGTACACACAATATTGTTACAATATATTTTGCGTTTATTGATACTATATTAAAATTTAATATAGGTACAATATTGAATGAATCCAGTATAAAAGTAATTCAGTTTATAATATTGTATCTACAATGAAAATCAATGATAGATATTCAATGTCTGTACAATATTGTGTCAATAATAAATATAATTAAACACTCAATAATAGATATTCAATGCCTGTACAATATTGCATCAATGGTAATTACTATTCATCCTATAATATAGATAATTAACCCATGTACAATATTGTATTAATAATGAATACTATTGAACCTTTAATATAGATATCTTTAATTAATTTCTCACTTAACCCGTGGTGAAACATTTTTGAATATAATTCTGGATATTTAATTAAAACACTTGGTTTTGTTTCACTAATTTATATTTTCTCCGACTAGTTTCGACCATTGGTCATCTTCGGGGAGGAATGTACAAAAAATATCTAAACAACTATTTATATACAAATACAGGCTATCATAAAATATCGGCAATAAGGGCGGACGCTATCGGAGAGTTCCAAAGCTCTTCCATATTATTTACAATCGGCTTTCCCCGCTTTAGCGCCTTCCTAATTTCTAGTCCCTCACGGAAATTTAAGTATCGACCCTTATTGCCTGGGTATAAAATTTTACAATCTGTTGTGTTGAAAATATGATTTTCTTCTATGCAATGCTGTGCGAATCCGGTTGAACACTTTTTATTAATTATTGATTTTTTATGTTCTTCTAGGCGTGTTCTAAAATTTCTTCCAGTCTGACCTACGTATAAGTTATCACAATCACCATACTTAATTTCATAAACGCCGCACTTGTCAAGTTTATCGACCGCTGATTTGTTATTAACTAGAAGTCTTTGTAGGTTTATTGGATTAGTCATTATAACATTAAAATCATACCCCTTAAAATTTTGTGTGATTTTTTCAGAAAGATTATTAACAAAATCCAATCTATGCCAAATTGTTTTAATTGATTTTGTTTCACAATAAAAATATTTTTTGAATTGTTTTAATTTTTTCTTTTTTACCAAGTTGTTAATTAGTTGCTCATTGTAGCCATTATTAGTAGCTATAGTTTTTATTGTATTTAATTCTAAATTAAAGTTATTTTCATTGAGTGGAATATGTATTTTTTCAGAAAGATTATTAACAAAATCCAATCTATGCCAAATTGTTTTAATTGATTTTGTTTCACAATAAAAATATTTTTTGAATTGTTTTAATTTTTTCTTTTTTACCAAGTTGTTAATTAGTTGCTCATTGTAGCCATTATTAGTAGCTATAGTTTTTATTGTATTTAATTCTAAATTAAAGTTATTTTCATTGAGTGGAATATGTATTTTTTCAGAAAGATTATTAACAAAATCCAATCTATGCCAAATTGTTTTAATTGATTTTGTTTCACAATAAAAATATTTTTTGAATTGTTTTAATTTTTTCTTTTTTACCAAGTTGTTAATTAGTTGCTCATTGTAGCCATTATTAGTAGCTATAGTTTTTATTGTATTTAATTCTAAATTAAAGTTATTTTCATTGAGTGGAATATGTATAAGCCGGTGAATTAAAGAGTGAAAAGTACTGTTTTTTATTTTGTGGTGAGTATTGGAGCTACTAGGGATAATTACATCAGTAAAGCTGTCTTTTCTGTAAATTTTAAACTCTAGGGCGTTATCTATTGTTTTAAAAATGGTCAAATCTAGAAAATTTAGGCTATTGTTGAGTTCCATTTCTGTGGTAAACTCAATATTATTATTTATGGAATTTAAAAATTTTGTGAAAGCGTTTAATTGTCGTGTTGTACCATCCCAAATGCAAAACACATCGTCTACGTATTTCGCCCAATAAACAATATTTTTACACCTGTTATCTTTAAATAAGTGTTCTTCAAAATTAGACATGAAAATTTCCGTCAATAGAGGCGATAAAGGCGAACCCATCGGCAGACCGTCTGTTTGGCAAAATATTTTGTTGTTAAATTCAAAATAATTTTGGTCTATACAAATGTTGACAAGAGTTTTCATCTCTAATTTATGTGTATCAGGTTGGTTTGTATTATCGATTAATTCGACTAATATTGTTTTTAATTGTTTAGTTGGTATAGACGTAAACAGACTTTTTACGTCGAATGATAAAAGTTTTGCATTTGGCGGGACATTCACACTTTTTAATTTTTTTTACAAGTTCTATTGAATTTTTAATTGAGTACGGTGAAGAAAAGTTGACAAATCCCGGCAATATTTTTGTTAAATATTTACATAGTTTGTATGTTGGTGCATATAGGTATGAGACCACTGGTCTCATCGGAATCCCGTCCTTGTGCAATTTCGGTAAACCGTATAAAACCGGAGCTCTAGGATTCATTTTTATGAATTTATAAAGATCCGATTTCGGGATTAAATTGTGGCACTGTTTTAACTTTATTTTTAATTCTCTTTGATATTTGTTAGTTGGATTATTTTTTATGCATTTAAAGTTTTGAGAGTTTAATACAGTTTCTAATTTGTTTACGTAATCTTTTTTACTTAAAATTGTTACAGTGTTCCCTTTATCTGCAATGGTCGAAACTAGTCGGAGAAAATATAAATTAGTGAAACAAAACCAAGTGTTTTAATTAAATATCCAGAATTACTTTAATATAGATATTTTATCCACGTACAATGTTGTTTTAATAATGAACAACATTGATCCATTAATATAGATATTTAATCCATGTACAGAGTGCAGCATTTTAGATTGTTTCTTCATCTATAGTACTATATGTATCAATGATAGACAAAAACTAACATTTGCTTCCGAGCTCTTTTTTAGAGCACATTTCATGTGTCTAATCAAAATGTGTCTATCTTCAATTGTTTCCGAGTTATACGTCAAAACTTAAAATTTAGCTATTTTAAGATATTGAAATAACTTCCTTATTTAAAAAGATATTGACACGCGGTAAACACTTTCTTGAGATACTTTTTTTAAGTAGAATACGCTAACCATATCGGAATTTGTTTTACGTTTAACCTTTATGAGATATGACATAAAGTTGTATTATTTTAAATACAAATCATAGTTGGCCATGACTATTCGCTTGTATTTTCTGTAAGCTATTTAAAAATATATCATTTGTCTTATTTTGATAGAACTTTGTTGATTTATTTTGAGTTTTAGAAATTTTAAATTAATATATCAAGAAAGCCATGATGAAAAATAAATTAATTTTAAACAATAACAATACTAAACATTAACTGTCTTGTGTTTTTAAAAAGAAAACATTTGGTTAGACTTCACTAATATTTTGGTTTTTTATTCCAACCTAGTTTGGACTTTTTAATCATTCTCATCACGTGAAAGATGAGAAACTTATTTAAGTAAACAACTGTCTTTATTATCTTTTATATTTACTTAACCCATTAACGGCCGAGCAAATATAGAGTTCACTTTAAAAGTTGATTTTAGGTGAAATTCTCCACTTATTTTTATGATTTCTATGAATGTCTTATTGTATTACATATTGTGAATTTTTCTTTTGACAATACATAATGTATACGTTGTACATTTTTAGGCATTCGTCGATTTTATATAAAAACGTGCAATATGAAGTTTAGCACGAATGTATCCACTCCCAGACTAAGCATGAAGTAAAATTTCGAGTTTAGAAAAGCCCCGCGTAGAAAATTTGTCGAGGGTCGCGCAGCGACCCGAGACAAATTTTCACGGGGCTTTTCTAAACTCGAAATTTTACTTCATGCGCCACGCGTATATAACACTGAAATATTGTTAAGTTAGAAATACACTGACATTTATTTTTTTAAATAAGTAATATTCAAAATATTACAATAACAAAACATTAACATTTTTTTTACAGTTTTAAGTTAGTTCAAATAATATAATATATTAAATTAATTTATTTAGTAATTTAATTAATCAACAAAAAATAAATAATGTTGCTTGTATGCATCACTGGCGCTTAATGGGTTAATTAAAATTAATAAATAGTAGTTATATATATATATATATATATATATATATATATATATATTTTAAATGAGCGCCATTTGTATTCATGCACATTAATTGAATTTTTTAAACACAAATTATAATGGCTTTTTTATAACTAAGTAAATATTATTTTTAGGTTCTTCGGTATCTCTTTTTTTATAATATTACTGAGAAAGAAAGTTTTGGTCCGTGAGTTATAAATAATCTACTAGGAAATGTTAAATTTAAATAATTCAGAACGTTATTGACATTCTAGCTGGTAAATAACATCATTGTGATGTTTCTAACTAGAAAATTCTCAAAATCAACTGAAATATTTTATTGTACTTATTCACGACACTCTTATAATATGTGCATCATTTAAATGTGTGGGCAGCATAAATAAGATGCATTAAACACTCAATTTCATTAAACACAGCATTTGCTTCTTTAATATGGTTTAAATTACGCTAATTCGAGTTTGATTGGTTCACAGAACGCGATTTATAATGACGTCAGTTACAAGCCCTAGTGCACATTCAAATCATGATACCGCAAGTTTTTATCATTTATCTGCTAAATTATTATAAAACGAAACCGAAAATTCAAAAATAATTACAAAAATTAAAAATTTCTGTGAATCAGTGAGTCGGTGAATCAGTATATCTGTGAATCAGTGAATTAGTGAATCAGGCAGGCACGTAATTTAAAAATAGCGCCTACAGTGACCAACACAGATGAGAACAAAGAACTTCCTACAAAATAAAATAAAACAGAAACATGATCATTGGTTTCGTAGTATTTATGTTCTCTTAATAGTTCATATAATTATCAACATTATTTTGATAAATATATTATACAATAAATGCTGTGTTATATATTGTTGTTGTCGTGAACAAAGTATAGTGTATAACTCGCATATAATGGCTATTCATCACTCAAACGACTTGCTCCACTCGCCTGGGCTCCTTCCGCAAACTTGTTCTCGTGATTAATAGTTATCATTATATGCTTGTTGGACAATATACTATTATTATAATATGATTAGCTATATTACGTGTTTAATAAAATTTTGTATGTCTTTTGTTTTAATAAACAAATACAATGAAAGTAATAAGGTAATACGAACAGTTACAGTTTTATATTGTTGTTGTTTACTATTCGTTTATTTTAATTATGGTTTTCTTGATGAATTAATTAAAAATTAATTTAACTTAAAACAAATAACTCAAGTTATATTAAAATATTGCAAATGATATATTTTTGGAAAGCTTACAAAAAAATCGATCTAATGAAGTCACAGCCAATTATGATTTGTATTTAAAATAATAAATATGTGTGTCGTATCTTATAAGGATTGAATTTAAAACAAAATAATGGTGACGGTATTCCACATAAGAAAGTGCATGAAGAAAGTTTTTACCGCGTACCAATATTTTTACAAATAAAGAAATTATTCCAATATTTCAAAATTGCTTAATTTTGAGTTTTGGCACATTACTCGAAAACAATCAAAGATAAATTTTGACTGGCCATCAGAAATATGCTCTAAGAAAGAGCTCAGGAAGCATATATTAGTTTTTGTCTATCATTGACATTAATAGAACTTTACTTGAAGAAACCATCGAAAATGCTGCACCCTGTACAATATGGTATAAACCCATTAAATTGCCATTAGTCGCCAGACCTGACTTGAGAATGTGTGAAGAAAAATGTAAATATTTTGTAATTTAAATATTTTAATCACCACTCATTTTGAAGAAGTATTTTTAAGTGTATTTCTATCTTCGCAATATTTCAGTGTTTAATACGCGTGGCGCATGAAGTAAAATTTCGAGTTCGGAAAAGCCTAAAAATTTGGTTGGGTCGCGTAGCGCTACGCGACAAAACCAAATTTTAAGGCTTTTCTAAACTCGAAATTTTACTTTATGCTGAATCTGGGAGTGGAAACACTCGTTCGAAAATTTAAACTAATTGCTTTAACAAAATCGACGAATGCCTGAAAATGTACAGCGTATATATTATGTATATTTAAAAACAAATCATAAAAAGAAGTGAGGAATTTTACTTAAAATAAACTTTAAGAGTTAACTCTATATATTTAATTAATTTCTTAATTAGAAAGGAATCACTTGGTTTGTTTCACTTAATAAATTTATTTATTCCGACTAGTTTCGACTAACAGTCATTATCAAGGAATGTACAGAATTTACAAATGACAAAGTATTTACACAACATTTTTTCGCAGGTCAGGTAAGAAGGGCTAAGACAGTTAAATATTTTTACTAAGTTCTTAAATAATTTAAATAATAAAATTCAATTTACGACAGAAATTGAAAAGGAAAATAGTTTAAATTTCTTAGATCTGACAATTACAAAAACACCAAACAACAAGCTAATATATAAAATATATAGAAAAGAGACTTTTACAGACACTATAATACACTCAACGTCAAACACTAACAATCAGATTAAAAAAAGTGCATTTCATTCTTATATACATAGACTTTTAAACATACCACTTAGCACTGAAAATTATAACCTAGAAGTAAATACGATAAAGTCTATAGCATCTAATAACGGTTTTAACACGGAAATTGTAGATAACCTAATAAAAACAAAAAGACTCAAACAATTAATGAAATATTTTTATGCAAATGTAGATGACAATAAGATAAAATGGAATAAGATTGAATATATAAAAGACCTTTCACCAATAATCAAAACACAGTTTAAAGGGAAGGAATTTAATACCATTATGACTAACCCTATAAATTTAAGGAAACTACTTTGTAACAATAAAAGTAACATTAACAAAATAGAACAAAGCGGAATCTATGAATTGAAATGTGATGATTGCGACGCAATCTATATCGGACAAACGGGAAGATCTTTCAAAATTAGATTCGAAGAACATCGAAAGGATATAATTAATAAAAAACAATCAACCGGATTGTCAAAACATTGCGTCGCGTTCGGTCATTTTTTCAATTCAGAGAACCACACCATTTTATATACGGGAAATAAAGGAAGCGTCCTAAACCATCGAGAAGGCTTGGAAATCAACAGAGCCATAAAACTGGGAAAAAAACGTCGTGAATGATAATGAGGACATTTGGCACTCGCCGATCATGAACGCCCTTCTTACCTGACCTGCGAAAAAATGTTGTATAAATACTTTGTAATTTGTAAATTCTGTACATTCCTTGATAATGACTGTTAGTCGAAACTAGTCGGAATAAATAAATTTATTAAGTGAAACAAACCAAGTGATTCCTTTCTAATTAAGAAATTAATTAAATATATTTTAATCATGTTTCATCAAGTGATCAATGAGAACCAAACTAAAGTTAACTCTATAATTGATTATTCAATTGTGTTTTTCCTCATGGCCGGACATTTTTTTTAGTTCTCTGATCTGAAACATAAAATTAAGTAGCAGTTAGTAATCAGTATTAAATTATCTGGAGTTAGAACCACCGACAATGAAAAATCTCGATAAATAACAAAATGGGGGCCATTCTAAAAAAGTGTTTGCTTTTTGTCCCCCTTTTTCTGACTCTTTGAAAAATATCAAATATTATTATATTTGAATAACGGTGGTTCAAAGTAAATACTAAAAGCTCAAGTTTATCCGTTTCATAGTTTGAAAAAAAAGGTTCCGGCCAACGAAACAAAAGTGGTTTCGAGAAATACGTGTTTAAAGTTTTGACACAAGTTTTACCCGTTTTTGGAGATTTTTACCTTTAGTCAGCTATGTCAGCTCCGTACAGTGGGCTCTCCTCTTCCTCTAAAAACTCGGTTTGAATGATTTGCTTGTGTCAGCGTTGTTGAATGGCCTCCCGAGCTGCTGGAGTCAGGCGAAGTTTGGCCCGAGTCTTGCGCTCCGCATCGGTCCGCACCTGGAAGGCCTTGGCTGTTAGGCCTATTCGGATTGCCAGTGTCTTCATCGTTTTAAAAACTACCGAGTATCCGTCGTTGAAGATGCTGGTGGCTAGGAAGGACGCGATAGCGACGGTTTTCGCACCACAGTTGAAGTGCTTCGGAGTCAGCTTCCAGACACAAGCATTCAAACTTTCGTTTGAATTCTGCGTTTTTCCACCCAGGCACCTACTCAGCATTGTTTACTGCAACAAGCGAAAAACTAACGAATTCACGTATCCTAAAACTTTGGGGCATAAAACTAGAAACTATATAGTATCAATAAATGCAAAAACATATATTTTTTAAAATTCTGAATGGTAATACCCTCTTAGTGTATTCTTAATAACGATTTTCATATTTTAATTCTATATTGTTAGGTGGAGGAAAACAGTTTTTTGTCCACCTAACCAGAGCTGGGCAGGATTCGAATCATTCAGGATTCGAATTCTGGATTAGAATCCGTTTAGAGGATTCAAAAGAGGCATTCGAATACTTTAGTTCAACTGGATCCGTCATCCTATTCGTTACATTTTTTTTAAGAGGATTCGTATTTGAATCCAAATGTGGGTGATTCGAATCCTTATAAAAGGATTCGTATATTTATAAAAAAATTCGAATATTTATAAAAGGATTCGAACATTTATAAAGGGATTCGAATACTTACAAAAGGGTTTGAATCGTCAAAAATAATTCGAATTGTGAGGATTATCATGAAAATGTCTTTCGTGTGTTTTTAAACTTCTCGGTAAATCACTGTTTTAGACGCGTGGCGCATAAAGTAAAATTTCGAGTTTAGAAAAGCCCAAAAAATTTGCCTCGGGTCGCTGCGCGACCCTCGACAAATTTTCACGGGGCTTTTCTAAACTCAAAATTTTACTTCATGCTTAGTCTGGGAGTGGAAACGCTCGTTCAAAGCTTCAAACTGAATGCTTTGATAAAAACATTAAATGACTAAAATTGTTTTTAAAGATATTAATCTAGTTTTCAAAATTTTGTTTAATATTATTTGAAGTAAAACTGACATGGTAGCCACAATCTGAAATGTTAAATTTTTCCGACATTTCTCTGATTCAAGATTTTTTTCCCTTGCCTTTTAATATAACCCCCCTTTTGTTGATGTTTTTAATTTTTTTGTCAATATTTAAGTTATTTTTATAAATTTTTACGTGTTTTGTAATTCGCCTGCTGATTTTAACAAATTTAATAATATCATATGGCTTTTTTGTTAGTGTTTTGGTCAATTTGAATATAATTCCATGACTTTTCTCTGACTTTCCCGGTTTTAATGATATTCAGTGATTTGTTTTTATTTACGCAATGTTCAGGCATTCGTCGATTTTATAATAGAGTTCAATTTGAAGTTTGAACGGGTGTTACCACTCCCAGGCTAAGCATGAAGTAAAATATCGAGTTCAGAAATACCCCGTAAACATTTGTCGAGGGTCGCGCAGCGACCCGAGAGCAATTTTCGGGCTTTTCTAAACTCAAAATTTTACTTCATGCGCCACGCGTTCAAAACACTGATTTCAAGTGAAGTTCAGAAACACACAAATACATCTTTAATCAGAGTAACGGGGAATTAGATATTTAGTCTGTTATCAACGATGTTCAGTGTCAATAATAAATAATTAAGTGTTGAATATTTTTGTTAAAACAACTGGTTACGATATTTACATATTAATAGTTGCAAAAAAATAATAAAATCATATTTAGTCTTAAAGAATTTGTATCCGTGATTCGAAAAAACAGGATACAAATCTTTGATTCAAATCATATTTATCTCTTACGAATCCTTTATTCGAGTATTAGTGATTCGAATCATATTAGGTGATTCGGATTCGTGATTCGAATCCTTTTTAGAAGGATTCGTTCAGCTCTGCACCTAACAATATAGAATTAAAATATGAAAATCGTTATATATTTGTATTTACATTAAATTAGTAGTGTATCAACATGTTTGTATTATATTGATACAATAAATATTTAGTATAGAATACAAATATATTCTCAATAATGATTTTCATATTTTATTCCTATATTGTTACAATATGATTTTGTATTAACATTTAATTATTATTACAAGGTCAGATAGTGTTTTTTCAGAATTTATACAAAGTATATTTTATACTTTGGTTGACCTAATTCTATAGTTGTTTTACCTCAAAGTTTATTACATTGCCGCTTAACATCTTTGAATAAAAAAAAGGTTGGTTTTGAAAGGCCCCAGATACCTTTTGGTGGGGCATCACTTAAAACAAAGAAACGTCGTGTTGCTGATTAAATGTCTACGAGGTTTCCAGAAGAACTACTTTTTGCTGCGGATTTAAAGCAAATATCATTACATCCGGTCATATCACAACACCCCAACTGTACCCCAAAAGAAATAATTGCGGTATATTTAGATTTAGACCTGCCAGAACGGAAATGCAATATTCTTTGATCCTTCGATAATTTTCATGAAAAGTAGTGTAAAGGGATATCAGAGAATTGAAATGATAATTTTACCATGAAGGCATAAAAGTATGCGCACGAGTGAGCGTTCAAAATTTATTTTATAAAACTTTGGAGTGATGGTTCGTGAGTAAGTGAACACTGGCTTTTAATACTCCTCAAAAATATTCTTTTTTAATGAGTAAAGTAGCTAATAAAATAAGTATTAAAGTTATCTACGGAATCTGTGAATTTCGAAAATATATGTGGGTGAATACCAGAGCTGGGCAGGATTCAAACCATTCAGGATTCGATTCCCGGATTCGAATCCTTTAAGAGGATTCAAAAGAGGTATTCGAATACTTTAGTGAAAACGGATTCGTGATCCGGATTCGGTAAATTTGTTTAAAGCATTCGTATTCGAATCCAGAGGTAGGTGATTCAAATCCTTATAAAGGGATTCGAATCCTCATAAAGGATTCAAATCCTCCCAAATAATTCAAATCATCAAATGCGATTAATTCAAATAGTCGAATATCCTACTATGAATATTTGAATCACAATATTATTTATATATGAATATGTTTTTAAACGAATATTGAGTTATCGAAAATTTAAATATTTAAAATTTTCGAATAACTCAATTTTTGTTACCTAAACTTGAAAATTTGAATCTATTATTTGCAATCATTAACATTTGTAATATCGACGTCAGTTTTTAATAACAAAAATGTTCAAAACCTAATTATTTACTCACTTAATATCTGAATAATTAATTATTTGAGTGAATGATGATATATGAGTTATTGAACTTCAGGATAAATCAGTATTTTACACGCGTGGCGCATGAAGTAAAATTTCGAGTTTAGAAAAGCCCCGTGTTCTACGTGTGGCTTTTCTAAACTCGAAATTTTACTTCATGCTTAAACAAGCAGTTGAAATACTCGTCAGAAGTTTAAATATTTGTTTATCATATACAGCGTTATAATAAACTTCTGAAAAAAGGTTACATTTTGTTGTAAATCATCTAGATGATTTTATATAGAGTAATATTTTCTCGTAGAGTTGAAAATAAAAAAGTGTTCCACCTATCCTGGGACAATCTGTATGTGTACTTAACAGAAAAAAATATTTGTACACTTGGTTACTATACTTTTATGTCACGTGTAAGATATTTATATCACAACATTATTAAATTAACAACATTGATCTTTTTGGGTATATTTTTAAGTAGCGATTCTTTTCAAGTAATTTTAGTTGTAAAATGAACTTATATTTTTAATTATTTTCAATTTATAAAGAGAATTTTTCCTTTAATTAAATAACCAACAGATTTTAAATTTTGTTACAAGTCTAATTTTTGTAATAAACATTTAAAGTAGAGTTCGTCTCTATCCGTCCACTTGTAAAAGGTACATATTGATAATTTCGTAATATTCATTGAACTGGCTTGGTGATATTATCAATCTCAGGTGACCGCCTGTAATAAGTAATTTACAACAATAAAAAATTGTAAATATTAAATCTAAAATATCTGGTATCGAAAATTACCGATATTTTCAATATTGATACTTTTTACTATGATGTGATGTATTTTGAACTAACGAGTGTCTTCCACTCCCAGATTTAAATTTTCACGGGGCCTTTCTAAACTCGAAATTGTACTTCATGCGCCACGCGTATAAATCACTGATTTATGCTGAAGTTAAATAACATATATCATTTACTGAAATAATTAATTAATCAGATATTTAGTCTGTAAATAATAAGGTTTTGAACATTTTTGTTAATAATCAGATATCAGAAATTTAGTCTGTAAATAATTAGGTTTTGAACATTTTTGTTAATAACAACTGACGGCGATATTAAAAATATTAATGGTTGATAATACTAGATTCAAATTTATTTTTAAATGATTTGTATCGTTTCTCTTAAGAATCCTTTATTCGAGTATTCGTGATTCGGTTCATATTAGGTGATTCGGATTCGTAATTCGAATTCTGTTTTTGAGGACTCATCCCAGCTCTCTGGTGAATACATATATTTTCGAAATTAGAACTATGCCCTTCACCCGAGAGCAAAAAACTGATATTATCTCTATCATGAATGAGGCAGTCATGGATAAATTTCAAGACGACAAACTCATTTCTACGCTAACAGATACAATTGTATCTAAGGTGAAAATTGAACTGACAGGTCAATTTATTGAATTAAATGCCCAGATATCATCTTTAGTAAATGAAGTAAAATTTCGAGTTTAGAAAAGCCCCGTGAAAATTTGACAAATTTTCTGGGCTCTTCTAAACTCGAAATATTACTTCATGCGTTACCCGTATAAAACCCTGATTTCAAGTAAGGTGCAAATATACATAGAGTTCACAATATTTTAGTGTTTTATACGCGTGGCGCATGAAGTAAAATTTCGAGTTTAGAAAAGCCCAGAAAATTTGTCTTGGGTCTCTGCGCGACCCTCGACAAATTTTCACGGGGCTTTTATAAACTTGATATTTTACTTCATGCTTAATCTGGGAGTGAGAAACAATCATTTAAAGCTTCAAATTGAACTCCTAAAAAAAACAACGAATAACCAAAGATTTAGAAAAAAATAGCTGAATTTGTAATACGTATACTTTAAAGAAATACTCCCTGTACATCAAAGAAATGTCATTTGATTGTACGGTAAGCAATCAGCTGTTCAGCTGTCAGCACGTAATGTACTTGTCAAAGGTATTACGTGCATGTGTACGTAATGTCAATCATACTTGTCAAGATGACAGTGTGGTATGATGCGATTACTAGATAGGGCGTAGGTAAAATCCTTTACCTTTAGAGGGTAAATTTGTTTCGAAAACAGAGCCGTTTTGATTTTTCAAATCGAGAAAAAGAGGAGAATAGAGACTAGTGTATAATTGTTCTTTTTCCAAGTAATATTAGCTGGTTTAAAAATTATTTCCAATGTTTTTTTTTTTTTTTATTTAGAAAATACACTATATTTTTCAGGAAAAATAACATTTTATATATTGTTTTAAACTCGACAATTTTACTTAGTCAATCATATACTGAACACTTTATAATAAATGAAATAATTGGGATCGGCCGGCTTAGTATAATCTATTTCGGATATATTACAAGAATTAACTAACATTTTTTTATTCTTAAAATTTTATTTAGTCATATGCACCTAAAAAATGAGTAAAAGATAATGTACGAGTACTTGAAGGACTAAGATTCATTCGTGAACAACACTACTGTAATATCACCATTTATTTGCCTTTGCCTTTGAAAATATGAAGAGGCATGTTGTGAGTTGCATCCAGGCGGAAGAAAAGCGCTTTGAGTATCTATTGTAGTCGTAATGTGTGGGTTAAAAATTTGCATTCATTGCTGATTACTTCTATGCCAACTTCAATGTCTAGTTTGTTTTCACTTTGATTATTGAAAATCGTACAAATAAATAAATACTGGGTGTTCAATGCAAGTGTACTAAGAGTAAAAAAATTACCAGTGAAGAATTTCATAAATACAGCAAAAATCGTTGATAGCGAACCTTAACGGACCCGCGATATTTATACGGTGTAGCCGGTGTTCTCTGTAAGCAGTAGTATCGGTTATAGCGGACAGTTTGCTCTAAAATAATTGTGGTAGGTGGTAGCAAAAAACAATATTCATAATTTATTGTCTATCAAATTTTATGTATTTAAATTACAAATATTCGTTTTTTTATTGGCTAACCAGATTTGCGATTTATTTTTCTCGGCTTTTTTGATTATTTGGGTGTCCCTACTGTTTATCATGTATTGACATTAGTATATGAATGCCATGTTGCAATTGATTAATTATTTGTCAGAAAAGTGGTAATAAAATGCTGAAAGTAATGTTCTGCCACTTGATTATTCTTTATGATAGGGTCTTAAGCACATGACAACCATGTGGAAAACAACCCTAAATTTATTATAACGTACAAAAGGTGCTGTTTGCCTTTACGTTTTTTAATATATTTTAGATAAAGAAAATTTAACATAAAGAAAAATTGTGTTTGTCAATAGCTTGCAGAATATTTACAAAATATAAAAAAAACGAATTAAAATTAATATCGACTATCTGCAAAAATGTTCTCTCACTGAGACGTCTCCAAATATTCATTGAAACAACTGATTCCCAAACTAATACACCGACAGATATTGAATTATACAATGAATCTTTGAGTTACACGTAAGATTCAGAGTTTAGATTTAGAAATTTCAATTGAATTGACTCTCTTGCCCAACTGCCGAAGTAGAAGTGTTCTCCTCAACACCAGAACCACTCCATTTCTTTAGTGATGAGATAATTACTGATTACTTTCACGCATAACATGAAATAACAAAACGAGATTATGATTACTAAGAAAATATTTGTAAATAAAACACTGTTTATCACTTTGTTTATATAACAATTGGTTTATTTGGTGACTATAGTTTCGATACTACACGTATCATTATCAAACTGTTACTAACGGTTTGATAATGATACGTGTAGTATCGAAACTATAGCCACCAAATAAACCAATTGTTATACAAACAAAGTGATAAACAGTGTTTTATTTATGTTCAACAATGTAGAACGAAGTAGAAGCCTCTATAATCAGTGAAAGATTTGTAATGTGAAAAATATTAGAATTTCGGATTATTTGCTATTTTCAATATTATCTGTACAACGACATAATTACAATATAATGATAAATGTATATATATATATATATATATATATATATATATATATATATATATATATATACATAGAGTGATCCATAAACATTAAATAATATAACGAGTGAAAGGTACATTACATTATTTTGAAGGCAAACGTCAGAATTACAACCAGAGTATCCAACCAAATATCCAGCATTAGAAAACAATCAGCAGATCTGGGTGGCTAATAAAAAAAACAACTAATATACAAGGTGTCCCATTAGTGCGTTCTCGGAGGATATCTCAGCCCACGTTGAAGATAGAACAATTGTTTCTATAAAAAAGTTACTTGGTTTTAAGAGCTGCACAACTTAAAAATGTTTTCATATATACACTGTGCCCCAGAAATAACGTAGCTAATGCAACTTGCTTATTTTAAATATATTGCCCTGTATATTACTTGATTTTTGAATTTTCTGTAAAAATTGCGTGTTATTTCATTAAAAACATTTGGTATAGCTCGTACCGGTTCGGAGTTATTTAACATTTATGGACTAAAATGATGTTTGCAGAGGTTGACTGATTTTCTAACGAGGGTTTCCACTCCTAGATTAAGCATGAAATAAAATTTCGAGTTTAGAATAGAAGGAAAATTTGGATTTGCCGGGGCGCGCGAGCAAAGCGAGTCGCGCCCCGGCAAATCCAAATTTTCAGGCTTTTCTAAACTGAAATTTTTTCTTCATACGCCACTCGTAAAAAAACACTGATATTAAGTAAAGTTCAAAATATATTCAACTTAATTTTATGTGTAATCTGACATTAATTAATTATACAAATGTTTGTTGTGTCTAACCAAATCTTACGCTTTAAAAATTTTTGCAAATTGGTTTGGGATATTACCTACATATAGTATATTCCATTTGTTTCTGGATCTCGCCTAGCCATGCTTTCGTGTTGTTATGTTGCAGTATCAACATTTACATTTTTTATTAATTGCCACTCCTGATTCCTTATTTTAACAGTGTTGCAATAATTTATGATATCATAAGTAATCCTCTTTTTAATTATCAAGAGGTTTATTGTTAATCTTGCAACAATTATTTCGCCACACGGTCGCTTCTTCGAGCATTTTATTATTAAATCAAATTAATCTAGTGTTGCAATGCTGTGTCAATGTCAAAGTGAAAAATAATTTCAGGCACATATTAAATATTAACATGCCAAAGATTATCTCTGAATCAAAAAGGTTACAAATTCTGAAATCCTACAAACATTTTAGGCAAAGTAATCCAAATCTACAGCATCACAATATTATTACGATTTTAATAGATATTTTTGGGGTATGTCTAGTATTTTAATTATCATATATATTTAATTAAAGATAATTACGTTTCAGGTAGGGAGATCTTCATTACAATTAATTTTACGACAAAGACCTGACGAATTAAAATCTACTACTTCTGGCAAACTATCTAAAAACAGCCATTTTTGGAATCACCTAGCTAGAAAAGATCTGCAACAACTAATTTGGCAATATGACTCTAGAAATCAGTATTTTACTTTGAGAGATTTTTTGAATGATATGAAAGAAAATTATGAGTTTCATGGGAGTAGAACAACACTTTATAGGGTTGTTAAAAGTATGGGGTATAAATTCAAATTAATTAATGGGCGCAAAATTCTCTGTGAACAAAAACATGTTGTTGCAGCTAAAATTATTTTCCTTAGAAAATTTTTACAGTATCAAAATTCCAGTGAAGATATCCAATTCGTATACCTGGATGAAACATGGATATATCAGAATGGATCCGTGGTTCGACGTTGGGTACATGAAACGGATATAAAAAGTAATCCAACTAAATTCAAAAATGAAGGCAAACGCTTCACCATTCTACATGCTGGGTATAGGGGTGGGTTTTTGGATGGGTGCGATTTTTTAATACATTCGAAAAACAATGACCGAGATTACCATGCCACAATGGATGGTAATACTTTTCAAAATTGGGTGGTTAATCAACTTATTCCTGCTTTGGCTAAGCTTTCAGGGAAATGTGTAGTTATTATGGATAATGCTGCATACCATTCTGTGCAATTAGACAAAACTCCTTCATTTTCTTGTAAGAAATGCGAAATGCAGGAGTGGTTGAACACAATGTAAAATTCAATCCAAAATTAACCAAAAAAGGAACTATGGGCTTTATTTATACCTTTTCGATCAAATGACAAAATTTACGTAGTTGATGACATTTTGAGAAAGAACGGGCACGAAGTTCTTAGATTACCGCCATACCATTGTCAATACAATCCAATTGAAATGGCATGGGGGTTTTATAAGACGTACTACAATAAGCACATAAATTCTAAGCAACCATTTAAGGATCGTGTTCAGAATTTATGGCTTGAGTCTCTCTCAAAATGTACATCCGATATGTGGCAAAATTTCTGTGATCATTGTGAAAAACTTATTTCGGATGACTGGACAAAACACATGGGGAACCTTTCTTTTGAAACCATTCCTCCTTTTATTATTTCGCTTGGGGAATCTGGCTCAGAACAAACATCAGAAGGTTCAGATGCAGGTTCTCTTGACTAAATAATAAAAGTGGAATGAGGGCTTAAAAATTGTTTGACATGAAAATTATCAGTATCACAAGAGGGTAGGAATAAATTTGCAATTCTACAAAAAAATACTGAGGGCCAACAGAAGAGAGAATGACCAAAATTAAGGTGGATGGATGGAGTTGATCAAAATGTGTTAACGGGAAGACCCAAGCGAGAAATACAAATGGATGACGAAATAAGTTTGCAGAGCCGAATTCATTATATTTGTTATATACAATATTATTGCTGTGTTTGTATGTACGAAAACCAAGTAGTAAATTTTGTTAATCGTAAAACTGCATATTATTATCCTTTTATATCTGAAAATTTGTAAAACAGGCAACAGTGTAAGATCACAATAGTCAGAAATTATAACCTTAAAATCGAACATCTGACAGTGACATTTAAAAACCCTGATTTAAAACACAACCAGCCCCATTTACAATACTTAAACTGTCACTTTTCCATAGCTAGGCGAGATCCAGAAACAAATGGAATCGTGTCTACATAACTTGAAATAAAAACCGTTGTATAAAATTTGGTGATTTTTAAGATGTGACCCTGCAAATATACATAGCCAACAAAGCATCTGTTTTCATTGCATAGAATGAAGGACGTGATGAGTTGTACGTTGTAACTGATAATTTTAACAGCCACTGTTCCTAGAAATTTGTTTGTTCTAACCGGTGTTCATTGTAAGCAACATCAATGCTTTTTTTGTATAGTTATTCTACAAACCGGCTATTTTGTTCGTTATATCCGATTTTACATTATAGCCTGTGTCGTTATAAACCATTTTGACTGTACTAGATTTATACCTAGTGTTGACTTGATTACATGTATACCAAATCGATTCAACACCCGGTATATTATAAATAACGTTAAGCAAATCAGTTAAATTAACTATGTGCTTGCGATCTCTATAAACAAATATTTTTCAGTACAGTTTCATATAATTTCGAAACAATAATCAACTGCCAATTAACATTTTGTCGTTCCAGAATAAATGTTTACAGGTTTCTATATGTTTATCATAGCTTAAATGCATTGCACATTTAATTTCTTGGATGTATTGTGACTACGAGTATTTACAATATTTTTCTAGAAGATTCAATATTCATAGCAAATGTAATTGTGATTAATGGGTTGAAGTTTATTGCAAACCCGTAAAAAGCATATAAGTGAAACAACACCAAACCAATAATATCTGTAAAAGCATATTTTAATAGTTGTAGTAAGACATTTTATTTTTTTTATCATTTTTTAGGCACACTACAATCTTCACAAAGTTCAAGGCATACAAGGGATAAGGGTACACAGCAACAATCACAGGAAACAATGACTTCAGGAACGCCAACAGGACCTAAAACAGTTACGGCTTCAGTTGGAACTCAAAATAATACTGCAACGGAGGTAATTAAAAATCATTCAAATCTACAATATAAATGACGTCCCAAAGTGAATGTAGTTTTATAATGATGTATTTATTAACTGACACAGTTATGACTAGTAATGGAAAATGCGGGCATGCGGAGGAAACTGTTCGGAGGGGCGCGAAGTGCGATCGCAACTCGAGTTAAGGTATTCGGTAAAAACCGCGGTAGAATGACGGCCTGATCCGCTCGTTCGATGCGTTCGATTGAAATTGCAGGTCTATTTTCGGTGAAACCGAATACTGTGTAATCCGATATCCTTATTGCGTTCTTTGAATTTCTCGTTTATAAGAGGATCTTACAGTTTAAAAAGTTCGTGTATGTTAATAAGCAGTTATTTGCGAGCAGTGGCGGCTCGTTTATAAGGGCAGGAAAAATCTATTGTATGTTTATGACTGCAGTCATACTTATAAAATTTTTCACGAGCTGCCACTGCTTGCAAATAGTGCCAACAAAGTCAGAAGCCGTGTTCCCATTTTTTCAGATTTTGAACAAGTAATATCAAACATTTATTGACTTTTATTATAATTTATTGCATTTTAATGACGAAAAAGGTAACTTACGGTCGGCTATTTTGTTTTATTGAAATTGGTATTCAAGATTTAATATCAACAAGTTAAGAAATTTAATAATCGCCTTACAGTTTTTGAATCCAAGCATTTGTCTAATTTTTCCGATTTTTATGTTATCCGGCTCACAGTGTGACGTTATAATTAAAATAGTTAAACAAATCACACTCAGTAATATTATGGTTATTCTAAAAAATGGCAAAAATCATAAACTTTAAATAAAATCGTCAAATATACAAACATTGGCAAATACGTTAAAATGTACAGAAAGTATAATAGATTTTATAAAAATATTCACTTTTTATAATTTCTCGACATTTTGGACATTTCTCGATGTCATAGTAATTTTATACGTAAAGTTAAAAGTGTTTTCTGTTGTCAATTACTGGGTGATTTTATGTTAGTGGAATGTGAAATTATTTCTTGTCTGTTTTTAATTGTATGATTTGGTTTACATTGTGAGTGATTAAATAATATGTTAGTGATGATGGCTACTAACTTTTAAATTAATATTATAAAATGTGATAATGGGTCTAATCAGCATATTGGTTTTTTGTAGTTTAGGTTGGGAATATAATTTGGGAGGTTGTGGGTTCATAAGAATCAGATAGCAAGTATTAGTGTATTTTGTTAACTAAATTAAAAACGTTACTCAGTAAACCTAAAGACAAAACTGACATTCTTGAAATGTCCGGTGCATATGGTTTGACTTACGATGATTGTGAAGCGACGTAGAGTGGAGAAACTGACAGAAAGTTATTTATCAGAATAAAAGAACATAAACATTCCAAAGACAAATCCAATTTCATTTTTCATCAACTTTACATACATAGCTACACGGTAAAGGATAGCAAAAACATTAAAATCCTACAAAATTTAATAAAGGCAAATTTATGTCAATCTTAGCAACTTATAAAACTTTTGACTTCTATATATTTAATGGCGATTGCAATATTCAAATCAAAAAATAATTAAAAGTTGTATTTTTAAAATTTTAACAAAATAAATATGTTTAAGGGGAACAACACCTTGTATATTTAAAATTTTTATTATTTTTATTTTTTTTCGACTAAAATCTGATAACGATACATGTTGAAAAATGTCCTAATAATTCGATATCCCAACAAACCACACCAAAAATTTTAAAATTCTTTGAGCTTCTTTCTTTTCTTGTTTTGGAAAAGTGGTTTTATTTTCTTGTTTATTTTCTATGAAGGTTAAAAAAATATCTACTGTCCGGTTAAAGAAACTTTTCAAAACGCTGTTATTTTATATGATAAAGCAATAAACACAACGATTTGAACCGGTTTAGATAAAAATTACGAAAAAAGAATAATTCAAATTCAAAATTATATGAATTCGAGAAAATAAGCTTACGCTTCTTATAGTTTGCATACTTTAAACATAATATATATATAAAAAAAAAAAATTAATTTGTAGTTGTGCGATGTGCAACACATTTTAGTTTCACAAATCCCGAGATAGCTGGCAAGCTAGTTTAGCACAATTTATTGTACGTCACACATTGTCATTGTCTTCTAATTTTTTATCATGGATGTATCTGTGCATTAAAAAAATTATAATTATTTTCATTTATGGCGAATGCAGGCGAAATTTCGACGATGCTGTCAATCTGTATGTTTAGCGTTTTCCTGAAAAAGTACAATCACGTTCTTCATTCGTTAATCAATTTTCTACTGACGGAAGTGTTCAACCGCACAAGAGAATGCGTAGAGCTACTGTTTGTTGAGAACATAATCAAACAGCAGTGTTTTCCACTCCCAGACTGAGCATGAAGTAAAATTTCGAGTTTAGAAAAGCCGAGAGACAAATTTTCCGGGCTTTTCTAAACTCGTAATTTTACTTAATGCGCCACGCATATGAAACACTGTTTCCAAGTAAGGTTTACATAAATTTCACAATATTTTAGTGTTTTATACGCGTGGCGCATGAAGTAAAATTTCGAGTTTAGAAAAGCCCAGAAAATTTGTCTTGGGTCGCTGCGCGACCCTCGACAAATTTTGACGGGGCTTTTCTAAACTTGAAATTTTACTTCATGCTTAGTCTGGGAGTGGAAAACAGTCGTTTAGCTTGGAATTGAACTCTTAAAAAAAAACAACGAATATCTAAACATTTAACAAAAATACGCTGAATTTGTAATATGGATAATTTATAAAAAAAACTCCCTGTATGCACTCTCACTGAGCAAATACAATTAGCTGCAGTGGCTCATAATCCACGTGTAAGTATCCGCACAATTTCGCATCAATCTGCAATTACTGCTATGAGTGTTTGAAGAATTCTCAAATCTAATAAATTTTATCCGTATCATGTGTCCTTGCACCAGGAATTAACTGACGATGACTTTTAAAACCGACTAACGTTTTGTCAATGGGCAGTTGAGAGAATACAAGTAAATCCGACATTTTTGCTCGTGTGCTATTCTCTGATGATTCCAGGTTTACAAACCACGGTGATGTTAACCGCAATAATATGCATTACTGGAGTAAAAAAACCCAAACTGGATTCGTGAAATTAATCATCAGCGTTCTTGGTCAATGTTTGGCGTGGAATAATTGGTGATAAACTTATATTTTATTGACAGCAATTTGAATGGTAACCCATACCGAAACTTTCTTGAGCACGCGAGGTATTGGATCGGGATTACAATAATCGCTGGATCGGTAGATCAGGACCGGTGAACTGACCAGCCAGATCATCAGACCTTACCTCCCCTGATTTGTTCTTGTGGGGTTACTTAAAAGATGCAGTTTATAAAGAAACGCCTCCTATTCGCGAAAACATGCTGCAACGAATAAGGGACGCTTGCGTTGCAATTACACTAGATATGCTTATGAGATGTGTACAGGAATTCGTAGCACGAGTCAACAAGTACATTGAACTTCAAGTACATCGTTTTGAGCATTTAATTTAATTAAGAACCCCGGTGGAGACTGGCGAGACGACACTTACTTTTTATTCATGTTAAATTTAGTTTATGCGATTGCAGCGCCATCTGTTTTAAATGAAAATAAATTATCATTAAAAACGTATGTACTTTTTTTCCGGAGAATCCGAATCTTAAATATAAGATGTGAGTTCCTATTTGAAATGTCAAGTTGCCCCCCGCCCTACCTACTGCGGATGGAGCAAGGGGCTGAATTCAGAACGGGATGATGCCCTCTTAGGTACTACTATTTTTGGTCTGGGCACGTTTTTTCGTATGATGCGTATCTTTCGAGTTATTTTGATCATTTAATATCCGGAGCTGTATTTGCACGGGAAGTAGTTTTTTTAATGGGAATTTATTTTCTTAAGTTGTCTTATTAATTAAGATGTATTGATTGCATTTTATAGGAATATAAACATAACTTCCTCATTTGTGGTTATTTTTTATGATGCACCCTAAGTTTTTTGTTAATAACAATCTTCTCTATGGAGTGGAACTAAAATATACTGGGTGTTTCGTTAAAAAATGTGAACGTTAATTTCTTAAAAATACGTCGTTATTGTTTTTCTAATTTGACTATTGTAAACGTTATCAAACGAGCTACTACTATATCCATTTAATTGACTCTCTAGCTTAGGTAATAATGAGTTGGTTAATATGCGCACTTCATTTAGAACACCTTGTATACCGTTTTTATTAGAGGCCAGATTTTTTTTAAATGCCAGCTATGTTGTCATTTTTTACTTTTTTTATAAATTGCATTTATTTATACTCAAATGTAGATGTTCAGCATTAAATCATAATTCAACGTGTGTACTAGGGTGGGTCGATTTTTGATCAAAGAGTGAATCTTATTTTTTTCTAAATTTACGTTTAATTCTAAGAAAAAAAGTCCATAGGACTATGGATCTATGGTGAATTTCGAGCCGCATCAATTTTAATTGAAGATTTTACTGCTGCTGGCTGTAATATTTATTTGAATTTCAGTTCTGATTTGAAATACTTCCTATTTTTATTTATATGTTGGGTTTTTGGGTGTGGAGAATTCGATTTTGATGTTTATTTTTGCCTTAGGCATCCCGCAAGGGGGCGCTGCAACTTTTTTACATATATTTGACCATTTTTTAGGAATAAGTTCATACAAACGTTTCAAATACATTAATTAATTTTTTTAATTATTATGAAAATCTTATAAAAACGAAGAAGAGCTGCATAGACTGTTTTTTCTTAGAATTAAACGCAGAATCAGAAAAAAACTAGACTCACTCTTTGAAAAAAAAAGTCTCACAAATCGTTTACACTAAGCAATCAATGTGTTAGCATTATGTTGCATTACAATCTGATCTTCCTGACAGACAATACATTTGTATAGTTTAAGATCGTTTGCAAAAAACAAATATTTACAGTTTTTAAATATGTTGCTAAGATCATTAATAAATTGCAGCAGTATTTGAATCATTTATATAAACTTTTTCCTTAAAAATGGCGGACAAAAGTTTGCAGCGTTGTGTACATTTAAGAGAAAAATCTCCAATATGTAATATATCTAGATAGATAGATAGATAGAATCTTTATTTACACTGACAGAGTTACAAATAATATAACTTGTACATGCAAAATTGTCATGGATATAAAAATATTAGTAACAATAGTAAATCAAGCATACATTAATCATTGAGACATACTATATAACTAAGAGCTGAATATAATAAGTCATTCATATAAATCATTAAGAGGAGAGCAAAATTTTTCCAAATATCAACTTGTAGAGTCAACTCTTTAATTGCTCGGCTATTATTGAGTTAATTTAAAGTTTGTCATTTTATAGAAAGCCGAAATATTTGATGTAAAATCACTTTTAATGGATATTTTTATAAACTGAATTGACTTTTAGGGTAAAATTTATTAAAAAATATATCATATTGTTAAAATAAGTCCAAATTATCAGAATTTATTAAGAAAAGATTGTTGTTCATATTGCTATACAGAAAAGTAAAAATCTTCTAAATGCAAAGTAAAGAATTCGATAAAAAATATTGGATTTTGGAGTGAAATAATGTTTTAAACATCATACAGTATCAAAATTAGGTTGAAATTTCGGAAATATTTTATTAGGAGGTCAGTATATTTAAGACTCATATTATAGTACAGAAAATTATAATATCTTGCTTAAAATTGTAGCTATAAGGTTTTGAAGTAAAGAAGTTCGTGAAAACAATTGGATTTATCTATATGTTATCAAAATTACTTTAAATTCTTAGAATTCATCAAGAAATAAAAAATATTTGTGACAATAAATGCATACATTTTCAAACCGGCTTGATATCTAATCCTAAAATTCGAAATTGTTCTTTGTCTATGTAATGGCAATAAGAAATCTGAGATGGTTAAGTAGAACACTGTGTTGATTTAACATTGAATTACCGCTCAATAACATAACATTACAAAAGTGACAAAAAACAAAAATAATATGTAGAAAATGACAATATTTAAACATGTATCAGAGTAATCGTTTTTACAATAAATCAAATGTTTTAAACTTAGTTCGTGTAGCAAATTGTTAAGTTTTTAAATTACGATTACTGCTCTACAAATTAAACTGGAAATGTAAAAAAGGTCTCGTTTTTATAAGCATTTCTCATGAAATTCACTATGGTGTACAACACAGACTGCTTTTTTTAAATTTATTTTATACAAAATCATAATAATTAAACCTCAAAAGTCAACTTAGTTCATGAAAATAAATATCCATTTAAAGTGATTTTACATCAAAAATTTCGGTTTTCTATAAAGTGCCAAACTTTTAATTAACTCAATAATGGCCGAGCAAGTATAGAGTTAATTATAAAAGTTGATTTTAGAAAAATATCTGCTTTTCTTTTAATGATCGCTATGGATGACTTATTATATTACATATTGGAGATTTTTCTATTTTATGTAAATAACGTGTACGCTGTCATTTTTCAGGCATACGTCGATTTAATAAAAGCGTTCAATTTAATGTTTTAAACAAGTGTTTCTACTCCCAGACTAAGCATAAAGTAACATTTCGAGGTTAGAAAAGCCCCGCGTAGAAAATTTGTCGAGGGCCGCGCAGCGACCCGAGACAAATTTTCACGGGGCTTTTCTAAACTCAAAATTTTACTTTATGCGCCACGGGTATAAAACACTAATTACCGATTAAGTTTATAAACATATTTCATCTATAACAATAACATCGTATGTTTAATAAAGAAAAACCTCTAAACTGCCATAATTTAATCTTTTTTAAATGTAGGTTAGGTAAAACGTCAGACATAATATTACACTGGCGAAAGAAATTAACGCATCACATTAATTTTTTTAATTTAAAAATAAAGTTTTGATGTTTAAAAACAAACAAAAAATAACAACAAAACCAACTGAACTATAATAATGATTTTCAACACATTTTCTTTCATTAATGACTAATATAATGTCATAAATAAAAAGAGGAAAAAAGTTAACATGTGATTATAAGACTTAATATCTAGTGTTTCCTCCTCTTGCTCGAATAACTGCCTGACAGCGACGGCTCATACTGTTTATTAATGATCCAATTTCATCCTGGTTAATATCTTCTCAAATTTCCTGCAATATTTGTCCAAGCTCTTGTTGATTGCTTGGACGCCGAGGAAGTGCTCTAAGGCGTCTGCTCATCGCGTCCCATAGGTGTTCGATCGGATTAAGATCGGGACTCCTAGCTGGCCATTGCATTGTGTTGATACCCACTAGGTCAAGATACTGTTGTACAATTCGGGCACTGTGTGGTTTTGCATTGTCATGCATAAACAGGAAATCGTTTCCTTCAAAGGGAGCAAAAGGCATTACGGATGGTTCTAAAATGTTTGCAATATAAGACGCTGCCGTGATACTTCCTCTTGGTATGACCACCAACTCCGTACGAGCCTCTAAAGTGATACCACCCCACACCATAACAGAGCCTCCACCAAACATAACAGTCGGAACAATGTTACACTGCGCATAACGTTCACCTGGCGGTCTGTACACATGCATTCGTCTGTTACTGCCGTAAAGACAACATCTGGACTCGTCGCTAAACATAACATTAGCCCAATCGGCCTGTAACCAGTTTACATGTTCTTGCGCAAATGTTAACCTGGCTCTTCGATGGTCTGCGGTTAATTGTGGTCCTTTTGTCGCTGTTTTCGGAGTTAAATAAAAACCACGTAACCTTTTTCTGATGGTAACGGAACTTACATGAACATTGTGGATCTCTGCGAGCATATTTTGTAGCCTAGGAGCCGTAATAAACCGTTCGCGTAACGTCTGCATCATTAAAAAACGGTCTTGAACAGCAGTTGTGGCCCTTTTTCTCCCTTGTCCTGGCCTTCTTGAGTATGCCTGAGTTTCCCGATGTCTCTTCAAGACACGGGATACGGTCGATTGATTAACACCAAGACGCTGACTGATGTAACGCTGACTCCTACCTTCTTCTGCAAGTGTAACCACAATCACAGCTTCTTCACTGCTTAAATTAAGATTCGGACGTCTATCCATATTCATTCTTCACTATTTAGCACTTAATTTTAACAATTACTTGAAAACAAACTCAAAAAGAAATGTTATATGAACCTTTCTTACAGTCAGAATAATGAAAAGTGCTTCATTTTATTTATTGACAGAAAACCATGAGAACAAAAGACAAAACACAACATGTAAAACAGCATGCTTGATAAGATTTCTTATTGTAAAAATATGTTTGTGTTCAAAGAAAACTCGATTCCAAGATATCAAAAAAATCACAAATGATGCGTTAATTTCTTTCGCCAGTGTATAATATATAATCTGAGTTGCTAACCTAGAATATTTTCCATGGCACTCTAGAGGCTTTTTTTATTAAACATATGATTCATTACAATTCATGAATTCATGTGTTTCTGTGATTCAAATTTAAAAAGTTAACCAAAACTGACAAAAGTAATCAACATTAAAGACCATTGAATCATCAATTTGTATGTACAAATAAGTCTAAGAATACCAATTTTTACCAACTTATTTTGTACAATATCTAATTTTAATTCTTTACGATCTTCATCTTTCTGCGAGATTTTATGTAGAAGCAATTGAGGTTTCTAAGTTTTAAACTAAATTTTACATCTTGCGGATGCCTAAGACAAAAATAAATATCAACATTGAATTCGTCACATGCAAAACCCCTATGAACCCTAAAATAGCAATAAAAATAGGAAATATTATAAATCAGAAATGAAATCTAAATAAATATTACAACCGGCTGCAGTAAATATTCAATTAAAATTAATGTGGCTTGAAATTCACCGTAGACCTATGGTCCCAATAACTTTTTTTCTTAGAATTGAACGTAGAATCAGAAAAAAATAGACTCACTCTTTGAAAAAAAAAACTTTCTTACAATTCGGCCCGCCCTAGTATGTACTTTCCTCAAAGTAACCTATTATCATAATATTTAATCTCAAAATGAGGACATAATTAAGACAACTTACAAAGTTTTTTCTGTCTACCTTCACTTATCCTGTTTACCAGGACGAGGAACATCCCCATTTTTTTTCATGCTGAAGTCATAAAAAACAAAATACATTTACAAAACAAAATACATCAGTAAACAACCCAGCAAAGTTAAAAAATAATCGGCTTTGAAGAAAATCTCCATTTGAATTTTAATAAATATAATTACGTTTTTATTCAGTATTATTATTTGATGCTGAACACGTAAAATAAAAACAAAAAAAGCAAAAAATATGTGGCCCGCAATTCTCTAATATTTCAGGCATATACATTAATAAACAACCCTGTATAGTTTGTGAATGATTGGCTTTAAAGAACATTTCCATTTAAATTTTTTAAAATATAATTACTTTTTTTCAGTATTATTGTTTAATGCTGACCTCATAATTAAAAAAAAAAACAACATCCGTGTAGTTTGCAATTTTTTTATATTTTGTTTCAAACGCATCAATAAATAATGCATTACATTTTTAGAGTGATTAAGGCTACGGAGCATCCCCATTTGAATTTTTAAATATACAGGGTGTCTCAGACTACCCGTACTAGCTTTTTATTTCGACAACGCTTGGTCGAATGTGACTGGGACATAAAATGTTATTACCAAAGTGAACCCAAGGAATCCACTGATAAATTTATTTTTCACCGGAATAATCCGGAAGTACCCGGAACCGGAAGTAACTTTAAAATTTCAAATGGCAACAAATTGAAAATTAGTTATCCATTCAACACTCAATTTCCTCAAGTAGGCTTTGCTTTTTTGTTATGTCAAAAATTGATGTTCGTGAATATTTGAAGTAAAATGAATTATTATTATCAATGTATTGAATGTGTCAACATGGTTTTTACAAACCTCGAAGGTTTTATATGCTGATGTTATTAGGTAAGAATGCGGACCTATTATTTGGTTTCCCAAAATACCACACCAAACATTAAGGGTCCACACGTGTTGATTGTCAACTTCTCTTAACCAATGAGGGATTTCATTACTGCAGTAGTGAGCATTATGTAAATTAACAACTTCGTTCTTTTTGAATGTCGCCTCATCTGTCCATAGAATTTTGTAATGGAAATTATCATTTTTATGAGACATCCATTCACAAACATTCAACCTATCTTGAAAATCCCGCTCTTCAAGTTTCTGGTGTAAAGAGATATGGTATAGATCGAATTTGTTTGTTTTTAAAACTCTCCAAGCAGTGGAGCGACTTATTCCAGCATCGATTTCAATTCTTCTAGTCGATATGTTCGGGTCCAGAGCAATTGCTGCAAGAATATCTGGTGCTCTTTTATCTTGTACACGTTTTCTGATACTTCGACCTTTGTTGTGGCTCGGCTGTAGCTTACCAGCTGTCTTAACTCATTCTGCAAGGCGCCGAAAAACATATTTTGACTAGCTCGTTGAGGGTATCGCTCAACATAAATTCGCTCAGCAGCACGATAGTTTTGGCCGCATTCACCTAATATCATCAGCATATCAAAACCTTCGAGGTTTGTAAAAACCATGTTGACACATTCAATACTTTGATAATAATAATCTATTTAACTTCAAATATTCACGAACATCAATTATTTTGACATAACAAAAAAACAAAGCCTACTTGAGGAAATTGAGTGTTGAATGGATAACTAGTTTTTAATTTAGTTTTTTTGTTTATTTTTGTAAATATGCAAAATATTAAAAAAGCATTTTATAAAAGTTGTTTCTTTTAAAAAGACCTATCAATTAATACCATACTCGACCTATGTTGCCATTTGAAATTTTAAAGTTACTTCCGGTTCCGGGTACTTGCAGATTATTCCTGTAAAAAATAAATTCATCAGTGGATTCCTTGGGTTCACTTTGGTAATAACATTTTTGTCCCAGTCACATTCGACCAAGCGTTGTCGAAATAAAAGACTGGTACGGGCGGTCTGAGACACCCTGTATAATTGCTGTTAGTATTAATATATAATTCTGGTCCCATAAATAAAAATACAATAAATAATTGGTCTGCAGGTTTTTGATATATCGTGGCTTATACATCAATAAACAACCCCGTGAAGTTTAAAAAATGATTAGCGCTGAAGAACATCCCCATATGAATTTTTGAAAATATATTTACCTTTTTTCAGTTTTATTATTTATTTTGTATACAAAAATAAAAAAATATGTGGTCCGCATTTTTTAATATTTCGTGCCTTATACATGAATAAAGAATCCTGGAAAGTTGAAAAATGATACCGGGCGGTAAAGAACATCCTCACTTGAATTTTTGAAAAAATAATTACCTTTTTGCAGTATTATTATATAATGTCCGCAGGCTCAGTTAACTTAGATCCCCCGAAGTTCGAATTTTTGGAAAACAACTATTGCGCGAGACAGGCCTTAGCTAGCGCCACAAAAATTAGAGCTAGCGCCATTTAGACAAGAAAGTTATGGGGCTTTGAACTGTCGGGGGGCTAGGTTGATGCCAGCCCCCCGAGTTTACAATTTTTAAGTTTTTTTTTCGGATTCCTCTACCAATTTAAAAGCTAGCCCAACAACCCCAAAAAATTATAAAACATTTTTAACCCTAGCCCCCTAAAATTAGATTTTTTTAATCAAATTGGGTGGAAAATATAGCTTAGAGCTAGCGCCAGCAGAATATGAAAAAAATATCAGGGAAACAAATATTACATTCAAATTTTGATGCGAGAGCTTTCAGATCCTGTATGCGTATTACCATTTACTTGCTGAATTTCAATACAAAATCATGTTTGGCATATAAAATACCTGTTGCAAAAAATATTTCGGCGTTGTAATTACTTTATTTATGTTCATAGACAGTGGCTATTAGATACATGATGCCTAGAAAACAGTAGCTTAACTGACAATTGTGTTTTCACTCCTTGATAATTTAAATCTTTATAACTCAAGAACTAACTGTACGATTTAAAAAACTCTTTCGGCATTGTAATTACTATACTAATTTTTATAAACACTGGCAACGAGATAGCTTGCGCTAGTAAGACAGTGGCGTAACTGACGATTGTTTTTTCAGTCCTTGATAAATAAAATCATTATTACTCGGAAACTAACCGCACGATTTTAAAAATTCTTTCGGCATTTTAATGACTATATTGATTTTTATAAATACTAGCAAGACGATAGTTTACGCTAATTAGACAGTGGCGTAACTGACGATTGTTTTTTCACATCTTGATAATTGAAATCATTATTACTCAAAAACTAACCGTACGATTTCAAAAATTCTTTCGGCATTGTAATTAATATACTGATGTCTATAAACACTAAGAACACTGATAGTGCTAGCCAGACAGTGGCGTACCTGACGGTTGTTTTTTTTTACCACGTGATAACTTAAATCGTTATAACTCGGCAACTAACCGTGCGATTTCAAAATTTTTGTAGGCGTTAGAACACCTAAATTCATGTTCATAAACACTGCTAACGAGATAGCTAGCGCTAGCAAGACAGTGGCGTACCTAACGTTTTTTTTTATTCCTTGATAATTTAAATCGGTATTATTCGGCGTTAGAATATCTAATATATATATAAGTGATGTCCATTACCACTGACAACGAGTTAGCTAGCGCTAGCGAAATTATACTTTATGCTTAATCTAGGAGTGAAAAACACTCGTTGAAAGTTTTAAACTGAACGCTTTTTTATAATAATGAATGCCTAAAAATTTACCAAGTACACATCGGGTTATGTATGTACCAACACTTGTATCTAAAACTCACTATATGTTATTTAACCAACCTAATCGTAGCAGGGGTATCTTTTCGATACTACAAAATTGTGATTTAGCTTCTTTAGTTGCTATTCAATTTACTTTATTTTCGTTCAAACACAATCTATCTCAATATCCTAATTCTACAATATACAGGGAGTTTTTCTTAAAAGTATACGTATTCCAGATTCAGCTTATTTTTTTTAAATCTTTAGATATTCGTTGTGTTTTTACAGGAATTCAATTTGAAGCTATAAACGAGTGTTTCCACTCCCAGACTAAGCATGAAGTAAAATTTTTAGTTTAGAAAAGCCCCGTGAATATTTGTTGTATATTTGAACCATACTTGAAATCAACGTTTTATACGCGTGGCGCATGAAGTAAAATTTCGAGTTTAGAAAAGCCCAGAAAATTTGTCTCTGGTCGCTGCGCGACCCGAGACAAATTTTCACGGGGCTTTTCTAAACTCGAAATTTTACTTCATGCTTAGTCTTGGAATGGAAAACACTCGTTTAAAGCCTTAAATTTAACTCTTTAAAAAACAACAAATATCTAAAGATTTTAAGAAAATAAACCAAATTTGGAAAACGTGTACTTTCAAGAAAAACTCCCTGTATGTTATTATGTTGTATTCAACTTAAATATTATTAGGTAATTACTCATATTAAGTTTAAGATTCATTTCTTGCGACTGATGAAGGAGCAACTCTCTAAGCAAACCTAAATATCTAATCCATGTTACATATCAAATATTTAGCTTAAATGATTTGATAATGGTTGTTTACATTATACGGCTCAGTAAACTTAGCCCCCCAAAGTTCGACTTTTTGAAAAATACTTGTCAGTTACGCTACTGTCTTCTAGGCATCATTTTTCTAATAGCCAGTATCTATGAAGATACATAAAGTAATTACAACACCGAAATATTTCTTGGAAGCGGTATTTTATATGCCAATTATGATTTTATATTGAAATTCAGTAAGTAAATGGTAATACGCAAACAGGATCTGATAGCTCTCACATCAAAGTTTGGATGTGAATATTTTTGTACCTGATATTTTTGAGAGAATATTTTTTTCATATTCTGCTGGCGCTAGCTCTAAGCAATCTTTTTCACCCAATTTTATTAAAAAAATCTTATTTTGGGGGGCCAGGGTTAAAAATGTTTTATCATTTTTTGGGGTTGTGGGGGTGGCGCTAGCTTTTAAATCTGTAGCGCTAGCTTGCGCTAGTTCTAAGGAATTCGAATAGTGTAAAACAACTTTAAAAATCTAAACTCAGGGGGCTAGCATGGGCTAGGTTGATGCTAGCCCCCCGAGTTTGGATTTTTCAAGTGTTTTTACACTATTCGGATTCCTCAGAGCTGGCGGCGAAAGTTCAATATATATATATATATAACTTTCTTGTCTAAATGGCGCTAGCTCTAATTTTTGTGGCGCTAGCAAGCGCTAGCTAAGGCCCATCTAGCGCAATAGTTCGTTTCAAAAAAGTCGAACTTCGGGGGGCTAAGTTGACTGAGCCTAGTCCGCAATGTTGCGATACTTTGTGCCTAATACATCAATAATAAATAACCCTCTAAGGTTAGAATGATCAGGGGTGAGAAAGTTTTCTATTTTATTAATAGTAAATGTTGCAAGTTTTCGTTAAATTTCAAATTGATTTTCTACATGTTTATCAGTTTTTAGTGTGGATTTTTATTTTAGTTGATAAGCATCGATTCTAATTAACAATTTCTTGAAGTTTTGTTCAGCTCAGTTGTAAAAAACACAATATGTAATGAAATAATGATTCTAGCCTTTTTGGTGGAGGCGTCAATTTAATGCTGGGTCGACTTTTCGTTGATTAATTATGCTTATAAGTGAATTGCTAGTACACTTCTAGATAAAATGATCACGTAACTAATAAACTCGCATATACAAGTGATACGTTATTAGTAGCTTTACTTATATTTTAATTAATATCTATATATTCCATTTCAAAGTGAGTTACTTTATTACCAGTCTCGCCCTTAATTACACCCTGCTTTTTAATTTGCGTGCTATACACACACCCGAGTAACAGGTAAAAAAAGTAGGAGGATCGATACGGAATTATTTAATTGTGCGTATTATGCGACGCGAATACGTCGTCGCCCTTTAAGCCCCCCAACGACTCTCTTATCAAGAGGGCATCAGCCCCCACGCATTGAACCCCACCGCGTACGTTCAATAAAAGTGCACTTATTTTATTCACAGACCAGCCAGACGGAACCGCAATCACAGACCCAACCGACGGAATCCTCGAAATCGGAGGGCACCCAGGCCGGTGGGACTCTGCAGACGAACACCAAGTCTTCATCGACGTCGACACGACCCCCGCTCAGAGATAACGTTCACCATGTGCTCACTAATACGAAATCGGTGGATTATTCGGAAATTGATATGGTGAGGGAGGCGGAGCTGAGGGCAGCGCACCATCACAATATTTTGAATAACAATATAAGCCGAAGGAATAAGTCGAAAAGTACTGAAGATATGAATCGCGAGAACGGAATGAGTTTGGACAGTAACACGCTGAAGAGGATGTTGAAGCCGATGCCGAGTGTGGAGAGTCCGGTAACTTCGCCGGAGATGGGGAGGAGGAGGTATAATTATTACAACAATCATCATGGTCGGTATAACGGGAGGCATTCGGATGTAGAGAGTGGACATCCGCATCCTAGGAGTGCTATGGCTCATAATTCACGATTTTCCGGTTCTAGGTGAGTCTGTTTTTTATTTGCTGTTAATAATTTATTTTAAGTAGTAATTTATAAGATGTAGATAACACAGACAAACAATGTAAACACATAGTAGTGTTATTTAATGTACTGCATCAGTAAATAGTAAGTGAATTAAAAGTACTAAATTTACCTAACCCTAAAATGCAACAATGTTAACAAAATCAAAAACCAGTGCTGGGCGTTAATGAGTTAGAAATTATGTAAGTTTACAGGTTTTTCTGAACTCAAAATTGTATCTTATGCGCCAGGTGTATAAAATACTGAATTATTGTTTACTTTAAAATACCCGTCTTTAGCATACTCTTTTAATAGAGTTTTTTAAACTTTACTTGAAATCGGTGTTATATAAGGTCTGCCGGTTTTGCATTGTCCTGCATGGTGCCAATCCTACATACTTTTATAATTTATTTTGTGTTTGACTGTTTGTTATTTTGTTTAAATAATTCTATGTAGAAACTCAAATTTAATTGGCAGATCACGCTACCTAAAGCGTTTTACTTATTTTCTGCCCATCCTATATAATACATTGCGTATGTCCTTTTCCACACACTGCTACTTTCAGGTTAGATTAGGTTAGTAGAAAGGCTCGCAATAGAAATTAATTTCTTTGCGTCAAATTTATATAAATACGCTGTAAAAATCCACCCCCAATGTAATAAATAAATACTTTATAAACAATCAATATTTAACATGCTGAGTAATTACATTTATTAAAAAAGTAATTGTAGTTACAAAGTATTGTAATTAACTTTTTATTAATTATAATAACAGTGTAATGCATTACTCTCCACCTCGTAGCCCAATTCAACCAATTTAGCATTGGCGATTCGGGATGAATGGGCCGGCGCGTTGTTGTGGTGGAAGAGCACTTTTTCCCGCTGCAAATGAGGCCGTTTCTCCTTCAATATGCCGTTGAATTGATCCAATAAATCGCTGTAGTATTGTCCCGTGATAGTTCTTTCCTTCTGCAAAAAGTCGATGTGTATCACACCTTGCGAATCCCAAAAAACGGTGGCCATGACCTTTCCAGCCGATGGGACAGTTTTTGCCTTCTTCGGAGCAGATTCGCCTGGAGAAATCCACTGTTTCGACTGCTGCTTGGTTTCTTGTGTGTAGTGGTGGATCCATGTTTCGTCCACGGTCACGAATCGGCGAAAAAAATCCGATAGATTACGCTTTAACAAGGCCAAACACTCTATCGCTTGTTGTCCATAGTCAGCAAACGCGGCACCCATCGCGCCGACAGCTTCCTCATGCCCAAATGTTCGTGCCCGATACTTTGCACACGTTCATATGTGATGCCCGTGGTCTCTGCTATTTCGCGCAACTTCACTCGTCGATCGGCTAACACGAGATAATGGACTTTGTCGATCATTTCTTCATTTGTGGCCGTTTTTGGACGTCCACTGCGTGGTTCATCCTTGGTGCTCGTACGGCCACGTTTGAACTCGCTCACCCAGAAACAAATAGTCGAAAATGAAGGTGTGGATGTGCCATGAACTTCCTGCAAATTATCTCGTATCTCCGTCGCCTTTTTCCCATCCATCCAGAAATGTTTGATGACTGCACGAAATTCGTTTTTATCCATTTTTCCAAAGGTGCCTGACTTGCTTCACAAGATATCCTAGTAAACAAAAACGGAACGACGCACGTGTCTGAAAATTTGACAGCTTACCTAAAATAGGTTAGCCTTGACAACCATCATAACAATTTCACGATACGCGCGCCATCTCTTGCCAATTCCGGAAACTTTTCAATCTACCCTCGTAGTGCTATATTCAGTGGACAGTAGGACAAGAATGAAATTTCCCAGAATTGCCTACGTCAATAGCTACAGGAAAAAAAAAAGGTCTGGGACTTACACCCTTTTTCCACTCATTTAGATTTTAACAATTTTTTAGTGCTGAAAAATTAAATAAAAACACTTTTTAAAATAAAAATTGTTTAATCTAACCGGGTGGCGGACGCAATATAGGAAATCGCATGTTAATTTTAAAGTGTTCAAATATTGGCATCCCTATTTGTTTTAGAGACAAAATGTATTTTACTTTTTTGTAGAGGGCACAATTCTAAATTTATGAATGTTCACACCTAACATTTTACGTTTCTCTAAGTTAAAATAATTAAGAAAAAGGAATGTGATTTTATAAAAATAATGACATACCATGGAATTGATACACTAATTGCGGATATTTCCTGTTTTTTTTTTTTTAATTCAATTTAAAGCTTTAAACAAGTGTCTTCCACTCCCAGACTAAGCATGAAGTAAAATTTGTCTCGGGTCGCTACGCGACCCTCGACAAATTTTCACGGGGCTTTTCTAAACTTTTCAAGTGAGGTTGAAATATACATAGAGTTCACAATATTTTAGTGTTTTATACGCGTAGCGCATGAAGTAAAATTTCGAGTTTAGAAAAGCCCAGAAAATTTGTCTCGGGTCGCTGCGCGACCCTCTATAAATTTTCACGGGGCTTTTCTAAACTCGAAATTTTACTTCAAGCTTAGTCTGGGAGTGGAAAATACTTGTTTAAAGTTTCAAATTGAACTCCTGAAAAAAAAACGAATAACTAAAGATTTACAGAAAATGAGCTGAATTTGGAATACGTATAGTTTAAAGAAAAACTCCCTGTACATCAGAGAAATGTCATTTGGTTGTACGGTAAGCAATCAGCTGTTCAGCTGTCAGCACGTAATGTACTTGTCAAAGCTATTACGTGCATGTGTACGTAATATCAATCATACTTGTCAAGATGACAGTGTGGTATGATGCGGATACTGGATAGGGCGTAGGTAAACTTATAAACGCTGTTTTGCAACACCAACTTTGGTTATGATTCTTTGTAAAATAGGAAAAAGTTACAGCTTTACTGAGATTATTTTCCCCATCGCGTTTTCTTTTTCTCTTGACAGGCTTTGTTTAAATTAACCGTAACAAGTATGTATCCTGTTCATTTTTTGGTTGTCCATTGTACAGTTTGGAAATAACAGATTGTTTGCATTCATCAGTAAATGTCTCTATGCATTTTTCTTTGCACCTACCAAGGACTCATTACATTAAATTTTGAATACTGATAAAGGAAAGAAATGCAACAACTTATCTACATGGTTTTCTAGTTTTTTTTTCTTCTATGTGTCTTCCCGAGTAACTTGTGATATTCACCTTTTCTGCCAGCAAGCATAATCTTATTGCGTTTCCAGCTGTCTTCATTCCCTTTTCTTTTTCTGCCTGTTGTTTCACTTTCATGGTCGGATTCACTGCCGATATCGGACATATTCGCTTTTATAGTAGATTGATGTTTAGTAAGTTCGTATTAAATTGACAGATCACTTACTAACTGTGTTATAAAATAACCAACAAACCAACAATAAACAGCTGAAATAATCAGAAAACGGTACGACGGGGATACCAAACGAAGTATATACCTAAAAGCGCTAGGGTTTTTGCATATTATAACATTGAATGGAAAAACGGTGCAAGTCCTGGACTTATATCGTTCTTCCACTCAACGCTATTCAAGGATCCATGCTACAGACTCTATTATGGCTGTCATTACATCGTTCTTCCATGAAGGATCTACGTATTTTAAACAAATTGTCTATCTCAATTGAAAATGTATTTTTTAGGACTTACACCGTTCTTCCACTCAGCGATTTAATTATAATTCAATTATATAATATAATGTCAAAAACAAACTGCCTCTATGTCCTAGCGCATTTTGGTGCCCTGTGACAAAGACAAAAGATTAAATTGATTTGATTTCGGATTTAAATTGATTTGATTTTCGGATCGCTGTCTTCCTTTTTAATAGTCAAATTAAACAAATTAAACAACACTTAAAATCCACTTAAAATTCCTTCAAATTTTTGATCCAAGCAATGGTTTTTGCTAGTATGTTTCTATTTCAACAAGTTATCGAATCACAGTGAAATATATAGAGCGTTCCATTTAAGAAAAGGCAACTTTGTTTCATGTCTTGCAAATGAATCACCCTGTATATCAACAATTAGTAGCTACAAGTTTTATTTTCAATTTTTATTCTAAACTTTTAACAAAGCGAGATATCAAGCCGTTACATTACTTTTTATACTCCCCGTACATATAATATGTATCTATAAAACTGCATCAAAATTATTAAGTTTAATATTGGAATAAATAAATAAGAGGAATCAAAGTGTTGCAACCCTACGAAAGAAGTTTCAAATATTGTGGAAAGTATTTACTTATTACACTAGGCAACAAAAAAATGTGTTTTAGTCCGTTTTTTTTTTCGAAAATCATGCAAGCTATGACATTTGTTAGCGCTTGCGCGCGCCTCCCCTGTCTCCGCTTATCGGAGATTTCTTCAAGGGTGGTAACACCCTAAACACAGAGATCGATAGGTGCCACGGTACCAGTAAGTTGTTTTGTATATAACGTGTAAATAAATGTGAGTTTGTTGAACATCGCTTCACTTTTCCTTGGACCCCACACTGAGTTACGATTAAGCCCGATAACGCTTAACAACATTAATTGTTGTCAATATATTTATTACGTTCAACTGTTAACATTTTGTTCAATACAGGGTGCAGCATTTTCGATGGTATATTCAAGTGAAGTACCATTTTTATGAATGAAATAACTCTCTTATTAAAAAAGATATTGCCATGCTGTAAAAACATTCTTGTTCAGTTTTTTTAAGTAAAATACGCTGATAATATTTTTGAAAAGCTCTTGACTAAAGTCAAGACAAACTATGATTTGTATTTAAAATAACACAACTTTATGTCATATCTCATACTGGTTAAACTTAAGACAAAATCTGATATGATTAGCTTATTTTGCTAAAAAAGTGTCATAAGAACGCTTTTACCGCATGTCAATATCTTTTTAAATAAAAAAGTTATTTCAATGTTTCAAAATGGCCAAATTTTCAGGTTTTGCGTATAACTCGAAAACAACTGGAGATAGTCTAATTTTGATTATGATTATTATGAAGTATGCTGTAAAAAAGAGCTCTGGAAGTATATTAGGGGGACCGGAAAGTAATGTCGATTTTCTACCATTAAATTCAAACAACAACATTTTTATCAATATTTTAATTTAATCAATAACATAATCACCCTCATTTTCTACGACCTATTGCTATCTAGTGTGCAAGTTTTTAATCTCGCATCGATAAAAATCAGCAGGTTTCTCATAAAAATATCTGGAGATGGCATTTTCAACTTCTTCATAATTTTTAAATTTTCTTCGACCTAAAAAATGCTGTTGCGATCGACACAAGTGGAAATCAGATGGCACAATATCAGGTGAGTATGGTGGGTGCGGCAAGACTTCTTATTCTAGTTCATTAATTTTTTCTAGGGTTCGTCTTGCGCAGTGCGGTGTTGCATTGCCGTGTTGCAAAATGACACATTTTCTGTTAACAAGAGCTAGGTACTTTTCAATTAAAGAGTAATGTACTCTATCCAATTGTTCACAATATAGGTCTGCATTAACAGTTTGACCAGGTTTTAGCACTCTAAAATGAACAACCCCACGAGTATTCCACCAAACATACAAAAGCGCCTTTTTGGGATGTAACCTGGTTTTACTGTAGCTCGTGGCGCGTCATTTGGGTTATCGTAAAGGACCCATTTTTCATCTCCGGTAATCAGTCTAGCAATAAACGCTTTGTTATACCGCTGAAGCAATAAGTTGCAGGTATTGGAACGATTAGATTTGTTTTCCTCGGATAGATTGTGCGGGACCCAAACACCTGCTCTGCTTACTTTCCCAATCTGCTTTAAATGTTCCTGAATAGTTAACCAAGGTGCGTTAAGATTGTTCGAAAGTTCTTCAATGGTCTGACATGGATTTGCTTCCACTTCCGCCCGTTAAATGTCATTATCTAGAGTTGTTGGTCTTCCTGATCGATGAGAGTCAGAAAGACTGAAATCACCGGATTTGAACTTGGAAAACCACCTTTGGCATTTACGAACATCTATAGCATTCGGATAAATATCGCAAATTTTTGTAGCAGCCGTGACATTACTACCCTTATGAAATTCAAAAAGCATACAATGCCGGATATGTATCTCTTCTGGTTTTTGACGGACCATTTCACGAAACATTGTAAAAAGGCTTTAAAATTTTATAACTTACAAGAAAACAAGTCACTCTAACCTTAAAATGTCTTTGACAGCACTTTGAGTTACCCAATGAGCTGCTAGGCGACCACAAAGACCAACATGCGCAAAAACGATATTACTTTCCGCTCCCGCTAATATATTAGTTTTTGTCTATCATTCACATGTATGGTACTTTACTTGAAGAAACCATCGAAAATATTGCACCCTGTACATATTGTTTAATAAATTAGTGAAAATGTCGACATTGGGAGTTTGTAAACAAAAAAAAAATAGGTTTTTCTAAACTAGAAATTTGCTTTCATGCTTAACCTGGGAGTGAAAAACACTCGTTTAAAGTTCAAATTAAACTCATAAAAAAACGAATATCTGAAAATGTATAGTACATAATTGGGATGTTCATACATAAAACAAACCCCCTGTATATTTGGCATTTAGTTAAGGAACGTAATACTGTCCATTATATGAAGAAAAAATTACTTATTTACTTATACATTATAACATAACTATCGTGTTAAGCTTGACACAGCTTAGGATTGTATTTCAGATAATTATTAGCTCAGAGTTTCTTTTTTAAATTGTTATATTTAAACTAAAATATTGCATCCATAATTTCAAAAATCAAATAGATGCAGTCCTTTATTATTATTAATTATTTATTTATTTCGTGGATTTTCTTAATTTATAAAACGAGATTTTTTTTATTTTTAATTTTTTTTTTTCGAATATCCTGCATTAGGTATATTGGTTTTTAATTAACTTTAATATCTTTTCACTTTAAATTATTCAGTAAAGAACTAATTTAGCATTCAATGTTTTCTTGGAATCCAATTTTAGACAGCTAATAAACTGTCAGTTCTGGGGTATTTTACCCTCTTACTTAAACATATCGTCAATATGCTAAATACAAAGATAGAGCGTTTTGTATAATTATATCATTAATGTGTTTTTTTTAAATTCTGGATAAATTCTTAGAAATACGTTTCTTGGCGTTGAGTATTTACCATTTTAATCAGTTTAACTGATCTCTCTGTACATGGACCGTTTTGAAGCGAACTTTCCACAGCTTTAATAAAAAATATTTTATTAAGCATCAAGTGTAGCTAGTATTATTTAGTTTTAATTTGAAATTTAGTTACTTATCGTAGATAGTCGTTTCTGTTATTTTATATACGTTTGTGTATTTTTGTAATATTAAGATCTTCGCATGAAATCGGCAGAGGATACCCGGGAAGAGGTCTTTATCTGGAGCTGGAGCGCGGTTCCTGCGGAGATTTATCGCCGCCATCGGATAACGTACTCTTTGACAACCAATGTTACGCAACCACCCCCAGCTCGAGCAATGGCAATTCTGATCCTGAAACTTCGCACCACTATGGAAGACACAGACACATGCACCCTTCTGTGAGTATACAATAATTCATTTGTTTATAAAAAATACGTTTAAATATAACAATCAGTATTTATTGTAAAAAATATGAGTTCCACAAATAGTATGAATGGAAAATGTTTGAAGACGCAGTATTAATTCGCGAATACACCAAATAAATTTGGTTTGGGGTGAATCAGAGATAGAAATCATGTATTTTAGCATAGGTATATGTTTTCTATTTTAGTGTCACTCTTGGCAAATAAATCGAATAATTTAAATTTTACTCACAAGTAAAATCAGGACCTACTTATTTTATCTACATCGGTTTGTCAAAGAAGAGTCGGTATAGAATGAAACATTAGTTTAGAAGTTATTAATTAATTCTAATAATTTCTAGAACATATTGTTCGTGTTTTATTCATTCAATAAATAATATACAGGAAATTTTTGTTTTAAATATACATATGTATACGCTGTAAATATTCAGATAAAGAAGCTTAAAACGAGTGTTTTTCACTCCCAGATTAAGCATGAAGTAGATTTCGAGTATAAAAAGTTTTCAGGCTTTTATAAACTCGAAATTTTACTTTATGCGCCACGCGTATAAAAAAAAGATTTGATGTTAACTTCAGAATATACGTCTTGAGCATACTTCTTCAGTAGTGTATTTAAACTTCACTTGAAATCAGCCTTTTGTACGTGTGGCGCATGAAGTAAAATTTCGAGTTTAGAAAAGCCTAAAAATTTGGCTTGGTCGCGTAGCGCTACGCGCAACGCGACCAGACCAAATTTTTAGGCTTTTCTAAACTCGAAATTTTACTTCATGCTTACTCTGGGAGTGGAAAAAACCCGTTCAAAGCTTTAATTTTAACTCTTTGTAAAGACAACGAATCTAAAGATTTACAGCGTATACAGTATGTTGCTTTATGTATACTTAAAAGAAAATTTCCTTGTATTTTAATAAGGAAATGTTTTACCTAGTTGCATTAAGAACATGTTAATTTAAATTATGCTATTAATAAATAATAGCTAATGATTAAAAAATATAATTCTGGATATTTAATTAAAACACTTGGTTTTGTTTCACTAATTTATATTTTCTCTCTTCTGGGAGAAAATATAAATTAGTGAAACAAAACCAAGTGTTTTAATTAAATATCCAGAATTATATTCAAAAATGTTTCACCACGGGTTAAGTGAGAAATTAATTAAAGATTAAAAAATATGCGAAACAAATAAAGTAATTCAATTTCTGCTAAATGTTATTAGCTAGAAAATAACTTACTTTATGAAACGTAATTTATATAAACATCAAACAATATGGGTAAGATTCTAGTGCTGAGACCAGGTTCTTAATGCAGATGTGGACAAAATGAACAAGTCGCGTAAAATCTATCTCTATTTGAAATATTGAAATATATTTCTTAATAATATTTATGCGATGGTTTCACAGAATCCAAACCCCACACCTACACCTGGCTCACCCACAAGTCGTCTTCTTCTGGAATACGAAATGCACCTTAGAAATACGCTGGCCAAGGGCATGGACGCAGAAAGCTACAGCTTGCACACGTTCGAAGCTTTACTTACACAAAGTATGGAAAATTTAGGTACGTAATTTGAGAAATTGTAATTATGTATTATAATTATTCTCCATTTTAAGCAATGGTTTTTAGCCTATGGTCCGTGAGAAGTAAAGCATGGTCCACGAAATATTTTTAAAACATTTATTCATTTGAAGGAATTGAATAGTTTTGATCAAAATTAGTGATGGGAATAATCGAGAAAATTTAATAATCGATTATTTCGGATTAAGATATTTTATTAATCAATTTTTACGTCCAATAGTTTTACTACTACTTTTAATAGTATCGAATATTATATCGATACAAAAATCAATTATTTTATCTAAATAATAAACGTTTTTCCAATAACTTGCATTAACTCTAGTGACGGTATAATGGAATCCATCGATTGTTACAATTATGAAAACAATCAAATATTTTGAAATCACTCCAATGCTTTATAAATCAAAAATTATAGCTTACATTAATCAAATGAAATCAGCAGTTTATTTTACCGTGTTTCATATAAAACTTAAACATAGCCATAGTATATATTTTTTAACTTCACTATATTTCACGACGCCTGTCGCGAAAAAATAAACGAATTTAGGAAAAATTCTGACAATTCATAATGCAAACATCATTTATATTTAAGCTACATCTTGTTTATTATCATCACAATCAGAATGATGCTGAATAGTAAACTCTACAAATTTCATGCTTAATCAAGGAGTGGAAACACTCGTTAGAAGCTTCAAAATGAACGAATTTCTAAAAACAGCGAATATCCAAATTTCAAATTAATTATATTAGATGCACTAGAAGAAGATTAGATAATCTTGCTAGGAAATCAATTAGTTTTATGTGAATGTTCTAATAAAATAATTGATTTTATTTAGAAAATTACACAAGTTTAAATTGACTATCGAAGACACAACAAACGTGTAGTATTTTTTCCAATACTAAAAGTGAAACAAATAAACGCCAGATTTTGGTATAATTAATAGAGATCGATTAGAAATAAATAAATGTTGTGCTAATGTTGAAAGAATTTAATTCGTTTAAAAGTATTGAGAATTACATAATCCTTAAAATTTATTTACTTGAAATTATTAACAAGGACCTAATTCGTATTTGACCATAAAATATTACGAAATGTAAGATTATTAATATTTAAGCTACATCTTGTTAATTATCATCATTATCAGAATGATGCTAAATAACCAATGAACTTTAAAATAAATTAGTGTTTTACGTAGTTGGCGCATGAAGTAAAATTTCTTTTTAAGAAATCAATTAATTTTATGGTAATGTTCTAATAAATAAAATCAATTTATTTAGAAAATTACATGAGTTCAAATTGGCTATAGAAGATACAACAAATGTGTAGTCTTTTTTTCAATCCTAAAAGTAAAACAAATAAACGCCAGATTCTGGTAAATATAATAAAGATTGATTAGAAAGAAATAAATGATGTGCTAATGTTAAAAGAATTCAACTTGTTTAACTTTATTAAGAATTACATAATCCTTGAAATGTATTTACCTGAAATTATTCTTCCCCTCTAAAACCTAAACTTTGGCTACGGTACGTAAATGATACGTTTGTAATTTGGCAACATGGTATTGAGAATCTCAAAAATAATATCCACAACAAAATTCAATTCACAATGGAAGATGAAGAAAACAAACATTTACCCTTTCTGGACACTTTAATTACCCGAAATTATAATGGATACTACGTATACCGAAAACCTACACACACAAACAGGTACTTAAATGCGAAGTCACATCACCATCCAGCTCAAGTAGCGTCTGTGACCAAATCGCTTCTAAAAAGAGCACGTACCTTATTGGACGAACACCACTTAAATAATGAAATATCCATTGTGAAAAAGACAATAAACCAAAATGGGTTTTCCAAAAAAACGATTAATAAATTAGACAGAGACAAAAATCCTAAAACAAAACGAGAAATACCTTATGGCAATGTCACCCTTCCTTACATTAAAGGAACAACGGACAAAATCAGAAAAGTCCTCTGGAAATTCACGGAGTGAATACTCCAAAAGAAATTATCCCACTTGAAGCTCAAGGCGTATATGAAATTCCATGTGGTATGTGTGAGAAGAGCTATGTAGAACAAGCAAACCGAAAAATCAGCACTCGTCGAGATGAACACATTTTAGCAGTCAGAAAATCCGATCCACAATCATCTTTATTTCAACACGTCAAAATTTCAAAACACACAATAAATTTAGAAAACACGGGAATATTAAAAAAGACTGACTTTTTCCACGCAAGAATTCTTAGAGAAGCTATAGAGATCGAAATGAGACCGAATAGTATAAATAAAAGAGATGATGCCAAAAAATTACCACCAATTTGGAAAACTTGCATAAATTCCAGTCATAATATTATTTTTTTAATTTTTTTATTAATTCGCATTGTAATTCTTATTCTTCAAAGATTCTGACGAATAAATTTCGTTCTTTTGTCCAAGGGCAGACGGATTGCAACACGAAATACCTATTGACAATTTATTCACTATTGACATGGGAAGAGTCGTCTTGCCGCCGGCTTTAGCGGCACCCGATGTACACTACAAGGAAGTTCTACGGTCGGATTTTGTACATCATGTAGTTTTAAAATAGGCTGAAATGTCAGCAGACATTTAGCAATTAGATGCCCAATAGTCGTTTTCCTGCTGCCAAAGCTGAAATCATCGTTCAAAATTCCTCACTGTATGCAAAAGTGTTTTTCTAGTATTCCACGCTGCTTGGATCCTTTGAACCATGTCGGCCCTAGTAGTTGGTCTTTTTCAATAAACAATATCTTTGAGGATCCCCTACCAATAGAAATCGGGACCTGTCAGATCCAGTGACCTTGCTGGCCTTCTAATTGTACCCCCTCTCCCTATCCACCTGCCAGGATACGTTTCGTCTAAATTTGTCTTCACGATATATGCAAAATGTGGATGAGCATCATCTTGCTAAAACCACAGTCTCATCCTTGTCTTTAGATCTATATTTTATCAGCTTTGATATTTTACTCGTCAGTTTTTATATACTATTCTCTTTACAAATTATATTTTAAATTAAACAATAGAACAACAGTACATGTAGAAAATGTGTTCTTCATGTTGAGAAGAGCCGCTAGCACTAGCCCACATCCACCGCATCCACCTCGCGAGCCGCATTTTACCGAAAACTGCATTAGACGATACTAAGGATTCGTTTGTGGCAGACTTTAAAGTTCTGTACTAACATTAATTAAATAATCTGTTCAGTTATTAATCTAACTGTAATTTATGATAGATTGTAATATTAAATTAAAGTAATTGAATAATCAATCTTTAAATAACAATGCGGGGTGCGCGTTCAATTCTAATTATCGTTTGAATTTCCCACCCTAATTATAATTTTAACTATGCAGTTTCGTATCGGCGGTTCGTCATAATTAGCAATTTGCATAATTAGACTATAAATATGTAGACGTCGTGTGTGCATAACTGTGTATTAGAATTAACGATCTTTGATGTACTTCCACAACGGCACAAAGGAATAATTCTATCGCTTAATTATCAGACAAATTTCATAATTTGTTATTCTTGGTTCTTAAAATGTAACTTATGATATTGTTTTTAATATCATTTTTATTAAAAAATTTATCCGAATGCAAAAAGTAAGTCAAATTATCGAGATGGAGACAACATTAAACATTTTTTTACCACTATTATTTTAACTTAGTTTGAGAATGAATACCGTGTAATTGAAACTTATTGCAGAAGTGAAATAAAACTGATATACAAAATTGAGTGTTATCAACACACAAAATATACCACAAATTGAACGCATTCAAGGTTCAAGAATACATAAAATTACTTTTATAAGAGTAATACAAGGTGCGGCAGGAAACTTGCTGATTTGAATTGGGCGCCAATGAGCGAGACTTGGTCAGAAAGGGGTAGGGAGGGTCTCATTCGATAGAGGTGGTCTTGAAGTTTTGTTACCGCTCAAGCCAGTTGTCGTCATGCGTTGGATAAAGGAGGAGCGTGCGTTCGCCGTCGAGGCGTACTTTTCCAATGACCGTTCGGTGGTTGCCACCCAACGTGCCTTCCGAACTCGATTCAATATTCATCCCACGGGTCCAGTTCCTGGCTGTTAATCAATCGTTTCGTGGGTGGATGCATTCAGGGAAAGTGGCAGTTTGGCAAAAAAGGGCCTGGAGGTCAACGGACTTCCAGAAGAAGGAAGAAGAACACACTGTTACTGTGAATGCAGTTCGCTACAGAGAAATGATTGAGGCATATTTTTCCCAAAACTTGAAGAAATAGAACTTGGAGACGTATGGTTCCTGCAGGGCGGAGCCACGGCACACACAGCGAGAACTTCAATGGAACTTTTGAGGGAACACTTCCACGAGCGCCTAATCTCCTTGAGAGGTGACGTACTGTGGCCGGCGCGTTCCCCCGATTTTGCTCCCTGTGACTTATTTTTACGGGGATATCTCAAATCCATTGCTTACAATGACATACCACGGACCCTGCAACACCTAATGGACAACATTCACTAAGCTATCGCCAACATTCCCGTCGATATGCTCGAAAGAGTGGACTGGAATGAGGGTCGCCATTTGTCCGGTGTCATTTTTAAAACCACTTGAAACAAAAATTCAGGATTTGTATAATACGATAAAAAAAGAATTACATCGATATGTGAAATACTTTTTCTTTTATTGACCTTTCAAACCAGCAAGTTTCTCTGTCGCACCCTGTATATTCGGTCTGGCCATATTTATAATTGTGCAAATATTTTGACCAGCAGTTTAAAAAAAAAACCTATATATTGTAATTTTTGTACTCTTGCACAGAAATGTGGCCATAATATAAAGGCGTCATCCAAAATATATGTAAATTAGTATATGAGGTTTTTCGAGGTCACTGATTATTAATGTAATATTAAAAATTTAAAAAACAAAATGGCGGGTCCAATAAGGCGGACAAAAATTATAAAAATTGTCATACTTTTATGAAAATTTGGATATAGGGCATTTTGAGGTAGTTGATTCAGAATATGTAATTACAAATTAGAATAACAAAATGGCGAATCCAAGATAGCGAAGAAAAAAGATTAAAATTATCATACTTTCATAAAATTTTAGATAAAGAGTTTTTCGTGGTCGCTTATTAAGAACCTGATATTACAAATTTTAAGTTGCGCAAATCAAAAAATACTTAACAATATCTCTTATTTGAATTATTGAATGACTTATTTAATGAAAAACTGCAGAGCTGGATTCGAATCATTCAAGATTCGAATCCCTTTAGAGGATTCAAAAGAGGCATTCGAATACTTTAGTTAAACTGGATTCGTTACATTATTTTAAGAGGATTCGTATTCAAATCTCAATGTTGGTGATTCGAAACCTCATAAAAGAATTAGAATATTTATAAAAGAATTCGAATATTTATAAAATAATTCGAATATTTATAATAGGATTCGAATACTTTCCAAAGGATTCGAAAACTTACAAAAGGATTTAAATCGTCAAATATTATTCCAATTAATAGTGAAGATTAGCATGAAAAATTTGTTTTGTGTGTTTTTACATTTCTCGTTAAATCACTGCTTTATACGCGTCACGCATGAAGTAAAATTTCGAGTTTAGAAAAGCCCCGTGAAAATTTGTCTCGGGTCGCTAGCGCGACCCTCGCCAAATTTTCTACGCGGGGCTTTTCTAAACTCGAAATTTTACTTCATGCTTAGTCTGGGATTGGAAACACTCGTTCGAAACTTCAAACTGAATGCTTTGATAGGAATATTATATTACTGAAAATGTTTTTAAAGATATTAATCTAGTTTTTAAAATTTTGTTTAATATTATTTGAAGTAAAACCGACATGGTAGCCACAATCTGAGATGTTAAATTTTTCCGACATTTCCCAGATTCAAGACTTTTTGCCCCGACCTTTTAATATAACGTTCTTCTGTGGAAACCCCCCATTGTTTTTATTGTTTTTGTCAATATTTGAGTAGGTTTTATACATTTTTATGTGTTTTGGAATTTTTATGATGCTTGTTGATTTTAACAAATTTAATAATATCATACACGCTTGTTTGTTAGTGTTTTGGTCAATTTGAATAACATTCTATGATTTTTCTTCGACTTTCCCGGTTTTAATGACATTCAGTGAATTTTTTAATTACGTAATTTTCAGGCATTTGTCGATTTTATAATAGAGTTAAATTTGAAGTTTTGAACAAGTGATTTCACTCCCAGGTTAAGCATGAAGTAAAATTTCGAGTTTAGAAAAGCCTGAAAATTTGGTTTGGTCGCGTAGCATGACCCAACTGACATTTTATTAAAACAAATAAAATATGTCATAAAAGTGTTTATGACCAAACTTTTGTCCAAATGGCGAAAATGTAAGTCTATGTACGAACGTTTCAACAATAACAACGTAAATTGGCTCAGTGTTGAGTTGAAAATCCCAGGCATACATTCACCTACAATGGCACAACCCATTGTTTCGAAGATGAGCCGAGGCAGGCCAAGAAAAATGTTTGAACTCAGTTCTGATCGCAGCAAACAGAGAAAACTTAAGCCTCTTGTTTCAAATATAAGTTTAGAAAATCTATGTTCGGCTACAAAATCAAGTTTAGTGAAATCGGGCAAAAGAAGTGCGGCGAAGGTAATGGGACTTGCATTAAGTGCAACTCCTAAACGTTTAAAAATGATGAAAAAGGCTCACGATTCATCGTCTTCTAAGGATGTAAGGCCATACAGTGCTGAATTAGTATTAGGTCTCATAGTTGATCTTCATCTGACAAAAGAAGATTATAAAACGATGCGGCTAGGAGCAAAATCTAGAGGGGCTGATATATATCCATCATATCACGTGGTATCAGAAGCAAAACAAAAATGTTACCCATTGAATGTCATAGTATCTGAGAACGAAGCTGTGGTGCCGTTACAGGATCTTTTAGACCATACTGTGCAAAGACTTGCACAAGTTCAGTCGCAAGTTATTATCGAAAACATGGGCGGCACTAACAACACTCTTAAAATTATTTATAAGTGGGGTCTAGATGGCAGTGGAGGACACAGTATATATAAGCAAAACTTCACTAACAATACATTTTATGCGGATTCTAATATAATTTTATGTACAATTGTGCCCCTGGAATTATCCGAAAAGAATGAAAATTATATAAAAATAATATATTGGAAAAATCACACCGCTTCTTCCACCAGATACTGCCGTCCAATTTCATTTAAATTAAAAAAAGAAAATGGCGAAAATACGAAAGACGAATACGACGAAATTAAATACCAAATGAGCAATTTGCAGCCAACGAATATCACCATGGGAGACAAAACAATTCAGTTTAGGCATGTGCTCATTTGCACCATGTTAGACGGCAACACAGTCAACGTCTTAACTGAAACAAAAAGTACACAGGCGTGTAATGTATGCAAAGCCACGCCCACAATCATGAACGATTTAAAAAAGATTAAAGAAAGGGCCTGTGACGAAAGCTCATATAAATTCGGTCTTTCTGTTTTGCATGCGTACCTGCGAAGCTTCGAATACTTTTTACACAAAGCATATAAATTGGAGATAAAGCAATGGCAAGCCAGAGGAAAGGAAGCACAAGAACAAGTTAAAGAGAGAAAGAATAAAATATGTCAGGATTTTTATAAAGAAATGGGTCTTGTTGTCGATTTACCAAAACAAGGTGGTGGTAACAGTAATGATGGGAACACGGCAAGAACATTTTTCAAAAACCCTGAAGTGAGTTCCCGGATCACAGGCTTAGATAAAAATTTGATTGAAAGAATGTCTAATATTCTTACTGTTATATCGTGTGGTCATTATATCAACGAAGGACTATTTAAAATATATTGTTTCAAGACCGCGGAGTTGGCGACCACACTTTATGGATGGTATAAAATGAGTGCAAGTGTCCATAAGTTATTGATGCATGGGGCTGACATAATAAAATCGCTTCCACTGCCTGTAGGTCTCCTCTCAGAAGACATTATAGAAGCAAGCCATAAAAGTTATAAACAGCTCAGACAGTACCACTCGTGGAAAACGTCAATATTAGATACAAACACGGACATTTTTAACTGGTTGCTTGTATCATCAGACCCTCTAATCAGTAGTTACAGAAAAAAAACCAAAGAGACGAAAAAACAATTGAATGAGGTAGTATTAGGAATGCTTCGAATGCCCAACTATCTCAATGAACAAACTTCACGAGAAACTACATATGCTGTGATCAGAGATAATAACGAAGAAGATAGTGAATCATCACTTGATTGATTCTGACTCCTCCTAAATTTGTTATTTTGCTAAAAAAAAAAACGGAATTTCATCATTTCTATAATAAATATACTTTTTCCAATATAAATTATTTTTAAATATGACGCGTAGATCTTGACCTATGAACCTGTAACACCTTATTTTCATTAAGCTACATTGAAAGAGCTTTATCGCCTACAGCGCCATCAATAGAGAACAGAAAAAATGCTTCAGATAAAAAGTGTCTATTTTTAATGTAGAATCTGATTCCGTAAAAAACGAGGGTTCCCTTTTAAAATTCTGAAGTTGCCCCTAGCCTCCATAACAGGGGGGACTTGGAGGGATTGATATTTGAAGGGTTAGTTAGTTCAACTGCAACGATTAACTTTTTATTTAAACCTTTTTTTCATACGACGCATAGATTTTGATTTATGGATCTGCAACACTTTATGTGAAACACCCTGTATATCTAATATAGATTAATTTTAACATTAAGATCATCAGGATGGCATCCTAAGGTAATATGTGAGGTAAAAAGATGTTTTTGAACAGCATTTTATTTTTGTCGTCGTAAATTTGTAATTCGGCCCAGTGTGCGCTGGGGGAAACACTGTGCATTGGGGACATTAATAATTGAAAGTTAGAGGTCTAGACAAAAAATAATGACTATATAATTTAGAAAAATCAGTTTAAATCTTTAAACATAAGAGTATAGTAAATTTGGTTAATTATGATGTTTAACCCCTTTAGCCCTGGAATATTTCTGGTGCCCGAAAAAATGTTTTGTGCACTGCATATTATTTATTACTGTCTCAGATACACAAAGAGTTTTTCTTTTAAGTATATGTATCTTAATATACCGTATACGATGTAAATCTTCAGATATTCATTGCTTTTACAAATATTTCAATTTGAAGCTTTAAACGAGTGTTTCCACTCCCAGATTAAGCATGAAGTAAAATTTCGAGTTTAGAAAAGCTTGAACCAAATAGGGCTACGCGCTACGCGAGCAAACCAAATTTTCAGGCTTTTCTAAACTCGAAATTTCACTTCATGCTTAATCTGAAGGTGAAAAACACTCGCATATGACTGTAAATAAAACTATTTTAAAAAACGATTATCGAAAAAGTTACAGCTCATGCATACATGTCAGAACTGGGCCGGATTCGAATCATTTAGGATTCGAATCCTGGAATGGAATCTTTTAAGAGGATTCAAAAGAGGCATTCGAATTCGTTACATATTTTTAAGAGGATTAGTATTCAAATCCAAATGCGCGTGATTCGAATCCTCTAGAAAGATTTGAAAATTTATAAAAGGATTCGAATATTTACACAAGGATTCAAATACTTACAAAAAGATTTAAATCGTCAAAAATCATTCGAATTAATTGTGAGGATTAACATGATTTGTTATTTGTTTTGTGTTATTTTTAAATTTATCATTGAATTACTGTTTGATACGCGGGCGCATGAAGTAAAATTTTGAGTTTAGAAAAGCCCCGTGAAAATTTGCCTCGGGTCGCTGCGCGACCCTCGACAAATTTTCTACACGGGGCTTTTCTAAGCTCGAAATTTTACTTCATGCTTAGTCTGGGAGTAGACAACACTCATTCTTAGAAGTTTCAAATTAAAAGATCACTCTGGATTACTATGTTTATTACCATTTTACAAAGGCTACAGCTCGAAGGACCAAACATGGTCTTCAGAGACCGAAGGACTACAGAGATTCGAAGTTTATTTACAAGGAAACGACGAATATCTGAAGGTTTACAACATGGATAGGAAAGAAAACATCTAATTTCAAAACATATCGAAGTTGGGTTGGTTTTTAGTGCATTTTTAACTTCATTTTAAATCAGTGTCTTATACGCGTGGCGCATGAAGTAAAATTTCGAGTTTAAAAAAGCCCCGTGAAAATAAGTCTCGGGTCGCTGCGAGACCCTCGACAAATTTTCTACGCGGGGCTTTTCTAAACTCGGAATTTTACTTCATGCTTAGACTGGGAGTGGTAACGCTCGTTCCAAACTTCAAACTGATTGCTTTGATAAGAACATTGAATGACTGAAAATGTTTTTAAAGAAAATAATCTAGTTCTCAATATTTTGTTAAACATTATTTATAGTAAAACTGACACGGTATCCACAATATGAAATGTTCAAGTTTTCCGACATTTCACTGACTCAACCCCCAGTTTGTTAAATTGTTTTCATTGTTTTTGTCAATATTTAAATTGGTTTTATAAATTTTTACGTTTTATGTAATTTTTATGATGTCTGCTGATTTTCACTAAATTAATAAAATCATATGGCTTTTTTGTTAGTATTTTGTCAATTTGAATAAAATACTATGACTTTTCTCTGACTTTCCAGGTTTTAATGATAGTCAGTGAATTTTCTATTTACGTAATTTTCAGGCATTCGTCGATTTTATAATAGAGTTCAATTTAAAGTTTTGAACGAGTGTTTCCACTTCCAGACTAAGTATGAAGTAAAATTTCGAGTTTAGAAAAGCCCCGCGTAGAAAATTTGTCGAGGGTCGCGCAGCGACCCGAGACAAATTTTCACGGGGCTTTTCTAAACTCGAAATTTTACTTCATGAGGCCACGCGTACAAAACACTGATTTGAAGTGAAGTTCAAAAACACACAAATGCACGTTTAATCAGAGTAACACAGATATTTAGTCTTATCAACGATGTTCAGTGTTAATAATTAATTAGGTTTTGAATAGTTTTGTTAAAACAAATGATAACGATATTTATATGTTAATGGTTGTAAAAAAATAATCAAATCAAATGTATTCTTAAAGGATTTGTATTCTTTATTTGAAAAAACAGGATTCGAATCTTTGATTCGAATCATATTTACCTCTTACGAATCCTTTATTAGAGAATTCGTGATTCTAATCATATAAGGTGATTCGGATTCGTGATTATAATCCTTTTCACGAGGATTCGTCCCAGCTCTGATACATGTATGTGTATTTAAAAGAAAAATTCCTAGTATATATACCAAATTTTAGTGGTGGCAAATGCCATCGTCAGGGCTGAAGGGGTTAAAATATTAAACAGAACAGAGTCTATGTTATTGAGATAAAAGAATTTTTAAAATTAAGAATTCGTAGTATTTATAAAACCGTTTAATTTGAAACTTTCTACAAAAGTTTTTTTGCTTAAGCATGAAATAAAATTTCGAGTTTAGAAATAATATTATTTGAAGTTGTTCCGACAATAAATTTTTATTTGTACAATTTACATTATAAAATGTTTCTTTTATTAATTTTTTTGTATTTCAGAGTTTGCAGAAAGTTTGCCTGGTTCCAATCAACGTAGTCCGTACCCATCGAGAAAGAGTAAGATAGTTATATTGATTATGTAGATATATATTTTAATTTTATACTTTATTTTTCCTTATAATAATTATTAGAAAATAATTTTTATTAAGGAACATTTGAAATCTTTAGAGATAAATTACTTCAATTTCTTTCGTACGAAAAAAATACACATTGTATATAAAATAGGAACTAATACACGTAGTGATTAATTTTGTAACGTCTGTATACATTTGATAATAAATTATATATTGTCTTGTTAATATACATTTGCAGACATGTTAAGACTTCGTTAGGTAACTTATGAGTGCGCTCTACCCAATGGAAACTAAGAATACTAATTTTGTTGATATTATTTTGCATTTTTGAATTCGTTCTTTACACATCTATCTAAAATTGAATTGCAGAAGGCATGTGGATTTATATTATTTTTTATTTTAGTATAGTTAAAAGCAAAATTAAAAAGCTCTAAAATGTGACTTCGTCATGCCCTCCACAATGATTCTGTGATTATATAATTGTAATATAATTTTCTTCTTATAAAATGTATAATTATCAAAAAATCAACTTTTTCCTTAAAAAATAAGAATCGTGCATAATATCAATACAGACCATTTTATTGGATAATTACATTTTTTTCCAGCAAGAGTGCACAATAATGTACTAAAATATACATTTTTAAACCACAGCTTCATGTGCCTTCATATTATTAAACGATTGTAAATTCAAACGACAGTACGGGTTGAGCGCAGACTTAAGCAAGGTTAAGTTGAATATTGTAGCGTCTATTGATAACCCTTTTAAATGTTTCTCAACGATAATTTAGTTTAGTGAATTTTGAGTGAAAGAAATACACTTTCTAATTTTGAATAATATTGTTTTTAGGACCTGCATCAAGCGCTTCCATGAACAAGTCCTCCACTTTACCTCATAGACTGAACCAATCCAGAGACAGGGACCGTGACGGTTACTACAGTGACAGAAACGAATTGCTCAGGGAGAGAGAAAAAGAGAGAGAACGCGAAAGGGGATACCTTAGTGATCATAATTCTAGGTAATTTCACGTAGAAAAATATCGGCAACATTTTGGTTAAATCGAAATGCTAAAATGTGGTTCAAATTGTCATAAAATAATTGTTCGCCGGTTTTATGAAAGGTCGATGGTTCAGATGGATTTTTTAAATAAAAATGTTGAGTTTCGCAAACATAAAAGTTTATCGTTGCAATAAAAATACTTTATCAACTTAGAAGAAGAAAAATAAAAATAATAAAACACGGCATGCATATGTATGTATATGTATCCGGAATACGTTTCTTATATTTAAAATATACCGTGTGTTCTGGTATTACTGCCCGAATAGGTAAAACTTTGTTATTGTCTATTTTTAGACAAAAAGTCATTCTTTACAAAAAGTTTTAGATGTCTTGAAAACACTATTTTCATTGTCAAGTCTTAAATTTACTACAGAGGACGCTCACAAATTAAGAAAAGATGTTATTTGAAAAAGTAATTTGTAATGGAGAATTATGTTTACATACAAAATATTACCTTAATAGAAACAATTTTATTTTTATTGAATATATTAATTTTTATAATTATGTATCGTATATTTTTCACGTGTATTCATTCAAAATAATTGTATTTCTGATAAATTATCAAATTTTCATCAAATTTTGTGGAATGTAGCAATCGAAAATTAATATATCATGAAAAATGATTTTGTTGTCAATGTCTTAGATTTAAAAAAATGTATGTTAAATACATAAATACAGAGACAGTACGTCATCTGGTAAATTACACTACAATACATTTTATAAATGATCATTTTAATAATAATAATAATAATAAATCTTTATTGTCCAACAGGAAACATATCCTAATTACAAGACAATATAGTTAAAGAAAGTAAATTAATTATAAAACATACAAAAATATATAAGTAATCAATATACGAATGTGTAACAACTTGCTTAAATCTATAGAAGTTTCATTTTACTAAATATAGTGTATATAATAATTATAAGTAAGAATTATAATTGATTTAAGGCTGTCAGTAGAGTTTTCAGAGTATCGTGAAATATATCACAGGAAGATGAAATGTTATTAAAACATCTGGACACAATACTGACAGGTGATTTCAGACCTATATCAGTTCTATGTGCTACTAAATTAAATGTAGAAGACTGTCTACTATGAAAAGATGAAATATGCAGCCCAATTCTATTTAAGAAGTCAGGAGAGTCAACAGAATTGTGCAGAAGTTTATATAGGAAAGAAATACATGCTTTTTGTCGGCGAGATGCAAGACTTTCAAAATCAAATTTACGTAAAAGTATAGCGTGATCTATACCTCTGTTTGGATAATATCCCTCCGACTTATAAGATAAAATTTTAAAAAATTTGCGTTGTACACTTTCTAATGCACTAATCTGACCCTGGTTCTGCGGAAACCAAACTATGGCCGCATATTCCAACTTTGATCGTACGTATGCATAAAACAATGATTTTAATGCATTGGGGTTATGGAACTGGGAAGAGTTACGACAAATGAAACCTAGAGACCTTGAGGAGTCTTTAACAATATGGTCAACATGGACATTAAAAGTTAAGGTGTTGTCAAAGTAAACTCCCAGATCTTTAAAAACTGTGGCACGCTCTAAGATATTACCATGAATTGTGTAATTAAATGTAAGCGGATTGGATATCTTAGTGAACGACATGTATGTACATTTTGAGATGTTTAGGTTGAGTCCATTTTTTAGACACCATGATGATAAAGCATTAAGGTTATATTGTAAGACTTGACAATCGTTGACATTTTTAATGGAACTGTAGATTTTTAAATCGTCGGCGTAGAGTAGGTGCTTACAAGATAGGGAGTCAGAAAGATCATTAATAAATAAGTTAAATAGTAGTGGGCCTAAAATAGAACCTTGGGGTACCCCAGAAGTTGGACAGTATTTAACAGATTTAAAGCCATTGACTACCACGTATGCTTTGCGTTCACTAAGATAAGTCTGTATTAATGACAGCGACGACGCACAAAAACCAAAGGTACTTAACTTTGACAACAGAATATTCTGTTGAACTTTGTCGAAGGCTTTCGACAGGTCCGTATAAATCACGTCAATTTGTCCCTTTGCATCAATAGTTTCAGCAATATCATGAGTTATAAGTGTAAGATTAGTCACAGTTGAGCGATTAGGGATAAATCCGTGTTGTTTATCAGATATATAAAGTTTAGTATGATTGTAAATTTGGTCAAATAGTAATCGTTCAAATACTTTTGCAATATGCGGCAGAATAGCAATGGGTCGAAAATTATTAATGTTTTGAAGTTTAAAAGATGTTTTTGGCACAGGACAGATTGCTGCAATTTTCAGACATCGCGGAAAGGTACACGTTTTTATTGATAGGTTAAATAATGTAGCAAGTGGTACACAGAGTAGCGTAGCACAATCTTTTAATAAAAACGAAGGTAATTTGTCGTCCCCAGATGTAAAATTATTCTCTAGTTTTCTAACTAGCTTAAACACAAGTTGATCAGATGTCGAGACGAAAACGAAATTAGGAATTAAACTCACATCCGTATCAATGTAATTATTCGTTGGTGTACTATGCACTGACTCAAAAAACTCGCAGAAACCATTTGCAATGTCAGTAGGATTATCTAGGACGGCATCACTATATGACATGGTTGAAGGAATTCTAGACGAATTCGCCCTTTTTGAATTTATATATGACCAAAACTGTTTATGATTTGATATTACGCTACTCTCAATCGAACATATATAAGTTTTGCGCGCATATTTTATTTTATTTTTAATAGCAGATCTTAGTTTATTAAATTCTTCCGATAATTTACACATAAAAGGATTCAGCTTAAGTTTTTTCCTAATTGCGTTCTTTTCTGCTAAGCGATTAATTATTTCTGGGCTATATCAAGGCGGATATTTAAATTTACATTTTAAATTAAACTTAGGTATAAATTGTGAGATGGCTGTATTCATAACATTATAAAATTCATCAAATGCTAAGTCTATATTCTAGACAGTTGAGAGATAACTCCAATCAATTTTAGATAAGATTGCGTACAATCCTAGGTAGTTACCTTTCTTGAAATTAAATTTACATGCCTTTTCATTGACTGCAGACATAGCGAGTTCACATTGGAAGGTAAATGTAAATGAGGGATGATAAGTATCTTCTGCAACTAATGCATCAGTTTCTGTCTGGACATAACAATTCAAGTTTGAGTAGAGAAGATCTAAAACATTATTTGATATATTAGGTATTGTGTTATATTGCTGAAGGCCTAAGAAATTACAAAAATTGACAATGTAAGAAGCTTTGAGAGACAAGTTATGAGGAATATTTGATACATTAGGACAATTGAAATCACCTAATAGAATTATTTTACTAGTTTCAAAAATGATTTGCAATAATATATCAAAAAATAGCTTTACATCTTCAATCGGTTCGTTTGGTGGAATATAAATGAGAATTAGATAGAGCCAACAAGATTTAAGTTTACATTTACATAGCAATATGTCAATAAGTAGTACTTGCAGTTTAATATGGTCTGTAGGAATTATCTCAATTTTGAATGTATTGCGCATGGCAATTAATACACCACCGCCCCTAGATTTACCCGTAAGAATTAGTTCACTGTTATTTACAGACGAATTTAACCAAGTTTCTGTTATAAAATATATGTCATAATCGTTGGTACTAGTATTGTCATGAAATGTTGTAGTTTTCGTATTCAATCCTCTGACGTTCTGGTAGTATACCGTGATGTTTCCTGTTGGTACTGAACTTCAAGTAGACTTGGGGGTGGCGGCGACAACTCGCGGAAGACCCTTGATGTACTTTATCGTCAGATTGAATTCGCCTTTCTCACGCCTCTCCTCAAGTTCACATCGGACAGCTTTGAGAATTTTACTCTGCATTGGAGTTCTGTCGGTCCGTACATTCACATTTTTGAGATCGATGCTCTTACATATTTTGATGAAGTCTACAGCATGGTTTCTCTCGTTGAACTGAATTTTGAGTGGCCTGGGATTTAACCCAACTTTGCCTACTCTAAATACTGACACATTAGAGAGAGCAGCAACAGCAGAGTTGTTTATTTCTACGAGCTTTTTTAAAGAATTCAAATCTTCGGTCTGCTTTACCTTAGGATCTATATGTTGAGGTTCAGGTACATTGAATACCATGACATTGCGAGCTCTCTTATTTCTGTCTTCAAATTCATGTATGACATCATCGGCTATCTGCATATTTTTGTTATATAGTGCAGAAAGTTCGGCTTTAAGCATAACATTTTCGGCTTGTAATTCAGTTACTTTGTCTGAAAGGTATGTAATAGAATCTGTGCATGTTTTAATCTGCTGCTTAATGTCTTCCGAAAATGGCACAAAGTGACTTGTGAAAATGTCATTAATCGCTGCAAGCAAATTTGGGGAAACAGAAACATCTGATTCCTCGGAAACATAGTCAGACGAAATATTCCACGATTGACGGCAAGTTGAGCACATCCATTTTCCGTCGTTCGATTTTGAGCAGGTTCTAATTTTATTAGGGGGTATAAACTGATTACAAAGTGTGCAAGTGGTCATTTTGGAGGAATTTAGGGATTAAACGAAAAACAAAAACAAGGATACAGTGCTTCACACCAACGCGACCCTTCGTGGTGACTAACAGTAATAAGACGTAAACACAGTAGGTAAGGGCCACGGTAGGGAGTACATGAGAGAACAAAGGTGTAACAAAAAAATATATTAAATAAATAAGTATTGTAAATTAATCACCGATACAGGTATATAAAATTGTCATTGAACGTTGACCTTAGATTATTGCACGACACGGATCAGCCTCGAAAGATATTCCACTAGGAGAAATTAAAAAAAAAACGCGACAACGAATTTTATATCGCTGGGTCGCACACAAATGAAATTATTAAATCAATGATTACGCTGGTTGTAAAATGCGGATTGTAATCAAAGTTAACAGGTATATCAACAGTACTTAGGTGAAGCTGATCACCAAATTTGGTCAAGTTTCTCGCAGCCAAGACAACTTAAATAGGGAAGAGTTCCGGAGCAGCACACACACACAGTTAACACCATATATAGTTAATATACCATCTAACCATCTAATCAAACCAAATGTTCAGGCTTTTCTAAACTCGAAATTTTACTTCATGCTTAACCAATGAGCGCTGCCACTCGTTAGAGGCAACAAATTAAAAATTGTTATTGACAGAGAAACTAATTAAAGTGAAAAATTATCTTCATCTTTTTACGTCAACCGTGAAAAATCGCGTTTAGAGTCACGAAACACTTGGAACGCATGAAAATGCATGGAAAGCATTACGTTAACCTTGTTTCCTAATTAAACCAATTACACGTTTTTTTATACGGTATATGCTAAGCTAAACTGAACATAGTAAGAGGACCGACCTCCAATTAAATACGTCAAACCAACATCATAAGAACTAGTGTATCAAAACTAGATATCAAGATAATCGTTGATACTATAACATTCTTGTTGCATTAGAAATTCATTCACTTTATTTTTAAATTTGTTTACTTCTAAAATGTTTTGTAAACTTTTTGGCAACTTGTTGAACATTTTCAATGCAGCGTAACCAGGTGAGGTTTTAAAGAGGGATAGTCAATGTCAGGCGTATACATATTTGTCCATACTTCGTGTTTTGTATATATGTTTTAGAATTGACTGAATTTATTTTTGTGTTTTATGTTGAATACTAATGTTTCGTATGTATATATACAGGGTGCCTGTATTTCGACAGAATGTATGGTAATCTCAGTTATTTGAGATAGAGAGTCGGTTAAATTGGGGCAAAGTTGCTTATTTTAGGGCCTAACAATAATCGGAAAACAATTTTGAAATATCTTTTTTTGTTATCGAGATATCAACAAAAAACTAATTTTTTGAAAAATCATTTCAATTTTTTTTATTCAAAAACTACTGAATCTGTACATTTAAAACTTACAATATAGAGGCAACTTTTTAATGAGGATTCTACTAGCATATTTTTTCTAAGATAACTATAACATTTACCCGGGGACCATAGCCAACTTTTGTTTTATTTATGAAGGCCATTTTGGATTTTTATATTTTTTGAAAGAATATTTTTGTCTGAACTCGGTGATGTACAACACTTTTTTTTAGATTTGATTTTTAAAATTATAATATTTTTTTTTACAAAGAGTGCTTTGGAAATAATGACGTCATATCTGTTAATCCATAAATGCTTGACAGCAGTCAATCATTGTTAGTACTCAAATGAAGGCCATTTTGGATTTTTATATTTTTTGAAAGAATATTTTTGTCTGAACTCGGTGATGTACAACACTTTTTTTTAGATTTGATTTTTAAAATTATAATATTTTTTTTTTACAAAGAGTGCTTTAGAAATAATGACGTCGTATCTGTTAATCAATAAATGCTTGACAGCAGTCAATCATTGTTAGCACTCAAAATTAATTAATAACTATAAATCTGTTGTAATAATAATAATAAGTATCGATTATCACATAAAAGGTCCACAAACTAAATTTATTCTACCTTTATTATTATTATTCCAAAACTATTCACAAAGCAAGTAATTCTTGCATTTTTTCGCTACATCTCGGTTAATATTGATCACCACCACATCTAAGCGTTATATATTTTTAACTTTACTGTAAATCAGTGGTTTATACGCGTGGCGCATGAAGTAAAATTTCGAGTTTAGAAAAGCCCCGTGAAAATTTGTCTCGGGTCGCTGCGCGACCCTCGCCAAATTTTCTACGCGGGGCTTTTCTAAACTCGAAATTTTACTTCATGCTTAGTCTGGGAGTGGAAGACACTCGTAAGTTTAAAATACATAACGACTCGTAAAATACGTATCGTTGGATGCCTGTCTTCAGGGGTGATATGTAAGCAAATTATGGGTTCTAGGAGTTGTCAAACAAGTTAGTTACTCAACTGTTTCCAAGGCACTCATTACAAAAAACAGAAAAGAAAAATTTTACGTATAAAATGTACAATAAACTATAAGTGTGATACATCGTTGAATTCAGAAAAAAATATTCTTCCAAAAAATAGAAAATCCAAAATAGCGCCCATAAGAATAACAAAAGTTGGCTATGGTCCCTGGGTAAATATTATAGTTATCTTAAAATAAAATATGTTACTAGATTGATGGTTACTAAGCGCCTCTATAATGTGAAAGTTTGTAAGTGACTGGATTTAATAGTGTTTAAATAAAAAAATAAAAACCAAATTTCAAAACATCTGTATTTTTGAGAATATCTTAAAAACAAAAAAGATATTTAAAATTTGACCCAATTTAACCAACTCTCTATCTCTTTAAATAACCGAGATCCCCATATATTCTCTTGAAATACGGACACCCTGTATAAACTTTTGAGGGTTAGTAGTCTAGCGCTCCTGAATTTTCCCCGACAACTCTCCGTCTGTTTTAAATTTAGAATTATACGCACAGCTCCTTTTTGAACAATAAATAAGTTTTTCACAGATTTCGACCTACCATAGTGAATCAAACCGGATCTTATTAATCTTTCGAAGTTTGCTCTGTAGACTGATATAAGTATTTTTACATCTAATATTTTTCTGAGCATGCGTAATGCATAGCACGGCGAATTTAATTTTTATTCTAGCTGATCACAATGATGCCTAAAAAATTGCATTCCACTTGGAGATTAAAGTTTTCGTTGTTTAAATTAATGCCATCTGAACTTTGTTTATTTTTTGTAAAAAATATTATAGTATTTGTTTGATTATTATTTAATAATAATTTATTTTTTGCCATCCAGATCTTAGTACTTTTAAATACTTCGCTCGCTGTGTTTATCACTTTCGATTCGCTCTCACGTGATATAAGAAGTATAGTGTCGTCGGCGTATGTTGTTATGAATGTGCTGTGGTCTTCAATTAATCTTGGTAAATCATTTTTTTTTATTGTGTAAAGAGCATAGCTGTACACTTGTCAAATACATGTTTCTTAAATCTAGGTACTTAATTTCAACTGTAAATGAAAATATGTATAAAATATAAACAAATAGATGTTGAATTATATTCAAATACGTACTCATGTAAATTACCGAAATAAAACATAGAAACATTCAATAATGTAACTAACATAAATTATGAATAGAATAGGGCCTAAAATGCTTCCTTGAAGAATCCCAATATTCACTGTTTTTGTATTTCAAACAGTATTCAAAATTTTCGTTTTGTGTGTTCTATTTGTTAAGTATGATTGGATTAGTTGTTGTCCCACACCTCTAACACAATACTCTAGTTTATCTAGTAAAATAATGTGACATACTGTATCGAAACATCTAGTAAAATAATGTAACATACTGTATCGAAACCCTTTGATAGATCTAGAAATATGCCTAGTGGCATTTCCGACCCCTCAAGGGCTTCCATAACTTGCGTTATATAATCAATCATCACGGTGGTAGTTGATTTTTTTGTCAAGAAATCATTTTGAGCCCCATCAATTATTTTATGGGTTTGAAAAAATAGGTTATTCTTTGTAATATGCTTTTCCCAATTATTTTTGAAAAAATTGATAAAAGAGTAACCGGCCGATAATTGTTCAAGTTCGCTGGATCACCTTTTTTTATACCGGGTGCTGATCCGACCGCTCGGTAATAGCAATTTACAGGTAAAATCACACTTTTGCAATTTGCTGCTCCCGTAATTATTTTAGAGCAAAAGCATAAGCGATCAAAGTTGTTCAGAATTTAAAATGCTATATGATAGGTCTGTATTATTTTCAAAATAGTACTAATAATAAAAGAAAACGAAGATATAAATTAGTAATAATTTGAAAAAAATAACAATAGCCATGATTTTAAAACAAAATTTTACGTCATCAACAACTGTCAGTTTTGACTTTTCGTAAAATCGCACTCCGTTTCGATATTTAAGTGCGCTTTTCAATTAAGTAACTCATAATAATGTCTTATACAATTGCTGAAAAAAACATATTTCTGAAGTGGTTTTATTCCGGTAATAGTGTAAATGAAGTTCGAAACTTGTTTGTTGGTTTATATCCCGATCGGCCGATACCTGCTATTTCCACGATTTATAACGTGATTTCAAACCAAGCAAAATATGGATCCGTTTTTAAACTCTGCCAGTCCTGTTTAAAGCAAATATAGCCGAGGAAGAAGAAATTGGGCGAGATAATGTAAACGAAATAAACGTTATTGCTGCGGCCGTTGCAAAACCCCGCATTAGTATTCGGCAAATTGGCGACGATTTAAATTTGCACAATACAACCGCTCCTAAAATTTTAAAGAAGAACAAGTTTAAATCGTACAAGTTTTCGAACCACCCAAAGATTTTTGAGCCAGACAGGTATTCTAGAACGGTTTTCTGTGAAACACTAATGTAAATTGCCAATGTGGATAGATATTTCATTAACAACATTTGTTTTTCTGACGAATCGACCTTCAGCATAAATGGAGAGCCAAATCTGCAAAATTATCGCTATTGGGATACGAATAACCCGCATTGCGTCTTGGTGATCGATAACCATTCCCAATATCCGCAGTCAGTCAACGTATGGTTAGGAATATACAGATCTAATATTATGGGCCCCTTCTTCATTGATGGGCACTTAAACGGAGGAAAACACTTTGAGCTGCTTCAATCGGAGATTGGCTCCGCCATAGATGCTGTCGCAGAAAAAATGTGGTATGGATAGATGTCCTGCTCATTTTACAAAAGATGCCACTGAGTATTTAAATATTTGCTATCCAAATACCTGGATTGGACGAGGCGGTCCGGTGAATTGGCCAGCTCCTTCACCAGACTTATCACTAAACGACTTCTTTATATGGGGCCACTTAAAATCAAAAATATACGGTGCTAGACATGCTTACATCTAGGTTCTGAAAAACAAAATTACGGAAGAATACAACAAAATAACAAACCAGCAACTTGCAAATGTTCGCAGAAATTTTTATGATAGACTTGGTCAATGTTTAGCCGCCAATGGAGGTCTCTTTGAGCATTTAATTTGATTTTATTAAAAACAACTGATAGTTGTTGATGACGCAAAATTTTGTTAAAAAATCATGGCTATTGTTATTTTTTCAAATTATTACTAATTTATATCTTCGTTTTCTTGTACTATTAGTCCTATTTTGAAAATAAATACGGAACCATCATATAGCGTTTTAAATTCTTAACAACTTTGATCTCTTATGCTTTTGCTATAAAATAACTAGGAGAGCAGAAAACTGCAAAAGTGTGATTTTACATATAAATTGCTAGTACCGAGGGGTTGGATCAGCACCCGGCATATAGGTATTATAATACCTTGCTTTAGGCATTTAGGAAATAAACCCTGTTCATAGCACATATTTATTAAATATACAAGTGGATCTACCAGCGTGTTTGCTGCTGCCATAACCAATTATGTAGGCACTTCATCAAATCCTACAGATGCTTTATTTTTTAGAGAAAATATAATATTTAATACTTCCGTTCTTGATACTGGTTCAAAAAATAGCGTAACTAAACTTAAGTTACTTATATCAAACTGAAATTAAACAGGGAGTTTATCTTTCAAGTATATGCAGGGTGAGTTTTTCATGTTCTCTATGGGTATCTCCGAAACTACAAGAAATATAGAAACGGTTCAATGGGCAAAGTAGTGCGGTTGTATGAGTTTTCAAATTTTTGAAAAAAATCAAGGATAACTAGATATTTTGAAAAATGTCTAAAGTGTAGCGCAGTTGTGCACTAAAATTGTAAAGGGAGTTTATCTTTTAAGTATATACAGAGTTAGTTTCTTTTTCATGTTCTCTATGGGTATCTCCATCACTATACGAGATAGAGAAACGGTTAAATGGGCAAAGTAGTGCAGTTGTACGCGTTTTAAATTTTTTGAAAAACTTAATTCTAACTAGATATTTTGAAAAATGTCAAAAGTGTCGATTTTTTAAAATCGATTTTTCTTAGTTATAAACTAGATAGAAAAAAACTACGATTGGCAAAGTTTTAGATAATTTTACACTAAATATTAAAATGTTATCAGATTTGTTCTAATGACATTCGTTTTCAAGATATAACACAAACTTACTTTTTTTTAATAGAAACCATAGTTAGCTATGTCATCATTAGAAAGGTATATTTTTCTCTTTAATGACTGACTGAGTTATTAACTATTTTCTGTTTTATCTCTCATAATAAGAACGTTAAAGCAGCGGGGATCCGAGAGGGCTGCGATTCGGTCGCCATGGCAACCACTTTTACATTGCTCTTATGGGAGACGACTGTCACCGGGAGTGGAAAAATCGAAGAATTCATTTTAGAAAGTTCAAATTTTCACAGGACCGAAAAAAAAAATTCCGCGTGTCTTAGGCTAAGCGGCGTTCAAATCCGACCGCGTTTTCTATTTTTAATCATTTTTTTAATTTTACGCCGGGCGGAAGATTTCCTAACCTCAATACTTTACACGCTGGTCTTGCTTCACACGGAACTTTTTCAGGTCGCGCATAGCCCAATTTCGATGGTATTTCACCTGGGCTTTCCAACGCGACACTTCCGAGCGCTCAAATCGCCCGATTAAAAAAAATATCGCATTTAATCAATTTTGCAAAAAAAAATAGATTTTAAAAATTTTGCGTCTATCGTGTTCAGAATTCCATTAGAAACAAGACCTATCTATCGAGAATTTTTTCTATCGAGGAAAAGTATTTTTTTTTGCAATTGAAATTTTATAAAAATATATACCGGGTGTCTAAATCTCGCATTTAATCGATGGTTTTTATTTTTTCTCCAAAATGTTTTGTTTAAGCGCAGATCGCTAGGATTAAATTTAGCGGTGTTGGAACATGTTTTTTTTTTTATTATTGGCCGCCTTCACGGGCTGTCAGCACATTTTCGGTCGAAAAATTGCGATAGAGGAATTTGGTTTTCACATTTCGATTTCGAATAATTATCCGCAACCGACAAGATAAAACAAGACGAAACAAAACAATTAAAATTAATTAATTTTTAAGTTTAACGTGTATATACAGGGTTGTCTAAAACGTGATTTTCTTGATTATTTTTTTGACCGACTTAAAATGCTCCAAAACGATTTGTTTAAACGTAGGGTGGTATGGTTTGACCTCGCGGTGCTCAGCAAATTATTTTCGAGCCAACAAATGGCCGCCTTCCCGGTGTTTCAGCAAATTTTCGGTCCAAAAATTGCGCTAGAGAAAATTTGTTTTCGCGGGGATAAAGGAGCAACTACCCTCTCTATGAGCGAGCGAAGCGAGCACCCTAGCGAGCAAAGCGAGCAAGGCAAGAAGCGAGCAAGGCAAGCGAGCGGCTGGAGCGAAGCGACCATCTCTTCCAACCTTTTCACGGACCTTTACATCCATCCACTCCATAACCACTACAAAACAACGATTTACCTTGCAGTCACCACCATTCGGCTCATGCACCAACGCCTCTCCCCCTCCCTTTACCCTTGCTACTATTATACATATATTTTTCTTCAACATCATTTTTTTTTTAATTATGCAATTCTCTTTACATTTCTACATTTCCTTGATTCGGCCCTCGGCTCCCCGGTTGGTAAATCGGGCTAAATGCTAGTTTAGAATAAAATAATAGTAATCCATGAAATAATGACTATAATGAAACAATTGCGATTGTTTGTAACAGTTAGTTATATTGTTGTATTTTTGTCAATTAATTTAGTCTAAAAAACAACCGTTTTTTATAGACATTTTTTCCTACCAACTTTCATTTCTTTCTACACATAACTTCAAAATAAACTCATTTGACATACATTTAGCAAAACTCTATATTACCAAAAGTTGCAATTGTTTTATAGTTGTATTTTTTTTTATGGTCAACTATTTTTATGTGGTGAAAAATAGATAATTGTTATTTACTTGTTATTATAAAAAAGTATGTCAAGTGATATATTGATTTAAAGCGAAACAGATCCCGTTAATATGATGACGTTGCCAACTATGGTTTTGCATTTAAAAAAAAAAAAATGCAAGTTTGTGGTATATCTCAAAAACGAATGTCAATATATAATATCTGATAAAATATTATCATTTGGCGTGAAATTATCTAAAACTATGCTATTTATAGTTTTTTCTATCTCTTTTAATAACTGAGAAAAATCGATCTGAAAAAATAGACTTAACATTTTTCAAAATACCTAGTTACCCTTTTACAAACAAATTTATAGTATTTTTTTTTCAGCTCGTAAGACTGCACTTCTTTGCCTATTTAAGCGTTTCTCTATCTCTTATTGTTTCCGTGATCCCCATAGGGAACGTGAAAAAAAAACCACCTGTATATTTCAATTATTGTGTAAATCTTAAAGTTAAATTTGAATTACAAATTACGTCATTAAATACATTTCTGCCTAGATAATTTTTTTCTTTAAAGCCAAAATTTAAGCCGCTTCTTTTATAAGCTAATTTTATTCTTTATCCATTGTAAAGACCTTTATATCAAATTTGTAATGTAGTTATGGTAATGGGTTTTTAAGAGAAGCAAAACGATTTATTGAGAATGACTTTTTGTTGTAAAATTTATAATAAAAAACTTATACCTATCTGGGCAGTTATCCTTCATTTAATAGTAATGCAATTATTTTAGATGAATGAATGTTAAAAAAGATACAACAAATATTGAAAAAATAATAATTTAAAAAAATAAAACTATTTGTATTAAGTTAAAATTTTGCATTTAGACCTTATTCCCGATTACAAATTAGTTTTTGTGGTAACATTTTCCTCTTAAAATATAATTAGTAGTACTTCTCTCTTCTCATACCTTTTGTTTTTCTCAATTTTAGATCGCTCTTTGAAGTCAAATTATTTTATTTTATTTTATTGTTTCTTTACGGATATCCATTTAAAATGATTTAATAATGAAAATGTCGTTAATCAGTCATCCAAAACTTTTTCTAAAGAATTGCTTTTTGTCGTAAAATGGGTAATAAAAAAGGGTTTCTTATCTGGGAAGGCATTCGGGGACACATGGTATTTAGCTTGAAACGTCGAATGCGCTTTTTGTTTGAAATTCCAGTAAATATAAAAAATGTATAGGTACATGATTTTAATGCTTATTAAATAGTGCCATATTTTAATAAAATTCTCTAAACTGGCATTATGTAGAAAGAACTTAGCGATAACACTAGTCGGCATGAAAATCGGCCCTGACACCATTCCTGCTGATTCTTATGTAAAATGACCTCCTGAGTCCGAATATGACCCCGTTTTCCCCCATCACCCACCGTTTTCGGGGGAGGCCCCCCCACCTATTTTTATCACTTTTTGATAATTTGGAGGGATGAAAAGGATTATTTTAGCCTTTACGTTTCTTCTGAGGGGCTAGAGAGGTGAAAAGTTCCAAAACATGAACATTTGTAGCAAGGAGGTAGATTTAGGGGGGGGATTTGCCCCCTTAAATTGTAAAAAAATCCTTAAAAATGATCGATTTTTCCGTTTTTTTCGCAGTTTTTTCACTTATTTTCTACATATTCCAGCTTCCATCCCCCCTCGTCCTCCCCCAAACAATAAAAATATATAGCAACAATATATAGCAACAATAATAACAATATATAGCAACAATAATAAAAATATATAGCAACAGTTCGGAAAATTCACTGAACCACGCTGGCGCTCTCAATACCTCGCGCGCACAGGTTTGCCCAGGAATTTATTATTTTACATTTATTATTTTACTTTTTATTTATTATTCTTTACAGCTAAAATAATCCTTTTCACCCCTCCAATGGATGGGGGAAACGGGGGGAGTATTGAGAGCGCCAGCGTGGTACAGTGAATCTTCCGAACTGTTGCTATATATTTTTATTATTGTTGCTATATATTTTTATTACTGTTGCTATATATTGTTGCAATATATTTTTATTGTTTGGGGGTGTTTGGGGGAGGATGAGGGGGAATGGAAGCTGAAATATGTAGAAAATAAGTGAAAAAACTGCGAAAAAAACGGAAAAAATTGATCATTTTTAATGATTTTTTTACAATTCAAGGGGGGCAAATCCCCCCCAAATCTACCTCCTTGCTACAAATGTTCATGTTTTTGAACTTTTCACCCCTCTAGCCCCTCAGAAGAAATGTAAAGGCTAAAATAATTCTTTTCATCCCTCCAAATTATCGAAAAGTGATAAAAATAGGTGGGGGGGGCCTCCCCCGAAAACGGTGGGTGATGGGGGAAAACGGAGGTCATATTCGGATTCAGGAGGTCATTTTACATAAGAATTAGCAGGAATGGTGTCAGGGCTCGAAAAAAAAAAATTTGTTGCAGACCAGTGTAATCAGAGGTGGGTATTTTTTAGTCGATTGATAACTGAGACTTAGGACTAATTTTACATTTGTTGTTTATGACGAATAAGTAATTTTGTGCCAGAGCTGGAACGAATCCTCGTAAAAAAAGATTCAAATCACGAATCCGAATCACCTAATATGATTCGAATCATGTATACTCGAATATAATGGATTCGTAAGAGATAAATATGATTCGAATCAAAGATTCGAATCCTGTTTTTTCAAATCACGAATACAAATCCTTTAAAAATAAATTTGAATTTATTCTTTTTTTGCAACTATTAACATATAAATATCGTTACCAGTTGTTTTAACAAAAATATTAAAAACCTAATTATTTATTATTAACACTGAACATCGTTGATAACAGACTAAATACCTAATTCCCTGTTACTCTGATTGAAGATGTATTTGTGTGATTCTGAACTTCACTTCAAATCAGTGTTTTGTAGGCGTGGCGCATGAAGTAAAATTTCGAGTTTAGAAAAGCCCGAAAATTTGTCTCGGGTCGCTGCGCGACCCTCGACAAATTTTCACGGGGCTTTTCTAAACTCAAAATTTTACTTCATGCTTAGCCTGGGAGTGGAAACACCCATTCAAAACTTCAAATTGAACTCTATTATAAAACCGACGAATGCCTGAAAATTACGTTAATAAAAAAATCTCTGAATATCATTTAAACCGGGATAGTCAGAGAAAATGGAATTATATTCAAATTGACCAGAACACTAACAAAAAAGCCATATGATATTATTAAATTTGCCAAAATCAGCAGTCAAATTACAAAACACGTAAACATTTATAAAATTAACTTGAATATTGACAAAAACAATGAAAATAATTTGACAAAATGGTGGTTTCCCACAGAAGAAAGTTATATTAAATGGCCAGGGAAAAAATCTTGAATCAGGGAAATGTCAAAAAAATTTAATATTTCAAATTGTGGCTACCATGTCAGTTTTACTTAAAATGGTATTAAAGAAAATTTTTAAAATTAGATTATTATCTTTAAAAACATTTTCAGTCATTTCATGTTCTTATCATAGCATTCAGTTTGAAGTTTTGAACGAGCGTTTCTACTCCCAGACTGAGCATAAAGTAAAATTTTAAGTTTAGAAAAGCCCCATGAAAATTTGTCGAGCGTCCCGAGACCAGAGCTGGGATGAATCCTCAAAAACAGGATTCGAATCACGAATCCGAATCACCTAACATAATTCGAATCACGAATACTCGAATAAAGGATTCGTATGTGAAACTATGATTCGAATCAAAGATTTAAATCCTCATTTCTGAATCACGAATACAAATCCTTTAAAGATAAATTTAAATCTATTATTTGCAACCAGTACCATTTTATTCCATCAGTTATTATTAACAAAAATGTTAATTTACCGATCAAATATCTGATTAAATAATGATTTTAATTAATGATGATATATGAGCCGGTTATTTTGAAAGTGGCCTAACTCCATTTTTTAATTTTTTGTTATTGATCTTAATATCCTTTATAATTTAAGGTTTTTAGCCATAAAAAACAATTTGTGGTTCAGTATATTTAAAATATATATTATATTTTTTAGATATACTTAACCAGAAATTGTTATTTATGACAGAAAATCTCAAATTATGAAGATTATTTCAGTCAACAACAAAAAATAAACGGCTCATATGTGTTATTGAACTTATTTTAAATCAGTGTTTTATACGCGTAGCGCATGAAGTAAAACTTCGAGTTTAGAAAAGCCCCGTGAAAATTTGTCTCGGGTCGCTGCGCGACCCTCGACAAATTTTCTACGCGGGGCATTTCTAAACTCGAAATTTTACTTCATGCTTAGTCTGGGAGTGGACAACACTTGTTCTTAGAAGTTTCAAATTTAAGGATCACTCCAGATTACTGAGTTTATTACCATTTTAAAAAGGCTACAGTTCGAAGGACAAATCATGGTCTTCGGAGACTGAAGGACTACAGGGAATCGAAGTTTCTTTACAAGAAAACAATGAATATCTGAAGGTTTACAGCATGGATCGGAAAGAAAACATCCAAGTTTGAAAAAATATCGAAGTTGGGTTGGTTTTCAGTGCGTTTTTAACTTCACTGTAAATCAGTGTTTTATACGCGTGGCGCATGAAGTAAAATTTCGAGTTTAGAAAAGCCCCGTGAAAATTTGTCTCGGGTCGCTGCGCGACCCTCGACAAATTTTCTACGCGGGGCTTTTCTAAACTCGAAATTTTACTTCATGCTTAGTCTGGATTTTCGATATTTCTAGATTTTTGTCGGCTTATTCACACTTTGTTATTATTTTAAATGCAACTTTAATATTACATAAATACGGTTTTTCTTAGGATAAGAATATTCACCCATTAAAAGCCGAGCAAATTATAAAGTTAACTCTAAAAGTTAATTTTAGGTAAAATTTTGTTTTTTTTTCTATGACTTCAATGAATGATTTATTATATTACATACGTCGATTTTATAAAAGAGTTAAATTTAAAGTTCAAAGGAGTGTTGTCTACTCCCAGACTAAGCAATTATAAAGTTAACTCTAAAAGTTAATTTTAGGTAAAATTTTGCCTTTTTTCTATGATTTCAACGAATGATTTATTATATTACATACGTCGATTTTATAGAAGTATTAAATTTAAAGTTCAAACGAGTGTTGTCCACTCCCAGACTAAGCATGAAGTAAAATTTCGAGTTTAGAAAAGCCCCGCGTAGAAAATTTGTCTCGGGTCGCGCAGCGACCCGAGACAAATTTTCACGGGGCTTTTCTAAACTCGAACTTTTACTTTATGCGCCACGCGTATAAAACACTAACTTACAGTGAAGTTAAAAACGCACTGTAAACCAGCCCAACTTCGATATTTTTTCAAACTTGGATGTTTTCTTTCCGATCCATGCTGTAAACCTTCAGATATTCGTTGTTTTCTTGTAAAGAAACTTCGATTCCCTGTAGTCTTTCGGTCTCCGAAGACCATGATTGGTCCTTCGAGCTGTAGCCTTTTTAAAATGGTAATAAACTTAGTAATCTAGAGTGATCCTTTAATTTTAAACTTCTAAGAACGAGTGTTGTCCACTCCCAGACTAAGCATGAAGTAAAATTTCGAGTTTAGAAAAGCCCCGCGTAGAAAATTTGTCGAGGGTCGCGCAGCGACCCGAGACAAATTTTCGCGGGGCTTTTCTAAACTCGAAATTTTACTTCATGCGCCACGCGTATAAAACACTGATTTCAAGTGAAGTAAAAATATACTATTAAGGTTGAAAATGTTTTCGTGGTTGAGTAACCAAATATGTATTCACAAATATTTGAATTATTCGAAAATTTATATATTTATATTCAAATATGAATAATTTAGTGATTTAAATATTCATGTTAGAATATTTAACTATTTGAATTAATCGAATTTGAATCTCAGCCTTAATAGCGATGATTCGAATTATTTGGGAGGATTTGAATCCGTGTATGGGGATTCGAATCCTTTTATAAGAATTCGAATCCTTTTATAAGGATTCGAATCCTTTTATAAGAATTCGAATCCTTTTTTATAAGGATTCGAATCATCTACGTCTGGATTCGAATACGAATCCTTTTAAAAATATGTAACGAATCCGGATCACGAATCCGTTTTCACTAAAGTATTCGAATACCTCTTTTGAATCCCCTAAAAGGATTTGAATCCGGGAATCGAATCCTGAATGATTCGAATCCTGCCCAGCTCTGCCTGAGACAAATTTTCTGGGCATTTCTAAACTCGAAATTTTGCTTCATGCGCCACGCGTATAAAACAGTGATTTAACGAGAAATTTAAAAAGACACAAAAGACATTTTTCATGTTAATCCTCACAATTAATTCGAAATATTTTTGACGATTAAAGTCTCTTTGTAAGTATTCGAATCCTTTGAAAAATATTCGAATTCTTTTATAAATATTCGAATCCTTTTATAAGAATTCGAATCACCCACATTTGGATTCGAATACGAATCCTCTTATAAAAATGTAATGAATCCGGATCAGGAATCCAGTTAAACTAAAGTATTCGAATGCCTCTTTTGAATTCTCTAAAAGGATTCGAATCCAGGATTCGAATTCTGCCCAGCTCTGTTTTGTGGTCATTAGTCATGAAAAATCTAAGAAAGGAAGAAATAAATTAAAGGTGTGTAATTGAAAACATATTATTAATTTTAGATGCTCGTCACAGAATTATATTTCAAAATTGAAATTATTACAGGTCGCGCTGTAAACTTTCCAACATTTGTTTTTTTTTAAAGAGTTCAATTTGAAGCTTTTAACAAGTGTTTTCCATTCCCAGATTAAACATGAAGGTAAATTTCGAACTTAAAAAACCCTACAAATATGGTTTGGTCGCTCCACAAAGCGGAGTAACCAAACCAAATTTTAAGACTTTTCTAAACTCATAATTTTACTTCATGTGTCGCGCGTTTAAAACACTGGTTGTAAGTGATATTCAAAATATACGTCATCACCATACTGCTGTAGTAACATATTCTAAATTTTACAATATTTCAGTGTTTTAAAATGTTCAGACTGTTTTAAACTCGAAATTTTACCTTATGCTTAATCTGAGAGTGGAAAGCACTCCTTTAATGCTTCAAATTGAACGTTTTTTGTTTTTAATACAACTTATAGATGAAGATTTAAGTATATACGCTGTAATTGGGATATGTATACTTAAAAGAAAAACTCCCTGTATACCGCATGATCGCCTACATGATTCTAATGTTTAAATTTAGGGCTCACTGAGACCCCAAGTTGAAATGTCGCAGAAAATTCTTCGAAATATGATTTAATACCAGAGCTGGGATGAATCCTCAAAAACATGATTCGAATCACGAAACCGAATCACCTAATATGATTCGAATCACGAATACTCGAATAAAGGATTCGTAAGTGAAAAATATGATTCGAATCAAAGATTAGAATCCTCATTTTTGAATCACGGATACAAATCCTTTAAAAATAAATTTGAATCTATTATTTGCAACCAGTAATATTTTATTTCATCAACAAACATGTTCATTTACCGACTAAATATCTGATTATATAATGATTTTAATTAATGATGATATATGTGTTATTGAACTTCATTTTGAATCTGTGTTTTATACGCCTGGCGCATGAAGTAAAATTTCGAGTTTAGAAAAGACCCGTGAAAATTTATCTCCGGTCGAGCAGCGACCCGAGACAAATTTTCGGGTTTTTCTAAACTCGAAATTTTACTTCATGCTTAGTCTGGGAGTGGACAACACTCGTTCTTAGAAGTTTCAAATTGAAGGATCACTCTAGATTACTAAGTTTATTACCATTTTACAAAGGCTACAGCTCAAAGGACCAACCATGGTCTTCGGAGACCGAAGGACTACAGGGAATCGAAGTTTATTTACAAGAAAACAACGAATATCTAAAGGTTTACAGCATTTATAGGAAAGAAAATATTAAATTTTGAAAAAATATCGAAGTTGGGTTTGTTTTCAGTGCGTTTATTACTTCACTTTAAATCAGTGTTTTATACGCGTGGCGCATGAAGTAAAATTTCGAGTTTAGAAAAGCCCCGTGAAAATTTGTCTCAGGTCGCTGCGCGACCCTCGACAAATTTTCTACGCGGGGCTTTTCTAAACTCGAAATTTTACTTCATGCTTAGTCTGGGAGTGGACTGTCAAGATTTTCTACATGTCGAGATTTTTGATATTTCTAGATTTATGTCGATTTATTCACAGTTTGTTATTGTATTATATGCAACTTCAATATTAAATAAAAACGTTTTTTTTTTTAGGAATAGAATATTCAACCCATTAAGAGCCGAACAAATTAGAAAGTTAACTCTAAAAGTTAATTTTATGTAAAATTGTGCATCTTTTTCTATGATTTCAATGAATGATTTATTATATTACATACGTCGATTTTTTAAAAGAGTTACATTTAAAATTCAAACGAGTGTTGTCCACTCCCAGACTAAGCATGAAGTAAAATTTCTAGTTTAGAAAAGCCACGAGTAGAAATTTTGTCGAGAGTCGCGCAGCGACCCGAGACAAATTTTCGCGGGGCTTTTCTAAACTCGAAATTTTACTTCATGCGCCACGCGTATAAAACACTGATTTAAAGTGAAGTTAAAAATGCACTGAAAACCAACCCAACCTCGATATTTTTTTAAAATTAGATGTTTTCTTTCCTATCCATGCTGTAAACCTTTAGATATTCGTTGTTATCTTATAAAAAACTTCGATTCCCTGTAGTCCTTCGTTCTGCGAAGACCATGGTTGGTCCTTTGAGCTGTAGCCTTTGTAAAACGGTAATAAACTTAGTAATCTAGAGTAATCCTTCAATTTGAAACTTCTAAGAACGAGTGTTGTCCACTCCCAGACTAAGCATGAAGTAAAATTTCGAGTTTAGAAAAGCCCCGCGTAGAAAATTTGTCGAGGGTCGCGCAGCGACCCGAGACACATTTTCACGGGGCTTTTCTAAACTCGAAATTTTACTTCATGCGCCACGCGTATAAAACACTGATTTCAAGTGAAGTTAAATATATACTATTAAGGTTGGAAATTTTTCATAGTTAAGTAACCAAATATGCATTCATAAATATTTGAATTATTCGAAAATGTTAATATTTATATTCAAATATGAATAATTTAGTGATTTAAATATTCATATTAGAATATTTAACTATTTGAATTAATCGAATTCGAATCTCAGCCTTAATAACGATGATTCGAATTATTTAGGAGGATTTGAATCCATGTATCAGGATTCGAATTTTATAAGGATTCTATTCCTTTTATAAGGATTCGAATCCTTTTATAAGAAGTCGAATTCTTTTATAAGGATTCGAATCCTTTTATAAGAATTCGAATCCTTTTATAAGGATTCGAATCATCTACGTTTGGATTCGAATACGAATCCTTTTAAAAAAATGTAACGAATCCGGATCACGAATCCGTTTTCACTAGAGTATTCGAATACCCCTTTTGAATCCTCTAAAAGAATTCGAATCCGGGAATCGAATCCTAAATGATTCGAATTCTGCCCAGCTCTGATTAATACATACATTTTTGAAAACGTTGACAGTTTTTTTTATAACTATTTAAAATTTTAAGCTTTGTAAGAAGCCATGGATTTCTTAAGATGATGGAATTTTAATTTTTAATTTAACCAGAAATTGCAAAATTACTATTTTTAAATTTTAAACTCTCATTATTATAAAAGTTAATAATAATAACAAATGATTGAAGCAAAGTTTTTATCATTCAATGAGAGTAATTTTTTATAAACATTAAAAGATGTGATATAAAAATTAAGCAAAAGATAGAGGTACTGAAATATTGTGCCATTAAGGTAACTACTTTAAAACTAAAAAAAAAAAACATGTATAAATCTGTACTTAAAAACAAAGAAACATTTTTTGATGTCGAAATATAATGCACATTTTTCCACCGAAATTCAGAGCTGGTATAAAATGGATAACTATTTGTAAGCAAATAATTGGCACAGATGCAGAATATGACAGATGACAATATCTTTCAAATATTCATACCGGGTGTTGACTTGGCGGACGCAACATAGGAAATCACATGTAAATTTTGAAATGGTCAAATTTTAGCTCCCCTATTAATTTTAGAAACAAAATTTATTTACCTTTTCTGTATAGGGAAAAATTCTGAATTCATTCGTGTTAACGTTTATTACTTTACGTTTCTCCAAGTTAAAATAATTGAGAAAAAGTAATGTGATTTTATAAAAATAATGACATGCTATGGAATTGAAACAACAATTGCGGATGTCAAAATGACAAAAGATATCGCAGTCACTTGATTAAAGTAAATATTTTCGAAATGATTTACACTGAACAAGAAAAATCCTTCAAATAAAGTGGTATTATTCAGACCACAGTTATCACTATGTTTGCGTTATGTTTTTTTGTCGTTAATTAAGTAACAGCAATACATTTTCCTAATTATTTTAGCTGTAAATTTTCTGACATTCGTTGATTTTTAAAAGAGTTTAATTTAAAGTTTAAAAACGTGTGTTTTCTACTCCCAGACTAAGCATGAAGTAAAATTTCGAGTTTATAAAAGCCCCGTGAACATTTGTCTCGGGGACAAATTTTCTGGGGTTTTCTAAACTCGAAATTTTACCTCATGCGCCGCATGTACAAAGCACAGATTTTAAGTGAAGGTTGAATATACATATATTTGAAAATATTATCGTGTCTAACACGCGTGGCGCATGAAGTAAAATTTCGAGTTTAGAAAATCCCTGTGAAAATTTGTCGACTGTCGCGCAGCTTAGTCTGGGAGTGGAAAACACTTGCTTAAAGCTTTAAAATGAACTTAAAAAAACAGGGAATATCCGCAATTATTGTATCAATTCCGTGGTATGTCATTATTTTTATAAAATCACATTACTTTCTCCTAATTATTTTAACTTAGAGAAACGTAAAGTGTTAAGTGTAAACATTCATAAATTTAGAATTTTTCCCTCTACAAAAAAGTGATACATTTTGTCTCTAAAATAAATAGGGAAGCCAATATTCAACACTTTAAAATGAACATGCGATTTTTTCAATTTAGTCACTCGACATTAGTCATGATTGAAAATTTAGTTGACTAATATTCGCATCTGATTGATAGACTAGTGTTAACATATGCCTAATGATTAATGACTAATTTAGTCATTACTAAATTATTTATGACTGATTTAGCCATTAGTTTTAATTATAAATAAAAATTTTGTCAACTAATGCCCAACTCTGGCTATAATATACCGGTTGTACCATTTAGCCTGACAAATCAAATAACTCGAATTGATTGACAGACTAGTGATAACACATAACTAATGATTAATGACTAATTGACAAATCAAAATAACTCAAAATATACGCATCGTACGAAAATACGTTCCTAGACCAAAAATGAATAGTACCAAAGACGGCATCATTCTGTTCTAAATTCAGCCCCCTGCTCTACCCCCAGTAGGTGGGGCGGGGGGCAGCTTTTAAATGTCAAAAAGGAACCCCCATTTGTTATTAAAGATTCGGATTCCACTGAAAAAAAATACATAAGTTATCTTTGAAACATTATTTTAATTCCAAATAACATTTAAATTTAATTTAAATTTAAAAATTAATGCATGATTTTAATTATAATTTGTATTTTTGAGATGTACAACACATTTTAGTTGTACAAATCCTGAGATAGCTTAGCACAATTATTGTACGTCACACATTGTCATTGTCATTCTTTTCTAACTTTTCATCATTTCTTTTCATTTCATTTCATTTCTGTGCAAGAAAAACTTGAAATGACTTTCATTTGTGGCGAATGCAGGCAAAATTTCAACGATGCTGTCAATTTATATGCTAAGCATTTTCCTAAAAAAGTACGATCACGTTCTTCTTTCGTTAGAGTGGTTAATCAATTTTCTACTGACGGAAGTGTACAACCGCACAAAAGAATGCGTAGAGCTACTGTCTGTGGAGAAAATAATCAAATATAGGTATATTACCCAAATTAGGCACTTGCGCGGTAGAACAGCATTTCCCGAACGTTGACAAAACAGTCCTGAAAACGTTGGACCGTAAATGTACCACTCAGTGCTGGCTCTCGCAAAGATAACACCATTAAAATCTCGAAGGGTCCTCGTCCAATGCACCACTTGGGATGAGCGCGCGAGATCCTTTCTTTCAAATAAATGTGCGCCTAACGTAGTCAAGTTCCACTTTCTCATTTTTTGAGCAGCGAAAATTCACGAACGGCGCTCGTTCTGCGCATGAGAGTGCCTAATTTGAAAAATTTTACTACAGCAGTGCTAGTTGCAGAGGCTCATAATCCATATGTGAGTATCCGCACAATTTCGCATCAATATGCAATTCCTGCTATGGTTGTTTTGAGAATTCTCAAATCGAATAAATTTCATCCGTATCATGTGCACCAGGAATTAACTGACTTTTAAAATTGACTAACGTTTTGTCAATGGGCAGTTGAGAAAATACAATTAAATTCGAACTGTTTTGCTCGTGTGCTATTCTCTAATTAATCCAGATTTACAAACCAAAGTGATGTTAACCGCTATAATATGTATTACTGGAGTGTAAAAAACCCACACTGGATTCGTCAAATTAATCATCAGCGTCCTTGGTCAATTAATGTTTGGTGTGGAATAATTGGTGATAAACTTATAGGACCGTATTTTATTGACGGCAATTTGAATGGTAACACATACCGAAACTTTCTTGAAGAAGTACTGCCAAGGTTGCTAAATGAAGTTAGTTTAGATGTGAGGCAAAATATGTGGTTTCAAAATGATGGTTGTCCAGCACATTATTCGTTAGCATCAAGCGAGGCATTAGCTGGATCGGTAGATCAGGATCGGTGAACTGGCCAGCCAGATCGCTAGACCTTACTTCCCCTGATTTTTTCCTGTGGGGTTACTTAAAAGATGCAGTTTATAAAGAAATACCTACTACTTGCGACAACATGCTGCAACGAATAAAGGATGCTAGTGCTGCAATTACACCAGACATGCTTAAGAGATGTGTACAGCAATTTGTAGCACGAGTCAACAAGTGCATTTAACTTCAAGGACATCATTTTGAGCAGTTAATTTAATTAAGGACCCCGATGGAAACCCCACAAACTTTTTATTTTTGTTAAATTTAGTTTACGCGACTACAGCGCCATCTGTTTTGATAAAAATAATGTATCAATAAAATGTATGTATTTTTATGTATTTTTTTTTCGTAGAATCCGAGTCTTTAAAAAATGTGGGTTCCTATTTGAAATTTTTTAGTCGCCCCCCGCCCCCACCTACTGGGGGTGGAGCAGGGGGCTGAATTAAGAACAGGATGATGCCTCCTTAGGTACTATTAATTTTTGGTTTGGGCACGTTTTTTTGTACGATGATTATTTTTCACGTTATTTTGATTTTTCAGGATAAATGGTACACCCTTTAGTTTTCAATGATAAATACAGAGTATTTGTGTTTTATGAAAATGCATGTGAATATTATAATAGATAGAGAGTAAATTTTTCTATTGTTTTTAAAAAATTACAGAAAACCTGATTTTTGAAATTTCGTTTTAATTTTTTTATTCAAAAACCATTGAATAAGAATATCGTAGAGAAGAAAGGAAAGTTGTGAGACACGTCAATATCTGATTTATTGCAAAAGTTTCGGAGGTTCCAACAAGCATAAATTTATTTGCTTGACACAATCTCAGTTCTGCATAACCACTCCTCACGTCAGAAAGCATTCTAAGCGATAGAATGTGTTTTCCAATTTTGTTTGTAAAGTGTTTTCGTTCATTTGTGTTTGCGGTATTTTCAGTCATTAATTTTTAAAGCTGATTATAAAGGCTAATAATATAAAATTATTATTTGTCGATTACTTTTCAACACACACACGAAATGGTGCATAAACATTTAATATTTCGGTGAGTATACAGCCACTTAGAAGTTGGTAGCATATGGGGCGTTATGAGAAAAAAATTATAAGGAGATGTGTGATAGACTTTTTCAACCTAAGTTGATTTTCATTATTATGCATAATTTGAATGTTTCATGCTGTTTCTTTTTTTTACTACTTAAGTGAAGAATAATCATCAAATTTGTAATTTTCTTCAATGTTTATACGTGTCTCACAACTTCTCACCAATTATTGTAAACTCAAAAAATGCATCATTCTTACAAGCATCATACAACGTTTAGACCGTAATGATTCTAAAAATTACTTAAGCTAATAGTTGTGTTATTAAGTGTACTACAGATTATACCCTTTAGATGTGCAAAATATCGATATTTATGGCAGTTTCGTCTCAAAAACAAAATTCGTCTCACAACTCCTCACTCTTCCCTAGCATCCTTGATTTTTAGATTAAATAAAACACGCAACTTAGCTCAAATTTATTCTCTCTATCTTTATAAATAACCGTGATCCCTATGCATTTCCGCGAAATGCGGACACCCTGTATATAAAATATAAAATTACGAGATGATTCGTAAGTCTTAATTGAATGGGTCAGAAGAAAACTGAACCAAGTCAACTTTAGTTTATTTAGAGAAAAACCAGCATTTTATTTAGAGTAAATTAAAAATTCCCTGTCATATGAATAAAATAATAATTTGTTAGTATCAGTGTTGTTAAAAAAACGTTTATTTTTATTTTAATTAAAACAAACAGTTTTTTAATAAAACATGTTTTTTTTCATTGAAACAGCGTTTAAAATATTAACAATTAAAAACATTTTTAAAACATATTTAAAACACGTTTAAAACGTGTTTTAAGCAGAATATACAAGGTATTTTTTTTTTTGGGGTACACATAGCCTGATAATTACAGCGTTTTTTAAATTTGCGGAAATTCGATGTTTCAAAGCCGTTAATTTAAGGCTTTTAACGAGTGTTTTCCACTCCCAGACTAAGCATAAAGTAAAATTTCGAGTTTAGAAAAGCCTAAGAATTTGGATTGGCCGCGTAGCGAAGCGGAGCGGCCAATCTAAATTAGGCTTTTCTAAACTCGAAATTTTACTTCATGCGCCACGCTTAAAAACACTGATTTACAGTGAAGTTAAAAAAAACACACACATACAATAACGATTATCGGCAACCTAATATACATTAAGGTTATTAGGTTGCCTATAATCACTGTTTTAAACAATTTGTTCAGCGCAGAATTTGACTCATGTTTTATTCACATCTACATATTAGATTGCTAAAGCCGTATATTTGAAACTTTACGATATTTCAGTGTTTTATACGTGTGGCGCATGAAGTAAAATTTCTAGTTTAGAAAAGCCTAATTTGGATTTTCAAGCTATTCTAAACTCGACATTTTCATTCATGCTTAGCCTGGGAGTAGAAAACCCTCGTTTAAAGATTCAAACTGAAATCTTCGAAAAAACAACGAATGTCGTAATAGTTACAGTGTATGCATATGTATACCTGAAAGAAAAATGGTCTGTATTTAAAAATCACATTTATGCACACACTGTTGTGATATTTTATTGTAATAAAATGTTATGATTAATAATAAACAAGAAATTTTAATGAAGTAGTATAAAATATATTTTTAACAAATATAAGTTAATAAAAAAATGTTTTAAACAAATATAACACTTCAAACATGTTTTAAACAAACTTAAGATTTAAAACATGTTTAAAACAAAACCGTTTAAAACACGACGGATTATTTTAATCATCTTTAAAACACTGTTTAAAAACAAAGTGTTTTAAACATAACAACCCCGGTTAGTATTAGTAAGAAAATATCGTTATTTTTTATTTTCAGTTAATATTTTTGGAAAAGTTTTGATTATTTAGGCTTCAATATTAGTTTCATTCTGATTTTTTTCCCTCGGCAATATAACTAAGTCCGTCTACTGTTTTATTTAGGTATGAAAACGTATTAATAGAAGTTTCGTTTTAAAATGCCAATTTATTTAAATAGTTTAAGTAGTTTTAAACAACAGTTTAACTCATAAAGTAGAATTAAATGTTATTATTGAACTTGTTATTCACATACTTAATATTATTAATTATATTGATATTCATGTTCTTGGGAGTTCTTGTATTGCTTTTCTGGCATTTCATTATGGTGGATAGGAGGTATGAAACGATGTAATGAGGTCATATATTTTTTTTAATATCAGTTACAGGACGCCTATAATTGTGAAGTTCTTCTTGTTCTATGTTTCTAATGAAGACAATCTTCTATCAGTTTTATTCTTCTTGGTGGCAATTTCCTTAATGGTAACTAAATCACCTGCTGTGTCCCTATAAAATTTAGAAAATGGATGCCCCCGTCTAAATTCGAGTCATTGAATGTTTAATCAATTTGCAGGTTTTGTCTTAATATTTACTTTGGTAATAGTAAATGACATCTGACAAATTCTTTGATGACAGAAAATCGTTGAATTTAAGCTCAAGCTTAAATGGTACTGATTTTTCCTGGAGTTTTTGTTATTATAAATACAACTTTTTTTTATAACTCCAAACTCTGCATTATTCGCCAGATAAAAATATCCAGAAACCATGAATACTGTTTATCGTCTTGACAGTAATATTATTTTACAACTTTAGCATTTAAAGTGAGACATTAATGTTGCTGTTTTGCCCTCCGCAGTGGAGCGTTATGTTATTGTAGTTTTTAGTGTTATCTTTTAAATGTTTTTCAAGTACTGTGGCTATTTCCTGAGATCCTCAGCCACCTGCTGTTTTATTCCATAGATACATCACAGGTTAGCTAGATTTAAACAAGATAAATTCAAATTCAAAACTATTTGAATTTGAGAAAATAAGCTTACGCTTCTTATAGTTTGCACACTTTAAACATAATATATAAAATTACGAAAAACTATTCGTGAAAATGCAAACAATGTCTTAAGTAATAAGACAAATTAAGACGATAAATATCCATTGAAACAACTACTTCCCGTGCAAATAAAATTTTTAAAACGTCATAAGCAAAGCTATACTGAAGAGAGATAAATCTCGAAACGCGTCTATAGATGGCCTAAGATATTAGTTTTAATCCAAGTCCTTTAACTTCTAATTTTTTTGTTATCTCTCCTTTCATTTTAAATTTGTATTTGTTAGTTGGTTTGAAGAGAATTTGACCTAAACGTTACATATACTTTAATAGAGCGTTGTAACAAATTAAATAAGATTTTAAATATTTCATTGTATAATTCAATATCCGGAGGTGTATTTGCACGGGAAGTAGTTGTTTCAATGGATATTTATCGTCTTAATTTGTCTTATTAATTAAGACATTGTTTGCATTTTCACGAATAGTTTTTCGTAATTTTATATATTAGCCAGATTTAATTGGGTCGACACCGCAATTATACATGTATAAATTTCTCTTACAATAAGCAACCGATGTGGTCAGATTTAGGATTGCTAGAGCCTTCTGTAATTCAAATATACAGGGTGAGCGAAACTCGATGTCTCAGCTCTATTATAAGAAAAGGAAAAACGATAGGAGAAATCTGAAAAGCGGTTCATAAATGGGATTGGGTAACGTCCATTTTAAGCCTAAATTACATATTTTTCTAAATTTGGAAACTGAAGTAATGCCATCATCGAATATTTTTTCTCAGAAACATACCTATATTTTTGGATATTTAAAAAGAACTGATTCTTCTGAATAAACATAGTACAAAAGAAATATTGCTATCTTCTTCCGTTAAAAAAATGTAAGCAAACTTAAAAGAAAGTATTATCGAAAATTCACAATTGTCACGATTTTAACAAGTAGCCTTTGGAAGTAAATATCAAAGTCGCATCTATCAATAAAGTAACATTATTAATTATTATTATCAATTATCATTAATTAAATATTAAAAAACACATAATTCGTTACTATATTACTATTATTTATTTAATAATCTACGGATTTCTCGTTTCTTCAACATTACAAAAAATATATAAAAACATAATGATAATTCGCATAAGTTACAATAAATAAATATCGCGCCTAACACTAAACAAATTAATACAGAAGGAAACAAAGTATGTAGGCAATCACTGCAACAAAATTTCAATATAACCACCTATTACTTCTAAACAAGGTTGTTAAAAAAACGTTTTGTTGTCATTTTCATTAAAACAAACAGTTTAAAAAACACGTTTTTCTTTTTCATTAAATCGGCGTTTAAAACATTCACGATTAAAAACATGTTAAAACGTGTTTAAAACATGTTTAAAACACGTTTAAAACAGAGCAACAGGGCATTTTTCTTTTGACTATACATATCCCGATAATTACAACGTGTTTTAAATTTGCGCGAATTCGTTGTTTCAAAGCGGTTTATTTGGGGCTCGAAATTTTACTTCATGCGCCACGCTTAAAAACACTGATTTACAGTGAAGTTCAAAAACACATATATACAACAACAATTATAGGCAATCTAATATACGTTAGAGTTATTGGGTTGCCTATAATCACTGTTTTTATTAATTTGTTCAGCACAGAATTTGACATACGTTTTATTAACATCTACATATTAGATTGCTAAAGCCGTATATTTTAAACTTTACGATATTTTAGTGCTTTATATGCGTGGCGCATGAAGTAAAATTTCGAGTTTAGAAAAGCCTGATTTGGATTGGCCGTTCCGCTTCGCTACGCGGCCAATCCAAATTTTCAGGCTTTTCTAAACTCGAAATTTTACTTCATGCTTGGTCTGGGAGTGGAAAACCCTCGTTTAAAGATTCAAATTGAAATCTTTTAAAAAAGCAACGAATGTCGTAAAATTTACAGTGTATGCATACGTATGTATACCTGAAAGACAAATTTCCCGTATTTAAAAATCACATTTCTGCACACACAGTTGTGATATTTTGTTGTAATAAGTTTATTAATGTAGTTTGAAATATCTTCAACAATTTAGTTAAAATTTAAAAATGTAAACCAGAAATCTTTAAAAATATATAATTTAGCAAATTTAAGATATTAAAAAAACGTTTAAAACAAAGTTAACGTTTAAAACATGTTTTAAACAAATTTAAGATTTAAAACATATTTAAAACAAAACTGTTTAATACACGACAGCTGTTTTTAAACATGTTTAAAACACTGTTTTAAAGCAAAGAGTTTTAAACTGAATAAATCTAATCTCCGCCTTACTTCTATTAATGAAGCCTTACGTAACATTTCTCTAGATAGTTCATCGCAACCATGTCTGATTTTTTCTTTTAAATGTTCTAAGTTAACAGATGGTGTTTTGTAAACTTTGTTTTTCAAAGTTTCCCACAAGGAGAAGTCTAGTGGGTCAAGTCCGGTGATTTAGGCGCCCACTGTATGGGTCCATTTATACCCATCCAATTTTCTCCATGAGTTTCATTTAAATATTATTATTATTATTATTATTATTATTATTCTTTATTTACGGAATTCACCTTTTTTGCAATTGAAATTAACAACATTAAAGCAATAAATAACATGTAGGAATAAAATATTGAATTAAAAGATAAATATAAATAATTATGATCACTGGTCATTGTATGAAATTTGTCAACTTAATGCGCTTTAATCGGTTTTTAAACTGCGGCAGTGAAGATGTGAATAATAAAAAGTCGTTACTACGCGACAGTAGGTTTGCGTAACGCATCATACGATCCATGGGATTAAACATCCCATAGTTCGTTGAGTGAAATGCCAATCTAAACAAGGGTTTATGTCTAGACTGAGCATTTCTTGGTATATTGAAATTTAACATCTCCAACAGTTCGCCGCAATTCAAAATCCCATTAACTAATTTAAATAAAAACAAAATGTCAAGAAACTTTCTCCTCTCCGCCAACGATTGAATATTTAATCTAATCAGCATCTGGCTATGGCTAAAGATTGAATTAGGGCCATCCAGTCTAAACTGCATAAGTTTTAAAAATTTGCTCTGCACCATTTCAATTTTTTTAATTGCTGTACCAGTGTATGGGGCCCATACTGATGATCCATATTCAAGATGTGGACGTACGAGTGCTAAGTACAATCTCATAACTGTACTCGGACTAAAGTCACCAGTAAACCTTCGAATGAGCCCCAACATTGTTAAGCTTTTATTGCAAATCAGGTTAATGTGTTTAGAGAAATTAAGGTTTGATGAGAAAAGCACGCCAAGATCTCTTATTTCTTGTTGTTAGACAACTCGTGCTTTATGCGGTGGAGCTCCGTCATGCTGAAAATACATGTTTGCTCGCAGCTGTAATGGCACATTTTCGGGAAGCACAGGAAGTTGTTCTTGAAGAAATCACAAATTTTGCTTACTGCGTAAAACTCCTTCGTAAAAATATAGACCAATCAAATGCCCATAAATAATACCACACCAAAGGTTAATACAGAAGTGTCCTTGGTTTTCAATCGGATTGACAAAATGTAGATTTTCAGTAGCCCAAAAATGTTCATTTTTGATTGGGCTTACCGTTGCTACCAAAACGGCTTTCATCCGTCCACAACACATGCTGGAAAAATCGATTGTCATTAATCTTTAAGTTTACCATCACTTGGACACAATAATTTATTCTTCATTGATGTTGATCTGACAAATGTTCTAAGTTGTAAAGTTTATAATCGTGGTAACCATTTCCTTTCAAAATTTGTCGTACCGAACAATATTTTAAATTCAACTCAAGACAGGCTTGCCGAATCGAGTTCCTTGGATGGTCCTGAAAATACTGCAAAACGGTGGCAACAATATTGTCAGAATTAATCCTTTTAGCAATTTGTCATCCCTTTCGAGCATAAAATACCTCGTTGTTTGCACGTAAATTGCATTTCAATCTTCCAAATATTTTTAAGGTTGGAATAACACGTTCAGGGTATCACTGGGCGTATAACTGAACTGCTCTTCTAGGGTTCTTTTGAGATTCTCCACAAACTAATAACATGTCGACATTTTCGTTGTGCGTAAACATTTTTCAAAATCAAATGACAACAAAACAATATTTATCAACCATTAGTTTAATTACTGACAAATGCGACTTTGTTATTTGCTTTCAAAGGCTACTTGTTTAAGTCGTGACAATTGTGAATTTTTGATAATACTTTTTTTAAAGTCTGTTTGTAATTTTTTAACGGAAGACGGTATCAAATTTTCTTCATTACAAAGTTTATTCAGAAAAGTTACCTATTTTTAAAAAAGCAAAAATAGAGGTATGTTTCTGGGAAAAAATATTCGATGACGTCATTACCCTAGATTCCAAATTTAGAAATATATGCAATTTTGGCTTAAAATGGACCTTACTTAATCCCACTTATGAACCTCTTTTCAGATTTCTACTATTGTTTTTCCGTTTCTCATAATAGAGCTGAGACATCGAGTTTCGCTCACCCTGTACAAACATAATTATCATCAGAAACTGTTTCAACCTTAAATCATTTTTGATTTTGTCTGCTTTAGATTGAGGAAGTTGTCTTTCAGTTTCTATTTGTTGTAGCTCTAATTATAGAATATTTTTCTGAATGCAAAACAATACTCCATACGTCACATTTCTTGCACGTGTCCTTATAGGAGACTTTGAAATGGAGGTTATATATGGTAAACAACAATTAATTATATTTTTTCTTACATGGTACTTTGCCCTATGATATACATGTTTCCACAAATAAATCATACATTTTCTTTATTGCCAGATCGGAATTCAAAATTTCCTTTAGATTATGATTATGACCAATGTAATGGCTAAAGCAGGGAATGACTATATACGCAAATTTTTAACAGAATCTTCAATTCTGTTACATGAGGGATGTTTTTCACGTAAATCAGGTACTGCGTGTACCTCAGGTTTTGATAAGCACCTATTTACTGTTCCTCAACTGAGGTTAATGATTGCCAAAACAAAATCATTAAAATGCTTTCATCTTTGAAATCAAGAAAATATTCAAATTGCAGAATATCATACAATCTGGACTTGGCTCACTACAACGAGGGTTTTTTTGTAAATCATTTAGCGTTATAAATAGCAAAATAGTTTTGTTTTCAAAACATATACAGGAATTCCATTTTAGCTATAATACGTATTTCTGCTTATTTACAACTAATTTAATTACTTGAGCCCAGAGGTTAAAATCATAAAATCCAATTATCTAATAAATAAGTTTCATGATCTGAAACTCATGAAAGTGCGTATTTATATTGGATTGTAACTTTAGCAATGATTGTAGTTTTAGTTCGAGATGTGCTTCCTGTATCGGCGAATCGAGCAGGGCCCAGTGGTTCCGGCACTCGGACGGCTGGCGGTCGGGCAGCTCGAATTTCGGGTCGGGTCAGGGCCAGGGGGCACCCGGGGGCGGCCACAAGCGCTCCCCGTGGGACTCTCTGCCGTCACTCAGACAAGACAGCAGCCTAAACGACAGCGGCTACAAGAGCAATAGGGCCGACTCCTTCGAACAAAGGTAAACAAACGCGAGTGTTCTCTGTTCGAGACGTTCGCGACCACTTTCTCTGTCCATCTCGAGATATCCTAACAAACGGGGGGTCGTTTCTTAGGGGGATCTTTGACAGGCAGGACAGTCTTCGATCTGATTACATGAGCGACAGGGAGTCGTCCAGGTATGGCATCGTGCAGCAGGCTTCCATCGAGAGCGCGGATTCCAGGCTATGCTACCTGACTTCTTCTGAGGTAAGTTTTTGTAATATTATTTTTTTCAATGTAATGTGCAATAATATAATACGTAAACAAGCAGATCTAAGATATTATTATTTAAAAGTGAACTAAATCATTACTTATTGCACCAACGAAAGTTACTAAAACTCGAGTTATGTTAAATGGCGATTTCATGTGTATGCAAGAATTTACCCACGTTAAGCGTTGATGCAATCATCCATAAGAGATAGATAATAAGGTATTTTATGTGGACGGTGGAAGTTTATCCATGGAAGTTATACGATGATGCAAATTATTTGTCGAATAATATAATACAATCAATAATGACTTTCAATTCTTTATGTTAATTAAACGGATAAAATTATTTGCCGATTAATATAATACTAACATTAATAACTTTTAATTGTTTATGTTTAGCATGCAATTATTACTAACAAAAGTTATTTGTTTAATTAGGTCAAAAAATGGTAGATTTCGGGATGTGCAAGAAATTGCGATCTTGCTAGGCCCGAAAACGAATTTTTTGTACGAATTGAACATACTATTCTTTCTCCAACCTTTAAATTTTTAAAAAATTAAAAACGTTTTTTTCCCAAAAAAATATGTATAAGTATAAGAAATGTATTCACTATTAAACAAAGTTTGAGAAACAATTATAAGCATTTACATATTTAATTATTTTGAACTATTATCATGGATTGTTATATTACAATTTGACCAATTCGAACAATTTTGGAACTGAATTAGAGCACCTGAACTTACAACTTTCAAGTTAATTTGCTCCAATTCAGTTCTGCTTTCAGTTATGTTTGAAACAAAGGAAGTACTGGCAACAGCTGTGGTGCTAGGTGAATTCAAGTCAAAAATGTTGTTTTCAGTTTCCAATTTGTTCGAAATTGAATCGTCTATATAGCCCTCGGCCACAGTACTGGACTGCCAACCACCATGTCTTTTTAAGGCAGTTAAATCGGCACCTGCGTTAACCAACAGCGTGGCTGAAGTGCGTCGCAAGCAGTGGCCTTTGTAGGTTTTGAAATCTGGCAAATTTAAAAAGGTACCAACGCAATCGACGCCAATTTATGAACCCCTACAACTTGTCTATGGTATTTACCATTTTGGTATTTAAAAAAAAAAAACGAGTTTCCGTCATATTTCGGGGGGCGGAGAGCGATATATTTTCTATAAATGCCTAAATATATGTCACCAGTGACTGTAAATGATTTCGGTTTCTTCGTTTTCGTGTTTGGAATCCGTATTAATAATGCAGACCCTAAATCGTCGATATCTGCTATGTTAATTTTCGACATTTCATCGCGCCGGAGTGCTCCTGCTATGCCAAAAATGAGCCCAATCTGAAAATACAAACACACTAAATAAACTAAGATAAAATTAATACATAATTTAACATTCTTACCTTAATCATTAAATATTTATTATCGGGCTCTTCAGAAAGAAATTTATTAATCTCTTCTTTCGTCAAAGCTTTTGATTTTTTGGGTTGATATCCATCTGTCTTTCTCTTAAAAAATGGTATAAGTTTGGGATACTTTTTTATATCAATACCATTTTTCACATTAATAGTTGCCTTTAACATGGAATAGTGTCCCCATAAAGTGGATGGTTTCATTTTGGTAGATAAATCGTAAGGAAATGCAATCAACACATTTTCCGAAAAAAGGCGACACATTTTGAAGTTCTCTCCATTCCATAAATCGCCTATAGGAACTCTCGTACACCTCTCTTGATTTGGTAGGAAGCAGGTCTAATGTGGCACTATTCGCCGATTCTATAATATTTGGTGGTGTAGAAGGCAATTCACTATCAACATACGTGACTTGTGCCATTTTACTTATGAATGTCATAAATTGTAATTATTTGACATTTATTAAGGGCAGAGTACTAGATGAAATCATGTGCCCATAATATGGCTTCATTCTTATTGGACCACAATGAACAGCTTATATTCACCAGCCTATCAGTTGTCCTGGCGTTTTTTATACTAGGACGTTTTATGTATATATTTGTACTCTATCCATAAATGCGCCATTTTTTGTTCTAAATAACTTGATAATTTAGTGTCATATTCGTGAGGTTGGAGAAAAAATGTTAATTGTTGAATATATCTATATCACCTGTGGATAGTGGGTTCAATGCAATTTGAAGTTATGTGCATCACCCGGTTTTTTCGTATTGTTTTTTAGTCTAATTTTGAAGTTCTAGCCCACGATTGACAAGTGAACATTGTTTTTTTTTTTAATAGCTACATCGCTTGACTCGTTAGATCAACTTTTATGTGCGACCTATCTAGCATTTTTGGATTATTCGCCAAACTTTTATGTACGGTATTATAATTCAGAAATGTTAGTCTTACACTTGGTTGACTGTCTTTTGACTATGGTAACATTTTCTGTGATTATGTCTCTATGGACTGTATTTCGATTATTTTGGTATTATGACTGTAAGTCACTTGGTTAGCTGTCTTATAATTTATTAGGATTTGGTCATTAAATCACTATATTAACTGTAATTGATGTAGTGAATTAAGTGACATATAGACATAATATCTGAATAGTCGAAATGCAGTCCATAGAGACATAATCAGACAAAATCCTAGTATAATTAAAAGACAGTTAATCAATTGATTTACGATGAAAAATCTGTTTTTATTCCTTACTTCACTTTTATTTTTATGTGTTAGATGTACATTTCGAGTGCTAAGCACTCATTATCAATAACTAATCACTAATTATTAGTTATTGATAATGAGTGCTTAGCACTCGAAATGTACATCTAACACATAAAAATAAAAGTGAAGTAAGGAATAAAAACAGTTATTTCATTGTGATTAAATACTCCACATAACTCAAATCAAACAATTAGTGAAATGATTTACGGTCACAATAGCCGTTCTTCCAATCTTCCCTCTACGGGATCATCACTTTGTATTTCTCGTCGAAATTATATTTCTTGACCATTGCTTGGCATTCCTGTTGTAGGGTTGCCTTTAGCTCGTCTTCTAGCCTTTAGTACTTTTTCCCGTGTGATCGGTTTATGGGAGCCTGTCCTCGCATTAGTCTGTATGTTGCGGCCCTAGCCTCCCCTTGTATGAAAATGTGCAGTGGTGGTAGGTTTAGGATCATTTCTAGCGCTCTTTCTAGCGCTCTTCTTTTCGAAAACACGATAATCTGTGTTTTTTCGGGATTAACCGTCAGTCGTTCCCGTCGATACCAGTTGTCTACTATGTTTTTTTGCCCTTTGTGTTCGTTGAGAGATAACGCCTGCCAATCGACCTCTGATGACTATGGCCAGGTCATCCGCATACCCTAGGTAGTAGATGCCATCTTCGGACAGTTTCCTTAGTAAGTCGTCCACAAGAGTTGCTCATAGCAGTGGAGATAGAACTCTCCCTGGTTGCTGCCTTTGCCGGCTCTAGCTTCAATGGTGTGCCCTCCTAGAGTGGATGTAATTGTCCTTTCCTCCAGGCTAGCCCTTATCTATTGGTTGAGGCTTGGCGGGACGCCTTTTCTTGCTTGTGCCTCTAGAAGCGAGTTGGTTGTGACATTGTTGAACGCCCCTTCTATATCTAGAAATGTGACCATAGCTATCTCTTTGTCCTCCATTGACTTTGGGATGAGCCTGTTTACGTTGTCCAGCGCCGAGTGCGTACTTTCCTGGCTGGAAAGCGTACTAACGGTTACTGAGGGGATCTTTCCCCAGTATCTCGTCTCGTAGGTATCTGTCGACCAGTCTCTCCATTGTTTTCATTATGAATGAAGAGAGGCTGATGAGTCTGTAAGACTTCAGTGTTAGATCTACTATTCTACCTACCTTAGGCAAGTAGATTACCTTTACACCTTGCCCCGCTCTTGGTACGTGTCCCCATGCCAAACAGACTTTAAAGATCTTTGTTAGATGCGGCACCAGCTCCTCAATGCCCTTCTGTAGCAGGATGGGATAAATCCCATTCATCCCAGCGGACTTATAAGGTTGGAACCTGTTTATGGCCCATCTAATTCTGCTTGGTCTTGTGACCTTTGTGGCTAACCTCCAATCATTTCGGATTGGCTTTTTTCGCCTTTGGCCGGGATTTTCGCGTATGCCCTCCTCTGACAGGATTGTTGAGGCTGGAAAGTGGACTTTTAGTAATTCCTTAAGACTTTCCTCCTTTGTTTCAGATAGATAACGCTTCTATTTAAGGAAAAGTGTTTATGTGTAAACCGGCGTTGTTATTTTTTTTTAATTTTAATTAAAACAAACAGTTTTTTTTACAATACTTGCTTTTTTATTGAATTAGCGTTTAAAACCATAACAATTAAAAACATGTTTAAAACGTGTTTAAAACATGTTTAAAACACGATTAAAACGTGTTTAAAACGGAACATATAGGCTTTCTTTTGAGTATACATATTCCAATAATTACAGCGTGTTTAAAATTTGCGGGAATTCGTTCTTTCAAAGCGGTTCATTTGAGGCTTTTAACGAGTGTTTTCCACTCCCAGACTAAGCATGAAGTGAAATTTTAAATTTAGATTAGCCGCCTAGCGAAGCGGAGCGGCCAATCCAAATTAGGCTTTTCTAAACTCAAAATTTTATTAAGCTTAGTCTGGGAGTATAAAACCCCTGTTCTTATATTTTCAATAATTTCAATTAACGTTGAGCTTCTGTTATTGCAACTTTACAAATTTCACATTATGACACTAATGACAATTATGGCACCTAGCATGTTAGGACTTGTGTAAACTCATGCAGAGAAAACCCGAAATTATGTTTTAATTTAGGCAATGCCTGTGAGCAGTAGATATTTCATTTTGTCTAATTTCGTGTTTTGTCTGTAACATATATACATAGGTTTAAATGCGTGATATAAGTCCATTTATTAAATTATCCAACCTTAAATCAAACTAGCCGGCCTTTATCTGATATTAAACAATCGCACTTGCGTAATTATTTTTTAATTTTATGTTTATTTACAAATTTGTCAAATAAATTAATCCATTAAAGAAGAGCACATCGTGACTAAAATATACAGGCTGAAGCATTTTCAATTGTTTCTTCAAGTAAAATACCATTAATATCAATCATAGACAAAAACTAATATATGCTTTCAGAGCCCTGTTTTAGAGCTTACTTTTTGGACCTAATCAAAATTTGTTTATCTTTAATTGTTTTCGTGTAATATCCAAAACTCAAAATTTTGCAATATTGAAATAACTTCTTTATTTATAAAGATATTGGCATGCGGTAAAAACTTTCTATAGGCACTTTTTTATGTATATCATATCTGTTTTAAATTCAATCTTTATGAGATACGTTATAAAGTTGTATTATTTTAAATATATATCATAGTTGCCTTTCGCTTCATTCAATCGCATTTTTTTAAGCTTTTCAAAAATATATCATAATAAATATAGCATTTGCAATATTTTTATTTAATTCAATTTTAGTTATTTATTTTTGGTTTATTCAATTTTTAATTAATTTATCAAGAAAGCCATGATAAAAATAAATGAACTGTAAGCAACAACTCTAACTGTTTTTCACTACCTTATTACTTTTAGTTTATTTGTTTATTAAAACAAAAGGCATTCAAACTAAACAAAATGTTATCAAACACGTTATATAGCTAAATAAAATATAATAAATACAATAAAATATTTAAATTGATCTTGAGAATCTTCTAGATAATCACCGAGATGTTATTTACCAGCTATAATGTCAATAAAGTTGGAAATTATTTAATTTTGATATTTTCGAACAGCTGGTTTAGAATTTAAGGGCCGGAACTGTCTTTTTTTCTAATGAATATTATAACAAAATAGAGATATCGAAAAGCTTAAAAATAATATTCACTTAGCTATTAGAAAAATAATTTCGATTTTTAAATCTAAAATATAATTAATGTCTATGATTATAAATCGCGTTAAATTCGGAAAATATCTATAATTACTATTTATTAATGTGAATTAAGTAAATATGATAATATAATGAAGATAGTTGAAGTTTTATAATGTTATTGTTTACAATTCATTTATTTTTATCATGGCTTTCTTAATAAATTAATTAAAAAGTAAATAAACCAAAAATAAAGAACCAAAATAAATAAATAAAGTTGAAAGAAAATATGACAAATGATATTTTTGGATAGGTTACAAAAATACAAGCGATTAAACTCATAGTCAACTATAATTTCCAAAAAGCTGCACCCTGTACATCTAGAATTTAAATAATATAGTGAAGATAAAGGAATATAACTACTACTTACCGGCAAAATCGTGTACATCATCAATAATCTGTAAAGATAGAGGAAAATGTGATCGATAAAACAAACTAGTCACTGAATACTTCGGAAGTAATTAATTTTCTATTAAATCTGAATTGTTCTTCAAAATATGACAACAATCGTTGATAATGTTGTGTCTTTAGAACTAGAGCTGATACAGACAAACTGATAGCATTTTCGGAATCTGCGGCCCTAATATATATATCAATCTACTTTATTGTAATACCAAGCTTTCGGGACTCATTTTGTCCCTTCCTCAGGGTTAACACTATAAACAATGAACTAACAAACAATTAATAATCTGAGAAATGCTACTGGTTATTTAACAAAATATTTATGTGAGCTTACATTTACACGCTGCATGCGTTTGATTTTCCTATCGTTACTCATTGGCGGTTGTTGAAACTTGAATTTAAGGTTGTTCTTTGAAACTCTTTGAACTGCGTAGTTGTGTAACGTAACTTTCTGACTTCAACCAAGTTTGTGTTCTTGGTTAACAGATCGTTATAAGCTCTTTACATTTTAGTTTTCCTTGGATTGATTGTGAATGGCTTTGGGATCAACTAGAATACGATCAGTGAAACTGGGTATACGCGATTGAAATGTTAACACTTTATTCTTTAAAATATACTTTAAAGATAACTTTACAAGTTAAGGTTTGGCTGAGTTCGATTAGAAGTTGCGGTATAGAAATATTATAACATCGGATTGTTTAATGTTCGTTTGCGAAGTGCTGATTAATGTCTGACTCGAAAAGTGAAGTTGGTCTCTTTAGCTCCAGACCAACCCCTCTCCTTTTCGGTAATAAGACCACGTAAAAATGTAATTAAGCACGCATAACATGGGGAAGCAAAGTCTAGAACTTGTAGTTAAAAATATTTACTTTACAATAATGAGATTGGAATTGGTCCTTAATGGTATTTACTAATTATGAGAGAGAAACGTGAAAAATATCTAAGTAGGAACTAATGACCTAATTGCTGTTCCCAATGTTATCTATGCGACAAGATAATCTATTAACTAATTATTTTATAAAGAATAACAACTTGTGATAAAAAAAGTAACGAAACATGAAAGAAGAGAAAGTTAATTAAATTTATATTTACATGTTATGAAATATATGTAATAGTAATAATAATAATAATAATTATTATTATTATTATTATTATTATGAAATGTATTTGGTACATTACAGTTGCGGAAAAAGTAAAAGCGTAAAAAACGGCAGATTAACACGTTAAAATTATGGAGATCTCACTAAATTATTATGAACTATTACTCGGTTAACTTAGGGCAAAAATGTTTGAATTTAACTTTCTTGTATTTACGTGATCGCATCGTTGTTCGAAGCGATGCACGTGTTTTCACACAAACAACAACAATGGCTGGTGCCTGTCCACAGGTGCCGTTTGGCTCTCTCCGTCTCTGTCATAGATGCAGGGAGGCGCACGTAACCCGTCTCGAGGAGCGTCACTGCTTACCAGCGCGCAAAATTCGAAATCTCGCGTTTAAACTTGAGAATTTCAAAAATCGACGCTGCAGCAATTCAACCTGCCCTGTTATTGCCGATAAGAGGTTTACTATTATTAATTGACTGTTATGAATGTAGTTACTGATACTAATGCAAGGTTTGGGTTAGGTGCACGACATAGATTTAACTTGGTGTGCGCACGCCTTTCAATGGAAATGTTTGGAAGAGTAAAAGATATAAATGAAAAAATCTAACTAAAAATGTAATGAAATTATAAGTTTGAGCATAATCAAATTAACTCAGTAGAGTGTCACCACCCACCCAACGACTCTATCGTCAGTTTACCCTAATTTTAATAGATAAAGAACCCAGTCCTATCTAGTTATATGTGAAATAATGAATAAAATACCTAAAAGTGTTTGCATGAAAATTGATGAATTAAACCTCAGATAAACTACCAACCCTACGGGGGGGATGTTGTGTACAATGCATGACAGTCACGTTTGTGACGGTCATATACACCTGCCCCAGCTATTCTGAAAAAATATTATTAAATTGTTGTTAACCTGTTAAGCTGAAGGAGACCGGTTCCAACGGCTCAGATCTGTGTCTGATTTGAAATTCATCGTTGCATCGCCTGTTTTTATGTGGAACATCTCAAGGAATACACGACTTTTGTAAAACATTGACTTATCTATAATTTCGATGTTTGTGAAGTCCGGTGCATGGTTACAGTGTATTGACAATGCACATGACTTCTTATTCAGACTTGTGTCACTTTTATGTTGAATTATTCTACCTACATATCGGACGGGGAATTCTGTGCAAGAGATGCTACATAAATATTTTGTTAAATTTTCAAGAATTCGACATTAACTTATAGCATTTTTCAGATTAATAATTGTTTGCTGTTCATTGTTTATAGTGTTAACCCTGAGGAAGGGACAAAATGAGTGCCATAAGCTTGGTATTACAATAAAGTATATATATAATTAATTCAATATAAATATATAAATATATAAATATATAAATATATAAATATATAAATATATAAATATATAAATATATAAATATATAAATATATAAATATATAAATATATAAATATATAAATATATAAATATATAAATATATAAATATATAAATATATAAATATATAAATATATAAATATATAAATATATAAATATATAAATATATAAATATATAAATATATAAATATATAAATATATAAATATATAAATATATAAATATATAAATATATAAATATATAAATATATAAATATATAAATATATAAATATATAAATATATAAATATATAAATATATAAATATATAAATATATAAATATATAAATATATAAATATATAAATATATAAATATATAAATATATAAATATATAAATATATAAATATATAAATATATAAATATATAAATATATAAATATATAAATATATAAATATATAAATATATAAATATATAAATATATAAATATATAAATATATAAATATATAAATATATAAATATATAAATATATAAATATATAAATATATAAATATATAAATATATAAATATATAAATATATAAATATATAAATATATAAATATATAAATATATAAATATATAAATATATAAATATATAAATATATAAATATATAAATATATAAATATATAAATATATAAATATATAAATATATAAATATATAAATATATAAATATATAAATATATAAATATATAAATATATAAATATATAAATATATAAATATATAAATATATAAATATATAAATATATAAATATATAAATATATAAATATATAAATATATAAATATATAAATATATAAATATATAAATATATAAATATATAAATATATAAATATATAAATATATAAATATATAAATATATAAATATATAAATATATAAATATATAAATATATAAATATATAAATATATAAATATATAAATATATAAATATATAAATATATAAATATATAAATATATAAATATATAAATATATAAATATATAAATATATAAATATATAAATATATAAATATATAAATATATAAATATATAAATATATAAATATATAAATATATAAATATATAAATATATAAATATATAAATATATAAATATATAAATATATAAATATATAAATATATAAATATATAAATATATAAATATATAAATATATAAATATATAAATATATAAATATATAAATATATAAATATATAAATATATAAATATATAAATATATAAATATATAAATATATAAATATATAAATATATAAATATATAAATATATAAATATATAAATATATAAATATATAAATATATAAATATATAAATATATAAATATATAAATATATAAATAAATTAGAATTAACGACCTGCTTATAAGTACCAAATAAGAAATAAATGCGCATTAGATCATGATGTAAAAGTTATTTTTTTTATTTTTTATCAAGTGAGTGTGCAAGGAGGACAGAAGACGACGACGATCGTTTCGCTCTTTTTATGAGCTCCTCAGGCCGCCACATCCATCATCCCATACATACTCACTTGATATGTAGATGGTTTAAACTAAAAACCGACACAAACTGTAGAAGCAAAATGAGATCAATGCCCTTATCAATGCAGTAGCATTTATAAATACTGACGTCAATACCGGCTTATGGTTAGCGAAGTCAGTATATATACAACTTCTACATATCAAGTGAGTGTGTATGGGATGATGGATGTGGCGGCCTGAGGAGCTCATAAAAAGAGCGAAACGATCGTCGTCGTCTTCTGTCCTCCTTGCACACTCACTTGATAAAAAATAACTTTTACATCATGACCTAGTGCGCTGTTATTTCTTAATTGGTATATAAATATATATATATATATATATATATATATATATATATATATATATATAAGTAACCAAATGGTCACACAAAGACCTCCCTTCATTTATTTCTTTGTTACGTAATACATTTCCTTTGTTCCATATGCATAATTGTTATCTTATAATTAAAATGCTTATGTTTTATATTTTAATCGCACCTCATTATAATCGCAATTATTGTAAGTTAGTCTTAGTCTGTATCGCAACGAGTTTGTATCGCTCGTGAAATAATAAAATCGCTTTTTAAAAAGACAAGTTATTCCCTAAAACCTATAATTGGCGCAGTCGGTAGGATACCCAAAAGAATAGTATTCTTTTCGTGTTAACGATTGATTGGGTATCAGTGTAAATTCCCGCATTCGAAGTGCAAAAGAGTTCTCCGAAAATCGAGAAATCAGCTCGAAATACATCGGTGCGAGAGTTTAAGTCATCACGTTATCGTGTCACCTGCGAGTTCTCTAAAAATCGAGAATCCACACTCCAGGGTCATCTCCACGTGAGGACATCGTCGTCAGCAGCTTCACACGGACTCCGCTGGACGAATACCAGATCGGATTACTGCGATGAAAACGCTGTCGATAATTCTTTGGTGAGTAACAAGTTCTTTAGAGGCTTTTTATTTCATGTTGTTATCTCGTCAATCGAGATCAGACTCAGATTCAGACTTAGATTCAATCCCTAATTCTTTCCCTTCCCGAGATCAATCGCGATCACCTGTTCCAATAATGGCAAACCCAGCAGCACCAGCAGTTGCACTGCTTAAGGCAGAATATCTGTCTATGATTCCCGACTTTAACGGTGAACCCGAATTATTATCGAGATTTATTGAAATCTCAGAAAAATTAGTCACAAAATTTTATGATGTCGCGAATCCACGCGAATTTCAAAATGACTATTTAATGTCATCAATAATTGCCAAAATAAAAGGCAGTGCCGCGAAAAATATTGCATCTAGTTTAATAACGTCATGGGATGATTTGAAACGCGCATTACTTAATGCGTATGGTGATAAGAGAGATCACTATAGTTTAAATTTTGAAATTTGTAGCCTGAAACAAACCCCTCAGGAATCCCCTTTTGATTTTTACAATAGGATTCAACACCTATTAAATTTACAAATTTCGTATATTAACACTCACGGCGCTACTGCCGAAGAAAAAAATATTTTAACATTTTTCTTTAGACAAAACTGTCTAAAAGCTTTATTACGTGGATTACGTGATCCTGTCGGATCACAACTCAGGGTAAAAGCTCCTGCAGATCTTAACGATGCTCTTGGTATGCTAACGAATGATTTTCAAGCTGACATATTATCAAATCGAATGTCAAGCATAAATTTAAGTCCAAACCGTCCGATTTATAATCAAAATAAATCAGTAAATAATAATAATAATATTAATCCAAATAGACCAAGTTTCCAACAGAAACGAGTGAGCACGTATGTACCATCTAACCAGTTCCAAAAGAAAACAAGACCGAATATTGGCAATAATAGCAATAATTATCGATTACCTTATAATAATAATTACAACAATAACTATAGGAACAATAACCAGAATTTTCCTCAAAATTACCAGCCAACCCCAATGTCCACAACGTCACAATATACACTTCGACCCAATAACCCTCGTCAGGGTCATGAACTCTATAACATAGATGAGCAAACAGAACAAAATAATTTTTTAGATTTGGACGCCTCGGTTCGACCTCCCGAATCGAATCCTTAGGCCTGATAAATTTCAGTAGTAAACTCCCACACATATTAGACACTAATAGACATTTAAAAATTTTAATTGATTCTGGTAGTACCAGATCATTCATAAATCCACAAATTGCATACAAATTATTTAATAAAAATATAAAAAAGGATTTATTCGATGTGACCAGCGCACATGGCACATCAAAGGGTGATAAAAGCACCGAAATTTCATGCTCACAATTATTCAGAAGCAATTTCGCTTCTAAATTAAAATTTTTCTTATTTAATTTTCACGACTCGTTCGACATTCTCTTAGGACTAGACCACCTGAAAAAATTAAAATTAAATATCGACTTTGGACGTAATTTATTAATTGGTCCAAATTGTGAAATTCCAATTAAATACGGAAATTCCAATGAACATTTGGCTGACTCGCGGACTAAGCGAATATTAGTACCTGCTCAAAGTCAACAAATAATCGAAGTTGATATCGATAACATATCAGATGGCAATGTCATTATTCCGTGTATGCGGATTGAGCATATTGAAATTCCCGAGTGTTTAACAGCTGTAAAAAATAAAAGAGCAATCTGCTCTGTAATTAATTCTTCTGATATGGATTGTAATGTAATCCTAAAGAAACCGTTTATCGTAGAAGGAATTAAGGAATATAATCTCCTTCCACGTAAGTGTTTAAATTCAAATACAATAAATACAAATTGTAATTTATTAAATGCAGTAAATGCAAAATTTAAATTTAATCTCATACGTTCAGAGCATATGAACGATGAAGAACGAAAATCAATAAATAATTTAATATCTAATTATTCAGATATTTTTCATGTCGATGAAAACAAATTAACTTTCACAAATAAAATTAAACACAAAATTAACACATCCGATGAAATTCCGGTTTACACAAAAACATATCGTTATCCGGAAGTACATAGAGCGGAAGTTAACAAACAAGTTAATGAAATGTTAAAACAACACATAATTAGACCATCATTTAGCCCATGGTCTTCCCCTATCTGGGTCGTGCCTAAAAAATTAGACGCGTCAGGAAAGCGTAAATGGCGTGTTGTAGTGGATTACCGAAAACTCAACGAAAAAACTATTGGCGATCGCTATCCACTTCCGAATATTAATGAATTATTAGATAAACTTGGTAAATGTCAATATTTCACAACCCTAGATCTCGCTTCGGGATTTCACCAAATAGAAATCGACGAACGCGATATCCCCAAAACCGCGTTTAATACTCAGAACGGGCATTATGAATTTCTTAGAATGCCCTTCGGCCTAAAAAATGCTCCAGCTACGTTTCAACGCGTAATGGATGACGTTTTACGTGGTTTACAGAATAACACTTGCCTCGTTTATATGGATGATATAATAATATTTTCCACTAGTTTGCAAGAACATATTGTTCGACTAAAAGAAGTTTTTAATCGATTACGCGAATCAAATTTAAAAATCCAGTTGGATAAATCCGAATTCCTCCGGAAAGAAGTCGCTTATTTGGGACATATTGTCACACCATCAGGAGTAAAACCGAATCCTGATAAAATTTGTTCAATTCAAAATTTTCCGATACCGAAAAATACTAAACAATTAAAAGGATTTTTAGGACTTTTAGGGTATTATAGGAAATTTATAAAAAATTTCGCTGCGTTAACTAAACCCTTAACAAAATGTTTGAAAAAAGATGCGAAAATTAATATCGAAGATCCCGAATATAAAAATTGCTTCCATTTGTGTAAAGAAATTTTATCTAATCAGCCCCTTCTTCAATACCCGGATTTTACGAAACCCTTTATCCTAACTACTGATGCTAGTAATTACGCTATAGGCTCAGTATTATCACAAGGACAAGTTGGTAGCGACTTGCCCATCGCGTATGCAAGCAGAACCCTTAATGAATCCGAAATTAATTACTCAACTATTGAGAAAGAATTACTCGCAATAGTTTGGTCTGTAAAATATTTTAGACCGTATTTATACGGAAGGAAATTCGAAATCGTCACTGACCATAAGCCGCTTCAATGGCTTATGAATATCAAAGAACCAAACTCAAAATTAGTAAGATGGAAACTTAAATTATCTGAGTATGATTTTAAAATAACTTATAAAAAGGGATCATTAAATAAAAACGCAGACGCTCTATCGAGAATAGAGTTGAATATTAACGAGCAATATAATGAAAATGAGGATTATTATATTAAAGAATTCGATGAATCGCTAATTGATCAGCCGAATGACCAATTATCAATGATAGCTCAACCATCTCAGTCGATACGTGTAAGTAAAGACGATGATTTAACCGTTCACTCTAGTGTTGAAAACCCAACCTTCAATATTCCCATATTAGATAAACCAGTTAATCTGTTTAACAATCAGATAATAATTTCTCAGGTCGATCACTCTCCTTCATTACCCGAAAATAATAATCTATTCGATAATAAGAAATTTAGATTAAATGTTGGATTTTCTAAAATTAACTTCGAAACGGAGATAATTAAGTTTATAAAAGAATACGTTGTCCCTAACATTAAATACCACTTGTATTTCAAAAATTTCCCATACGAACAATTCTGTTTAGTAGTTCAGAAATATTTCTGTAGTTCGAATATAAAATTTGTAAAATGTACCCAACTACTTATAGACGTACAAGATGAAAATGATATAGATGAGATAATTCAGAATTATCACGAAGGTAAAACCAATCATAGAGGTATCGATGAGACTGAAGCTCAGCTCAAAAGAAAATACTATTGGCCGAATATGCGTGCAAACATACAAAAATTTATAAATAATTGTGAGATATGTTTAGTTTCAAAATATGATCGTAAACCCTTGAAACTAAAATTTAATATTACCCCAACGGCAACCAAACCGTTTGAAATTATCCACATAGATAGTATTACAATGGAGAATCAAAAATTCTTAACTATAATTGACTCCTTTTCTAAGTACACACAACTCTATAAACTAAAATCATATCAAGCTATTGAAATTGCCAATAACTTAATAAAGTTTTTTTCTCATCACGGCATTCCCTCTCAAATAATAGCTGATAATCACTTGGAATTTAAAAATAGTGTAATTAAGGAATTATTAGATCTTCATAAAATTAATCTCCATTTTATCAGTTCCCAACACCCCGAATCAAACGGTATTGTGGAACGTGTACACTCGACATTAATAGAGCATATAAGATTACTCAATAACCAGGAAATTTATAAAAAGGAACCAATTGAATCAAAAATATTGTATGCGTTATTAGCCTACAATAATTCAATTCACTCGGTAACCAAATTGAAACCTATCGAAATCATATCTGGACACATAGACAATAATTCTCCAATGAATATTGATTTAGAAACTCATATTATAAATAATTATGTTGAGAATCACAAAAATAAAGTTAGAATGTTATATGAAATTGTTAACGGAAAAATCAATGAAAACAAAACTAAAACAATAATAAAGGCAAACGAAAATCGCGAAAACTTACCCGAAATACCACAAACGGTTTACATAAAAAATAAACAAAAACAATCTAAAAGTAAAAATAAATTCAAGAAAGAAAACGTTTTAAAAATTAATGAAGAACTAAAAACCGCAAAAATTGATGTAAAACATCACAATACAGTAAGCAAAGTTCATTTGTCAAATGTCAAAAGACCTAGAGTCAAGTTAGATTTAAATAATGAATTAAGTTTTGAATTATTCAATAATCTCCTGAATAATAACGAAATTGAAAATAACGAGAAAATTATTGAAATCGAAGACGATCTCTTCAATGCACCAAACGATTTTTCACTTGCTCACTGTGTCAGCAAAGATTTAAGGATGAGTTCTGGCATAGCAAAAGATTTTAAATTAAAATTCGGAAAAGTTCAACAATTACGTAAACAAAATGCTGAACTTTACTCACTTTGTTATCTAAAAGAAAACGAGAGATTTATTTTGTACCTTATAACTAAAGAAAGTTATTTTCATAAACCTACTCTCGAATGTTTATTTAAAACATTAACTAATCTCAAAAGTTTTTGCCGAAAAAATAAAATTACTAAACTTGCAATTCCAAAACTAGGATGTGGCTTAGACCAACTAGAATATAACGTAGTGCGAAAAATAATCGATTATATATTCGAAAAATCAAATATTCTCATCCATATCTATGTTCAAAACCCTAAATTAGTTGAATCACTTCCAGGTACGTCATCGTCCCTGCGATTCTCGGAATCGAAATAACCGACATCACCCAAAATGTAGGACTACTTCCAGTACACTTAGGAGTAGCGAAACTCGAACGAACAAAGCACACCTTCGTTCACCAGTTTGATCTGAACCCTGTATATGAAGAATTTAATAACCTAAATAATCAATATAACTATTTGATGACAACAATAAATAACATATCAAAGTTCCAAAATGACTTTGACAATTATAATAAAATTCTTAATCAATCAAAAAATAATGTAGCCCATCAAATACGTAGTATTCAATCCTATTCCAATTTAAAAAGAAACAAAAGAGGATTAATTGACGGGCTTGGTTCAATAATAAAAACAATTACCGGCAATATGGATGCCGCCGACAATGAAAGAATTAATAAAATTCTAGATCATGTAAAGTTTAACCAAAACCAATTACAAGAACAATTAGAATTTGGCTATAGTGTCAACTCTCAAATTATCGAAAGATTTAATAAAACTATTAAAGATATTGAACATAACCAGGATATACTAAAATCACGCATAATGCAACTAAATGCAATATTGAATATAGACGTTGATCACCAACATATTTTATTTGTAAAAGATCTTTTTAATCAGATGATATTGCTTTTTGGATTAATATCAGATATTCTCCAAAACGTAATTAACTCATTATCATTTTGTAAATCAAAAATATTACACACAGATATCATAAGTCCACAAGACCTATTTAACGAATTAACTAAAATTTCAAAACACTATAACGAAGAATTACCGTTCGAATTAAAACCAGAAAACATCCTGGATTATGAATCAATAATAACTGTTAATTGCAGAATTGAAAAATCAATTATTAATTACTTTTTATCACTACCTATTAATTACGAAAAAATATTCGATCTATACTACCTATACCCTATTCCCACTATGTTGGAATCTGAATTTGTCACTATTATTCCTGATGTAAAGTACTTATTAAAATCCAAAGTTGATAACAAAATTTGGCCTCTAAATAGCTTGTGTCATCAAGGTAATAAATACTTTCAATGTTCAAGTAAACTTATTCTAAATCTTAAACCGGATTGTGAAAGCAATCTTTTATTACATGGAAAACCAATAGACTGTCAATACTCTAGTTTGAACATTGAACGAAACCATTTAGAAAATGTACCGATAACAAATCAGTATCTCGCGGTATTCCCCGAAGAGGAAACGCTGAAGATCACCTGTCCACATCAGGAGCAGACAAAAGGACTTCGTGGGATTTTCCTCATCAAATTGAACAAGTGTTCAATAACGTACAAGGACAACATAATTCCTACCCAAGAAGTAACCTACGGAAGCCCTACAATAATCAGTGCTTCGGAATTAAAACTTAGACATTACAACTCAAGTAATCTGAAAATAAACTTGAAACGGTTAAACCTTGAAGACATTCCTGGATACGCTCGAACACCTATCATGAACAATGACGTAATCTCAGTGAAACCAAGTGCCTGGACAATTGTGCTATATATTTTAATAATCATTAGTGTTACCAGTTTTACGTATTTTCGTTATTTTCATAAAAATGTAGGAAATAACGAAATTAATAGAGACATTGAACTCTCCCTCCCAGGATGTGCAAGAATCTAAGGGGTGAGGAGTAACCAAATGGTCACACAAAGACCTCCCTTCATTTATTTCTTTGTTACGTAATACATTTCCTTTGTTCCATATGCATAATTGTTATCTTATAATTAAAATGCTTATGTTTTATATTTTAATCGCACCTCATTATAATCGCAATTATTGTAAGTTAGTCTTAGTCTGTATCGCAACGAGTTTGTATCGCTCGTGAAATAATAAAATCGCTTTTTAAAAAGACAAGTTATTCCCTAAAACCTATAATTTATATATATATTCCATATTTAGATCAAAATCTTGAGGCATCTTGCTTCTATGATAGTATTTCCACTATCATTACCGAAATAGATTGCCTTTTTGGTGGAATAAATGGTATTTACTGGAATCAATAACAGTTACTTATCATAAAATCACTTTTTTACTATAAAGCTTCATTACTGTTATAAACAAATATAATAACACTTTTTGTATATAAATTACGCAATGTTTATTCATATTAACAGGAAGTTATAAATAAACTTTTATGAACGGTCGCGTAACTCGAAAAAAAAGATATATATTGAAATGATCGGATCTCGCGTCCCTTTGAATAATTTATCGGTTCGTTTGGAATTTTACGGCCGCCGATAAAACAAATTTAATTTTCGGAGCAGGGAGGGAGAGAGAGACCGTTGTTGAGAGTTTGTTATTTTGGAAAACGCGGGCACGTCGTTTATCCCACTTTGCCGTGGGACGGATAAATTATTCAATGGAAGCTGGGTCCTTTATGGACACCGACGCAAAAATGTATCCATGCATCAAATACAGGAATCAATTTCAAGTTTTGTCGTTATTATTCAGTTCCTGACATCAGTAAAGAATGGATTAATATTTTGATTAATTCAGAAAATAAAATGTCAAATAAATAAAACATAATATACAGGGAATTTTTGTTTTAAGTAAACGTATACATATGTCGATGTATACGATATAAATTATCATTTTCAGGCATTAGTTGCTTTTATAAAAACGTTAAATGTGACCACTTCTAACCACTTACTGAGTAAGCATGAATTAAAATTTCGAGTTTACAAAAGCTTGAAAATTTAGATTCACCTATGCGAGCGAAGCGAGGATTTTAATATGATGCGTCTTGAAGCGGGACCGCCAGTACATTTTAAATGTGTTTTGGTCGGAACAAGATTAATTAATGGAGTAATGTTTCATTACTCTTTTGATGTCAATCAATCTCATGCCAATTTTTTCATTACTGAATTGCTGATTACGAAATATTTGTGTAAAATGCAAACAATGCGTCTTAATTAATAAGACAGCGTATTTATTGTCTTAAGTTGTCTTATTAATTAAGACGCATTGTTTGAATTTTACACGAATATTTCGTAATTTTATATATTATGTTTAACGTGTGCAAACTAGAAGAAGCGTAAACTTATTTTCTTGAATTCAAATAGTTTTGATTTTAAATTATTCTTGTTTGCTATATATATTTTAAACTAACAAGTGTTGTCCACACCCAGATTAAGCATGAAGTAAAATTTCGAATTTAGAAAAGCCTGCAAAATTTGGTTTGCTCGCCACACGAAGCGAATTTTGCAGGCTTTTCTAAACTCTAAATTTTACTTCATGCGCCGCGCTTATAAAACACTGATTTAAAGTAAAGTAAAAACATATATACTGCTTAGATATGATGGACCAATATTCACCGAGATATAGCAAAAAAATTCAAATATTACTTTTTTGTGAATATTTTCTAAATGATAATTATAAAAGTAGAATAAATTTAGTTTGAAACACTTTTCTATATTGATAATATTTAAATCATCAAATTTTTAACGGGGATGGACGCGTCATTATTTGTTGAACTATATGCTATCTTTAATATTATGTATATGTATGTGTATTAATTTTATGCTTGTTTCGCTGAAGAAGATAACAAAATGTAGCGACTTATGGGCATCGTAATAAAATAAAGTTATGGTTTATCTTAGACCTATAATTATTTGATTATTTCCGCTTTCTCCACAAACGTTACGAATAATTTGACAACTTGACGGCAAAAAACTACAAAACATTGTCTTGTAATATTGATTTTAAATACAATTTCTTAATCTTTAATTGTGCAGTCCATCATACAAAAAAAAACTTCACTGCATATTTAATCACCCATTTTGCATCTACTATTAATATATCTATTTAAATTTAAATAAAAAGTGAAAATCCCCACTCAAGAATATAAATGGAGCCGTTAATGGCACAATAATAAATCTCAACGCCCCGTGCTAAGATAGCGAGCGTCCCGATATAAATCTACCGGGTGAGCTTCTCGATGTCAAGATTTTCCTTAGGTGTTAACAGTTTCTTGGGCCATAAAAAGGGCAACGGTGCTGATCGATAAACGTGAGGTTGAAACTACGGTTCCGAGCATACGAGGAGAGCACTTAGTGCTCGCGCTAATAGATCATTTGCTTTAGGGTTGGTAATTTCCAGTTGGGAAAGTAAAACACCGTTCCGGGGGTCGGAATTAAAGCAATAATAGGGGTGCTTAGGTGATGTTACGATCTTCGTGTACTTTGGTTAAGTACACGGGTAGTTGTACTTGGTGAATTATATATTATAATCTGTAACTATTCAAGACAATTGAGTTGAATTAATTAAATTTATATTTTAATACTGTATTTCTTTTATTAATTAAGATTTAATGTTTACAGATAAATTGATTCAATTTTATTCTCATTAATTACTTGATGAAACATGTTTACAAGAATAATAATTAAATAAAAGTTACTCCTTGAGAATGACGATAAATCGAAACTAGTCGGAGAGACTTAAAACAGCAGTGAAACAAACCAAGTTATTTTTATTTAATTACCTATAAGATAAACTGAATTTATTATCTAATGTGGATATGGGTATGTGTGTAGGGTGCCTCCCGGGGAAGTACATTTTAAAATTGTTGCAGGCAGATATAGCCAAAGATATGTTAGTATTTTTTTTTTATTATATCAGTGTTTTGTACTCATGGAGCATAAAGTAAAATTTCTCGAGTTTAGAAAAGCCTAAAAATATAGATTTTGCGGGGCTCCTCGCTTCGCAATAAGTTTTTGGTGGTTTGTAATTTAAAGAATTAGAATACTAAATATCAACAATTCAACAATAAAAAACTAGCATGCAATTTTTTAAAATCAAGAAATGAAACATTACTCCATTACTTGATCTTGTTTCGACTAAAACACATTTAGAATGTACAAGGTATCACATTTCAAGGCGCATCTATAGGGCAATTTCATGAAAAAAATTCAATTTTTATTTTTATCATAAGTAAAACCATCGGAGGTTCACATTTTTTAAATTGAATATTTCGTGATAAGTTTATTGTTTATCAAAAGCGAAGTCACGTCTTAAATCGCTAGACTGTATGTCGAGCTATTTGGTGACTTCACTTTAGTTAAATTTGCTAAAACCAACAAAGTTTGAGTAAAATATTCAAATTTTGCCTGTATTAAAAATAAAACTCGACTGGTTTTAGTTACGATTATTTTGAGAAAACGCATTCCTACCACATTTGCACTGAATATCTTTAAATTGACTAAAACTAATTTTGAAGTTATTTTAAAATAATACCCACTTCTTTACTAATTTAGGTGCCATGAGCTCGTACTCATGGGTATTCCGGAAATCTAAAAACTGCACCCAAAATATAAAAGCTTGAGTGTTTTGTGGGACAGAACATTAAAATCCTTACTAATTTCTTCCTTATTACTTCATTCTTGTTATCAAAGCGATAACTTGGAGAGGAAGAAATATTCTAAATTCAATAGTTAAAGGAATCAACAATATCTTAGAAAGCTGCGCCAAAAAAATAAATTGTCGATTTATAGAAACTAATACACTAAAGAATTTCTATGTTAATAATAACTTATATTTTTCAAAGCGGTCAAAATGTTAGTAATTAAAATCAATTGAATCACGCGCAATGTTGTTTCAAAGTAATATTAAGCCATTTTGTACAAATACAAATAATTCATTTTCGCCAAAAAACTAGGTATTCTCGCCGATAATTTCGAGTATATAAATTGCCTATATTTTAATGCGCAGTCTATTAGATGCAAGTTTGATGACATCGAGGCAATTCTTAGCGATGATAAAGAAACATTTTCATTATTATGTATTTGCGAGCACTGGCTTACAGAGAACGAGTCAGAGTCACTTCAAATCAATAATTTGCATATTGCAAATCATTATTCTCGTAAAATTTTTAAAATGGGTGAGGGGGGGGCTAATGATATTACTTCGCAACAATATTAAATACAAAACCCTAAATTTTAACCCTCTTGTATCTGCAAAAGATTGTGAAATTTTCGGCATAATGTTGCACCATACAATTATTTTGTTGCCTACCGAGCACCCATTGGAAATTTTGATAAGTTTCTATAAATCTTATCTTCAGTGTTGGATAACAAAGCAATCTATCTAATTGCTGACTTTAACGTCAAATTCAATTCTGATGACCTCAATAAAAATCTATTGATCGAATCATCTCACTAATTGTTTTATTGAGTTATGTGGAGTATTTAATCACAATAAAAAACAATTTTCTTCCTTACTTCACTTTTATTTTTATTCGTTAGATGTACATTTCGAGTGCAAAGCACTCATTATCAATATTTAATGGTCTTACAACTAGGTGCGCAACTATATATACCTGACAAAGATGGGAAAACCCTAATTTTAATTACATAAGGTGTCGCAAGGTTGAAAAACAGTAAGGGGATTAAAATTACGGACTGTTGATGGGATTACACTTTTTCGGAACTTGTAAAAGGTTTAACAAAGGGTTTTCCAAGAGACTTAAATCAAAATTTAATAATTTATCTTTATGTTTGTGCATTTTTATGGCTTCTAACATATTTAATCGAAAATGTGATGATTGTTTTAGTAATGTGATATTGTTTGTTGAAAAATAATGTCCTGTTTTTAAATTATGATCAGCTAAAGCGGATTTATCAATGTTTTTATTTTTGACATGATATACATGTTCTTTGAATCTTTTTAATAGATTCCTTTGAGTTTGGCCTATGTAATATTTATCGTAATATTTATCGCATTTAATTGAATAAATTCCGGTCTCTTCTAAGTGGCTCCTTTTTGTAAATTGATTGCCTAATAATGTTTTTAATTTGTTGTTATTATAAAATGCAGGAGTCATATTGAATTTATTCAAGATCTTTGTGAATTGATTAGAAGTTCTGTTGTTATATATAAACCTAGCAAATTTGTTATTTTTTCTTTCTTTTTGTGGTGTGAGATTTGTGATGGAGTTTAATGTTTGGTTTCTTTTGTGTTTATTAATTAGTTATATTAGTTATATAGTAATTTTAATCCCCTTAATGCTTTTTAGCCTTGCGACACTTTATGTAATTAAAATTAGGTTTTTCCCATCTTTGTCAGGTATATATAGTTGCGCACCTATTGTAAGACCATTAGTTATTGATAATGAGTGCATTGCACTCGAAATGTACATCTAACGAATAAAAATAAAAGTGAAGTAAGAAATAAAAGTGTTTTTTTATTGTGACTTTATCTCAACTTATGGTTTATAACCTTTAGTGGACTTTCCTACAAGACTTAGAAATTGTATTGACAATGTGTGCACAAATAGATCATGTTAAACCAATAGTCAGGTAAAGCGACAAATGTGCCAGCCAATTACTGCAGAGGGAAAGTACTCACTATTTCTTAGCCTTAAAGTGGAAGACTGGAATTTTCTCAATCACATTGGCAATGATGTCAACTCCGGCTTCGATGAGTTTTTAAACATTTTTAAAAACAAATTTGATACTGCGTTTCCTAAGAGAAGTATTCTGCAACGTAATGGGAAGGGACCACAAATCCATTGGTTTAACAACACACTGAAGGATATGAGGTCAACACTATCCTTAATATCGGTAGCGTACAACCGGCTTCAGTGCCCAGAACTCCGTACAAGTAGAAAACATTACAGAAAAATGTCAAAAAATGCAACAAAACAACAGCGTATCAAAGCAAATGGTGAATATGTTACCGATGCAGATAATACCGTGACGGCTATGTGGGAACTTATAAACCGAGGAAAAAACCATAATGAACCAAAGAATTCTTGTAACCTTACAGCAACTGATTTGAATACCATGTTTCGTGATATTCCGAAAAAAATCCTCAATGACATCGCGGAATCTAACGTCGATCTCTTAGCTCTAACGTGTAATGCTCCCATATATGGCTCTACATATTTTAAGTTTTGTTAGGTGTCGACTGCTACAGTCAGTAGTGTAATCCACGGACTAAAATCATCCAAAAGTCGTGATATATTTGGTATAAGAGTAGATGTAGTCAAATTGGCGATGAATGGCATCTTGACAACTTTGACAAAACTCTTAAATCTGTGCATCAAGACAAATTGCTTTCTTGACTCGTGAAAGGTAGCCCACTACCCATACACAAAACTAACGATGTCAATAATCCCCGAAACTATCGTCCGATATCGTTGCTACCAGTATTTTCTAAAATATTAGAAAAACTTTTGCACACACAACTGACAGAGTATCTAGAAACATGCATTATGCTTAGCAACCACCAATACGGATTCGGGAGAGAAAGATGTACGACAGATGCTATTTTAGAATTCACCAACAAAACCTTGGACTGTTTTGAAAAGGGGTTAGAATCATCGACAACTTTCCTTGATTTGTCAAAAGCCTTTGACTGCGTCTCTCATTCTATCTTAATACGTACATTATACTTTTACAATGTTTATCCTTATAGCGTCAGGTTGATCTCATCCCACTTATCAAATTTTCTTGTCGTACATCTGGATACGAATTTAAATTGGTCACATCATGGTGATGGATTAGCAAAAAAGCTGTTTAAGCATATATTTATATTGAGAAATAATACATCCCAACTGCACTATTATGCATTACGACAGTATTACTTCTCGTACATCGAAAGCCACATCCAATATAGTTTACTTGCGTGGGGACACTCTGCAAGTAGGCACAGGGTCTCTGCTCTACAGCACCGTGCTATTAGGGTGCTTAGCGGATGTGGGTCGTATTGCAAATATAGAACATGTCATATTAACGTTGACATGTCTATACATATACTCAATGACATTAGAAGCGTAACACCCAGAAGGAGTTATTATTTTAACTTGATTTTTTGCCAGTATGGTAGTCTTACATCAAGAATAAAATTATTACATTTTCAAGAAATTTTATTAAAAAACAATCTAAAAAAAATTAATAATGTGTTTGGCGACCCCTTTGCTGTATACACTCCTGTAGACGTCTGGGCATCGACAAAATGAGATGGTCGATGTCTTCTTGAAGCATCTCGTTCCAAGCAACTTGAATTTCATCGATCAACTGTGCTAGAGTCTGTGGAGGATGGTGCAAAGAGAATATTCTTCTTCCCATGATATCCCACACATGTTCAATGGGATTTAAATCCGGCGAACGGGGCGGCCACGCCAAAACATTAACACCAGCTTCATTACGAAAGTTCATAGTTCGACGAGCAATATGGGGACGTGCGTTATCTTGTTGAAAAAGTACGTCTGGGCGGCCATCTAAATAAGGCAACAAAGTCGGTCGTATGACGTCTTCAACATAACGCGCAGCTGTCATACTGCCCCGAATGAATACAAGAGGTGATCGACTACCATAAGCAATAGCCCCCCAAACCAGCAGTCCTGTGTACATGCCTCTCAATAGCAAACCTAAGATCAGGTCGTTCTCCACGGTAGCGTCGTACCCTTCTACGGCCATCATGCGTGCCTAGACAAAATCGTGATTCATCGCTGAATACGACATCGTGCCATTCTGCCTCCCAATGCTGCCGTTCTCTGCACCAGTCCAACCTTTGGCGACAGTGTCTCGCTGTTAAAGGAAGCACTAATCTTGGACGGTACGAAAGAAGTCCAAAGGATTGAATGCGGCGATATAAGGTTCGCATACTAACGGGCCTACCTTCTTCTCCAATCCATTGATCACCGATTTGACGCGTAGTAGCGAAATGGTCTCGCAGGGCTATTTGTCTTAAGCGCCGATCTTGACGTTCTGTGGTACGCCTTGGTTGACCAATTGGTCTTCTTCTTGCTCCTCTACCTTCTTCTGTCCATACCTGATACACACGTATTACAGTTGCTGCAGTGGAATCAATACCGCGGGCAATTTCGCGATAGGACATACCGACATCTCGAAAAGCAACAACTCGACCCCGGTCAAAATCGCTCAAATGGTGATATTGTGGACGTCTTCGGACTCGAGGCATCTTATTTAAGGTTAACACACTCAACGGAAACACGAAAACTAAAAACATTTGTACTAAACAGCTCATATAAAAAAAAAACATCTTGTGTATTGTTTAAAACTAACCAAAGTTTACCAACACCTAATTATATAAATTTCAATAATACAAATTACAACTTAATAGCCGCCGTAAAATTTCTAGGAATAGTAATTGATGATACGCTTACATTTACTCCGCATATTAGTAATTTATGCAATAAAGTAAGTAGTGCTTGTTTTGGATTACGAATATTAAGAAAATCTGCGTCGATAAAAATAACACAAATATTTTATTACGCAAATATATATTCCCATCTCAAGTATGGTATAATATTCTGGGGGGGATCTGTCGACACTAAAAAGATATTCGTAATCCAAAAGAAAGCGTTGAGAATTTTGCTTAACTTAAAATATAATGAAAGTTGCAGAGGAAAATTTAGAAAGGCTGCTATGCTGACAGTGTATGGCATTTACATATTTGAAACGTTGAAATTCTTTTGGAAGCATAGCAATTATTTTAACAATATATTTACTAATTTGAAATACTCTAAAAGAAAGGGTCAAATATATAATTTGCCTCAACATCGTTTAAGCAAATACGAACGAAGTTGCTCTTATGCAGCAATAAAATTATATAACAATTTGCCAGTTCAAATAAAAGAAATAGACACTTATAATAAACGTAAACAAGCGCTATATAATTATTTAATCCAATTAGAACCGTAGAGTGTAGAAGATTACTTTAAGAAACAATAATTAAGTTCACATTTTATTGACGTATTTACAATACAATGTTATATTTTTGTATCATTTGTTTATGTAAATAAATACTATTATTATTATTATTATTATTATTATAAATAGTTTTATCAAAAAAGAAAAAGTAAATATTTTTTTTCACAATAAATATAAAAGGCACAAGGTTGAAATTGTTATCAATGTATGCTTTAAATATAGTCACTCTTTTGCTAAAATATAAATTCAAAAAAATCATTCCTTCTTGGTGTTACGCTTCTAATGTCATTGAGTATATATGTATGTCTTATATATGTTACAAAAACACAGCGACCTATACTCTATCCCTGCAACTACCCATAGCTACATGACCATAATTCGAAACAACATCATACCAAATAATATTCGCCTGTCTACAGCACAGACAGGTACCAGATACTACGCCATACATTTTTTTTAACATACTCCCGACATCTACTCGCCAGGTACCATTATCTACATTCAAAACTAGAATGAAATAATACCTTACAAAAATGGTATTCTATAGCTGGGATGAGTATTTAGAAGCAGACCATTCAGATATTTAGTGACTTGTCTCAAATTTGTTAGCATTAATGTGTGTATGTATCAGAGCTGGGCAGTATTCGAATCATTCAGGATTCGAATCCTTTTAGAGGATTCAAAAGAGGCACTCGAATACTTTAGTTTAACTGGATTCGTGATCCGGATTGGTTACATTTTTTTAAGAGGATTCGTATTCGAATCCAAATGTGTGTGATTCGAATATAAAAGGATTCGAATATTTATAAAAGGATCGAATACTTACAAAAGGATTCGAATACTTACAAAAGGATTTGAATTAACATGGAAAATGTCTTGTGTGTTTTAAAATTTCTCGTGAAATCACTGTTTTATTCGCGTGGCGCATGAAGTAAAATTTCGAGTTTAGAAAAGCCCAGAAAATTTGTCTCGGGTCGCTGCGCGACCCTCGACAATTTTTACGGGGCTTTTCTAAACACGAAATTTTACTTCATGCTTAGTCTGGGAGTGGAAACGCTCGTTCGAAACTTCAAACTGAATGCTTTGATAAGAACATTAAATGACTGAAAATGTTTTTAAAGATAATAATCTAGTTTTCAAAATTTTGTTTAATATTATTTGAAGTAAAACTGACATGGTAACCACAGTCTGGAATGTTATTTTTTTCCGACATTTCCCTGATTTAAGATTTTTTTTTCTTTGGCATTTTAATATAACTTTCGTCTGTGAGAAACACCCATTTTCTTAAATTGTTTTCATTGTTTTTGTTAATATTTAAGTTAATTTTATAAATATAATAATATCTTATGGCTTTTTTGTTAGTGTTTTGGTCAATTTGAATATAATTTCATAACTTTTCTCTGACTTTCCCGGTATTAACGATATTCAGTGAATTTTTTATTTACGTATTTTTTAGGCATTTGTCGATTTTATAATAGAGTTCAATATAAAGTTTTGAACGAGTTTCCACTCCCAGACTAAGCATAATGTAAAATTTCGAGTTTAGAAAAGCATCGTGAAATTTTGTCTCACACAAATACATCTTTAATCAGATCAGAGTAACAGGGAATCAGATATTTAGTTTGTTATCAACGATGTTCAGTGTTAATAATAAATAATTAGGTTTTGAATATTTTTGTTAAATATATATATATATATATATATATATATATATATATATATATACATATTAATTTGTTCTGGCCATTATGATTTAATTTTTAATTTTGAAGTCACATAAAAATTAGTTGTGTTTTCATGCTGTGCTCTTCTTGTAAATGTAATGATGTACTTTTTATTCTTATGAATTTTATATATTGTTAACAATGTAACCTGACAAGTGTAAGGCAAATTAGCTAATAACACAATAGAGATCAAAATAGACATGTTAATTAATTTTATTCGTAAAACGAAAGTTGTCAGCTTGATCTACTGATTAAAGAAAGAGAGAGTTTTTCAATGTATTAATACTTTCATGGTCATCACGTGGGAACCATAAAGTTTTAATAAGTAGAAAAACCCTCCAGGTGCCACGGAAATTACGAGGTTTTTGCATTAAGACAATTTGGCCAATGTTATTGGTTCTTAATACTCGTAGTAAAATAATCTTATTATTTTACTTAAATGATTAGCATAAAATTTAAACAATTCTTTTATCTAGTAAAGACATGTCAGAAGCATGTAAATTCCTACATTTGAACTGAAGTTAAAAATATACTGCTTATGTTTGATCAAAATTTAATACATTTTTTCTTTGTTTATTTGGTTTTATGAAATCTTTGCCTTAAGTGAACATATGTGAAATTTATAAATGCGATATCAAACAAATGTTGAACTTCGTGGTAGTCAATTGTTTATACGCGTGCCGCATGAAGTAAAATTTCGAGCTACGCGACCAATCCAAATTTTCAGGCTTTTCTAAACTAGAAATTTTACTTTATGCTCAATCTAGGAGCGGAGAACACTTGTTGGAAGTTTTAAATTAAACAAATTGAATTATGTAAGTATACTAATCTTGATAAACAATAAGGATATGTTCATTTAAAAGAAAATCGCTGTATATCATAAATTAAGATGTTTAAAAAATATATCTATCCAAACCATTAGTGAGCAAATCATGGAAACAATATTAATAACTTTATTCAATAGACAATCCATTAACAAGTGAAAATTTTACACATAATTATAAAATATAAATCACAATAAAACCCTGTTTACTTTGTTTGTACAACACTTTCTAAATTGAATGAGACTGCAGTTTTGCCAAATTTAGCTTGTCATTTTCAAATACATCAAACATCATGTTTGATAAAGACAAGTTTATATATTATGTTTAAAGTGTGCAAACTATAAGATGCGTAGCTTATTTTCTCGAACTCGAGTATTTTTGAATTTAAAATATTCTTGTTTGTAATGTACAACAAAGTAGAAACCTTTACAATACAGAATTTAAAATTTTTATGTAAATAAATATAAAATTAAACACATATGTAGTAAATAAACTACAATTAGTGCACATCGATTTCTTTAAGTAATAATTATTAGTATCAGAAATAATACATATCATAAATGACCACTTAAAATAAAATAAAATTATTAGTTTTACAAATCTTTAATTTGGTTGGCGTTCACTTCGTGTTACATCTTTATAACAATTTAATTAGAACACTCAAAATAGTTTCGACTACAAGCTAGTAATTATCAAACTAAGTTTGATAATGACTAGCTTGTAGTCGAAACTATAGTCACTGAAAAGTAAAATAAAATTGGTAAAACAAAGTTAAGTGTTTTAATTAAATTATTTGTTTTACGTCTTACATCTTATACTAATATGAAAACGTCATGTGTGAAACGCTAACACCGTGAAAACTCCATCTAAACGGAAAAGTGGTTTTTTTGTGCAAAGAGCGTGTTTCTATGTAACTTAGGCGAAAGGCTAGACTGTGTGAGTATTATTTATTGTTGAACGATTGTTCATATTTGTGTTAAAGTGGAATTAACCCTATTACACATTCAAATCATAACACCGCAATCTGTCATCATGTATCTGTCAAATTATAATAATAATGTTTATTGCCTAACATGAAACAAATTCCCAATTACAAGACAATTTAGTATTAACAAAACAAGTTTTAAAACTATATAATAAAAATAATAACATTTTCCTTCGTAATCAACAAAATTCTAACAAGGTTGTCAATGGTTGAAAAAACACGTCACAAGTTGTTGGAAGTTCATTAAACAAACTGCAGATCACATTAAGAGGCGATTTTAAGCCAAAATTAGTTCTATTATACTTTATATTGAATGTGGTCTTATATCTACTATTAAAAGTTGGAATATGCAAGCCAACTAGCTATAAAATATCAGGGCTGTCAGTTCGATCATGCAGAAGCTTGTGTAAGAACATGATGCCTAGCCTGTGGCGTCAACATTAAATTTGTCTAGCAATAGTAAATGATCACAGCCTCTGTCAGGGTAAAGTCCCTCAACTTTGAAGTGCAGAAACTTCAGGAACTTACGTTAAACTCTTTCTACCAGGTTAATCTGAAGTTGAGTTCGTGGATACCAAATTATCGATGCATATTCTAACTTTGAACGGACATAAACATTAATTAGAGATTTCAAAGCATTCGGATTTCGCAAATTTGCAGAATGACGATGTATAAATCCTAATGCTTTGAAGGAACTCTTAGCAAGTGTTTTAACGTGAGGATTAAATGTAAAATTGTCATCAAACCAAATACCTAAATCTTTGAAGACTGTGATTTGCTTAATAGAATTATTACTAACTATATAATTAAATGAGATCGGTTTAGATTTTTTGGTAAAGGATATAAATTTGCTCTTATTGCTATTCATATTAAGATTATTCATACTACACCAATTCGAGATAACATCAAGTTTTTAAGCGTTGACAGTTAGCAGGGTTAGCAATTGTTGAGCTAATCTTTAAGTCATCCGCGTATAACAGGTGTTTGCACTTTAATAAATGAGTAAGATTATCTATAAAAAAGTTGAAACGTATGCGACCCATACTCGAGCCTTGGGGTACACCTGAACTTTGAAAGTATAATAACAAGATAAATTCAAAATCAAAACTATTTGAATTCGAGAAAATAATCTTACGCTTTTTATAGTTTGCAAAGTAATAGTAAGCTTATTTTCTCGAATTCAAATAGTTTTGAATTCGAATTTATCTTGTTAGAACTGTACCGTAAGGTAAATAATAGGTCTCACATTCTTCATACCTGCTAATGACTTAATCCCCTTTCTTACCTATAAATACCGACCATCATTTTCACTCATTCCATTTCTGTGTACCTGTTCATTCCACACACACACACACCACTTTTTCCAAGTAAGTTTGTTTTAATTTTATTCATATTTTTTTAAACGTCATAAGCAAAGCTATACTGAAGAGATATAAATCATTAGTTTAAATCCAAGTCCTTTCACTTCTAATTTGTTGCTATCTCTCCTTTCATTTTAAATTTGTATTGTTAGTTGGTTTGAAGAGAATTTGACCTAAACGTTACATATACTTTAATAGAGCGTTGTAACAAATCAAATTAAATAAGATTTTAAATATTTCATTGTATAATTCAATATCCGGAGATGTATTTGCACGGGAAGTAGTTGTTTCAATCGATATTTATCGTCTTAAGTTAACGCTTAACTACCGGGAGGGTTTAGAAATTTCAAAAGCCATAAAGGCAAGTAAAAATGTGGTCAACGACAACGAAGACCTTTGGAATTCCCCGATATTAAATGCCCTTATTACCCAATAAAACCTAAAACTCGAAACTGTATATATTCCCAAACAAATCCATTTGTACATCATTCTTGATAATGGCATTAAGCCGAAACTAGTAGAAAATAAAATACATACAATGATACAAAACCAAGTGAATTTAATTTACAAACCATTAAGTTGTCTTATTAATTAAGACATTGTTTGCATTTTCACGAATAGTTTTTTTCGTAATTTTATATATTATGTTTAAAGTGTGCAAACTATAAGAAGCGTAAGCTTATTTTCTCGAATTTAAATAGTTTTGAATTTAAATTTATCTTGAAAGTATAAGTTCGATTTAAAATTATTTATTGCTACATGCGATTTACTATCTGTAAGATAAGATGCTATACGCGAGGTTGAATTGTCACAAAAACCAAAGTAGCTAAGTTTACCTATTAGCAATTGATGGTCCACCCTGGCAACCGCTTTTGACATATCAGTATAAATTACATCAATTTGCCCCGCTGAATCTAATAATTTGGCTATATCATGCGTAATAATGGTCAAATTAGTTACTGTAGAGAGTTTTGAAATAAAGCCATGCTGTTGAGAAGATAGATATGGAGAAACGTGGAAATAGATTTGATCATAGAGAGTTTTCTCGAATGTTTTAGCGATGTGAGATAGTATTGCTATAGGACGATGGTTTGTTATATTCCGTTGATTAAGTGACGTTTTTGGGATGGAACTAATTGATGCAATTTTTAATTTATTATTGTCGTGGCCTGATGAAAATCTATTTGGTAATTGCTTTAAAAATGAAAAGACAGTTTTATCGGATATTTGCGCAAAGGAAAATGAAGGGATATTGTTAAAGTTCGGAACTGTGGTTCCTACAGATGGCATTGTGAAAAGTGATTTAAAGTATTTTCGAATTTTGATAAGCTTCATCCTCCTAAATAAGTTCTGCAGGAATTCTCGAAGGATTAGATTTTTTACAATTAATATATTGGATTGCTAGTAAGCTGTGACTCTATGTTTAAAATATAGTTTCTATGTGCTGAATTAATTTTATTCTTGATAAGTGATCTTTTTTAACTCGTCCCCCTAGCGCAGAGTCTCGTTTAACATTTTTTCGGCAGTAATATTTCTATAATGTCATTAATAAACCATGGAGGATATTTTCGTTTTTGTTTAAATTTAAATTGCGGAATAAATTTGAAAAATGCTTCATTCATAAATTATGAAACAAAACCGACCATTAAGACTGACGCGTATTTAATAAATATATACCGGGTGTTGACTTGGCGGACGCAACATAGGAAATCCCATGTAAATTTTGAAATGTTCAAATATTAGCTCCCCTATTTATTTTAGAAACAAAATGTATGCACCTTTTTTGTACAGCTAACAATTCTGAATTTATTTATGTTAACGTTTATCCCTTAAAGTTTCTCTAAGTTGAAATAATTAAGAAAAAGTAATGTGATTTTATAAAAATAATGACATGCCATGGAATTGATACAACAGTTGCGGATGTCAAAATTGCACAAGATATCGCAGTCACTTAATTAAACTAAATGTTTTCGAAATAATTTACACTAGACAAGAAAACATCTTTCTAATTTAGTGGTATTATGCAGACTACAGTTATCAAGATGTTTGCGATATGTTTTCTATCCAGTTTCCAGACCGATACCTAATAAATCCACTGTTCAACGATTGGTTAGTAAGTTTAAACCTAGGGAAACAGTTTTGAATAACTACAAGTGTGAAAATGAGGAAATACAAAAACGAGATCCAGCAACACAAAATCAAAAGGAGTTAGATATTTTGCTGTCCGTCAAAGAAAATAAGGACATGAGTAGGAGAAAAATAGGAGTCCAGTTGAATAACAATCATACTACTGCTTTTAAGGTTTCAAAGAAGCACAAATTTATTTCTTTCAAGTACGAGTGTAATCAAGAATGAAAAGAGAGTGATGCTTTCTTTAGGGCTGAATTTTGTTTCGAGATAATGGAAAGAGCTAACGCTGAAAGAATATTTGCTTTTGTGACGAAAATTAACATCGCTGTATCACAACCATGACGCAGCACCCACAAAAAGTCAACGTCTAGTTTATGATATTATTGGACCATTTTTTCTTCATTTTAATATGACTTGGCAAATTTTTATAGAATTACTCGTGAAAAAGTTAGACGATGTTGCACGTGAAGATCAGGAGATCCTTAACCACACGCGTGGTTAAGGAGTATCAAGTGGACACGTTTCAAAGAAAGGTTATTGGTTTAGATTACATCATTGCACTCTTTAGGGCAATTAAAAACCGAACATTTACAAAAATACACATTTTGAGACCGTTCAAGAATTAAAAAAAATTGGCTAATGTCCGAAATGAATTCTACAATCGCTTGGAATATTGTTTGGGTGTCAATGGGGGTTTATTTAAACACTTAATTTGAAATACATAATTATTGTTATAATTTTTTGATAACTAGCAAATATTAAACTTCTAGTTTGTCTTGCTTAATCGTTTTCTTGATTAACGTCATACAGTGGATTTCTCGGCTATCGGTCTATCTTGAAACTGGTAAAGAAACATATCGCAAACATCACTTTATTCAAGTGACAGCAATGTCTTGTGCCATTTTGACATCTGCAATTGTTGTTTCAATTCCATGGCATGTCATTATTTTTATAAAATCATATTAGTTTCTCCTATTTATTTTAACTTAAACTTAAGTGTGACCATTATTAAATTCATAATTTTTTCCTCTACAAAAAAGTTAAATACATTTTGTCTCGAAAATAAATAGGAGAGCCAATATTTGAACACTTCAAAATTAACATGCGATTTTCTATGTTGCGTCCGCCAAGTCAACACCCGGTATAATAAATGTTGTGCTATATATTGTTGTCGTCGTGAACAAAGTATAGTGTATAACTCGCATATAATGGCTATTAATCACTCGAACGACTTGCTCCACTCGCCTTTGACTCGTTCCGCAAACCTCATTCTCGTGATTAATAGCTATCATTATATGCTCGTTGTACAATATTCTATTTAATTTACATAAATTTCCAAGAGCTTTAAAAGAATTTTTTTCTTACAAATTGTCAAAAAAATCTCACTGAAATATTCTACATTTGACACAAAATTCCATTTTGGGTAACTATAGTTTTATTTCTGGGTGAAAAATTCAATTTCTGCTAACTGGAACATAAACTTTAATTAGTTCTACATAAATTACAAATTTTTTAAAGCTAAAATACTAACTTTCAATTTTTAAGAGGTTTTCAAACAGACTCACTGAAATGACTAAGAGTAATTTAGTTTTTAATTTGCGTGGCTGTAATTTTACCTGTTCTTATGAAATTAATTTTCTGCTGCATTTATCCTTAACTCTGATAATTTTTTTCTAGTTCTTATAAATGAACAAAATACATACGAAGAACGTGTGCTCCTCACGTGTGCAATTGTTGCACCTCATTTTAAGCTATTTTCTGGGGTTTTAACTTATAATTAAGATCTGTTCTCTTACAAGGATTGTAACTACATTTGGTGTAATGTGGTGAGTGAATTTTGTTATGAAATTCCAACTCCTTTACGACATTTTCATTTATTTTATATTCAGTAATTTTCCATAGTCCGGGCCTCGTACCTCGCCTAGTCAAGGCCACTACCGCAAAAAATTCGTAGTAAATTTATGAATTGAAAGAAATAATAATATCTATATTGGCGGTCATTCACATTTAACTATTATTATTTGTGTATTTAAACTTATCCTCTGTCTTCATTTGTATTTTACCCCATCCGTGGCCTGTATTGTATGTCATTTTTGTTAGTCACCGCAAAGGGCCCTGCTGGTGTGAAGTGTGTCTCCCTGTTATTTATATCCTTGTTTTTCTTTATAACGTAAACTAATACCTTTAGAATTATATACAATGGTTCATTTATGCGTAATATGTGAAGGTGCAATCACTCCCAAAACTCCATCTGTCGCTTGTTCAGGAAAATGCAATAAATCGGGTCATGTTAAATGCATTGGTTTGAAGAACGTGAATGCTTCGAATGAAATTATTTGGTTTTGTGTTAAATGTAATAAAGGCGCAATCTCACTTTCTGCGGATTTATCGTCTCAAGATTCATTAAGAGAATTTCTTATTGACCAATTTAATCTATTCAAAGATGACATAAAAAATTTAATTGCAACTCGATTTAATGACTTAGAGACTAGAATTGAGAAACTGGAATCCAAATGTACTTTAATTAACAGTGAATCGATACGAAATAACAATATAGAAGAAAGCATGGAAGAAATGATGATCGAAATGGATGAGAGAAGTAAACGGATGAAGAATGTCATCTTATTTAATTTACCAGAACCAACTACGAGTGATATCCAATCTAAAATAAAAGAAGATCATCACAACATTGAACAAATCTTACAGCCTCGAGGTATTAACTTTAAACCTGCGAAAGTATTTCGTTTGGGGGCTCTGAAAACAAATAATAAGCCACGTCCATTAAAAATTGTCTTTGAAAGAAATGACGAAGCATTGGAAGTACTAAAGAGTAATGCACGGGATGAGAATAAAAAGTCCCATATTAAGTCAGATAGAACAAAAAAACAAGTTACATATTTTAAAAAGATACAAGAGGAACTGGACATGCGTAAATCTAATGGTGAATTAAACCTAACAATAAAATATAACAAGGGTGTCCCATTTGTTACTTCTAGTCAAACACCAATCTCTCGGACCTCGAATTCAGAACTAAAAAACTAGTGGCTTATTACCAAAATTGTGGGGGGATACGTAGCAAACTTAAAAATGTTATGTTATCTATTAATAACAATGATTATGACATAATTATCTTGACCGAAACATGGCTGTTCGAGGACATATCTAATAACGAACTACAGTTAACAAACTATAATGTATATAGAGTCGAACGTAGTATTAGGGGTGACAAAATGGGTGGTGGTATTTTAATTGCCATCAAACGTTGCTTTACATCTTCGGTTATTTTAAGTGATAATTCTATTGAACATTTATTCGTGTTATTATCAATCAATAAGTCTAACTATATTATTGGGGGTGTCTATATACCACCATCGTCGTCATTAGATATATATTCATACTATTGTAGAATTATAGAAAATCTAGTTGAAAAATGTTTTAGCAGTCAATATTTAATTTGTGGAGATTATAATCTCCCAAACATTAATTGGAGTAATAATAATTTAGTAGACAGTTGTAATATTGATTCAAAATCTCAAATCATTCTAGACACGTTTAACTTTCTCAATTTTAAGCAAATTAATACAATACCTAACTCTAGAAATATATTTCTCGATTTATTTTTTTCTAATATTGTTAGTCCTGTTGTAACACTTTCTGAAAATTTAATATCAAATGTATCACAGCACCACTCGGCTTACGATATTTCTATATTCTTTGACGGTGTCATTGTATTACAATCTGAGAGTAAAGTTTATATGTATCATTTAGCCGATTTTAATTTATTAAATGCATTCTACAATAATGCATTTAATAAAAATGAATGGTTATCAAATGTCAAAAATGCAAATGTTAATGACTTGGTGGAGTTTTTTTATAAAATTATTAATGAGGGCATTAATACATTTGTACCTCAAAGAGTATATAACAATAGTTACAATAATTATCCTAAATGGATGTCACAGGAACTAAAAGTTCTCGTAAATAAGAAAAAAGCAGCTCATATAAAATCGAAACAAACTGGTAACTATGACGACTATGTAGTTTTTAAGTCAATACGCAGCCAATGTAAAACACTGTCAAATAATTTATACCATAACTACATAGCTAATGTTGAATCAAAGCTCAATTCCAATCCTAAATACTTTTGAAATTATGTTAAGGACTTAAAAAATGATAACGGTATACCAAAATTAATGCATTAATGCACCTTTCTAGAAAAGGTTCCGATGTTAAACAGATCGCTGATTTGTTTGCTGATTATTTTACTACAGTCTATGCGACGGATAATAGTCCAAATAATATTAATTCACCTTCTAAATACGCAATTGGTAGCAGCACTCTTTCATTATCTATGGAAGATATATTTAATAAAATCTTACATCTGAAAGTAAGCAAGGCCCCAGGTCCTGATGGAATCTCAACTTATATTCTGTTAAATTGCATTTACTCACTTTGTAGCCCCTTATTTGATATTTTTTCTAAATCTTTATCTTCTGGAGTATTTCCATCAATGTGGAAGATGAGCTTTATTAGCCCAATTTATAAATCTGGTGATCGTAATATGATTTATAATTATAGAGGTGTTTGCCTTCAGTCTCCTATTTCAAAAATTCTAGATAAATTGGTTTGCAATCAGATTTACTGGATGGCTAAATCCGTTCTCTCTAATAAACAACATGGCTTTATATCCAATCGATCGACAGCCACAAATTTGCTATGTTACCACCAATACTTAGTTAACGCTTTTCATGATAACTATCAAGTAGATTCCATTTATCTAGATTTTTCGAAGGCTTTTGATAGAGTAGATCACTCTATCTTATTGGAGAAATTAGTATTACTTGGGTTTAATGCACTTACGATTGGATGGCTCGCTGATTTTTTGAATAATAGAACACAAATGGTAAAAATCAATAACTTTATATCAAAACCTATATTGGTTACTTCGGGGGTCCCACAAGGCACACATTTGGGGCCAATTTTGTTTTTATTATTCATTAATAATATTGAACGAAGCATTTGCAATAGCGAAATACTTTTATATGCAGATGATATAAAAATATTTAGAATTATTAACACCTTAGAAGACTGTAAATATTTACAAGAAGATTTGGATAAAATTCATGACTGGTGCTTGAATAACAAGCTTTATTTAAATATTAATAAGTGTACTAAAATTTCATTCTCTCGGAAGCATTCAGTTATTAATTATTCTTATAGAATTGGTCAAAATATCATTCCCGAAGTGAATGAAATGAAAGATTTGGGTGTTATTTTCGACAGCAAGTTATCTTTTATATCTCATATAACTAATATATGCAACAAATCATTAAAGATGTGGGGTTTCGTGTGGAGAGTATGTAGAATTCTGAGTCCATCGTGTTTGAAAACTTTATATTGTTCTATGGTTCGTTCTAACTTGGAATACGCATCAATAATTTGGTCACCGCATACATCGGGTCTCACCAACAGATTAGAAACCATACAAAAAAGTTCTTTCGTACGATGGAGTACAAGTTGGTTAAATACCATTCACTTAGCTCTTATTCAGATATAATGGCTGAATTAAAAATGAAAACCCTAGAAGATCGTCGCACAATTAACGACTTAATTTATCTACATAAAATTGTAAACGGAGCGATTGATTGTCCTGAGATTTTATCCATGCTTGACTTCTACGTACCCTGCCATGATCGTAGTCTAAGGTCTAACCCAATTTTTCGCCTGAGGACGTTTTCATCTAATTATGGTCATAATAATCCCATTGCAAGGATGATGCGAGCTGCGAATAGTTTGGACACGGAATTTATATCGTTATTCGGATCCAATTTAGTTACATTTAAGAATCATCTAACCCACTTAGAGGTTTTTAACAAATAGCCGATAAACTGTGCGATAATTCATATTTATTGTTTGATTAGTGTTGTTAATTTTTTTTTTTTTGCATGATTTCGGGGTTTAATACAATAAAAAATAACTGCTTTTTAGTGAGCATAGTATACTTATTTAGTTTTAGTTTTAGATTTATTTCAAATACATTGCATTACTATCTAGATTGTCTACATTGTGTATTTTAAATTTAGTATAGTTTATACATGATATATTTAAGCATTAACTTGTTTTTGTAAAAGGGGTTTCCCGTTGAATATAAATAAATAAATAAATTAATAAATAAATAAATAAAATAAATAAATAATAATAGCATGACTATGCAAAAATGTGTACTTTACAAAAAAAATTACATATTTAATTAACATTTAAAATCTTAGGTTCCGTTTTATTATTTCACACCCTGTATGTTGAAATATTTAAATAAATATACGTTTTGGTAGACATTATGAATATTCTTTTTATTCATTACCTACATTTACGTTAAATTTAACATTTATAGCCCTGAACATGTACAAAGTTATCTTGTTTGCAATAAGCGATACAATTGCTTAAAGAGAACACCGGCTGCAAAATACAAATATCGCCGGTCCCTTCAAGTTCGCCGTACACTATTTTGAATGCATTTCATTGAAACTTATGAAAGATTACAGACACAAATTTATTAGTGGCATTCAGTTTTTAGTAAGGTATGTACATTTTAGATTAATTAAAACGTCTTAGGGTCAGTCAATATTAAACAACGGCTTAATCGAATATTAGCTTAAACTCAGAATACATTAAATTAGTTTCAATATAGTTTAACCTAAACTTTAGTTAAGCTACTATTGAACAACTTTTACATAATAAACTAATTGAAAAGTATAGTAATGATTTTTGGAAAAAAATGTATAAGGTTTAATACATTTTCAGTAGTATTTATTAGTTTGTGATAATAATATAGCTTCACAAAATATAAAAAAATAAAAAATAACGCCTATCATCTAATGAATAAATGCATTTAAAATATCCTTTATATGATTTGCCAAAAAATATATTTGTAATACCAAACAAAAAGTGTATTGTATTGTTGACAATTGAATATTCACAGGAATTATGTAGGCATTAAAAAAAGAGTAGTAAAGATTCTGTAATACAGGTTAAGTTCAAAGTTGCGTATTTTAGGGCCTAACAATAATCTGAAAACAATTTTGAAATATCTCTTTTTGTTTTCCAGATATCAACAATAAACTGTTTTTTTGAAAGATCGTTTTTATTTTTTTTATTTAAAAAAAACTATTAAATCTGGACATTTAGAACTTTGACAATATACAGGCACATTTTAATGACGAATCTAATATCATTTTTTATTAACATAACTATAACATTTACCCGGGGACTATAGCCAACTTTTCTTTTTCTTATGGGCACCATTTTGGATTTTCATATTTTTTGAAAGAATATTTTTTTGTGATGTACCACACTCATAATTTATTGTAAATTTGATATTTAAAGTTATAATATTTTAGTATAAATGAAATTGCCAATTCTTGGTTGCAGAATACTTCAAACAATAAAAGTGCGATTCTTTTTGCAATCTACAACAAGTTAGTCTTACAAAGACTATATCAAACACTCATTGAAACAACTACTTCCCGGGCTAATACCCCGACGGACATTGAATTATACAACAAGTGTTTGCTGGTACAAACAGTAACCTACTGCAAATGTAACAATTGTGATGTGTCCATCAATTATAATATTTTGTTTTATGCAAAGAGTGCCTTGGAAAAAATGATGTCATATCTAATAATCATTAAAATGTTGACAGCAGTCAATCATTGTTATCAATCAAAATTAATTAATAACTGTCAATCTTTTGTAATAATAATAAAAAGTATCGATTATCACACAAAACATAAAGTAAAAAAATTATGATGTGTCCATCATAGCATTTTTCCCGTTTAAGATATGACGACTTAAATATCAACAGTATGAAAAAGTTGCACAAACTAAATTTATTTTACTTTTAGTATTATTATTCCAAAACTAATCACAAAAAAAATAATTGTAGCATTTTTAGCTACATCTCAATAAATATTGATTACCATCACATCTAAGTGTTATATATTTTTAACTTTACTGTAAACCAGTGGTTAATACGCGTGGCGCATGAAGTAAAATTTCGAGTTTAGAAAAGCCCCGTGAAAATTTGTCTCGGGTCGCTGGCGCGACCCTCGACAAATTTTCTACGCGGGGCTTTTCTAAACTCGAAATTTTACTTCATGCTTAGTCTGGGAGTGAAAGACATTCGTTAGTTTGAAATATATCACAACTGTTAAAATATGTATCGTATTAGTATTTTGTCATTAAATCACTATATTGACTGTATTTGATATAAGATCACAATAGCCGAAATGCAGCAAATAGAGAGACATAATCAGACAAAATCCTAGCATAGTCAAAATACAGTCAATCAAGCCACTCACAGTCGCAATTGTCAAAACACGGTTAATAAAGATATAATATGACAAAACTCTATGAAAGTCCAAAGACAGCCAAGCAATTTATTAAGATTGAAAATGTCACACCAATATTTCGTTTATAAACAAATACATGTTCTATCAGTACAGTAATTAATCAGCTGGATGCTCATCTTGAGGGGTGATATGTAAGCAAATTATGGGTCCTAGAAGTTGTCAAATGAGTGAGTTACTCGATTGTTTCAAAGGCACTCTTTACATAAAACAAAAGATTAAAATTTTAAATATAAAATGTACAATAAACCATAAGTGTGATACATTATTGTATTAAAAAAAATATTCTTCTGAAAAATATAAAAATCCAAAATGGCGCCCATAAGAAAAACAAAAGTTGGCTATGGTCTCTGGGTAAATGTTACAGTTATCTTAGAATAAAATATGTTACTCGATTTCTTGTTAAAAAGTGCCTGTATAATGCCAAAGTTGTAAATGTTTGGATTCAATAGTTTTTGAATAAAAAAATAAAAAGGTAGTTTAATAAAATCCGTTTTTTGACAATATGTCAACAACGAAAAAAGATATTTCAAATTTGTTTTTAGATTATTATTGGGCCTTAATCGACGGGCACCCTGTATACCGCCTGTCCCCGGATTACTACCCTGTTTTATGTTTAACTTAAAAGCATTATATTTATTATAATATATTAAATTTACAGGTAGTACGCTGTTTACGCGTTTCAGCGGTTTTTTAAATAAATTACTTAGACACGTAATATTACAACAAATTAGATTTATTAATAACAACGTGCATCAAAAAAATATATACAAATTAATTTAGAACAAAGATAGATACAATAACAATTGAGCAAAGCAGCAAATGAAATGAATAATAGCACAGATAAAAAAAAAGGTAAAACACAAACACAAGATCACACAAAGTTGCAAGATAAAAACATAAGAGACAAAGTTTCACGTTAGCAAGAAGAGATTTAGAACTTACTCGTGTCGTGGTCGGAAAAGAACTCTTCGAGCATTAGAAAAATACACAAGTGAATTAAAGTAAAATGGTGTAGGGTGAAACGTAATAAGGAAAGAAAGTAATTTGACACGAGATAAGCAGAGAAAGAAGAAGATAACACACAGAGGTATATATTTTGGCAGGGCCTGCATTTTATGACTTTGGGTCTTAGTCGCCGTGGACGGCCAATCTTGCATTGCGCCCAATTTGGCACGTCCGCGCTCGAAACCATTGTCCAACAAGAAACTCTTTACAAAAGGGTTTATTGGTGGCTTCGAGCGCGTTTGACCGTCATAAAATACAGCCTACCTCACTGACACAAAGGAATAAACACAAAAAAAATGTACACAAAGAAATAGAAATTCTCAGTTAAAATGTATAAAATTACAGAAAATTATTAACATGTAAAATAATTCGAAATTCGCGACTTAGCGCGAACATACCGCCCCGCATTGAACAGATTTCGTTCAATAAACACATCCCTGACACAAATGTAGACAGAAAACACGACTTTACTGCTTTCATAGACCTGGTGCTCATAGTGGCACTTCTCGTCGTACCGGGCAGTTCAGCGTGCAGAGCTTTTGTGCCCCTTATTTGCCATCGTAGTGGTGGCAGGTTGTCTTCTTCGTTGATGACCCGTCCCAGATCCACGGAGAGCTCCTTCGTAAGTTTTGTTCTAAGAGGACTTTGCTCGTGGATGCTGTAAAATCACTCACGAAATCTGATGTTTCGTTTTCTGGGGTTAAAACGGATAATGGTTGAGAGTTCTGCAAGAGTTCTCGTCTTAGCGACCAGGGTATCATCCTTTGGGGTGAATGTAGAGAACGGTTTGAAGCTCCGGAGGCGTTCTCGTCCTTACCACTCCCTGCGGTTGATCCTCGGGGTATGGTGTCATCGGGACATTTCTCAGTTTTCGCGGTTTTCACGGAAAACAAGTTAGTAGGGCTGATGTGAAATAATATACTCGGATCTGACTTCATCCGTAAGAGGGTTATAAACGAGCCAGTGTAGTAGAAACGTTTGAACATTGCTTTATTTAACGTAGTACACTCTCGTTCACATAATTTGGCTTCCAATAAAGGAGAACAGAGTTTACTTCTGGGGATGCTTGTCGCTCTTGCAGGGGATGCTCTCGACTTTGCGGACGTCAGCTTGCTTGACAGTTTATCAGCATTCCAAGTTTGGGAGTTAGAAATTACATGTTTGTTATCACTCATACACTCATTACAATTGAAGACATCGTGGGGCAAAACTTGATCATGGATACTTTCAAGTAGTTCATCACTAGGTGTGGTTTTCTCTAAAGGTTGGTCACATCTTGCATCAGCTAGTGCAAGCACTTTTTCTTGGTAACTCTGTCGCTCACAATATCTTGCAGCCACGTCGTTTACTCTACAGCCACGGTGGCGCTCTTTCTAGAATTTTTTGTAACGTCGAAGTGTTGCACATATTTCACATCCTCAGGTAAAGGGCATTTTGGTTCTGTCAGCTGTTTGAATATCGGTGAGGTTTCGCACGATTTAGTTTCACAATCCTTGTGAGGGATGACGTGGAGTTTTTCGGACATATGTTCGACGATTGTGTCGTCATACACAGCAGGTCGCTTTTGAACTTCAAAAGTGCAAAGTTTAGAGTTAGCCCGTTCAAGCAGCGACACGTATTTGTGCTTAACCGCGAGGACTTCCTTATCTATGACGATGTTTAGATCTATGAGGTCGTCCTCGAGTTCCAGGATTTCCTCATACCTCGGAGTTAAAAAGTCGATGTAAAAGATCAGAGTCTTGTACTCTGGATCTGCGGTTGAATTCGAGGTCTCGTTCAAATACTCCTCAAGCATCGTCATAGTGTTCATGATTTGAGCCGTCCTTCTCTGGAGCATCTTGATGAATAAAGCTGCCATGTCTTCTTCTGTTTGCTCACACAGAATTTCGATTCGCGAAGGAAATTTTAGACACCCGCACTTTAAACCCACACGATTTAACTCGGATGTCGTCGTACACAGAGCAACGCGAACCGAAGTAGACAGAAGATACGAGCACAGCAGCAACACACAATTTTTTTCCGTAAACACGAGTAAGTTTACACACACAAAAACGCGAGTTTGAATATAACGTGAAACTTTGTTATTTAAACACTAGCATGAATTAACGTTACTAAATGAAGTTAAATTTTATTTAACATCCGGTTCGAAGGACCATGTTTACGCGTTTCAGCGGTTTTTTAAATAAATTACTTAGACACGTAATATTACAACAAATTAGATTTATTAATACCAACGTGCATCAAAAAAATATATACAAATTAATTTAGAACAAAGATAGATACAATAACAATTGAGCAAAGCAGCAAATGAAATGAATAATAGCACAGATAAAAAAAGGTAAAACACAAACACAAGATCACACAAAGTTACAAGATAAAAACATAAGAGACAAAGTTTCGCGTTAGCAAGAAGAGATTTAGAACTTACTCGTGTCGTGGTCGGAAAAGAACTCTTCGAGCATTAGAAAAATACACAAGTGAATTAAAGTAAAAAGGAGTAGGGTGAAACGTAATAAGGAAAGAAAGTAATTTGACACGAGATAAGCAGAGATAGAAGAAGATAACACACAGAGGTATATATTTTGGCAGGGCCTGCATTTTATGACTTTGGGTCTTAGTCGCCGTGGACGGCCAATCTTGCATTGCGCCCAATTTGGCACGTCCGCGCTCGAAACCATTGTCCAACAAGAAACTCTTTACAAAAGGGTTTATTGGTGGCTTCGAGCGCGTTTGACCGTCATAAAATACAGCCTACCTCATTGACACAAAGGAATAAATACAAAAGAAATATACACAAAGAAATAGAAATTCTCAGTTAAAATGTATAAAATTACAGAAAATTATTAACATGTAAAATAATTCGAAATTCGCGACTTAGCGCGAACATACGCCTTAAATTTAAGAAAAAAACAAAAGGTATTACAAAAGTAAAGTACATCTAATTATATTTTTTTAAAAACGTGTTATTGGAAAATATGATTTGAAAAAAAAAATAAAGTTTACCCGCAAACTTTAGGCTTTGGGAACAATTTTTATATTTTGATTTTGTGTTTTATGATTTATCGTATATTTTTGAAACTTATGTGGATGATTTGTGAAATAACGTCAAATTTTAATTGTCAATCATAGGTATACAAATATATTGTTAAATAGATATTTGTGTAGTTTTCAACCAGAGCTGGGCAGGATTCGAATCATTCAGGATTCGATTCCCGGATTCGAATCCTTTTAGAGGATTCAACAGAGGTATTCGAATACTTTAGAGAAAACGGATTCGTGATCCGGATTCGTTACATTTTTTTAAAAGGATTCGTATTCGAATCCAGACGTAGATGATTCGAATCCTTATAAAAGGATTCGAATTCTTATAAAAGGATTCGAATCCTTATAAAAGGATTCGAATTCTTATAAAAGGATTCGAATCCTTATAAAAGGAATCGAATTCTTATAAAAGGATTCGAATCCTTATAAAAGGAATCGAATCCTTATAAAAGCATTCGAATCCTCATACACGGATTCAAATCCTCCTAAATAATTCGAATCATCGCTAGGATTCGAATTCGATTAATTCAAATAGTTAAATATTCTAATATAAATATTTAAATCACTAAATTATTCATATTTGAATATAAATATTGAAATTTTCGAATAATTCAAATATTTGTGAATGGATATTTGGTTACTTAACCATGAAAAATATCCTACGTTATTACTATATTTTTAACTTCACTTGAAATCAGTGTTCTATACGCGTGGCGCATGAAGTAAAATTTCGAGTTTAGAAAAGCCCCGTGAAAATTTGTCTCGGGTCGCTGCGCGACCCTCGACAAATTTTCTACGCGGGGTTTTTCTAAACTCGAAATTTTACTTCATGCTTAGTCTGGGAGTGGACAACACTGGTTCTTAGAAGTTTAAAATTATAGGATCACTCCAGATTACTAAGTTTATTACCATTTTACAAAGGATACAGCTCGAAGGACCAACCATGGTCTTGGGAGACCGAAGGACTGCAGGGAATCGAAGTTTTTTTAAAAGAAAACAACGAATATCTGAAGGTTTACAGCATGGATAGGAAAGAAAACATCTAATTTTGAAATAATATTGAAGTTGGGTTGGTTTTTAGTGCATTTTTAACTTCACTTTAAATCAGTGTTTTATACGCGAGGCGCATGAAGTAAAATTTCGAGTTTAGAAAAGCCCCGCGAAAATTTGTCTCGGGTCGCTGCGCGACCCTCGACAAATTTTCTACGCGGGGCTTTTCTAAACTCGAAATTTTACTTCATGCTTAGTCTGGGAGTGGACAACACTCGATTGAATTTTAAATTTAACTTTTTTAAAAAATCGACGTATGTACTATAATAAATCATTCATTGAAATCATAGAAAAAGATTCAAAATATTATCTAAAATTAACTTTTAGAGTTAACTTTATAATTTGGTCGGCTCTTAATGGGTGAATATTCTATTCCTAAAAAAAACCGTTTTTATTTAATATTAAAGTTGCATTTAATATAATAACAAACTGTGAATAAACCGACATAAATCTAGAAATATCGAAAATCTCGACATGTAGAAAATCTTGACGGTCTACTCCCAGACTAAGCATGAAGTAAAATTTCGAGTTTAGAAAAGCCCCGCGTAGAAAATTTGTCGAGGGTCGCGCAGCGACCCGAGGCAAATTTTCACGGGGCTTTTCTAAACTCGAAATTTTACTTCATGCGCCACGCGTATAAAACACAGATTTAAAATGAAGTTCAATAACACATATATCATCATTAATTAAAATCATTATATAATCAGATATTTAGTCGGTAAATGTACATTTTTGTTAATAGAAACTGATAGAATAAAATATTACTGGTTGCAAATAATAGATTCAAACTTATTTTTAAAGGATTTGTATCCGTGGTTCAAAAATGAGGATTCGAATCTTTGATTCGAATCATATTTTTCACTTACGAATCCTTTATTCGAGTATTCGTGATTCGAATCATATTAGGTGATTCGGATTCGTGATTCGATTCCTGTTTTTTGAGGATTCATCCCAGCTCTGTTTTCAACATAGAATTTAGTGGTATACTCATTTTTTATTACAACATTTAATTTCAGAGTTGGGACACAAAGTTGGATTCTTTTAAATGGAACACCCTGTATGTTTTATGTCATTGAATAGCATTTTAAATAAGCTCTACAAATATATTGATTTTTAAAGACTTCTGCGACCAATTGCTTTGTCCGCAGACCCCTTTATTAGTAATAAATAATTGATGTAGCTCTTATTTTTCTAAGTTTAAAATTGTGTTCTTAGTGGTCGCTCAAAGTCGGAATTATTGTTTCACTTATTTTCTGGTGATTGAAAAACTAAATAAAGAGTTATAGAAATAAATTTTAAACTAAGATAAAAATTAACCAAACAACATTGTTTAATTTTTATCTTAGTTTAAAATTTATTTCTATAACTCTTTATTTAGTTTTTCAGTCACCAGAAAATAAGTGAAACAAAAATTCCGACTTTGAGCGACCACTAAGAACACAATTTTAAACTTAAACTAACGTCACAGACAACCTTCCTGGTTTTTTAGAATTTCAAAAAATTTAAAAAAAAAACTATCGGAAATTCGCACGTTTTGTCGATTTTCACCAAAAAAATTTTTTTTTTAAATCTCGAAAAGTGTATAGATAAACTTATGAATGGTAAAAATAATGTTAGCCACTCATTTGTTTCTTAACATTTTTGAAACTCAAATTAAAGCTTATTCAATCCTCAATCGACCGAACACTTTTTTTGATTAATATCTATCTAAGATTATTTTTTTATGTTGTTTTTATTAAAATACTCACTTTTACGAATTTATCATTTGCCTTATTTAAATCGCTCTGCTTTGTAAAATCCTCATCGTATAGAGGATTTTACAAATCAGAGCGATTTGAATGAGGCAAATGATAAATTCATAAAAGTGAGTATTTATATTGTTAGTATGATTAATTATTATGTACCACCTAGACATGCACGTAGCCGCATGCTACTTCATAACGAATTTTGCAGGACGACTTGCAGTTTAAATTGCCCCATGACTCGATTAACGCGCACGGCTAATGACATCTGTAGCGGTATTGACTTTTTTAATTCATCTATAGGTTTAATTAGGAGGAGTCTCGCGGATGGTGTGCACTAAATGTTATAACCCTATTATGGTTTACGCAGATTAACATATGTGTCTGTGTGCATATTTGTGATTCATGTTTTGTGTCTTACATTTTAAAAAATATAAAAACGAATTAAAATTAATATCGACTTTCTGCAAAAAGTTTGTCTCCAAATATTCATTGAAACAACTACTTCTCGAGCTAATACCCCGACAGATATTGAATTATACAATGAATATTTGCGTTACACGACAGCACTGCTGTTCTATGCATAATTTATATGCAAAATGCAACATCAGGTCAAACTATTATCAAACCAAACTAAATGAAACAAAAGGAAATTGAAATAAATTAAAAAATTACAGGGAATGAATTCTAATTGTCTTAAGCCATCTACAGACGCGTTTCGAGATTTATCCCTCATCAGTATAGCTTTGCTTTAGACTTTTAATAAAAAAAAATATTAAAATAAAATAAACAGGAAACTTACAGGAATGTCGAAGTGTGTCGTCGAAACAGGTACACAAAACTGGGGCGAGTGAAAATGAAGGAATGTTATTTATAGGTAAAGGATTAAGTCATTAGTAGGTGCAAACAATTTGATACCTGAGAGAGAGTGACATACCGCCCTTAAGGGTACAGTTTCACATAAAGAAAATTTATCATAAAGAAAAATTGAATTTGTCAATAGGTTGCAGAATATTTATAAAATATAAAAACGAATTAAAATTAATATCGACTTTCTGCAAAAAGTTTGTCTCCAAATATTCATTGAAACAACTACTTCTCGAGCTAATACCCCGACAGATATTGAATTATACAATGAATATTTGCGTTACACGACAGCACTGCTGTTCTATGCATAATTTATATGCAAAATGCAACATCAGGTCAAACTATTATCAAACCAAACTAAATGAAACAAAAGGAAATTGAAATAAATTAAAAAATTACAGGGAATGAATTCTAATTGTCTTAAGCCATCTACAGACGCGTTTCGAGATTTATCCCTCATCAGTATAGCTTTGCTTTAGACTTTTAATAAAAAAAATATTAAAATAAAATAAACAGGAAACTTACAGGAATGTCGAAGTGTGTCGTCGAAACAGGTACACAAAGCTATACTGATGAGGGATAAATCTCGAAACGCGTCTGTAGATGGCTTAAGACAATTAGAATTCATTCCCTGTAATTTTTTAATTTATTTCAATTTCCTTTTGTTTCATTTAGTTTGGTTTGATAATAGTTTGACCCGATGTTGCATTTTGCATATAAATTATGCATAGAACAGCAGTGCTGTCGTGTAACGCAAATATTCATTGTATAATTCAATATCTGTGGGGGTATTAGCTCGAGAAGTAGTTGTTTCAATGAATATTTGGAGACAAACTTTTTGCAGAAAGTCGATATTAATTTTAATTCGTTTTTATATTTTATAAATATTCTGCAACCTATTGACAAATTCAATTTTTCTTTATGATAAATTTTCTTTATGTGAAACTGTACCCTTAAGGGCGGTATGTCACTCTCTCTCAGGTATCAAATTGTTTGCACCTACTAATGACTTAATCCTTTACCTATAAATAACATTCCTTCATTTTCACTCGCCCCAGTTTTGTGTACCTGTTTCGACGACACACTTCGACATTCCTGTAAGTTTCCTGTTTATTTTATTTTAATATTTTTTTTATTAAAAGTCTAAAGCAAAGCTATACTGATGAGGGATAAATCTCGAAACGCGTCTGTAGATGGCTTAAGACAATTAGAATTCATTCCCTGTAATTTTTTAATTTATTTCAATTTCCTTTTGTTTCATTTAGTTTGGTTTGATAATAGTTTGACCTGATGTTGCATTTTGCATATAAATTATGCATAGAACAGCAGTGCTGTCGTGTAACGCAAATATTCATTGTATAATTCAATATCTGTCGGGGTATTAGCTCGAGAAGTAGTTGTTTCAATGAATATTTGGAGACAAACTTTTTGCAGAAAGTCGATATTAATTTTAATTCGTTTTTATATTTTATAAATATTCTGCAACCTATTGACAAATTCAATTTTTCTTTATGATAAATTTTCTTTATGTGAAACTGTACCCTTAAGGGCGGTATGTCACTCTCTCTCAGGTATCAAATTGTTTGCACCTACTAATGACTTAATCCTTTACCTATAAATAACATTCCTTCATTTTCACTCGCCCCAGTTTTGTGTACCTGTTTCGACGACACACTTCGACATTCCTGTAAGTTTCCTGTTTATTTTATTTTAATATTTTTTTTATTAAAAGTCTAAAGCAAAGCTATACTGATGAGGGATAAATCTCGAAACGCGTCTGTAGATGGCTTAAGACAATTAGAATTCATTCCCTGTAATTTTTTAATTTATTTCAATTTCCTTTTGTTTCATTTAGTTTGGTTTGATAATAGTTTGACCTGATGTTGCATTTTGCATATAAATTATGCATAGAACAGCAGTGCTGTCGTGTAACGCAAATATTCATTGTATAATTCAATATCTGTCGGGGTATTAGCTCGAGAAGTAGTTGTTTCAATGAATATTTGGAGACAAACTTTTTGCAGAAAGTCGATATTAATTTTAATTCGTTTTTATATTTTATAAATATTCTGCAACCTATTGACAAATTCAATTTTTCTTTATGATAAATTTTCTTTATGTGAAACTGTACCCTTAAGGGCGGTATGTCACTCTCTCTCAGGTATCAAATTGTTTGCACCTACTAATGACTTAATCCTTTACCTATAAATAACATTCCTTCATTTTCACTCGCCCCAGTTTTGTGTACCTGTTTCGACGACACACTTCGACATTCCTGTAAGTTTCCTGTTTATTTTATTTTAATATTTTTTTTTTTTTATTAAAAGTCTAAAGCAAAGCTATACTGATGAGGGATAAATCTCGAAACGCGTCTGTAGATGGCTTAAGACAATTAGAATTCATTCCCTGTAATTTTTTAATTTATTTCAATTTCCTTTTGTTTCATTTAGTTTGGTTTGATAATAGTTTGACCTGATGTTGCATTTTGCATATAAATTATGCATAGAACAGCAGTGCTGTCGTGTAACGCAAATATTCATTGTATAATTCAATATCTGTCGGGGTATTAGCTCGAGAAGTAGTTGTTTCAATGAATATTTGGAGACAAACTTTTTGCAGAAAGTCGATATTAATTTTAATTCGTTTTTATATTTTATAAATATTCTGCAACCTATTGACAAATTCAATTTTTCTTTATGATAAATTTTCTTTATGTGAAACTGTACCCTTAAGGGCGGTATGTCACTCTCTCTCAGGTATCAAATTGTTTGCACCTACTAATGACTTAATCCTTTACCTATAAATAACATTCCTTCATTTTCACTCGCCCCAGTTTTGTGTACCGGTTTCGACGACACACTTCGACATTCCTGTAAGTTTCCTGTTTATTTTATTTTAATATTTTTTTTTTTATTAAAAGTCTAAAGCAAAGCTATACTGATGAGGGATAAATCTCGAAACGCGTCTGTAGATGGCTTAAGACAATTAGAATTCATTCCCTGTAATTTTGTAATTTATTTCAATTTCCTTTTGTTTCATTTAGTTTGGTTTGATAATAGTTTGACCTGATGTTGCATTTTGCATATAAATTATGCATAGAACAGCAGTGCTGTCGTGTAACGCAAATATTCATTGTATAATTCAATATCTGTCGGGGTATTAGCTCGAGAAGTAGTTGTTTCAATGAATATTTGGAGACAAACTTTTTGCAGAAAGTCGATATTAATTTTAATTCGTTTTTATATTTTATAAATATTCTGCAACCTATTGACAAATTCAATTTTTCTTTATGATAAATTTTCTTTATGTGAAACTGTACCCTTAAGGGCGGTATGTCACTCTCTCTCAGGTATCAAATTGTTTGCACCTACTAATGACTTAATCCTTTACCTATAAATAACATTCCTTCATTTTCACTCGCCCCAGTTTTGTGTACCTGTTTCGACGACACACTTCGACATTCCTGTAAGTTTCCTGTTTATTTTATTTTAATATTTTTTTTATTAAAAGTCTAAAGCAAAGCTATACTGATGAGGGATAAATCTCGAAACGCGTCTGTAGATGGCTTAAGACAATTAGAATTCATTCCCTGTAATTTTTTAATTTATTTCAATTTCCTTTTGTTTCATTTAGTTTGGTTTGATAATAGTTTGACCTGATGTTGCATTTTGCATATAAATTATGCATAGAACAGCAGTGCTGTCGTGTAACGCAAATATTCATTGTATAATTCAATATCTGTCGGGGTATTAGCTCGAGAAGTAGTTGTTTCAATGAATATTTGGAGACAAACTTTTTGCAGAAAGTCGATATTAATTTTAATTCGTTTTTATATTTTATAAATATTCTGCAACCTATTGACAAATTCAATTTTTCTTTATGATAAATTTTCTTTATGTCTTACATTTTAGTTATATGTTTTTGGTTCTACATTGTAAATGGCTTGTCCGTTAATAAAGAATTATTATTATTATTATTATTAAATAAAAACAATATTAAAAGAATAATCTTACGAAAAAATAAAAAAAAATAATATTTTATTTTTGATATAGATGAAAAAGCCTGTGATTTTTTTGAGTATAAATTCGTATGAACATTTTTATGGAACTTTGTTTAGAATCGCCATTTGCAAGAAATTTTAAAATTTTAATTTAAAATTATTTTTTTTATTTTCTGGGGAAAATAAACTACTCTAATTATTTTTAATATCAATGCGAAATTCTGTGAATTTTTTATAAATTTTTAAAAATTTAAAAAAAAATCGTAATGTTCGTTCAAACATTTTTATGGAATTTTGTTTTGAATCGCGACTTTTAAGAATTTTGTATTCAAGCTGGTTGTTTTAGGAATACCTTTCTAAGGGAAAACTAATACCCCAGATTTTTAAACGTTTAACGTGAATTTTTTATAAATTTTTAAAAATCTTAAAAAAAAAATTGTAATGTTCGTTCAAACATTTTTATGGAATTTTGTTTTGAATCGCGACTTTTAAAAATTTTGTATTCAAGCTGGGTGTTTTAGGAATACCTTTTTAAGGGAAAACTAATACCCCAGATTTTTAAACGTTTAACGTTTAAGAATCTAGGGTATTAGTTTTCCCTTAGAAAGGTATTCCTAAAACACCCAGCTTGAATACAAAATTCTTAAAAGTCGCGATTCAAAACAAAATTCCACAAAAATGTTTGAACGAACATTACGAATTTTTTTTAAGATTTTTAAAAATTTATAAAAATTCACAGAATTTCGCATTGATATTAGAAACAATTATAGTAGTTTATTTTCCCCAGAAAATAAAAAAAATAATTTTAATTTTAAATATTAAAATATCTTGCAAATTGCGATTCTAAACAAAGTTCCATAAAAATTTTCATACGAATTTATACTCAAAAAAATCACAGGCTTTCTCATCTATATCAAAAAAAAATATTATTTTTAAATTTTTTTTTCGTAAGATTATTTTTTTAATATTGTTTTTATTGATGGGATCGTCTGTAATTTTTTTGAAAATTAAAAAAAAAGAATTTCAGATCGTCGATTTTGTTAGAAGAAAATTGCATGTGCATTTTCATTTTTTAAACATTCTCACGAGTGTTTTCCACTCCCAGGTTAAGCAATGAAGTTAAATTTCGAGTTTAGAAAAGCTTGAAAATTTGGTTTGGTCGCGTAGCGCTACGCGGCAAAACCAAATGTTCAGGCTTTTAAAAACTCGAAATTTTACTTCATACACCACAAGTATAAAACACTGATTTAAAGTAAAGTTAAAAATATACATTTTGATTTTATAAATTAATTCAATAAAATTGTATTTTTTTGTTTACATACCGAATTACGTGTGTAAAGAGAATCGACGAATCCAGATTTCTTAAAAACATGCAATTTTTTTACACACTTACTTTTACACTCAAGTGTGAAATTTAATCAATTCATATTCCAAGACTTCTCTTAAACATATTACAATTTATAAAAATCAATTGAGACTCTGAGACTTCTAAAAAAAAATTACATTTTATAAAAATAAATTGTCATGTGTTTTACACGCTTACATATCTGTCTTGTTTGTTTGTTAACTTTTCCCTATATGTAAAACAAAGACAAGAAAGTATTTTTTATATTGCAATCACTTCATAGTGTGCTAAAGTGATTACAATTTCAAAAAATACTTTCTTTATGTGTATGTTTATGTGTGCATTAATTAATATTTACCTAAAAGCTTCAGAGTTGGAAACTCAATTTAATAAGAGAAAAAAACTATTTTTTTTATATATAAATGTAAAGCTAATTCAATGACCTAAATGTATAGGGTGTTTATAAAAAAATGCAACTTTATATCATAACTCGGAAATTAAGAGTCCGAATACAAAATAATAGTTCAATAGATATTTGTGTACTTTTGACCCGTAAAATGCAGGGGATTTTACGGTCAAAAGTACACAAATAACTATTGAACTATTTTTTTGTATATCTTACAGTTATTAAGATAAAGACCTATTTTAAAATAGCCAACAATTGAAAAACGCTTGATATCGCGTTATTAATATCTAAAAAAAAAGAGGACATGACGTGTATATCAATTTTTTTCTAATTCTTTTTCTATGAAAACATGGAATTTGGGCCACCCTGTACAAAAACATATTAAAATAGCCCAAAGGACAACCCCCTTAATTTTTGCCCCATGTTTAGTAAATACCCTGTATCTGGCGATTTTTATATTCAGTAATTTTGCTATTTTACTTTTTTAGTGAGAGTAAGTGAAAACTTCTTTTAAATATTCATAATCTATTTCTTCAAATAAACACTTTTCTAGCGAAACTTGTAACCGCGCAACATTTAAATGGCAAGTTTTCCTTTACAAACAATCAAATATCAGTCAAACTGGATTTTTAATTACTTTTCATTGCTTGTAACCACAATTTTACATTAACAACTTATATAATAATGTAAACAAATGTAAAAGCACTATTTGAACAATCTACAGTAAAATTCTTTTTTTTATCCATTTCTTAGGCGCCAAATCAGCAACTTGAAAATAAAAAGGAAATAATTTTGTTATTTCCCTGCCCTATTAAATATAATAACCTAATTATGAGTATTATTTTAAACTATTGTAATTATATATTTATTTTAAATTAAAGTTTTACCTGCCTCAATTAAAGCTTCAATACTATAATAAAACTTATTGATTACCTTTTATTTATTATTAATTTATTGATGAACAATCTACAATAAAATTCTAATTATTTCCCTGCCCTAATAATTATAATGTACTAATTATGAGTATTATTTTAAACTATTGTAATTATATATTTATTTTAAATTTAGGTTTTCCCTGTCTCAACTAAAGCTTTAATTCTATAGCAAAACTTATTGATTACCTTTTATTTCTTATTAATTTATTGATGAACAATCTACAGTAAAATTATTTTTTTTAATCCATCTCTTAGGCGCTAAATCAGAAAATTGAAAGTAAAAAGGAAATAATTTTGTCATTTCTCTGTTCTATTAATAATAATATACTAATTATGAGTATTATTTTAAACTATTTTAATTATATTTTTATTTTAAATTAAGGCTTGCCCTGTCTCAACTAAAAGCTTTAATTCTATACTAAAACTTATTGATTACCTTTTATTTATTAATAAGTCCAATTAGTTTCTGTTTCCTTTATTGCTTTTCGTACAACTTTGAAGAGCAATTAATTATACAGCCCTCAATATTGAATAGCCATCCCTTTATTATATATCCCCATAATCAATAAGCCGATGGGATGGAGAGAATTTCGTGCGAATTAGAAATTTTCGTAGCGCAGATCGCGTTGCGGCATTCATCACCGTCACCACAAAAAAAGAGAAAAAGTTAAAAAAAATCGCACCGCTTGCAGATTTATCGTTAGTTGAAAAAGGGGCGCAAAATCGAAAAGTTATTGGTGGTTATCGAATATATCTGGCCGTAGGAATTGCCGGATGCAATTTCCCTCCCCGTTGGATGTAAGTCCTGGAAATTGACTTCTAGGTCTAGGGGAAATTCACCGGTGACGATATGAAGAAGTTTCCGGGAGAAAAAAAGGGCCGATAGAGCGTCCAGGATGATGGTGATGGCTATGGTGCTCGAGATGTTCATTTTATGTTGAATGTCGCACCACAGCATTTGTGGATCCCTTTTTATATATAAAGTGTTCGGTATCAGTAGAAGGTGTATTTCAATTCTGAAATAAGAAATTCACCCTTTCTTTGCAAGTATGCAACATATATTTTATATCTCGGCCATTCCATAAATAGGTGCACTTTTTTGGGGGTACATCAGGGATTTTAACGAATTTCACATATATTATAAAGGCTATCAAAACATGGCTTTCGGTTATTACTAGGGGTTAAACAAATTATTGTGTCAAAAGTTATAACAATATATACTTTTAGTACACTATTATTTTGAACTCAAAAATATCGTAAACCGTTACCCACACAAAAAAAGTTACTCCGTACTTTTTTGTGCCTAAATGTTATATATGTTATACCCTGATCCTTCCTAAAAAAAATCCGTTTTCAAAAGTATGGGCACTTTGAAATTTTTTGAGATATGATTTTTTTACCCCAGCGCTGCATTGACTGAGGCGATCCACAATATGGTTTTTTTATGGTCCGTTTGGGATCATAAATTAATTTATTTTGGATTAATATTAAAATAGATAGTTAAAAAAAATTGAATTCAGTAATAGATTTGAGGTGTATTATCAACAAAACAAATATTTTTTCTTGTAGTTCATTTTGCATTCATTTAGCATTATGTTTGTTGCTTAATTTATGTTGTTGAAGTTATGTATATACTTTTAGACTAATTACAAGCAATTGAAGTTATGTATATACTTTTAGACTAATTACAAGCAATTGACTTTTTATAAAACATTTTTTATACAGGGAATTTTTATTTTAAGTAAAATCCTCGATATTCGTTGTATTTTTGAAATTGTTCAATTTGAAGCTTTAACCGGGTGTTTCTTATCCCAGAGTAAGCATAAAGTAATAGTACATGCTGTAAATCTTCAACCTAATCGTAGGATATAGAATAAATTTTGTTTAAATATTTCAAACTTGTCTTAGTGTTCAAAGAGTCTACATTTAAATATAACTATATCGTGATAACTCGACAGGAAATTAAATCGACCGCCCATACAAACAAATTTAATTGAATAACGTGTTAATGAAATAAATGTTACTGGTCCGTTTTAAACCGATTTCCTTTTCAATTTTGTGTTTTCAACTTTTCACGTTGAAACGCAGCATAACGATCGCGTTCGTGTGAAATACTTGGGATATTTAGAAACAAGCTCATTATGTTTTTCCGCTTGTAATTTGTACTGAAAACCGCAAGAAACTTTTAAAAACAAAAACATCCTTAGTTAGACGGTGAGAAATGAGAATTTTTTTTGAGTAATTATTTGTAATCGGGTGAAATTGTTATATAAGCATTGTGTGAACGAGACATTTTAAAGTAAAGTAAAAAGTAATCAATAATTTTCTGTAATTAATTATAGATTTGTTTTAATATACAGTACATTTTTCTTAAAAGTGTACATATCCCGATTATTATGGCGTTTAGTAAAATTTTAGTTGTTGTTTTTGTGAAGGTGGTCGATTTAAAGCTTCTAAAATTTCGAGTTTAGAAAAGCTTAAAGATTAGATAGGTATTGTAAAAATAAACGAATCAATATTTTTAGGAATTTTAACAAAACTTACCAATTTTATTTTTTTCTTAAACGTATCAATTTCTTTGAGCATTTGTAAAAAACGTAAAATAAATTATACAAGGTGTTTACTAAACATGGGGCACAAATTATTTATTTATTTATTTATTTACGGATTTCTCCTTTTTACAGTATTACAAAAAATAGGTACATATAAATTACAATGTATAAATATCGCGCTCAACACTTAATAAAGTAAACTAAACAGAAATGTTAATAATATATAATAACATCGAGATCAATAAAAGATAAGTGGCGTTTAAACACATTATATGAAAAATTATTCACGAACCAAAATTAACTAATCAAATTAACAAAATTTACAAAAAATTCAATCTTAAACCTGCATACTACACAAAAAACAAAATTAAACTTTTATTGGGGAATACTTTTAAGAAAATTGATGATCATGAAAAGTCTGGGATTTATTCATCAAAATGCAGCAATTGCAACAAAATATATATTGGACAAACTATACGAAATTTAAAAACTAGGTTTAAAGAACATATTTACCATACTAAAAACCATAACCCAGATAAATCTGCGATAGCTCATCATACATTAACCACGGGACACAAATTTATTATAAATAATTTGAAATTACTAAAAGAATCTAACCATTTTCAACTAAACATGTTAGAAGCAATTGAAATGCACAAAAATAGGAATAACCTTCTAAATTTTGATTTAAGTCCTTTAAACAACCCACTTTTAAATTTAATTCCTTAAACTAGCCTGCCTTTATCTGATTTCAAATAAATCGCACTTGGTTGTGAAAATAGTTGTATTTCTATTTTTATTTATTTACAAAATGTCAATTAGTTTTTTCTATTGATAAAGGGTACATTGTACCCGAAATGTACATATAGAATTAAAATAAAAAAGTGAAGTAAAAGGAATAAAGGAATAACTTAACTAATTAACATTATATGAATTTGAAAATGTTGTAAAACTTTTATTTAACATCAATATGTTGAAATTCCGCATTATGCGTGAAACCGGGCAATGACTGTCATAATATGTATGGTGGAAGTTTACCCTGAACAATGGCCTGTTACGAACAGTTATATTTAAAACGAAATTAAAATTCAATAAAGAAATTAAATGACTGGAATTCACAAATCCATTTAGCAGCTTAAATCCATAACACATATCCAGTGTAACCGGTTTTGTAGGGATTTTAAGTTAATTGTAGTCAGGATGTGCGACCGACTGTACTGCACCCAACTAATGCCCATCCTAAATGAAACCAGCAATTGAAATTTATTTTGAACTTTTTCAATCGACTCAATGTGGTTTTTGTAATTAGTAGACCAGATAACCAAGCAGTATTTTAACTGTGGTCTTACCAAACTAACATACAGAGTCCTAAACGTATCCAAAGCGAACTCTTTAAAAAATCTGTTAATAAATCCTAGCGTACAATAAGCTTTACTGGTAACATTTATAAAATGGGGAACAAAGGTCATGTGACTGTCAAATACTACACCCAAATCGCGAACCGTGTCATCACCGGGTAATCTACAATTTTTGATTGAATATTCAATTAATACATTTACGGCGACTAAAGGAAATAGATAAACACTTTTTTTAAATTAAGATGAAGATAATTTCTTGAACACCAATTTCAAAAATTATTTAAATCTGATTGTAAAATACTGTGATCACTAAATTGTTCGATTTTTCTTTATAGTTTTAGATCATCAGCAAACATCAAGCATTTACTTTCTAAATAATTTATAATTCTAATAACACTTCCAATCTCATTAATAAAAAGTAAGATATGGATAGGGCCACAATGTGACCCCTGTGGTACACAAGACGTAACATTGATCGCACAAGAAATTAAATTGTCGAACTGTTTACGCTCACGTAGGTAACTATCGAACCACTTTACAATATTGTCACTGAAACCAAGGCCGACAAGTTTATTTAAAAGAACAGAATAACTAACACGGTCGAAAGCTTTGGAAAAATCAGTATAAACCGAACTAACTTCATAGCCGTTTTTCAAAGCCCTCAACAAATACATCTGGTAAGATAATAAGTTAGACGTCGTAGACCTGCCTTTAAAGAATTAAGTGAGGTTAATCCTTCGGCTACTTTAAAATGTTTTTGTAGTTAGATGATTTTTAAACATATGCTTCGTTGTGAAGATAAAGGGCGATTCAAGATTTTCAAAAAGAAACAGCACTTCGCTACTTTCAAGATTCAAGAATTACAAAAACTGCTGAAATTGGCTATATACATGCATCCTAGGTTAATAATATTTATAGTTGCAAGTCCATATATAAAATGCATATCGGTCATCTCGGTGTTCGTATAGCGATTTATATTAGAGAGCTTCACTAACAAATGTTTAATTATCACACAAACATATGAGACGCAATAAGGCTTTAAAATATTTCAAAGAGATAAATGACGTCACAATGCTTATAGGTTACATTCGTGTTTTTTTAAATATCTAAACTTGAACCGCCCTGTATCTTCGCAACAAAGCGTCTTTTCGAAAATCACTTAAGTACAAAAACATCTAAACATAGCCCAAGGAATTACCCAGTTAATTTGTGCCCCATGTTTAGTAAACACCCTGTATATCATAAAGTTTATTTGCAATAATACGTGGAAATCAAAAATTAACTAGTTGTCAAAATAACTTAAAATTTAGAAATGAAAAATTTATTTTCTATTCTGTAGAGTTAATTGTTAAATTTTTATAGATATTTTTATAAATTTAAACAAAAGTGAAATGTCTCTTTACCTACGCCCTATCTAGTAACCGCATCATACTACACTGTCATCTTGACGCGTATGATTGACATTACCTACACATGCAGGTAATAGCTTTGACAAGTACATTACGTGCTGACAGCTTTCCGCACAACCGAATGATATTTTTTCTTTAACGTATACGTATTCCAAATTCAGATTGTTTTCTTTAAATCTTTGGTTATTCATTGTTTTTTTAAGAGTTCAATTTGAAGCTATAAACGAGTGTTTTCCACTCCCAGACTAAGCATGAAGTAAAATTTCGAGTTTAGAAAAGCCCCGTGAAAATTTGTCGAGGGTCGCGCAGCGACCCGAGACAAATTTTCTGGGCTTTTCTAAACTCGAAATTTTACTTCATGCGCCACGCGTATAAACACTAAAATATTGTGAACTTTATGTATATTTAAATCTCACTTGGAATCAGTGTTTTATATGCGTGGCGCATAAAGTAAAAATTTCGAGTTTAGAAATGCCCAGAAAATGTTCACGGGGCTTTTCTAAACTCGAAATTTTACTTTATGCTTAGTCTGGGAGTGGAAAACACTCTTTTAAGAAACAACGAATGTCGGAAATTTTGCTACTTTATGCATATGTTTATCTAAAAGAAAAATTCCCTATATATTGATCAAGTAGTAATTTAGTTTTTATCATTGTCATGTTACTATTAAAAATTATTGCAGTAAATAAGTTGTTCTTTTATGTTTATTGTTTATTTTGTTAGGGCGTAGGTAAAGTATCGTACGTTTCTCGAGTTGTATGGCAATTACATACTCGCGGAATACTGCACTCGCCGCTGCGCGGCTCGTGTGCAACAGCTCTGCTCATATGTAATATGCTGCATACCACTCTCGTTACGTAATATACTATTATACATCGTTGAATTATAGTGATAAATTACATTAAATTTTGGCATTTTATTAGGAAATTTATAGTGTTGTCAAATTTGCGAATCAACGCGAACGCGATACGAACCAAAATTTACAACTATTCGGTTGCCACGGCAGAGCGAACAAATATTGGGAATTCATTGCGAATATATTTTGCGAACGCCTTCGCAAAGGAAAAAGACAGAGCACTTATGCATGTGCCCATTTCTTTCACTCTTATTAATAATAGATTGCATTTGAGTTGACAAGTTTAACTTGATATACACATATTTATTTTATTTATTTACGGATTTCTCCTTTTTACAGTATTACAAAAAATAGGTACATATAAATTACAATATATAAATATCGCGCTCAGCACTTAAGAAATTAAACTAAACAGAAATGTTAGTAATTTATAATAACATCGAGATCAATGAAAGATAAGTGGCGTTCAAACAAATTATATGAGTTTGAAAATGTTATAAAATTTGGATTTAACATCAGTATGTTGAAATACCGCATTATGCGTGAAACCGGGCTATGCCTGCCATAATTTGTGTGGTGGAAGTTTAACCTGAACAATAGCCTGTTACGAACCGTTGTATTTAAAAAGAAATTAAAATTCAATAAAGAAATTAAATGACTGGAATTCACAAGTCCATTTATCAGCTTAAATCCATAACACATATCCAGTGTAACTGGTTATGTAGGGATTTTAAGTTAATTGTAGTCAGGATATGCGACCGACTGTACTGCACCCGACCAATGCCCATTCTAAATGAAACCAGCAATAGAAATTTATTTTGAACTTTCTCAATTGACTCAATATGGTTTGTGTAATTAGGAGACCAGATAACCGAGCAGTATTCTAACTGCGGTCTTACCAAACTAACATACACAGTCCTAAACGTATCCAAAGAGAACTGTTTGGAAAATCTGTTAATAAATCCTAGCGTACAATAAGCTTTACTGGTAACATTTATAAAATGGGGAACAAAGGTCAAGTGACTGTCAAAAACTACACCTAAATCGCGTACCGTGTCAACCCCGGGTAATCTACAATTGTTAATTGAATATTCAGATTTAATACATATACGGCGACTAAAAAAAATAGATAAACACTTTTTTTAAATTAAGATGAGGATGATTTTTTGAACACCAATTTGATAAATTATTTAAGTCTGATTGTAAAATACTGTGATCACTGAATTGTTCAATTTTTCTATATAGTTTTAGATCATCAGCAAACATCAAGAATTTATTTTCTTTAATAACACTGCCAATGTCGTTAATAAAAAGTAAGAAAAGGATAGGGCCACAATGTGACCCCTGTGGTACACCAGACGTAACTCTGATCGCACTGGAAATGAAGTTGTCGATTTTAACGAACTGTTTACGCTCACAGGTAACTATGTACATATGTACATAGTTTGACGTTAAAGTTTGTATTTGTTTATATCTCTAAAAAATAACGAATGCAGTAAAGGCTTCACGTTGTTGGATGAACTTGGTAATAAGAGCTATATGTTTATTGATAATAAAAACATAATACTTGGAGGATTAACCCTATTTTTGATCGAAATGATATTTTGCAAGAATAATGCCCGTTTGCACCCAAGTTGATTAGCTTAATCAGTGATTAGTTCTTTTTAAAAACACAACAATGGTATTTACAAATCGTTTACACAATTGTTTGTTGATGAAAGAGACATGTTAAGGAACTCTTACAAATATCTAACATTCTTATATTCTAGACTTTTGACTTAATTACAGGATTATTTAACGATTAGTAGATAATCAAAGTCGGGGTGCAAATAAGTAATTAAGTTCATATTGCAGTCGTATGAAATCACCGATTCTATTAAATGGTGAAATCTGTATTAGGAGGGCCAATTTTTGCTGGTTGTGTGTTTCTGGGAAACGAGATGGCGCAGAAACAGCAAAATTGCAGAAAGTTGTTTTAACTATGTGTTGGTTTATAGTGCCTGTCGAATTTTATCACAACGAATAATAAAAATTTTGAGTGCGGAACGCGTTGTTTGTTTGTTTACATATCGCCGGGCGAATGAATGAATGGGGATTGAACCACAGAAGACACAATTAAACTGGATAAATATTCACGATTTTAATTTATATCGACATACATACAACTGTATAACAAAACAGATGCCTTTTTAGTTTGATATTCCAAGTATACGTATTCTAAATTCAGATTATTTTCTTTAAATATTTGGATATTCGTTGTTTTTTAAAAGGGTTTAATTTGAAATTTTAAACGCATCTATTCCTTTTGTGTGCTTCATTGCAATTTATCAAATTAGGCACGCGACAGTCATGTACGATATTTGATTTTTGATAGTAATCGTTTAAATCACTTATGTAGTTGCAAATAACATGAATATATATTTTATGTTGCTAGATTGTAACTGTTTGTCTACAATATAAATACAGAGAATTTTTCATTTAGGTAAACATGTGCATAAGCTGTAAATTTTCCGACATGCGTTGTTTTTTTAAAAGAGTTCAATTTGAAGCTATAAACGAGTGTTTTCTACTCCTACACTATGCATGAAGTAAAATTTCGAGTTTAGAAAAGCCCCGTGAACATTTTCTGGGCTTTTCTAAACTCGAAATTTTAGTTCATGCTTAGTCTGGGAGTGAAAAACACTCGTTTAAAGCTTCAAATTGAACTCTTTTAAAAAAACAACGCATGTCGGAAAATTTACAGCTTATGCACATGTTTACCTAAAAGAAAAATTTTCTGTATTTATATTGTAGACAAACAGTTACATTCTAGCAACATAAAATATACTTTTCATTCATATATTAATAGATACTAGAACGACATTTATTCACTATTCATTCATTACCATCATCTATTCATAACATACTTCAAAAGCGCAAGTACTTACTAAAACAATGGCAGAAAGACCTCGGGTCGACAGCCTACGATAGGAGAATACAAGATCGTATTATATTAAAGAATAATGTAATGTACATAAATTCCTTGAATACAGATATTTGTATATATAATAAAGATACCATTAAACAAAACTAATTATGAAAAAGAATTGAGAACAATAAAACAAATAGCAGTCAACAATGGATATGACAGTAAATTAATAGACAATTTAATAAAAACTAAAAAACAAAAAGAACTAATTAAATATGTGTATAATGAACCAAATATTAAGAAGAATTGGAATAAATTAATTAAGGTGAATGATCTTTTACAGAAAATAAAAAAATGTATAAAAGGGAAAGAAACAAATATTATTATGACTAACCCACTTAATTTGGGTAGATTACTTGTAAATAACAAACCACCTGTAAATAAAATTAAAAAATGCGGCATTTATCAAATCCAGTGTGGGGAATGCGATGCAATGTACATAGGTCAAACCGGAAGAAGTTTCGAAATACGATTGAATGAGCACAAAAAATCAATTCTCAATAATAAAAAATCGACAGGTTTTGCTAAGCATTGCATCGAATTTAACCATTTTTTTGATCCGGCCGATTTTTCAATTTTACACACGGGTAGTAAAGGACGGGATTTAAATTTTAGAGAGGGCCTAGAAATTCATAAGGCTATAAAACGGGGAAAAAACGTTGTAAATGAGTGCGAAGACATCTGTCACTCCCCCATCATCACTGCCATTACTACCTGACTCTGTAAAAATATATTTTCTGTACATTATTCCTTGAGAATGACGATAAGTCGAAACTAGTTGGATAATAAAGAAATTCGTGAAACAAACCAAGTGCTTTTAATTCAAATTCAAATATCTAAATAAGGTCCTAGAAATTTTCTTGCTGAAGCATATTCTTTATTATGTTCATTTAATGTAAATAAAATTATACAGTATTGTTATGATTTAAAGTAAACAAATTACTTGCAAACCACTCCAATGCTTTAGTATTTACTAAAATGTTTTCTTCCTTACCTTCTCTGAGGTTGTCAGAACAGCTAAGGAACAGAGTGTCGTCTGCAAATAAGATGGTATCACATGGTTCTAGGTGTTTTGGGAGATCATTGCTAAATAGCAGAAACAGTAATGATCCTAGGACTGAGCCTTGTGGCACACCGTGCTTAACAGATAGATAACCTGACTCACTATCGCTGTTATATACTTTTTGTTTCCGATTTAATAGATATCATTCTATAAGTCTACAACTAATATCACTAAAGTAGTATTTCCGTAATTACAATTGATGAGAGACACAATCAAATGCTTTGCTCAAGTCTAAAAAGATACTAATAGCAAATTGTATTTGATACTTTTATCAACAAAACTGTGGATGGCAGAAACTGTTGAATAATTTTCCCGAAATCCGAATTGACTTCTAGAGAATAGGCGATTATTGTCCAGGTAGGCAGTCATTTAGCTTTTCATAATTTTTTCAACAATTTTTGAGAGAATTGACAATATAGAGATTGGTCTATAGTTATCCATTGAACCAGCATCTTCCTTTTTGTATACAGGAATGACTCGGGCAATTTTCATATCCTCGGGAAAGATTTCATGTGTCATTTATGAAACGCATTAGTGCCGGTATAATTATATCTTTTGCGTATTTTATGAGGTCACTCGAAAAACCAAATAAATCTAAAATTCCACCATTCTTCAAGTTAATAAAAGCATCTCTTACTTTAACCATAGAGACCTCTGCAAATGTAAATTCACATGAAAATTTTCCTTCGAAGTTTGTTGGGTCCCTGTTAGTGGGCGGAATAGTGGAAAGGACTTCATCTACTACAGTAGTGAAGTAACGATTAAAACTATCACAGGAAATATCACATTTATTATCACAGTTATATACTTTACGAGCAGAGTATGTTCCAACTTACTCTTGCAGGATTACTTGATCTTGTAATGTAATTATTATTTGTTGCTATTATGCTATGTCGAATAGCTGAATTATATCTTTTTGTAAAATTATTGCGTACATTTTTATTATCTAATGTTGGATGGTTTTTGCATATTTTGCATTATAGGCATCTGTAACGTGCTGGACATATGTCGTAACTAGTTATTAAACCATTTGATTTTTTTTGTTTTACCATTTATCTGTTTCTGAGTCTGTTGAGGAAAGGCTATTTCGTAAAATTGCAAAAGCAAGTTATAAAATTGGCTAAATTTATATTTTATTGAAGAATTTGTATAAACAAAGCTGCAATCTTGATCAGACAGAAGTTTATAAAATAAAGATTTACCTCTAGTCGTTATTGGTCTATAAACTCTACTCGTATTGTAGTGTATTTGTACAGTGGGCACACTAATTGTGAAATTGTGAGGGCAATTCCTAAGTGATCAGAAATTCCCGGATCAAAGGGTTTGCATCTGGATTGGGGTTCTAAAAAATTGTGAAATACTGTTTTCCCCTCTTGTATTGAAATTGACTATATTGGTTACTCCATAACATCTCAGTGTATCAATTAGACCAATGACTTTAGCATCTGATGTATCATTAAAATTAATGTTAAAGTCTCCGCTCAGAACAATGTATTTGTTAAATTATCAATATTCTCTAAAAACGTTAATATTAGCATACACATAAAATCACTTCAGTTTCCAGAAGGTGATCTGTATCAGAGCTGGGTCGAATCCTCGTAAAATGGATTCGAATCACGAATCTGAATCACCTAATATGATTCGAATCACGAATACTCGAATAAAGGATTCGTAAGAGATAAATATGATTTGAATCAAACACTCGAATCCTGTTTTTTCGAATCACGAATACAAATCCTTTAAGAATGAATTTAATTTTATTATTTTTTGCAACCATTAATATGTAAATATACCAGTTGTTTTAAAAAACATATTCATAACCTAATTATTTATTATTAACACTAAGCATCGTTGATAACAGACTATATATCTGATTTCCTGTTACTCCGATTAAAGATGTATTTGTGAGTTTTTGAACTTCACTTCAAATCAGTGTTTTGTACGCGGGGCGCATGAAGTAAAATTTCGAGTTTAAAAAAGCCCCGTACAAATTTGTCTCGGGTCGGATCGGGACCCGAGACAAACTTTCACGGGGCTTTTCTAAATTCGAAATTTTACTTCATGCTTAACCTAGAAGTGGAAACACCCGTTCAAAACTTCAAATTGAACTCTATTATAAAATCGACGAAACTTACGTAAATAAAAAAATCACTGAGTATCATTAAAATCGGGAAAGTCAGAGAAAAGTCATGGAATTATATTAAATTTGTCAAAATCAGCAGGCAAATTACAAAACACGTAAAAATTTATAAAATTAACTTAAATATTGACAAAAACAATGAAAACAATTCAACAAAATTGGGGTTTCCCACAGAAGAAAGTTATATTAAAAGGCCAGGAAAAAATCTTAAATCAGGGAAATGTCGGAAAAATTTACCATTTCAGATTGTGGCTACCATGTCAGTTTTACTTCAAATAATATTAAACAAAATTTGAAAACTTGATTATTATCTTTAAAAACATTTTCAGTCATTTATTGCTCTTATCAAAGCATTCGGTTTGAAGTTTCGAACGAGCGTTTCCACTCCCAGACTAAGCATGAAGTAAAATTTCAAGTTTAGAAAAGCCCCGTGAAAATTTGCGCGACCCGAGACACATTTTCTGGGTTTTTCTAAACTCGAAATTTTACTTCATGCGCCACGCGTATAAAACACTGATTTAACGAGAAATTTAGAAACACACAAAAGAAATTTTTCAAGTTAATCCTCACAATTAATTCGAATTATATTTGACCAATTAAAACCTTTTGTAAGTATTCGAATCCTTTTATGAATATTTGAATCCTTTTATAAGGATTCGAATCACCCACATTTGGATTCGAATACGAATCCTCCTAAAAAAACGTAATGAATCCGAATAACGAATCCAGTTGAACTAAAGTATTCGAATGCCTCTTTTGAATCCTTTAAAAGGATTCGAATCCAGGATTCAAGTCCTAAAAAATTCGAATCCTGCCCAGGTCTGATTTTTATACACAAATAACAAACAAATTAAATTTACTTGAGTAGATATAAGCAAGCTCGCAGATTTTATCACAGGACAAAGACTTTATGTTTTTGTTTAAATGTATGGTTTGCAAGTGTGGTTCTACATAAATTATAGCACCGCCATTATTGCCATTTATGCAAGTGTATTGGGCTCTGCTAGTTGAGAGGTTCAATGAAGAATTTTACGCTCGTCGTTTGAAAGCCAATGTTCTGTGATTGCTAATATATTATATTTTATTTTATGATCTGCTAACGCGCATTCGAATTGATTTATTTTATTCCGGATTGACAGAATTTAGAAAATAATATTTACGTTGGTGATTGTTTTTTTCTTCGTTATCTGAAAAAATTATTCATGCACACATTTTCAGGCCATACAGCCGGGTCCTTGATGTTAAACATATGATGCGGAACGCGAACTTTAAATGATGAATATTTGACGACGAAGATGTTTTAGTGGACCATTCCAAAATGTTGGTGTATAAGTAAATAAATCCTTGATTTTACGTAAATAATGTTATATCTAAATTATCATTGTAGTCATTTTGTCGGCAAACTATTTCTCAAAGTGTTACATACACTGGAAATAGACAAATTTGAATACCTAATTCAATTCTCCCGATCTCCTATAGGTAATGCGAAAGTGTTTTGTCTTTTTCTATGCGAATGCGTTCGCAAAATATGTTCGCAACGAATTTACAATAGTTATTGGCCCTGCCTTGGCAACCGAAATTTGACAATACCAGAAATGAATGTGAGCTTATATTATATTCATAAGTTTTTTTCAAAATAAAATGATAAATAACAAAAATTTTATAAAATATCTTTGAAAATGAATGCACTTTTATTATTCTGTACAGAAAACTTGACTGTTTCACAAATATTCATTACCAACTGTTTGGTAACTCTATAAAAAAGTAAGTAAAGGACTAACCTGTTTAATCCTCGTACATCTTTAGGAGGACTGGCGGTTTCTTCTCCTTAATTCAACTTTTGGTAGACTAATAAGCCGGAGGCAATTCTATAGCCGGGGGCAGGTTCAATAAGCCGGCTGCCGCACTATTTAAGATCGGTAAAACGCGGACGTCTTCTTCTTTTCGAGTCGCACGTGACAATAATTGGTTATTGAGGAGGGAATGCATGGGTTGGAGAGACGTCTACCCGATTTGCACTGAACACCAACATTTAATCATTAATTTAAAAATGTAGATATTTGTCGCAAAACAAAAAATTAAAATTATAGCGTGCTATTAAAATGACTGAATATGATTAGAAATAAATGTTCATTAACAAAGAAAATTAAAAGATTCGAATTATTACTGTCCTAACGTTGAACGAATCTAGAACATTTTAGTGGGAAAACGTTATGAATTAAAAAAAAGCATGACCTTATTGAAATATAAAACTATTAAAATAATCATACTTTTAATAGTTTTAAAAACTCTATAACTAAGTATTGACAATTTCATTCATACTTTATGAAACAAAATAATTTAGAGAAATTAAAAAATAATGCACTTTGACATTCTATAAAAAACATTTATAGATTTTGATTGATATTTCTACAAATTTGAACGAAAGGGGAAATTACTGAACATCTCACCAAAGTTTATATTTTTAAGTGTTTATGCTATATATTAAATGTTTATTGATTTTTCAATATTATTCTATCTTACTCTTATTTTCTAGATATTTAAAATTTGGACTATTGCACTCATTTTGCCATATCATGTATTTGAAGATATATTTTGTACTGCAAATTTTTGTAGGGCTTACTATTTATTACTAGTGATTTTGATCATTTGTAACATACTCAGTGAGTTCCTAAACTGATAATTTACAGCACAAACAAAACAAGTATTAACATTTTTGGTCGACTTCAAAGATTCATCAGAAATTTGTCGATAGTCGAAATTATTTAAAATTCTTAAAATTTACAAACAAATAATATTTTAATATTCAATACATTATTTCACGGGTCAAATTTGAGGAGGTACCAAAGTAGATTTGTTTTTGAAATGATTAGATTTTTAGGCTTTTCTTATTTCGAAATTGTACATCATGCTCAACTAAGGGGTAAAGCCCTAGTTAAAGATAAGTCATTGAATGATATAATTATTCATGTATCTAATGACTTTAAACCTCCAAAACAACGATATTGTTAATTACCGGTAAATTATCGGTAAACCGGTCTTGATTCGCACATTTACCATTACCGGTAATTGTACCATATCAATTCGAATATTTTTTTTCACTTTTATTCATCTAATACTTCTCGCTAAAAAATAATGTTATTCCTTACTTCAGTTTTTATTTATATCGTTAGATGTACATTTCGAGACACAAAGTGCTCATTATCAATAACAAACTCTTTGTTATTGATAATGAGCACTCTGTGTCTCGAAATGTACATCTAACGATACAAATAAAAAGTGAAGGAATAACAGTCTTTGTTAGTGTTATAATCACTTCACGTAAACTCAAAAACATACAGTTATTAATATTTCTCGATTAATTATGTAATTGCATTTTATTGTATACCGGTATTTTTCTTTAAGGTTAAAAATAAAAAATTAAGTTCTTCTAAATACAAGTTATAAAATACTTCAAACGATCCAATCACCTTTTATTTATCAACATTTCACTTCAATTTTATATCAAACCCGTGAGAGAACTAACACAATCAGGCTTTGTGGTTAAATAAACTGAACAACAAAAAATAAATACACTGAACACGGCAAACACACGAATGAATTTCATGAAAACTCCCCCCAGTAATTAACTAAATTGCCTACTTTTTTTTTCAAATGAACGCAATTTCAGGAATTAACGTGAAAACGTCATATCGCGTGACGGCGCTCTTTTTTTACTTGAAAAATAAAATGAGGAAAAATTATTGCGCCTCTTTCTTTTATGCGTTGTAAAACGTGAGTTGAATTGATTAATTTTGGTATGCGAGGAATTTATAATTAAATAATGTGTTTATAATTTATTAAGTGTACCGTATTTTTTAATTTCAGAATGTCTTTATATTAGCGATTTAATGTACAAAATAAAAATCGCAGTTTAATGCCACTATATATATTTATTTAAGTATACAATCGCATACAAAAACTAATATGTTAACATGATTTCCACATTATCTATACATCTTCTAAAGGTGGCTTTTAAGTATACATATCCCATAAATATGGGCTGTAAATGTTCAGGCATTTGTTGTATTCACTCGATCCATTTCTGTGTACCTGTTCCACACACAACACTTTTTCCAAGTAAGTTTATTTCAATTTTATTCTTAAAGTTTTTTAAAGTCATAAGCAAGGGTATACTGAAGAAAGATACATCTCGAAACGCGTCTATAGATGGCCTAATACATTAGTTTTATCCAAGTCCTTTCAATTCTAATTTCTTGTAATTTTTCCTAATTTTTCATTTTATTTGTTAGTTGGTTTGAAGAGAATTTAACCTAAATGTTACATATACTTTAATAGAGCGTTGTAACAATTAATCAATTAAAATAAGATTCTAAATATTTCATTCTATAATTTAATATCCGGAGGTGTATTTGCACAGGAAGTAGTTGTTTCAATGGATATTTATTGTCTTAAGTTGTCTTGTTAATTAAGACGCATTGTTTGCATTTTACTCGAAAAATATTTTCGTTATCTTATATATTTGAAATTTTACTTCATGCGCTAGGTGTATAAAACACTAATTTTGTGTGAAGTTCAGATTAGTAGACTCAGCTTGATTTTATCTTTGATTTCATGTAATAAATAATTTCTACCTGAGATTTTCTGGCTCTTCTAAACTAGAAATGTTACTTCATCTCAAATCAAGGATTAGAAATACTCGTTAGAAGCTTGAAATTATAAAATTATTTACACCGTATACTTCGAGATATATATATATATATATATATATATATATATATATATATATATATACTTAAAAGAAACATTAACTGTATGTAAAATAACATATTGCTTTCGTATCTTTGCAAACTGCTGATTGCACTAGTTTATGTATTACTTATTCTAACGTTTTCAGCCATTTAACATTTTGTCAACATTTTCCAAATGTGATGACTGGGGTGGTTATTGATCTTCCAAACAGTCAATGTTGCAGCATTTGCAACAATTTATGAAAAACACAGCAAACTGCAAACTCAAAAACGTTTTTATTGTGGCGCAACCATAACTATATACGCAACTAATTAAAACAACACGATATTTTCTTTTTGATAAACATTAGCGTAAACTACCGATAACGAAATATATAACGAAATGATATTCTGTATGCCGGCTCCTGATACTCACAGACGCGTTACCGACTTTCAGTGTTTTCCCTATCCAGTGTTCAGGAAGACTGAATTTCAGAACATTTCACCATATTATTGCTCTCTCGCCGTGCCATCGTGATCGGTTGATCACACTCAGCGTACATACTGGCCATTGTTTAGTCTACACTTACGATCAGTAGTACTCTGTTTGTGTTACCAAAAAATCAATATCAAATAGAGTAAGATGCCATTGTATATCGCAGATCAGTCTCAATGCAACCTACTTAGTCGAAAATTGGTATTATTTAAATATTTTGATATTCAAAAAGTCGAAAAATCAAATATTTAAATATTCGAATATTCAAATAGTGGAATATTAAAATATTTGAATGTTCAAATTTTTAAATATTTAAATATTCAAATATTTGAATATTAAAATATTCCAATATATCCAAAAATATCACAATGGCCCGAAAAAAACATCAGTAATACAAAACTGTCAAAAATGCAAATCTATTTGTCGAAAATGAGATTCTTTTACAGTCAGAGAATCACATTATTAATAATTTAAATCGTTATAACTATGACAATATATGAGAAAATGATCTTTCTCTGTGTCAAAAATATAGAGTTGTTAACAATGACAGTAATAAAAATATATAGATTGATAATTGACATACCAATTTTATTTTACTTGTCAAATGGTTTAAGACCATTTCACATTAAATCAGTGTTTTGTACGCGTGGCGCATGAAGTACAATTTAGAAAAGCCCAGCGAAAATTCGACTATGGAAGTTACAGTCAAAATGTTACAAGAGTCATTGATTCATGAAATTCTATTATAGTCAAAAGACTATGTAATTTAATTGGTCAACAATCGACGCAGTGATTTAATGTATTAATGTCAAAATAAAATGTTATTATAGTAAAAAAACAGTTTAGCACCATTGCTAAATTTGTTATTATTTGAGCAACAGAGTCGGCTATTTGAGCAAAGTAGTAGGAAATTCTATAACAATTACAATGGATAAATCAGAAAACCAATGAACGTCGTATTTTTAAGATATTCAGAAAATAAACATTTTTCTAAACGTAACCCCCCTTTTACGGAGTGTTCGATAAAAAACGCCCAAAGACTCTGTTATTTATTGATCGATCTTATTCAACTACAAACCCAAGTCAATAGTCGTTTAAATACTAAGAAATGACATCAGTATTAATTGTGAACTTTTAAATGGCTGCCCACATTTTTTTAATTTTATTACATTAGACATTATTTTTCTGACTCCAATAATGCCTAATATGCTGTGTTCTCAAAATTTTTGTCTAAAAAATTAAAATAAATCTTCTATTCAAAATAATATTTTTCAAAAATTATAAAAAAGGCCAACAGTGAATTTGGTGCCGGGAAGACTACGGTTTTTAAGAATACTCGTCATGCTGATTGTAAAAATTGAATTTGTGTTCAGTATTCCGGCACCAGATACCCACAGACGCGTTTAGGACTTCAAGGTCCTCTTCAGTGTGGTCCCGACCCAGTGCTGAGGAATACTGAACATTTCTGACTATATCAAGCCAATATGTGACAACTATTAATGGATTTCGATAGCTAACGCCATCTAATGCTTCACAGTGGCATCGTCAGTGACACGAATGCACAAAGTGCATATACAGGTCAGTGTTTCGTCCACAAACGAGCAGAACTCTGTTTGTGAAACCTGAAAGCAAATATCAAAATTGAATTTGTGTTCAGTATTCCGGCACCAGATACCCACAGACGCGTTTCGGACTTCAAGATCCTCTTCAGTGTGGTCCCGACCCAGTGCTGAGGAATACTGAACATGTCTGACTATTTCAAGCCAATATGTGAAAACTATTAATGGATTTCGATAGCTAACGCCATCTAATGCTTCATAGTGGCATCGTCAGTGACACGAATGCACAAAGTGCATATACAGGTCAGTGTTTCGTCCACGAACGAGCAGAACTCTGTTTGTGAAACCAGAAAACAAATATCAAAATTGAATTTGTGTTCAGTATTCCGGCACTAGATACCCACAGACGCGTTTCGGACTTCAAGGTCCTCTTCAGTGTGGTCCTGACCCAGTGCTGAGGAATACTGAACATTTCCGACTATTTCAAGCCAATATGTGAAAACTATTAATGGATATCGATAGCTAACGCCATCTAATGCTTCATAGTGGCTAAAATATTTATGGAAAGTAAGAAATTATTGCCTTTAATTAAAGGCTGATGTGAGATTCGTCGAAAATACCACCTTTTACATTTTCCTTACTTATAGGAGGGAATTTCCTGGTTATAGAGGGTGACCCATTTTAATTTATCCACTGAAATATCTTGACAAATATGCATCGTACAAAATGTACGAATAAAAGTTTATTGGTTTCGAGGGGACCATTCGATCCTATACATTTTTATATCACGGGGCGAGGGTGACAAAGGTGGGGGAGGGGGGCAACTTTAAAATCTTAGATAGGAACCCCTATTTTTTATTAAAAATTCGGATTCTACACCAAAAATAATAAAGGTTATATTCAAGAAATATCTTTGAATTCGTGATAGATGGCATTGTAGTCGCAGAAATTAAAACGTTCCCCGTAAAACTAAAAAATCCCCTGTGGCTAACACAGGTACCGACCGAAGATAATTTGTACAATTTGAAGTTAATTTGTACAATAAAATGTCCGCTACTGGCAAATTGATTTGTTTCAACTTTGTCGCTAAAAAAATACTTCATGTCGACCTAAAAAACAAAAACTTGCATACACACCGTCGACAAAAATAAGGAATTTTTGGTAAGATAAAAAAACTATTAAAAGTGCGATTTTTTTCGCAATCTACAACAAGTTAGTCTTACAAAGGCTATATCAAACGCTCATTGAAATAACTACTTCCCGAGCCTCTACCCCGACGGACATTGAATTATATGTACAACAAGTGTTTGCTGTTACATACAGTAACCTACTGCAAATGTAACAATTTGGGTCAAATTATTAAGGCCATCTATAGACGCGTTTCGAGATTTATCTCTCATCAGTATAGCTTTGCCATTCTCTCTAAACAATTTGACATCTTAGACTGGCGGTCACGTTACCGTTCAAACATAAGTATAAATAAAATTGCCAATTCTTGGTTGCAGAATACTTCAAACATTAAAACTTGTTGTAGATTGCAAAAAGAATCGCACTTTTAATGTTTAAAATATTCTGCAACAAAGAATTGGCAATTTCATTTATATTAATAAAATATTTTGTTTTTACCAGAAATCGAATTGTTTGCGCCGTTTTTGAAAAAAATCTAATATTGACGATTCTACTGCCTTTTGTCAGGTGTTGGAAACCCTAGAAGTAAACTATATATACTTTTTTTATACAAATACTTACGGTCTCCGTGTTTCAGGTATTTTTATTTTTGCGATTACAGCGCCATCTATTAAGAATTTTAAAAAATCATTAATAAAATCTACAAAATTTTCGGTGTAGAAACCGAATCTAAAATAAAAAGTAGGGGTTCCTATTTAAGATATCAAAGTTGCCCCACTTTTTCTTTCATCCCCACCTCCCAGGGGGCAGGGGTGAAGAAAATTTCATAGGATCGGAAACCATGAAACCATTCAACTTTTGTTCGAATCATTTTTTTGTACGATGCATATTTCAAATCACTCCGAAATTTTTAAAATGTTAAATTTTTGTATATAGAAGCGTGCAAGAGAGTTCAATTTGTCGTTGCCAATTATGTGTTTAGAAAAATTGACCAATGTTTACCCATGTAAATTTTGCTTTCTGTTTGCTACAATAATAATTGTTTGTAATTTCTGTTTGTAAAAAACAATCAAAATCAAAATTGTCAATTGTAAAAATTTTACTATTTTGACAACTATATGACGCGTTTGACTCGGTCTTTACATGTTTTTATTAACTAGACAGCTACAGTTAGATAAGATAATAATTTCGAAATACGTGACTTTCCTTACAACGCCAAACTTCAAATTTTGACAACGTAACTGTCCCTACAACACCAAATGTCATATTTTGACAACACGACTGTCCCTAGAATGTCAAATGTCATATTTTCACAACAAAATTAGCCGTAATATTTCGAAAACTTGACTGTCATTGCAATGCCAAACATTATATTTTGACAAGGTGACTGTCCCTACAATGCCAAACGTCATATTTTTGACAGCTATCACGTTTGAAACATTTCGTTGATTAGCTCCAAAAATATGACATTCAGCATCTGTGTTTTTTTTAATTTATTTATTTAAATCTTTGTTTTTATACAAGGTGGACCAAAAGTTCGTTTACATTTCAAATTATGATTTAAAAAAAACTAGTTATGTGAGATAAAAACTTTCTATTTATTATTAAAGTACACAAATAGGGATTTTATTTTTTTTAAATTACATCATCCATTTGTGATCCTTGACTATTTCGACACTGCTGCACCTGGAGCGGAAATTTTCAATGACGGCCTCACAAGTGTTTCGTGAAATGTTTTGCATTTCTTCTCGAATATTTCCCTTTAATTCCTCTAGGGACACTGGATTGCTGTTAAAAACTTTACTTTTAAGGTATCCCCAAAGAAAGAAGTCCAGTGGGGATAAGTCCGAGCTACGAGGTGGCCAGTTAATGGCACCTCTTTTGAATATCACATTTTGTCCAAACATTTCGCGAACAGCACATAATGAGTCGTTGGAAGTGTGGCATGTTGGATTTTGTACGAATGTAAATGTAAATCTTTGAAAGAATACAAATCAAAGATGTTCTGGGCACACCTAACGCGTTAGACCGCTTCCGAGTAGAGTCCATGATTTTCACGAATAGACGCTCTTACACGCTCGACATTTTCGGGATCTCTTGATGTTCTAGGTCGGCCGGATCGTGGTTGATTCATTGTTGAACCTATCTCTTCGAACTTCTGTACCCATTCAAATCATTTAAATCGATGGAGCTTCACTTTTGCGCCGAATGTTGTAATGAGCGCAAAATTTTCGTTGCGCTAGAGTAAAAGAATCGTTGTTGCGGTAGTACTCTCGCACACAGAACGCACGTTGTTTATCGCTGAACGACGCCATGGTACTGAATTCCCATTGGCCGCTCTTGCGCTTCGTAACCCCTCTGCCCCACCCCGCCGTCGCTGCTCGTCGCAGCTACCGATTCAAATTTAAACGGACTTTTGGTCCACCCTCTATCATCACGTTTAACACATTTAACAATAATAGAAATCTCAGACTCTTTTAAATAAATTAAATTAATTGAATGATACAATAATATAACAAAAATAATTTAAATAAAGTAAATACGGTTTCTTGAAATATAAAGTACTGAAATTCACAATTTTTCTAAACTTTATTAAAGTTATGTAAATTAAAAAAAAGATTCACATTTGAAGGGATTTAGAAAAATTTCAGAATTGTTGTGATTTTAGGACAATTAATAAATTACGGAAATTGAAAGAAAGATTCAAATTTAAAAGAAATTAAATAAATTTCAGGATTGTGTAATTTTGGGACAATTATTAACTAACTGAAATTCACGATTTTTTTTTTTAACTTTATGTGAAATATGTGAATTACAAAAAAGATTCTACTTCAAGATAATATAAAGAAATTACAGATTTATTGTTATTTACTATAAATTATGAAATTACTGAAATTCCATTTTTTTTTAAAACAACGAAAGATTACAATTTGACAAAAATTTAGAGAAAGTACAGATTTCTTGAAATTTTTGTCCAAATTACTGAAATTTACGATCATTTTTAAACTTTCTTAAAATTATGTAATTTAAAAAAATATTTAAATTTAAAGAAAATTTAAAGAAATTACAGATCGAGTGACTGAAATTTACGAGCTCTTTTTAAACTTCATTAAAATAATGTAAACTAGAACAAAGATTCACTTTTGATAAAAATGATCAGTATCATAAAAATTTGAAGAAACGGGTTTATTAAAATTTTAGGAAAATTAACAAATTTTTTGAAAATTGTCATATCTGACCAAAATTATAAACATACAATCTTTAAAAAATATGAGGTAAAGCAAGGGAATAATTAAAATTCAGTAACATTCTAATAATTCAATACACAAAAAGTATAATAGGTTTTTTAAAAATGTTCAGTTTTTTATACTTTCCCGACAATCTGGACATTTCACAATTTTGGTTATCTACACATGACAATCAAGGAATTTTTATTTTAAGTACTTATACCTATCCCGATATACACCGTGTAATTTTTCAAGCATTCATTGATTTTACGAAAGAGTTCAATTTAAAGCTTTAAACGATTGCTTTTCACTCGCAGGTAAAAGTAAAATTTCGAGTTTAGAAAAAACTGACCGTTTGGATTTGGACAAAATCCAAATTCAGGCTTTTCTAAACTCGAATTTTTACTTCATGCGCCACGCTTATAGAACATTGACAATATTGTAAAGTTTAAAATATACTGCTGATTTATTTATTTATTAATTTACGGAAATCTCCTTTGTACATATTACATTTTAACAAGAGTAATTTAAGATAAACGTAATATAAATGTAATAAAACATAAAATAGTGTGAAAAATTTAACAAAAACAACTATACTAATTAACAATATCAAGATAAATTAAACGTAAACGACGTTTGAATAAACTATAAGAATTCCTAAAAATATAAAAATTAGGATTTAACATAAGGGCATTACAATACCGCATTATACGTGTCACAGGATTATGAGAACCATCCAATGTTCGATGGAAGTTTAAACTGAATAAGGGCCTACAGCGAACTGGAGTTATCAAAAAAAAAAAAAAAAAGTTCAACAACGATGATAAAAAACTGCAATTGATATGCCAAATAATCATTTTAAACCCATAGAACAAGTCTAGTGATATTCTTCTATATTGTAAAGATTCTAAATTTAGACAATCTAATATGCGTGACCGGCTATAGTCAATGCATGCGATCCCCATTTTAAATGAAACAAATTGCAAAAACCTATTCTGAACTTTTTCAACGATTTCAATATTACAGTTGTGGTAAGGAGACCAGATAACATAACAATATTTCAAATGTGGCCTCACTAAACTAAGGAAAAGGGGTTTGAACGTATCCAAGCTAAATTTTTTTGAAAATCTATGAATGAAACCGAGCATAGAAAGAGCCTCACCAGAAATATTATTTAAATGGGTAACAAAATTCAAGCGCGAATTGAATAATATACCCAAATCGCGCACTGTTTCAACCTGGGGCAATTTATTATCATTAATTGAATACTCAAACTTGATATTATTGTTATGGCCAGAAAATGAAATAGACATACATTTTTTTAGGTTAAGCTGAAGATGATTACATGCACACCAATTTGCCAAATTATTTAAATCTGATTGTAATAGCGTATGATCGGAACTCCTCTCAATTACTTTAAATATTTTTACATCATCAGGAAACATCAGAAATTTACTATCATTGATATAACTCCCAATGTCATTTATAAAGATTAAGAACAGGATTGGCCCACAATGTGAGCCCTGCGCACACCAGATGTAACGTTGATTACTCTTGAGATAAAGTTATCAATCTTAACGAAAAGTTTACGTTCATGTAAATAGCTTGAAAACCATTTTGTCACAAGATCACTAAATCCTAAGCCTTCAAGTTTATTTAAAAGAACAGAGTGACTAACACGATCGAAGGCTTTTTAAAAATCAGTGTAAACAGAATCAACCTGACGTCACCTTTCCAAAGCATTCAACCCTTTAAAAATCCATGTTCATCACAAATAATATTCTTGCCGCCCCAAATGAGTTGATCGAAAATTAGTTTATCTAGCATTTTAGGAATTGTGGACTGTATGGAAACACCCCTATAATTTTGTATGTCTTTCCTACAACCCTTCTTGAAAATAGGGTTAATGTAAGAATGTTTCAAAAAAGTTTGAAACAATCCAGTAGTAATGGATTTATTGAATAATGATTCAATCGGGGTTGCAAGGGAATAAATACATCGTTTTAAAAAATAAGGGGGTAAGCCATCCGGTACAGGTTTAAGTGAGTCATTTAATTCCAATATTGAATTAAATATATCAGAACTTTTTAGACTGAAACTTGAGCTAGATATTTTATGATCATAATTAAATAATGGAGCATCAGTTATGTCCTCATTGTAAACAGTGGAGAAATAGTCAGCAAATAACTCAACACAGGAATTACCAGCATTGCATTGTTTATAATTTGGATATATCTTATTTGGGAAACCTTTTATGTTTTTGCACTCATTAACGAAAGACCAAAATAACTTAGAATTCACTTTTATGTTATCTTTAGTTTTCTGAATATATTCAGATTGATGCAGTGTTTCACTTAAATTGCAACACGAAGATCTGAGATTTTTTGAGGTTTCATAATCAGTAACACTACAACTTTTTTTAAAAGCCACGTGGGCTCTTTTCTTGGAGTATTAGTATTATAAAATCTTGCAATTTCTAAATTCGTGCTTTAAACTATATTTTCTTTTTACCTCTCAAATTATCCGCCACTGCAACTACGAATGTTTGTTGTTTAAATATCTAAAATTAAGAATTTAGATATTTGAAGGGCAGGCACTTTAAAATTGCCTAGATTTTTTTCTGAACTATTGAATAACTTTTTGCTCTCTTATACAGGCTGTCCGTATTTTAACAGAATGTATGGGGATATCGGTTATTTGAAGAGACACAGAGTCGGTTAAATTGGGGCAAAGTTACGTAATTAAGGGCCCAATAATAATTTAAAAACAAATTCGAAATATCTTCTTTCGTTATTGAAATATTGTCAAAAAACGGATTTTTGCCATTTTGGATTTTTATATTTGTTAGCAGAATATTTTTTTCTAAATTCAACACTTATAGTTTATTTTACATTTTATATGTACAATTTTAATCTTTTGTTTTTTGTAAAGAGTGCCTTGGAAACAGTTGAGTAACTCACTTATTTGATAACTCCTAGGACCCATAATTTGCTTACATATCATCCCCGAAGACGGGCATCCGATGATACATATTTTAACAGTTGCGATGTATTTTAAACTTACGAGTGTCTTCCACTCCCAGACTAAGCATAAAGTAAAATTTCGGGTTTAGAAAAGCCCCGCGTAGAGCCCCGCAATCGAGGGTTGCGCAGCGACCCGAGATAAATTTTCACGGGGCTTTTCTAAACTCGAAATTTTACGCTACGCGTATAAATCACTGATTTGCAGTAAAGTTAATAGTATATATACACATAGCGGACATGTTGCGCACGAGCCGCGCAGCGGCGAGTGCAGTATTCCGCGAATATGTAATTGCCATACAACTCGAGAAACGTACGATACTTTATCTACGCCCTAACAAAATAAACAATGAGCATAAAAGAACAACTTATTTACTGCAATAATTTTTAATAGTAACACGACAATTATGAAAATTAAATTACTACTTTATCACTATACTGAGAATTTTTCTTTTAGGTAAACATATGCATAAAGCTGTACAATTTCCGACATCCGTTGTTTTTTAAAAGAGTTCAATTTGCAGCTTTAAACGAGTTTTTTCCACTCCCAGACTAAACATGAAGTAAAATTTCGAGTTTAGAAAAGCCTTGTGAAAATTTGTCGAGGGTCGCGCAGCGACCCGAGACAAATTTTCTGGGCTTTTCTAAACTCGAAATTTTACTTCATGCGCCACGCGTATAAAACACAGATTTTAAGTGAAGTTCGAATATACATAAATTTCACAATATTATAGTATTTTATACGCGTGGCGCACGAAATAAAATTCCGAGTTTAGAAAAGCCCAGAAAATTTGTCTCTGGTCGCTGCGCGACCTTCGACAAATTTTCACGGGGATTTTCTAAACTCAAAATTTCACTTCATGCTTAGTCTGGGAGTGTAAAACACTCGTTTAAATTTTCAAATTGAACTTTTAAAAAAACAACAACGAATAACTAAAGATTTAAAGAAAATAAGCTGAATTTGGAATACATATACTTAAAAGCTGTTCAGCTGTCAGCACGTAATGTACACTTCTATGCAATAAAATTAAGTACAAGTCTCATAGCTATTTTTCACAATATTCTAGTTGTATAATTCGGGTTTGTGTTAATTACCTAGCAACAGTTTCAATAAATGACAAAACACCATAACTTGAAAATAATACTTTTATTAAAAAACCAAAACTTTTACCTTTTGAAGAAAAAGCTCGTAATAAATACAACTAAGCCGAAATAGAAAATCCATTTTCTATTTTAGTTAGAATTCGAATTTTTGAATTGTTGTATAAATGACGTAGCATTTTGGCATTAAGGAAATTGACATATTTACATATTTTTGTAACTAGGAAACTCATGACATCTGTTTTAAACTATAACATATTGTATGTGCTTAATTTTATTGCACAAAAGTGTACTAGTCAAAGCTATTACGTGCATGTGTACGTAATGTCAAACATACTTGTTAAGATGACAGTGTGGTATGATGCGGTTACTAAATAGGGCGTAGGTAAAAATATATAACGCTTAGATGTGATGGTGATCAATATTTATTGAGATGTAGTGAAAAATGAAAAAAATACTTATTTTGTGAATAGTTTTGGAATAATAATAATAAAAGTAGAATAAATTTAGTTTGTGCAACTTTTATGTGATTATCGATACTTACTATTATTATTACAAATTAATTTTGAGTGTTAACAACGATTGACTGCTGTCAAGATTTTATTGATTCACAGGTATGACGTCATTGTCTCAAAGCATTCGGTGCAAAAAAGAAAATATCATAATTTCAAACATTAAATCTAAAATAGATTATGAGTGTGATACATCACTGAGTTCAGAAAAAATATTCTTTCGAAAAATATAAAAATTTAAAATGGCGCTCATAAGCAAAACAAAAGTTAGCTATGGTCCTCGGGTAAATGATATAGTTATTTAAAAAAAAATATGCTACTAGATTCCTTAGTAAAAAGTGTATATTGTCAAAGTTCTAAATATCCAGATTTAGTAGTTTTTGAATAAAAAAATAAAAACGATTTTTCAAAAAATCATTTTTTTGTTGATATCTCGAAAATTAAAAAATATATTTTAAAATTGTTTTTATATTTTTGTAAAGCCCTAAAATACGCAACTTTGCCCTAATTTAACCGACTCTCTATCTCTTTAAATAACTGAGATCTCTATACATTCTGTCGAAATTCGGGCACCCTGAATGTCGTTTAGTTATATGAAATTATTTTAAGGTGTCAGGAAAAATAATCTGGAATCAAGAAAGAGTCAGGAAAAAAGTCAGCGAAATTTAACATTTCAAATTGGTCGCCACCATAATGTTTTAAGATTATCAGTTTAATATTCTTGAACCTTGCAGTTTCTGCTAGGAACAACCGAATTATTGTGGTCTCTAATAAAATATAAAGTTTAAGAACCACTGCTTTTTTAAAATTACACGTTTATTATAATAGACATTAAGAGTAGTGATGGAAATAATCGATATACTAATTCGTAATTAGTCAATTATTGAAATATATCGATATAATCGATAATTATGCGGAAATTAGTATATACTAATTTAAGCGATTATTTGATCGGGTAAATTAGTAATTACTAATTAGTAATTACTAATTTAAGGGATTATTTAATCGGGTAAAATAGTAATACGAATTTACGCGATTATTTGATCGGGTAAATTAGTATATACTAATTTAAGCGATTATTTGATCGGGTAAAATAGTATGTACAAATTTAAACGATTATCTGATCGGGCAAAATAGTAGATACTAATTTAAGCGATTATTTGATCGGGTAATATAGTATATACTAATTTAAGCGATTATTTCGTCGGGCAAATTACTAATTGGCAAATTTAAATAATTGATTATTATCTCGGTAGACTGGACTATTAACTATTATAAACAATTGTATCGCTTATTATCTCGGTAGACAGGACTACTAAATATTATAAAGTAATATTAATAATTACTTATTTAACGGTTGCTTTGTATTTCATTAAATAAATCATTAAATAATTATAATTATATAAAAATTCCAATCTTCACTACTAATAAACATCACCCCCAGGGAAAAACGCTTATGAAACCAAGGGCTTAAAAACAAACCCTTAAAATCATTCCCTTAAAAAACTACACATTAAAAGACGATCCCTTGAAAAACTACATATTAAAGGACCACCCCTTGTAGAAACTTTTATGGGAAATCACACCTACGGAAAAAAACACGTCATGAAAAACTACCCCATGTAAAAATATTCCTGGAAATTTCCGAAAAAACATCTCCCGAAAGAAAGAATTCCCCCAAATATCATCCTTACTGATTCCTAAAATTCATCCCCCGAAAAAAAACCCTTCATAACAATCACTCCATGAAAAATATACACCTTGAAATACCACCCCCTCGAAATAGCATCCCCTCGGAATACCAACCCTTCAAAATACCACCCCCGAAAAACGACCCTCCGAAACAACTACCCATAAAAAACTTTACCTGTAATATTAAAAAGTACCACTAAAAAAACGACCCCCAAAAATACCCCTGTAAAATCATTCATTCAAAACATTGGGAAACCACTTTATATCGCTTGTTGTTTGTTGTACTACATAATTATTAATTTTACATTTTAACCTCCCTGCGCTCATTATATTTTTAAACTGAAAGACTAACTACTAATTTTCAATTAGTAATTTAATCGATTATTAAAATATCTCGTTTAAAAATAATCGATTATTAAAATATATCCATTATTCCCATCACTAGACTACTAATTATTATATAGTAATATTAATAATTACTTAATTGGCGGTTGTTTCGTATTTTATTAAATAAATCATTAAATATTTATAATATTTATTTATAATAATATATAAAAATTCTAATCGTCACTACTAACAAACATGACCCCTGGGGGAAAACACTTATGAAACCACGGGCGTAAAAACCAACCCTAAAAATCACTTCCTCAAAAAACTACACCTTAAAAGACCACCCCTAGTAAAAACTTTTAATGAAAAACACCCCTACAAAAAACATGAAAAACTTCCCTATGTAAAATGATTCCTAGAAAATCAGCTTCACTCCCGAAAAATATCTCCCAAAAGGAACAATCCCCCTAAAAATCATCCTTACAGAAAACCATCCCCTGTTAAACCATTTCTGAAATTCATCCTCTGAAAAAATCACCCCTCCAAAATCAGTCCCCGAAAAAAACACCCTATGAAATACTACCGTCTCGAAATACCAACCCTTAGAAATACTACCTCCGAAAAACCACCCCCCGAAACAACCACCCATAAAAAGCTTTGCCTGTAATATCAACACCCTCTCCCCCCCCACCAAAATCCCCCCGTCATAAATATTCTTGGAAAACTAGTTCAAAAAAAAACACCCCGTTTGAATATATGATAAACATTCTGTAGCCCGTTATTTTTTTTACAAGATCACTTTTATTAGATGAGACATTCGTCTCTTTCTTACCTACAATATACAAGTACTATTTTTTTTCTTCAATAAATTAAATAATTACTAATTCGATAAATTACAGAAAATAAACTATTGAATAAATATTCAATAGTTTATCTTGTATTTAAAACGAATTAGCTTTTTAACATGTCTATATTATATCGTTTATTATTTGGCAGGACTTAAACTAATAATAATAAAAAATCCGTTAGAAATCTATTTGAAATTAAATTTAAAATTAGAAACTGTAACGTTAACTTTCAGGATTTTTTCAACTATTAATATTCTGGTACTTACCTATTATAATTTAATTTAACCCCATCAATAATGATTTATTTTTTAAATAAAATAAAACAAATAAAATAAAACAAAAACTTATTATATTGCACAAAACAGCAATGTCAACTTCAAAAAAAAGACACATAAACTTAAACTAGGTTAGGTTAATTAACACACAATAATAGCGGCAAATTCAATGAAAATACATTAATAAACTAAAAATAATCAAGGGTACTATTTAAAAAAATGATATTGTCTAAATTCGTACTTGATAGCCTATTTCGGCGAAAATTTGCAAGCTGGGCCCGCTTTAGAAAATACGCGTTCCGACGGAACTGATGTGGCCGGTATGAAAAGATATTTAGTTTGCATTTTATACAGTTCTGGCCAATTATTCCTGTATTGTTCGCAATGTTGTAGTGGATTTTGTTTCCTGTTTAAATGCGGCAAGTCCACATATTGTCTTAATAGTTTTGATGCTGTGGTTAATGGTGTTGTAGCAATTATATTTCTTGGAACAGTTTCGTTAAAATAGGCCTATAATAAAAGCGGCTGTTGTAAATTTTGATCTGTGGTTTCTTGAATAACCTTTTCTGGCAACGTATTTTGTTGTGAATTGGGAACAACTGATTCCAACTCTTCATTTACAAACCTTTGTGCCTATTCTGCATTATCTTCGTTGCCAAAGCTGCGTACTTAAATCTTGGATCCAATAATGCAGCTTTAGCGGCAATTTCATTCGTTTCCAAAGAACCTGACCTTTTAGAAACAATGTTGACTAAGGATCGCCTTAATTTTTTCGCACATTCTGTGACAAGAACTGTACAGTTTAATGTATAGTGAAGTCCCCTTATTAGAGGAAATTGTAGGATATTTCTCCCCACATAATTCTCTTGTCATAGTCTCAACTGGTTTCAGGATTTGAATGCATTCATTAATAATGTCCTACTCGGTCGCATCCAAAAGCTCAGGAGCATTTGATAATGAGGTTATAATACCTGATAATGGCACTTTTATGTTTTGCAACCGCCCCAACATTAGGAGAGTCGAGTTCTATCTAGTTTTTACCTCTTGCTTTACTTTTAGTTCAGGTAATCCCATTTGTTTTTGCATTTTTTAGGTGTTCACTTGATTTAACACTATGTTTAAAATGTCCAACTAATGCTCTACATTTTGTTAATATATTTTTAAAAACTGCGTTATCATTTATGGAGTCCGTAACACACAAGTTTAGGGTATGCGCCACACAGGAATGATGGTTTTTTGCAAGATAATCTGTGATAGCTTTCTTTATATTAGCTCCATTATCGGAAACCATGGTAACAATTTTATTGTGAATTTTCCATTCACTAAACATTTCTGATATTAATTCTGCAATATTTGCTGAAGTGTGCGACTCGTGCATTTATTTCGTAGCCAAGACGCAACTGTACATTTGGTTTTATAAATAAATCTATTATCTACTATCTGATGACCAGATATCAGTCGTTACTGAGAGATGTGGAACTTGATCTATTATCCCTTTTAATTTAGATGAAACGGAAGCATATAAATTAGGTAAAATTTGATTACTTAGTAATTTGCGGCTTGGTAGTTTATAAAGAGATTGAAGTTTTGTAGTGTACTCAATAAATCCCGTATTATCCACTATTGAAAGAGGTTGGCGTCTTTTAAAACATTCGTTTCTGCCCTAAATAATCGTAACTGCTTATACTGTTTTGTGATTGGTGCTGTTGATTGCAGTGGTTTTTCTGGTATATTTTGAAATTAAGTTGATGATTGTGGTGTGTGTTGGGTTTGGGCTTGAGGGACATTTTGTTTTGATGGTCCAGGTTGTATATCGTCGGATACACTTCTTTCATCGAGTCTGTCATTTTCAATTTCGGATTGAATTGTAGAAATATATTCACTTGTATTAAAAGCGCTCACAAATTGAACAGGATGTTTTCTTTTTAGGTGTTCCTTTAAATTAGTTGTATTTCCGCAAAACGTTAATTGTTTTTTGCACAACTGGCACGTAACTACACGAGTCTGTTTTTTTTTTTCATAAACTCCCACACAACCGACCGACGAGCATTATGCCTTCTTAACATTTTAAAAAACGAGACACTTAACGCACGACCTATAAGATGAAATGTAAGTCTAGTACTGCATAATTTCAAATCAATATTTTAAAAAGCGAAATAATCATTTCCAATAATAATGCTCGAAAGTATTTAATACATCTTCTTAAAAACAGGCCGTAACAATGTGGACGCAGACATATCAATTTCTGTTCACTCAACGAAAGTGTATCGACAGATGCTTGTTGGAATAAAGTGTTTGTTTTACAAAATTAAGAAAACCGCTTTTATTACAATAATTGCTAGAAAAAATAACCAATTGAATTTATAATTTAGGTTACATATATTTATAGTGTATGATGAAAATATTAAGTAAAGAAAGTGATATTGATATTTATTTTTAAATTAATTAATATCTTTTGTTTATTTCATTTTTCGTGCTGAAAGGTTGAGTAATAATTTTGAAGTACTCATTTAATTGATTATTAAAATATATCGCTTATTGTTTGTACAACAACAAACAATTAATTTTACCCTCTAACCTCCCCACCACTCATTACATTTTTAACTGAAAAGTTACCTACTAATGTTCAACTACTAATTTAATCGATTATTAAAATATCTTGCTTCAAAATTATCGATTATTAAAATATATCGATTATTCCCATCACTAATAATAATAATTATATAAAATTCTAATCTTCACTACTAACAAACCCTTGTAAAAACTTTTACTGAAAATCACACCTACGGAAAAAAACACGTTATGAAAAAGTCCCCTATGTAAAAAGATTCCTGGAAAATCCCCCTAAAAATCATGTTTACGGCAAACCATTCCTGAAATTCATCTCCCGAACAAAAAAAAAACCACCTCCGTAAACAACCACCCATAAAAAAAATATTCTTGGAAAACCGAGTCCCCCCTCCCGCTCATGATATATTTGAACTGAAAGAAGGTTAACTACTAATTTTCACTTTATATCGCTTGTTGACGCCTGACGTCCCCCCCCCCCCCGCTCATCATAAAGTTAAGGGTTAACTACTAATTTTCAACTACTAATTTAATCATCGATTATTAAAATAATCGATTATTCTCATCACTAATTAAGATTATATAATTTGATAAGATTTAAGGAATTTGGTTTGCTGATAGATTGGCGAAGTTGATGAAATCTTGTTTGTAAAAGTTCTGAGTAATTTATAAAATAAAGTTTACCAATGCATATTTTACAGTTTTAGTTGTATGCGCTAGGATATACCGAGAATTGCATCTCCGTTATTGCATTTTATTTTCTCAGCCAAGTTTAACTTTTTTTACAAAAGTGTTTTCGTACATTCGCAATTCATTTCCTTCTTCCGACTTGTTTACATTGAGTCGGTGAATGGGAGCGCGGAAAAACAAAAGGTGTGGGATGTGCTTGATTAAGTGTGGGAGGGTAGTGGGATCAGGGTCACGACTTTGCGATTAAAAATGCACGGGCCGTCGGCGTGATTCCACCGTCAGATGGTGTACCGAAATGTAGATGAGTGGATGCGGCCGGTGGGGGGCGCTGGAATTGATTCAGCGGGGGGTGTAGAAGAAACGCACCGCACCACGCCAGCCTGGCCTGGCCTTGCTCCGGTTTCCGGGTCTGACGGGGCATGCGCCCCACTCGACCCGGAACGTCATCTTGCAGTGCGCGATCAAACCTTTGTGGGGGCCATACATGTGTTCACCTAAAAAAGCGGAATTTGTTTACAACATTTTGATAAATAACGTTTATACCTTGGGCTAAGGGGGAGGAGGAGGAGTGCTTGCACCTTTGCACTAGGCGTCGGCGTCTATAGCTCCTTTTGAATTATCGAACGCCCGAGGGGGTTGTTACTGTTACCTACCACCAACGCCAACATCAACAACACATTAATGCATAATCAGATAAGGACTTGTTGATCGTTTCGTGCCTCCACACCCCCCTCTCAATAATTCCGGGGTGCCCATCATCAACCAACCACCTTTTTGTGACAAGTGTTTTCATTCAGTCCATCGCAATTGCATTCATGCCGTCCTTGTCTAATTCAAGATCATTATGGTGCGCAAGCGCATTAAGAATATCATTATGAAATTGGTACGTACGAATTAGCAAGAGAAATTAGTCATATCATCATGTAGCTTCCAATCACCATCATCAATATCATTTAACTCACCCACATACATATTAAACATAGTTTTTAGTTACAATTTTAGTAACTATTAAATGCATACTCGACAATGTTTACCATGTTTATATACCTATATTAAATAAAATACTATTTTTACTTTATTCAATGTGTGATCATCATAATTATCAACATCGTTCACACACACATACACAACATAATGTATAAACTGCATACACATAAATATTTTAAACTGAGTAATGTTCAAAAGAAAATTAGAACCAAAGAAAGTGAGATTTTATTCTGTTAGCATCACTAACTGATACTTATGATATTAATATTATTATAAATCTCGTTGTATTAGTTACTTATTTTTATTGTAGACCCGTAAAAGTCCTAGAATAATATTTATTTAATAAAATACTTATGATAAATCACTTTATTTAATATTTGTAAGTCCACAGTGGAAGGAATATCAACTTTGTAAAAATGATTACCGTGTGATAAACGTAAGCATTATTTTTAGATCTTCACATTAAATCAGTGTTTCAAATAAAACCATGAGGTGCATGAAGTAAAATTTGCAGGCTTATCTTAACTCGACATTTTACTTCATGCTTAATCAAAAATAAAATTAAGGCTTCTACAATTTAAGACATTTAACGAGAAAAGCTTTAATTCGAACGCTTATATGAAAACAACAAATAGAAATTGTACAGCGTATAGAACTCGTTTCATTTAGCTAGGCGTAAAATGCGAACAAATTTGTATCTCTGTGGAGTTTATCTGTGCCACTAATTAAGTGATTTGCCTAAAAGTAATGCCATTTTAAGACCGTAATTCACTTTAGTAAGTTCAACAAATCGCATTTGACGACTTTTGGTGTTATAAGCACAAATGTGTTTACATTTATCGCTTAGTTAAATGAAACTAGCTATACATTGGGTACGTATACTTTAAAGTGGAAATTCCTCTACAGGGTATTTGATTAAGCGTGGCCACCGGCTGTATCTCAGAAACTATGCAGCGTAGCATGTTGGCGTAAAACAATTCATAGTAAAAGTGGCCAAGAGAAATCACTGGAAATTATTTTTATGTTCCTAACTTCGTCGTTAGAGGGCGTAACATTTATCGCCAAACACAAATATGGATTTTTATCATAAAACTGCTAACTGAAGCTAGATTGAAAATATACAAATCACAATCTACGCTGAATTTTACTCAATTTTAACTACTCACTTGTTTCCTTATCTTACATATATAAAGTAGGAGAGAGCAGGAAAGTGTGATCATTAAATTGCATGTAACTTTAGTTACGATTAACCAAATTTATTGAAATTAGTTTTATTTGATAGGTAATTTGAAACACTTTAAAAATACGTTCTACTCTCGTTTACATAAGTTCATATAGTGAGCGCCAGAGGGCCTTTTTGGAACAAAACACTATTTTCTAGATTTTGAAAAAAAAATTCCAAATTGTAAGGTATAGTTCTCTTACACTAATTTATTACGTGTGAAATACTGAGAAACATGGCGAAAACCTCCTCCTAATATCTTTATCCTAACCGTTATCTTTATCCTAACCGTTAGTCAAAAGTTTGGTAGATATGCCCATTTCCAACTACGCAGTATATAAAAATATATTTTAGAATCTAGTAGGTATTTAGGCTCATTTGTTTTATGTCCAAGAGGCAACGAGAATTGAAAAAATAAGAAAGACCACTTTTCCCCATTTATATGTTATGTTAATCCAATATGTAAGTAAATCCAAGATTATTTACATTCACAAATTGTAGCAGGCTACGAGATTAGTGCCGTAGATAGTTTTTGGTGATAGGGGGGATTTGAGTTAGTATTTTATTTCATATATGTATTTTTCTTAAGTTGTACAAAAACAAGTACAAACAATGATAATGTGTCTATCCTAGTACTTTCTCATTTAAACAATTGATAATTGACATACTAAACGTATTTCACTTGTAACTGGTTAAAGACTATTTCACATTAAATCATCGCTTTATACGCGTGGCGCACAAAGTAAAATTTCGAGTTTAGAAAAGCCTAATTTAGCTCGGTCGCCCCGCTTCGCTAGGAGCCAAATGTTTAGACTTTTCTAAACTCGAACTGTTACTTCTGCTTAGTCTGGAATTGAAAACACTCGTTAGACGACCAATAATGAACTTATTTTGCAGTTTTTTTTTATTGTAAAATTGATGAATAAAATAAAGAGAGTTGATGTTTAAGTCAACTTTTGGCGTATAGGATTTTCCTTCCAGTTTGACTAAGTTTAAATTTGATAACGTTAAAAGAATGGTAACAGTAATTTTTATAAATTTCATACAAGTAAATCTGAAGTTAAGTTGATTTTATTTTTCAGAATAAGGTAGTTTACTTTTTCATACTGTAAAAGCTTAAATTTTTAAAATACCACAATTTTTAATTATTCAGTCCAGAAAACCATAATATTGTATCGTAAATTTAAATTTTTAGACCCCCAAATTGAACACTTTAATTCAAAAGCAAGTGCAATTAATTCTTTGTAAATTCTGTTAATTTCACGTTGATGGTATACAATGTTATTTTTTTACAACTTTTTCAAAGTAAACCTTCTTAAGAAGTTAATTCTGTGAATTTCACGTTGATAGTATAAAATGTTTATTTTTTATAATTTTTTAAAAGAAAACATTGCCCTAAAATTGTTAATTTTATTGCATAATTTCAACTTTGGCTCAATATATTCGAAAAATATGTCAAAATAATTATAATTTCTATAAGATCAATTCTAAGTAAATTGTGTAAATTTCACGTTGATGGTATAAAATTTAAACTTTTACAATATTTTCAAAGAAAAGATTCTCTCAAAATTGTCAATTTTGTCGCATAATTTCAACCATGGCTTGGTATTTTGGACAATCAAGTAGAGATATTTAATTTTCCATTGCGGCTAATCAAAGTTTATTCATTTCTGTGTAGATTCTATAAATTTTAGGTTGATTTGATAATTTGTTGAACTTTTACAATTCTCTCAAAATAAACATCGTTGAATTGAGGCAATCGTTATTTTTGTAAAAGTTCAAATTGAAGCTTTAAACAGTGTTTTCCACTCCCAGGTTAAGCATGGAGTAAAATTTCGAGTTTAGAAATGCCCCGTGAAAATTTGTCGAGGGTCGCGCAGCGACCCGAGACAAATTTTCTGGGCTTTTCTAAACTCGAAATTTTACTTCATGCGCCACGCGTATAAAGCACTGATTACAAGTAAAGTTCACTTGTTCACAATATTTCAATATTTTCTGTGTTGAATACGCGTGGCGCATGAAGTAAAATTTTGAGTTTAGTAAAGCTACGCGACCAAACCAAATTATCAGGCTATTCTAAACTAGAAATTTTACTTCATGCTTAACCTGAGAGTGGAAAACACTCGATAAAATCTTTAAACTTAAAAAAAAGCGTATGCATTTGTATAAAATTCTATGTATGTATACTTAAAAGAAAAATTCTCTTTCTCGTTTTCTCTCGACTTAATTTTTTTTTTCAGAAATATGTATAAAACATATAGAAAAAATAAATTAGTGACGATGTAATACATTCCTTTGCGACGATTTGTGTTTATTTTTTTATTTATTTATTTACTAAAATAAATTTCCTAGAATTCTGCCCGAAAAACAGTTTTTCAAATTTTCGGAAAATTCAAATTCGTGCCAAATCCCAGTGAGTTTATTTTAGTAATTAATTTAATGAAAAAAATCACAAATCGTCACATACGAATATTTTTTTAATATGTTTTGTAGATATTCCAGAAAAAAAAAACATATAATTTAAGACGTTATTGCGATAGTTTACCAATGTTTATTTTTTTTATGAAACAACGGTACAAGTAGGAATCATTCTATTGAAACAAGCAAAAAGTGTATACATTCCTTAAAGTATACTAATTTTTGTAAAACATTTCATCTATAAATAAGGATGCAGTAGAAACAACAACTGGCCGTGTTTTCAACGCTTAAATAGCGGCGTACTACCTCTTCAGCATCTTCGTTGCAAGCAAATACAAATATTTTCATGCGCTTAATAACCCTATGCTATATTACATCATTTATTGAAGAAGATATCAATGCGTGATATCGCAAAAATAAAAGCTGTGTTTTTGAATAAATAAATTAGTTTACAAATTTTAGGGCATGTGTATACATATCCTGAATAATACGTGAGTCGAACGCTGAACAATTGCGTTCGATTCCCGTATTATTCAGGATATGTATACAAATGCCCTAAAATTATTTCAAACAATGATTATAGGCAACCTAGTACTGTTAATGTATATTATGCGGCCAGTGTTGTAACATCATTGTCGAATTATTTGTGTTTATTATCCATTCAATTTTATATTATTTAAACGATTATTAAAGAAATTATTCAAAACTAAACTAAACAGATATTTGTTTGTCGATCAAACTGATATTATAAAGAACTGTTCTATTTTAGCCACTTTTATAAAATACCCAGATACTACAGTTTAAAATTGAACTCAGTTTAAGATTTTTATGCAGCTGTGCTCTATAAATATTTAAACTAAAATAAACTGCAGAATAATTAAGCATTACTTATTAACTCCAATAACACTGGACAACAAATTTGAACGTTTTGTCGTTATCCTCGATATAAAATGCGTATTTATATGGAAATTATAGTGCTAAATATGAAAACAACAATGAAATTCAAAAGTTAGTTACGGTTTTTAAATTATATTTTAAATACATTTTTAAACATATTATTTATAAAATATTAGTTGAAAATGCTTTTCTAAAACTAAATTTGTATTCGTTTTGCGACTCGGTGATATCCGGAGGATATCAAATGAGTGTCTAACAATAATCAGCAAGCATGGAATGACTCCATTTAGTCAGCTGTTCACTTACAGTGCTTGCTTTGTTTCAATTTCTTTCATCGTGTAATACAGAGAAAATTGAATGTCTAAGACAATAAATTAAGACAAAGTGTTGGTCTCAAAAATTAGTACCATACAGGCTTAAAGAAGTACTGTGCAACACCTATGTGTCGATTGCATTATCCTTCGAAGTAGTGGCGTAGCTAGGATTTATACATGGGGGGGGGGGGTGGTTCTAACTGAAGCGCATAAAGAAAAAATAGTTTAGACAGAATAATATAATTTGTATAAACAAAATATTTCTATATAAACTACAGTTTTCCAGCATTTGGATTTAAAATAATCATAACTCAGAAAATCAATCATGAATTTGCATGAAACTTTCTGCTGATATTGAAAATCTATGTTCTTTTAAAAGTACGTAAAAATGAGAATAAACTATTTTTTAGTTTTTAACTTGTTTTCATTAAAAGTCAAAATTTGTGTTTTTTTACCCTGATTTTTATAGAAGTTGGATTGAAAGAACGTCATTACTCAAAAAATCAAAGATGAATTTTCAAAAACTCTTTGTTGGTGTTAACAAAACTATGCTCTTTCAAAATATGTAAAATTCAGAAAATACCTATTTCATAGTTTTCACGTTATTTTCACTCAAAGTCAAAATTTGTGTTTTTTACCATTAGTTTTCTAGCATTTGGATTTAAAATAACCATAACTCAGAAAATTATTCATGCATTTGCATGGAATATTTTGCTGATATTGAAAAAACTACCCTTTTTCGAAATAAATAAAACAATACCTATCAAACAGTTTTCAACTTATTTTCAATCAAAGTCAAAATTTGTGGTTTTTTACCCTGATTTTTGTAGAAGTTGGATTAAAAAATATCATTACTCAAAAACCCAGGCATGAATTTTTATAAAAAATTTTGTGGGTGTTAACAAAACTATGCTCTATCAAAATGTGAAAAAGTTAGAAAATATCTATATCATAGTTATAGGGGCATTTCCACTCAAAGTCAAAATTTCTGTTTTTTCACTATGATATTTCTACCATTTGGATTTAAAATAATCATAACTCAAAAATCAATCATGGATTTGGATAAAACTTTCTGCGGATGTTAAGAAAACTATGATTTTTTAAAATACGTTAAAATTTGAGAATAGCCGTTCGATAGTATTCAACTTATTTTCACTCAAATTCAAAATTTGTGTTTTTCACTCTGATTTTTGTAGAAGTTGGATTAAAAAACATAATTTCTCAAAAAACAAAGCATGAATTTTTATAAAACTGTCTGTGGGTGTTACTAAAGCTATGCTTTTCCAAAATATATAAAAGTTAGAAAATACCTATGTCATTGTTTTAAAGTTATTTTTACTTTAAAACAAAATTAGTGTTCTATTTTTCTTAATTTTTGTAGAGTTTGTATTTAAAATACGTCATAACTAAAAAAAACCATGCATACATTTGTATTAATCTCTCCCTGAGTGTTAACAAAACTATGTTCTGTCAAAATATGCAAAAGTTACGAAATACCTATATCATAGTTTTTAAGATATTTTCACTTAAAGTCAAAATTTGGATTTTTTCACTATGATTTTTGTAGCATTTTTATTTAAAAAAACATCATAACTAAAAAAACCAAGAATGGATTTGCGTGAAACTTTTTACAAGTGTTTAGAAAACTATGCTCTTTCAAAATATGAACAAGTTAAAAAATACCATTATCATAGTTTTTAAGTTATTTTCATCCAAAATCAAAATTAGTGTTTTTTCACCCTGACTTTTGCAGAAATTGGATTTAAAAAACACACACACACACACACATATATATATATATATATATATATATATATATATATATATATATATATATATATATACCGAGTGTCTGGGATAAGGGGCGAACATAGGAATTTAACATGTAAAATTAAATATGTGTAATTATTAGCTCCCCTATTCATTTCAGAGAAAAATCGCAAAGGAATATTTTTAGAGTATTAAAAACTGTATTAAATGTATCGATTTAATTTACGTTTGTACCAGAATCCATATTATCAAAATGCTACCAAAGAAATTTAAAGGATGAAAAATAATTAATGACTGCTTGTCGTTCGTTTCGAATAAATCATAATAATAACACGTAATTAATGGAAGAAAGATAATTAATTTATTATCAAGATAATTTATAGTGGTGTCAGATCACAAACAGTTCGTGATTTATTTTTGTTTAAATTTTTATTTTACTGTATCTACGCCCAATGGAAAATGTTAGAGCAAGTACTCAAAAAGTTCTCCATTCTGGTGTAAACAATAACACAATCTGTTATAAAATGCCTGCTTTACATTAGCCAACTGCCTATCTGTAATTAATCTGCAATTCACAAAAGAATTCGCAAAGATTCAATATTTGGATGGCGTTTTTTATAAATTTTGTTTTTCAGTTTTCAGTCGGCATAAAGCCTACCTTCAGCATTAGATCTTTCAAGGCGAATTTTAGTTTTAAATCACCCATACATGTTATATGTAATTTATTTAATATGTATATGTAATAATATTTTAACAGCCCTCTGAAGTCAATCAGGTGTTTTATTGATTCGTAATGTTTATTTAAAACTATAATTTTGTACAACATGCCTTATTTTTATTGTGTAATTCTATCATGTTTAAATTGTAAGATGATGACTGTTTTATTATATCTTACAATTTAAAGATGATAAAAGCGATTGAAATGAAAAATAACCTTTGTAATCTACTAAATTTCGATATAAGCCCGTTGAGTAATCCCCTGCTTGACTTAATCCAACACAGGTGTTAACTCTAATAAAACTGTGGCATTCCCAACAAGCGGCTAGTTTTAAGAAATGTAATAATTACTTTTAGGTTATTCCACTAATCCGTTCCACAAATCCGCTTTATGATATAAATACACCGACACCTTTGTAATTTTTGTTAGTTAATAATAATAATAATAATTCTTTATTAACGGACAAGCCATTTACAATGTAGAGCCAAAAACATATAACTATTGATATTGGACACTTAGTATCGGAAATGTACATATAGTACTTAAATAAAAACAGTAAAGAAAATAATTAAACCGCTTTATATTACTATTATATTAGGATTCGTTTCCTGGAAGTAATAAAACATATAACTATTGATATTGGACACTTAGTATCGGAAATGTACATATAGTACTTAAATAAAAACAGTAAAGAAAATAATTAAACCGCTTTATATTACTATTATATTAGGATTCGTTTCCTGGAAGTAAGAAAGAAATCGCATGGTATTAAATCAGCAGATCTTGGTGGCCAGTTGATAGTGCCACCGCGACCAATCCAACAATTTGGAAAATTAGCATTTACACATTCCCTCACATTTAAACCATAATGGGCCGGACATCCATCATGCTGATACCATATCTCCTGATTTTCACGTGCAACTTCTTCTAACGCAGGGCAAACCTGGTCGATTAAAAGGTCTAAATAAGAATTCGAATTTAAATTTCCATAAATTTCAAATGGCCCAATAATATTATTGTTAAAAATACCAGCCCAAATATTTATTTTTTGCGGGAACTGAGTTCTAGTTTGCAAGCGTATCCGTGGATTTTCCTGGGTCCAGTATCGCGTGTTCTGTGTGTTGGGCTTGTTATTAAGAGTGAAGGTGCATTCATCAGTAAAACAGATAGACTGCAAAAAGTTTCGGTCTGTGTTTGATCGATCCTGCATTATTTCACAGAATACACGCCTGCTTTCTTCATCCACTAGTAGTATCTCCTGATGACATTGATGTTTGTAGGGATGGTATCCATGCTTCTTCAGAATCTTATGTACAGAGAATTTAGACACGTTGCACTCACGAGCAATACATCGTATGCTAGTTGTTGGTTCAGCATTTATCAAACCCAAAACTCTTTCTTCCAATTCATTGTTGCATCTTCTGTTCCGTTTGCCTGTACGGTTAATGTATTTGAATTATTATTTGTTGAAATTGGACTATTAAAATACCTTTTGAATCATCTGCCGCTACACTTGCTGTATTTTCAAACTTTTTCACAAACTTGGTAATTGTTGATACAGACGGAATTCGTCGATTGTTAAATTTAACCGAAAATAAGTCACGAAATCTGCGTAAACTGACGCCACTGTAAAAGGTTTTTATAATGAATACCCTCTCTTCATTGCAATAACTCAGATTATTATTCATAACAATTATAATGCGTGAATTGATATCTGACTAGCAAAATAATTTTCACTATAACATGATGTTTGTCAAACTCATGGCAAGGGTTTTTATTAAATGGTACATTGTTCAACTTATTTTTATTATTTTTAAGGTGGATTCTGGTACAAACTTAAATTAAATGGATACATTTAATACAGTTTTTAATTCTCTAAAAAAATATTCCATTACGATTTTTCTCTAAAATTAATAGGGGGGCTAATAATTAATTACACATATTTAATTTTACATGTTAAATTCCTATGTTCGCCCCTTATCCCAGACAGTCTGTATATTAACAAAGCCATGCTCTTTTAAAATATGTAAAAGTTATAAAATACCCATATCACAGTTTTGAAGTTATTTTCTCTAAACGTCAAAATTTGTGTTTTTTCACCCTGATTAGAAGTTGAATTTAAAAAACATCATAAATCATAAAAACAAGAACGAAATTTTATAAAAGTTTCTGTGGGTATTAACAAAACTCTTTTCGAAATATGTAAAAGTTAGAAAATACCCATATCATAGTTTTGAAGTTATGTTTACTCAAAGTTAAAATTTGTGTTTTTTCACCATGATTTTTTTAGCATTTGGATTTAAAAAAAAAAACATCCTAACTCAAAAACCCAATTATGGATTTCCATAAAACTTTCTGCGGGTGTTAAGAAAACTATGCTCTTTCAAAATACGTAAAAATTTGAAAATTCCCCTTTGATAGTTTTCAACTTATTTGCACCTAAAGTCGAAATTGTGTTATTTTAACGTGATTTTTGTGTGAATTGAATTTAAAGAAAATTTAACTAAATAATCAAGTTATACGCGGCGATTTCAACTAAGGAGGGGGGGGGGTTCTAACCCCCCGTAACCCCTTCCTGGCTACTAATAAACAATTTTAACTATTATTATCGCATTCAGTTCAGATCAAAATTAATATGTATTACAAAAGTAGTTGTTTTTATCTCGGATACTTTTTTGCTGTTGTCCAGTGTAATCAAGTACATTGTTGGTTGTGTTTGATTGTATAGGAATTAAGTAACTAGCGGATTGAACGAAATTTGCTATTTGCTATTTTTTGTCGGTGCAGCAACAGAACCGGTTAAATCAATAATGCGTCCGTTTACCCTGTTTACCATTGCGACGCTGAAATAAATCTGGGACATAATCCAGGATTTGGGGGGGGAGAGGAATTCCAGCCACGCAATTCTAGCAGTCATGTATTTTTCATGTCGTCCTGAATTTTGCGTTGCAATTTCCAGCGGCGGGATTACGGCTGTTCTGTTCGGTTAATTTGATCGCCCTAGCTCCAAACACACGCTGACATTACGATGCCAATTAGTCTGTTTAATTAGAGTCTTACATTATTGGTTTTATTTTACAATAATAATACGTTTACATACACATACTGTTTGAGATAATCAGGTAACATTGATTCGATGATTTAATCAACACAGAGACTAAAATAGTATGTTGTACAATGAATGTTATAAAACTACAAATTGTATGTCAGTGCAAAATTGTCTAACGAGTCGCGCGGCGACGAGTGTGACAATGTACGAACAATAAAGTTTGTAATTGTAACATGAATAAAATCACCCATTCGTGTATGATGACAACTAAAATCAATTCTGTCAGTTAGTTGATTGAATTTAACAATTATCTGAAAAATTGAAGTTGAGTGTATGACATCCCGTTGTCCTCGTTTTAAGGCTCGATCTAGCGCTATCTAGTAATTCTCAACAAAACTAATACTAACTTACACGCATAGTTCCATATACAGTGACTTAATTAAACACAGTCGCGACAACTCCCTGTCATCCGTCATAACGAGGCAATATTAATCAAGAGAATAGGTTATAATACAAACATCTGATTTTCAATTGTGACAGCGAGTGTTGTCATCTTTCACTTGAAGCGTCATTCATGGGCGGGAGCTATTTTCTTAATTTTGAAGTAGGAACATATGATAGTTAATACCTCAAATTAACGTGTTTAGGTTGATTCTATTTACCTTTGCAAATTTTTGAGACACTATTCTAGGGTTAGTGAAATAATGCACAACCTTTAGACGAAAGTACGGTGACCAACTTTAGACCTCCTAGCTACGCCGCTGTTTGTCCTCCATATTGGGTCAGAATTACTAACAACCAATCAAAAAGAATACCAAAGTTGTCGCTACTGTGTTTAATTAAGTCACTATAGTTCCATATACATGAATACGCTTTCTGTTTGCATGTACATACATGTACTCTTGTAGTATGTGAATTAGTGGCAATTCCATAAATATTTTGAAGTTCTATCCTGAATAGAGTTTAAGGTGACGTTAAAGGACAGAAAATGTTATTGTAGACTGAAATTCAAAGATGAACACAGTCCAAAATGTTTATGTAACCCTTAATTATATTGTTATTGTTTAGTAAGTAATTATGAAATGAATTGGAGAAATTAGGAACATATAAGAACATTTACTTACCCACAAAATGATATATTTACGTCAATTAAAATTATCATAAAAATAATAACAATGAATTTAACGTTTTTATTGAAATAAATAGTTAAAACCAAATTAAAATTACAACACATTACACTACAGCTATTTTCAATTATGTAGGCTAAAAATAATAACAATTCTCTGAATATTGAGAAGCTTTACCCTACCTATTATTTATTGTAGCTGATTTCGAGATATTGTTCAAATAAGATCAAGGAGAAAACACTGAACACAATTATTGTTTAAACTAAAACACAAATACACTTGACAGACGTTGTAAAAACTGACAGAGACAGGAATACAGAACATCTTTCTTCTCTCTTAAATTGTATAGTAGCACCATCTAGGAATTTGCAAGCAAACTACATTTTTAAATCCTACCTACGTGTCGTCCCCCTGGTGTGTATGAAGTGACTCGCCCAGCTGAATCTATAAATAACTATGACAACCAGTGGCGTAGCCAGGATTTTTATATAGGGAGGGTTTCTAACTGAAGCGCAGAAAGAAAAAACAGTTTAGACAAAATAATATTATTTGCGTAAACATAAAATATTTCTATAGAAAGTACATAAAAAACAACTATAATATAATTTCGCGTGGACAGATGCTTACTAACGCACAATTTTTAAATGATTTTAAACACGCGGCGATTTTAAAAAGACAAAATAAAATTAATAGCAGCGACTATACTAGGGGTGGGGGGTCTGAGCCCCCGTAACACGTTCGTGGCTACGCCACTGATGACAACTAACACAAATATACAAAGTACCACTTTGTGCTTCTCTATACAGAACTATATATATATATATATATATATATATATATATATATATATATATATATATATATATATATATATATATATATATATATATATATATATATATATATATATATATATATACAGGGTGGGCCACGCCACGAATAACGCCCATTAAAAGTTTTCGGGATTCCTGACAGAGGAAAAATTTGAAAAAATTCTACATTGCACGGTTGAATGCGATCACCTCATGGAAAATATTTCGACTTTCTATCACTTCCGGTTGTACCGGAAATGGCTACCAACTTTGTTATTTTGAATGGAACATCCTATATATTAATTTTTTTTTAGATTCCCTGTTCAATTGTCTACCCTCTCATATGAATTTATGTCCACTTAACTCTTACAGTTTTTGAGTTAAAATTTTATTTGTCAAATATTGAACTCAAATAGACGTTTTGAAAAATGCCTATAACTTCTAGTAGGGACAAGATAGACAGACGAGCGGCATCTTGAGTTGTTACTTATAGATCCCTCTAGAATTAAAAAAATTGACATCTGTCAATTTTGTCAATAGGTATTTCAAAAATGTCAATATTTCAGTGCCCACTTAAAAACATCATAATTCAATGTTTTCAAATGGAATGACCAATATTTTATCTCATATGGTGATTGGCAAGACAATTTGCAACATAAAAGTATTATGTCTCCCTATATCTAGAGCAAGTAGTTTTTGAGTTATTTCGAAATTTCTTTCCTCCCAGAATGCTTGCACAATTGAATAATTCCTGTACTATTCACACGTGCACCATAGTAGGCTACTGTCAATATTCGCTGAACCGAATTTGTCAATATTTTTGAACGCTCCGTTTGAGTAATATTAAAATGAATAAGTATACCAATCGAGAAATTATGAATTTATTCGTCATACATGGTCAGTGCGACAAAATTGTTGAGAGAACTTGCAGAATTTTCAACAAAACTTACCCACGCTTACCGCCGATGGATAGAAGAAAATTTAGAAGACTGGAGTCAAATTTTGTACAATTTGGAAAACTAAACGCAGAAAAAAATCAACCAAAGCCAATAACGCAGAACGAGGAACGTCAAGTGAATGTTTTGGCTTATTTTCAAACAAATCCACGCGCATCCACCCGTAGTTGCCAGGAGGATTTGGGAGTAAGCAGAACATCACTGCGAAGAATTTTGAAAATATATCGTATGCATAATTATAAATTTAATTTGGTGCAAGAATTATTTCCTCAAGATGCAGTGAACAGGATTGATTTTTGTGAGTTTTTGTTGGTTAGAAATCAAGAAGACAATGACTTTTTAAAAAAAATTATTTGGACCGACGAATCAAATTTCTCTCGTGAAGGTATTTTCAATAGAAAAAACAATCACATGTGGTCAACTGAAAATCCATATGCAACGCTTGTACATAAATCCCAACACAAATTTAGTTTCAACGTATTTTGCCTTTTGATGGACACGCGTGTTACTTTTTATTTGTACCACGAAAGATTAAATAGTGGTAGATATTTACAAATTTTAAGAAATTTTGTAGAGAATTTTTTGGATGAGCTTCCTTTGAATTTAAGGACAAGTTCATGGTATCAGCTCGATGGAGCCCCAGCTCATTGCACAAACGAAATATCGCAGCAACTGACGAATATGTTCGAAGATAGATGGATTCGAAGGTTAGGTCCGTGGAACTGGCCCGCTAGATCTCCAGATATTACTCCACTCGACTTTATTCTTTGGGGTCGTATAAAAAATTAAGTTTATGCCACTGTCGTCAATGCCCGAGAAGAATTGGAAGCAAGGGTGCGAGCTGCATTCGCGGAATTAAGTGCAGAAGAAATTAGGCGAGCAACAGAGGGTGTCGCAACACGTGCTGCACAGTGCTTATACGTTAATGGTCATCATTTCGAACAATTGTTATAATTTATTTTTCTGTTCTTGCATTTAATTATTTGTTTGAAAATTACTTTATTTCAATCTTCTTGCTTTTGTTTTGTTTGTAAGTTGTAAGTGTGGATAAGTTTCGTTGAAACAACAATTCTGTCGCACTAGCCATATATGACGAATAAATTCATAATTTCTCGATTGCTACACTTATTTATTATAATATTACTCGAAGTGTTCAAAAATATTGACACGTTGGAAACGAATTTTTCTAGATTCGGTTCAGTGAATATTGACAGTAGCCTAGTATGGTGCATGTGTGAATTGTACAGGAATTATTCAATTGTGCAAACATTCTGGGGGGAAAGAAATTTCGAAATAACTCAAAAACTACTTGCTCTGGATATAGGGAGACATAATACTTTTATGTTGCAAATTGTCTTGCCAATCACCATATGAGATAAAATATTGGTCATTCCATTTGAAAACATTGAATTATGATGTTTTTAAGTGGGCACTGAAATATTGACATTTTTGAAATACCTATTGTCAAAATTGACAGATGTCAATTTTTTTTAATTCTAGAGGGATCTATAAGTAACAATTCAAGATGCCGCTCGTCTGTCTATCTTGTCCCTACTAGAAGTTATAGGCATTTTTCAAAACGTCTATTTGAGGTCAATATTTGACAAATAAATTTTTCACTCAAAAATTGTAAAAGTTAAGTGGACATAAATTCATATGAGAGGGTAGACAATTGAACGGGGAATCTAAAAAAAAATTAATATATAAAGGATATATAGGATGTTCCGTTTAAAATAACAAAGTTGTAAGCCATTTCCGGTACAACCGAAAGTGATAGAAAGTCGAAATATTTTCCATGAGGTGATCGCATTCAACCGTGCAATGTAGAATTTTTTCAAATGTTTCCTCTGTCAGGAATCCCGAAAACTTTTAATGGGCGTTATTCGTGGCCCACCCTGTATATATATATATATATATATATATATATATACATATATATACATATATATATATATATATATATATATATATATATATATATATATATATATATATATATATCACTATTTCAAGAATACAAAATATTTACAATATATATACAGGGTGTCCCAGACCACCCGTATCAGCCTTCTATTAAGATAACGGCTGGTTCTAGAGAGTTGGGACAAAACAATTTATAATAAAGCCGTATTAGAGAATCGAATGGTGTTATTGTATTTTTCGCAAAATGTTGGCATCCCTAAGAGTTTGCTTAATAATGTCAATAACTCAAGATTTTTAAATAGTACGATAGGTCAAAAGTGGTATCATTGAAAAGGTCTTTAAATAATAAGCAACTATTGTAAAAAAACATAATTTTGTTACTGGCATTGATTTTGAGTAATATTTAATTAAAGTAATTCAATTTCAATTTTTCATGACTAAATTATTTTAAAAGATTGAGTTTTAAATGTGAGTTAGACCTCTTAGATACATCCTGACCACGACCGTCTCCGACTCCTCTATTTTTCAATAATCCTACGCCAACTCCGACTGCTGCTTTGAATCATGTAAACATTTTAAAACGTTACTAAATAATACAATTTTTTGCAATACAAATTACTGTTTAATGGTAACTACATCTGCATAATTGCAAACTAATAGTTTTTTTGAAACAAAATCGAAATTATGGTTTTCTTTAATACGCAAATTAATAAATCTCCATTGTAATTAAAAACTCTATGTGGGTTCAAATTAAAAAAAAACTGAATATGTTTAGTACATTTATATTTATATAATTATATTGAAAATCAGAGTCGGAATTATACGAAGTTTCCAACTCGACGGCTCGGATTTCCTCATCACAAAAATACTTAAATTCCGACCCCACAGTTTCGACTCTAACTCCGACTCAGAGTTCACAGCACTGGGTCACACTGTTTTCCATTTACCTCTAACCACTGTTAAACTGTTCTAGTTCTAAATCCAGTGGCCCTAAGGATCTACTTTTAAAATAAGGTAGCCATGAGATATTGATATTTGGTAACTTCAATCTAAAATTACTCAAAACAAACAAAATATGTTTGTAACTCAAACATATTTTTCCTACAAAAGTTGCTTATTTTTGGAAGACCTTTTGAATGATACGACTTTTGATCTAGCATACCATTTGAAAATCTTAAGTTTTTGACATTTTTAAGCGAAATATTAGGGATGCCAACTTTTCTGGGAAAGAACAATATCACCATTCGATTCTTCAAAATGGCTTGAGTAATAATTGTTTTTATCCCATATCTCTAAGACTAGCCGCTTTCTCAAAAAATAGCTGTCTGGGACACCCTGTATATTTGAAACTTTTTAGATAAAACTTGCATTACAATGATATCAGGTTTGGTGGAATTTAAAATTAAGTAATAAAAGGAATAGATAGCTGTTTGCTGTTGTTGCTCGGCTTACAAACAAATGTAAATGGAACATATTATTGCAATCGTAACGGACTAGTTTCCATCAGATAATTCAAGGACACATAATGACACAGCATCGTACCAATTTTACTAAGAGAAAATTTAAAGACTAATCAAACAACAGTAAACAGATATCTTTTTCTTTCATTATTTATATTATTCTTTTTTTTTGGTTTTTGCCTGGCCTTAGTTTGATACTATTAGCCAACATCAATGTTTATTTTAACTATATCACTTCATTTTGTAACTTATGCTAAGTTAAATATATTTAACACAAATTTGGACGTCACAACACATTTACACCTCACCCAGGGTCATGACGAGAAATTATTTTTTTAACTAAAATCTCGTTGTGCACGGGAATCGAATTGTGGCTCGCCGAGCGATACAACCCGGCGACGATACCGCTCGGCCAGCACCTGCCCCATTATTTTATTTAATAATGTAAAAACCACAAGTCGCACACCCACCAAATCCAGCATCATTGTAATTGTTTAAAAAGTGTTTACCCAAAATGTTTAAAATATACATTCATCTACCTGATGAAGCCTAGTGTGGTAAAACAATTGTTGTAGTACAATAAATATAATTTTGAAACCTAAATAAATTAAGTGTTTTATTAAAGTGATTAAATATACAAGTTAATCCATTTAAAATAACACAGATGACGTCATACCTCGAGAAATAGGATAGCAATTGGAAATCATATTACGCGCTTAAATAGATAACAACGACTACAAAAATGTTTGTTAAGAGTATTTTTCATCACACGTATAGTTTAGCCAGAAATGTTTTTATACAATCATTTTGAACTCTTAACTAACAAATTAAGCAAGAATTGCTTCATATTACGAGTGCTACAACCGAATATGAATGACATTTTGCGCAAACATTGAATCTCTGTCTCAGTCAGCCGACCTACGGGATTTCGTTTTAGGGGGAGCAATCAAATTTACAAATAATATGTACGGTATAATAATTTAATGTAAAAATTAATACATTCCATGTGGCCATGAAACTATTGCCTACGCAATTACTTAGGCAATATAAATAGTAGAGATTTCAGTGTTGGGATGTATCTATAATTTAAATATAGTTTCATTTTGACATAGTATTAACTAGCTGAGCTGGGCAGGATTCGAATCATTCAGGATTCAAATCCTGGATTCAAATCCTTTTAAAGGATTCAAAAGAGGCATTTGAATACTTTAGTTCAACTGGATCAGTGATCCGGATTCATTACATTTTTTAAGAGGATTCTTATTCGAATCCAAATGTGGGTGATTCGAATCATAAACGGATTCGAATATTTATAAAAGGATTGAAATACTTACAAAATGTTTTAAATCCCAAAAATAATTCAAATTAATTGTAAGGATTAACTTAAAAAGTGTCTTTTGTGTGTTTTTAAATTTCTCGTTAAATTACTGTTTTATACGCGTGGCGCATGAAGTAAAATTTCGAGTTTATATAAGCCCAGAAACCATTAATATATACATATCGTTACCAGTTGTTTTAGCAAAAATATTCAAAACCTAATTATTTATTATTAACACTGCACATCGTTGATAACAGACTAAATATCTGATTCCCTGTTACTCTGGTTAAAGATGTATTAGTGTGTTTCTGAACTTCACTTCAAATCAGTGTTTTGTACGCGTGGCGCATGAAGTAAAATTTCGAGTTTAGAAAAGCCCAGAAAATTTGTCTCGGGTCGCTACGCGACCCTCGACAAATTTTCGCGGGGCTTTTCTAAACTCGAAATTTTACTTCATGCTTAGTCCGGGAGTGGAAACGCTCATTCGAAACTTCAAACTGAATGCTTTGATAAGAACATTAAATGACTGAAATTTTTTTTAAAGATAATAATCTAGTTTTATATTAGTCGATTTGGTCAATTTGAATATAATTCCATAACTTTTCTCTGACTTTCCAAGTTTTAATAATATTCAGTGAATTTTTTATTTACGTAATTTACAGGCATTCGTCGATTTTATAATAGAGTTCAATTTGAAGTATTGAACGGGTTTTTCCACTCCCAGGCTAAGCATGAAGTAAAATTTCGAGTTTAGAAAAGCCCCGTGAACATTTTTTCGGGCTTTTCTAAACTCGAAATTTTACTTCATGCGCCACGCGTACTAAGCACTGATTTTAAGTGAAGTTTAGAAACACACTAATACATCTTTAACCAGAGTAACTGGGAATCAGATATTTGGTCTGTTATCAACGATGTGCAGTGTTAATAATAAATAATTAGGTTTTGAATATTTTTGTTAAAACAACTAGTAACGATATTTATATAATAATGGTTGCAAAAAATAAAATCTAATTTATTCTTAAAGGATTTGTATTCGTGATTCGAAAAAACAGGATTCGGATCATATTTATCTCTTACGAATCCTTTATTCGAGTATTCGTGATTCGAATCATATTAGATGATTGGGAATTGTGATTCGAATACTTTTTACCAGGATTCGTCCCAGCTCTGTTAACTAGTAATACTACTTCCGGTTTTGCCGGAAGTGATATAATATTTCTTATTTTAAATTACAACCCCGGGCCCTGAGTATTATACACAATATAAATACACATTTTAGAAAGTCGAAGGTCTGTAAATAATAAGCTTTATTTAAAAGATTACAATACATTGGTTTCAATAAAATTCATCACAAAGTAAAAAAAAAACAATATAAAATATCGTTCACTCCTAAAAACTTGATTTTTCAGGAGAGTGATTTTAAAGTTTAAAAGTAAGATTAAATGTACTAAAAATATACAGAGAGTTTTATGTAACACCGAACATGCTAAAATGTACTCAATGCTAATTTTCCTATGTTCGATGTGTACTGGGACGCATCACAGCATTGACTGCGATGTGATTGGCTACGATTTCTAATAGTAATATAGTCAACCCAATTTACACTCTTCCTGTAAAAAAATAATTAAATCTGTCAATTGTTATGTCAAGTGCAACATGTTGTAATATGGATATTTTAGTTCAACGGAATGCATATCAACTTCTGTTATATTTTTAATCAGTAAAATACTTAAAGAAGGCATAAAGAGTAATTTAAAAGAACCAAATAAATAATTCTACTATTCACCTTTTATTAAAATCTTAGCCAATAAGTTAAGAATATAGTTTATTAGAAACAAGTAATATTTATAATAAATTTTCAAAATGACCTCCTTCGCGCTCTAAGCAATATGCTAGACGATGATTAAATGATTCTACGGCATTTCTTAAAAAAATTGCATTCATTTCTTCACATACTAATCGTACTCGAGTCTGAAGTTCTTCCACATTTTTAATTAGAACATCACTATAAATTTTTGTTTTCATATACTCCCACAGAAGAAAATCATTTGGAGAAAGGTCGGGCGAACGTGCAGGCCAAGATATGGGACCATATCTTCCTATCCACCGACGAGGAAAATGCTGGTTCAAAAACCGCGTTACCTCATTCGTAGAGTGTGGAGGAGCTCCGTTCATTTGAAAAAATGAGTTATTAATATTTAAATTCTGTATGTCTGGTATAATATCACTTTGAAGAAGTGTTAAAAATTTACTAGAATTTAGATTTCCGTTAATAAAAAATGGGTCAATCAAGTGCGTGTCAATAATTCCAATCCATACATTAATTCTCTTGTTGTACTGAGTATGAGTTAAATTTTGAAGGTAGGTATTAATTGTAGACCATACCTAAAAGAAAAGGAATAATGGGTCTAGAAAGGATACAATTAAATAGCAATAACTGACCTGTAATTTTGAGAATTTACTGATGCATCCAAAATGTCGTTATTTTCATTTACCATATTAAATAAAATTTCACAAAAATTTGATCGCTTAATTTTGTCATCTTCATACAGCAACTGGTGATTTTGAAATTTGTAGGACCTAAACTTAAATTCTCGTAGAACTCTATGTACGGAGGATTTTAAAATATGAAGTGATTTTGCAATAGTATTTAAAGTACATTCTTCAACATAACACAAAATGTTTAATTTCATCTCTTCTGATAAATTTGACGGTCTTCTTACTCTTTGTTTGTGAAATTTATTTAATCAGCCGGTTCTATTAAATTGTTTTATAAGTTCCGAAATGGTTGAAATGGATGGGATTGGGCGATCAGGAAATTTAACAGAAAATAAATCTTGGGAATTTCTAAAACTGTTTCCTCCATGATACAAGTTCACCAGAAAAATCTTCTCCTCCTTTGTATACATTGTATAACTATCCGTTCTTCTTCTGAGTTTGTTTTAAATGCCAGAACAACAAATATCACTTGCTTGAGATAACTTGACTATATTACAATTAAAAATCGTACTTAATCACATCGCACTCAATGCTGTGATGCGTCCCAGTACACATCGAACATAGGAAAATTTACATTGAGTAGATTCTAGCATGTTCGGTGTTACATAAAACTCTCTGTATATCGGGTGTGTATAAATTGGCGGATAATTTATACGTGACGATATTCTACATAAAATTCTGAATAGAGAATGTCGACGCAAAAATGTTGTATTATGCTTTATATATCATCAGGAGGCATTTAAAATAATTAAACATTTGGCAACGTCGCATTTACGGGCTGCCATGTTTTTTTTTTATTAATCTCATGATTAGTTACGTGGGTTGCATCAGAAGAGTAATAATGGTAGAGTGGGGCTTATTAAAAGTACCGAAAAGAGTCTCCTTTGGAAGTAGTCTAGAAGGTATTGGCGAAGCGTCTGGATTGTCGTAGTTTAGTGATTTATGTTGACTGCAGTACTGCGGCGTTTTTTCTTCTTCTAATGACACAGCATAATTCATTTATTTTGTTCGAAATAAAATCCATCTGCTTCTAAGCACAGTTGCAATCTCTTTTGTATCGTATTCATTACTCGCTCCAGTATTTCTGGTGCTATAACTACCAGTACCGCCGCTTCAATTTTGTATTAAACCTTGTTTTTAACCTTCTCAGAACATAGAAGGTTTTTTTGTAGGACCAAATGAACGGTCTTGTTACTGGGGAGAACTGTTCGCATTTTGGGGGACAATCATACCCGTTTCACCTAGTCGTTGATCCAGCCTTCGAAATACATTTGTAGAAGGATGCCTCCGTTTTTGAAAACATACTTGATATTCTAGTTTTGCCACTTGTGCATTTCTATTAAAGTTGATCATATATCTACATGTCGGCGTACTCAATAAACGTAACACTGAACAAAACAATAACACGAAAATAACACAGAAACACAAAAACATTGAAAAGCGGGAACTAATACTAACCGATAATAACGAGAAAAACAGAATTAGCACAAAATTGGAACTAGCACGTTTAAATGAATTCGTAACAGTAAGTGTTAAAATTTGTAACTGACGTATGCGGGAGTCGACGTTGCCGGCTGTACTTTATATGAAAATAAGCTAATAACGTGTTAAAAACGGACGTTTGAGATAAAAAGATTGCACACACTGGGAAATAATCTTCAAACTAGTCATTTTACCGAAATTACAGGGTTTTCTGTAAATTAATATCGAATAATAACGCATATGAAACGATTGAATGTTCAAACTTTGAGGACCTCGTGAAGGCTCAGGAAGCATGGTGCAATATTTTAGAATTAAGATATTTTGCTTAACATTTTACGGAAAATATCACCACGTGTAGATTATCTGCCAATTTATACCCGATATAAAGCTACTCATTAAGGTTTTTATTGTCTAACAGGTCTTTTTAAATATAACCTGATGTTTATGCTATTTTTCAAGAAAAAAAGTGCATTATTGTCATTAAAATAAATTTGTTGGTCCCATGCAGGACAACAAGATCAAAACAATTATTTTATCTTGAGTCTCACAGGACAGTTTCCGGATCTCACAATTCGATGACTCGCTTAATGGCTCTTGCGAATGAATATTGTGCCCATCCATGGTTTGACCTTTTCAACACAACTCTATCTAATTTAAAGTTTAGGCTAAAACGTCATTTCTAGTTTGTGCAATTTATGTTATTTCTATGATTTATGTTATTCAATTTATGTTATTTCTATAATTACTATATATACACGCACAATTACGTCGATTAGCTGTTATAATTGATTTTTATATATATATATATATATATATTTTAATTAATTATATTACGTTGTAATTTTATGTACAAATGGTGTTTACCGTAAATAAATTTACTTTACTTTACAATTTGGAAGTTTGACATTGATGTATCTAAAACTATTTCATTATTGCATGGATAATTTCGTTTCAAACTGTTTATTATACCGTTTTTAGATTATTACTTTTATAAAATCTTCCAGTTTTAATAAAAAGAATCGGTTTGGAAAAAAAACAAGGCTTTTGTAATTAAGGTAAAACACTCTTCCCTTAAACAAAGCAGATGTTTCCTGCTCAACGGCTTAAGGAGAACTAACATGTGACCCCATTGAAGAGACCATTCCTGAAATTTGTGACAATGCAAAAACGATACTACCTGCCTCTGGTGGTTTAATATTGAGTTAAAGATATGTCATCTTGCAGAGATATACCACTCATTTACGGCAGTCTAAACACAGGCATAACTCAAAATCGATAATTTGTGAGAAATGACGTTGTTGAAACGAGTCGGTGAATTCACAAATAAACAAAAACCCATATACTTATTAATCTATACCGCTCCCTATTCACTGCATGAGCCAGAAACGGAATCTGTTAAAGAGAATAATAGCGTGAAACGCTCTCACTGCTCAAGAACGAACTCAACACCAAGCGCCAATAAATGTACGTCTCAATGCCGGCGGGAGCGTATTTTAAATTTTAAATCTGTAACATTTTGATATTATGGTCATGCATATCCCATAGAACAAAGAAAAAATAATATTTCTTGAACATTACAACAACATAAAATGTTGTAATGTTAATTAAACATAACTTGAATGTGGTTGTTCAGTATAGAAGTAGAGAATTATGTTTAATTATGTATTTGCAGATAAGTTTTATTTTTGGAAAAAACAGGCATTCTGCTCTCTATTATATAGAGTTTTCCAAAATGGAAAAACATAAAACATAATAAACTTAATTTTAAAAAGAATATTATGAATTTCATAGTCTTTAGCCTTTTATAAACTATCACCAACATGTGTTATTTCGGGGGCGTAGCCAATGGGGAGCAGGAGGGTGCCCGAGCCCCTCTAAACTTTGAAAAATCATGCGGGCAGATTTGAGTAATATTGTGAATTATTACAAGTTTTCAGAAGAATCATCATATCGTGTTAAATGTATATGAAATCTTCATATTCTAACTAACCCAATAAAGCAATAGCGCAACATTACTCATTTTTTGTTAATAAATTACTAAACAAGTTAATTTGATTCATTGTATTATTTGACTTGGTTTAAGAATGTATGGAGAATATATATTTTGTTATATGAATATTTCAATTATTACTCAATAAAAAAATATATTTTTAATGTGTTTCTAACTTCACAATATATTAGTGTTTTATACGCGTGGCGCATGAAGTAAAATTTAGAGTTTAGAAAAGCCTGAAAATTTGGTTTGGTCGCTCCGCTTCGCGGAGCGACCAAACCAAATTTTAAGGCTTTTCTAAACTCTAAATTTTACTTCATGCTTAGTCTGGGAGTGGAAAACACTCGTTTAAAGCTTTAAATTGAACTCCTAGAAAACAACAAATATGTCAAGATTTACAGAATAATTGATATCAGTTTGATATGAGTAACTTAAGTTTATCTAGGATATTTACAAAAGATTAAATTTATACGATATGTTCATTTTTTGACACTTCATTTTTAATTTTGACACATCATTTTGACACTAGTGTAAACACTAGAATAAACTTCACTTTTGCAAAATGTTAGTATTATTGATTAAATCACGAAATTAACTAACATTTTCAATTTTTAAACTGTCCAAAACCATCAACATTTAAGTGGATTTATTACAATTATGTATAAGAAAAATAAACTACAATTATATACATTAAGTTAGAAGTTTGAATATTAGCACAGAGTAAGTAGTGCATATTATTCTATATTAGTTAAAAAAAATCTCGGATAAAGTCTGATTCCTACAAAAATCATTCTAACTAATTTTAACGAAAATCGTTTTTAACCACTTAAAATGTAATCGACTCAGAATTAAAATAGCTTCAAATTGGCATAATTCGCATTTTTCTAAGTTTACAATTGTGTTCTTGGTAGGGCGCTTTCTTCGATTTTTCTTTATTCGTTTTTTAGTGATTGAAAAAATAATTAAAAAGTTATACTGGGCGATTAAATGAATTCATAGTTGGAGTAGGCTCTGATTTTTGTTAGCATTTAACAGTGTGCAATAGCTGTGATACAATTAACTCAAATTGTTTGATTTGTCGAATTAGCGTTGTTATCGGGAGGTTGTGGCGTCTTGTAATATTCGTGCTTTGTCGTTGACTTATTTAAATGGAGAACATGATTTTTGCACTTACAAGATGCTCCACCGTAACACTCCGTTAGCTCAGTTAAATACAAAAATATATACTTACTCAGACTTCCTCGTTGTCTCTTTGTCTGGTTTCGGACACACACTTCATTTGATTTTTGGGTTTAATTTATTTTGAATAAAATGAATATGTGAACGCACAGATGAAAAGAAAGTAAATGAACGTAAATATGAAATGACAATACAATAATTTACAGTGACGACGACTTACGATTAACAATGAAATACTGACAAATGAAATGATGAACGACGGAAAATGATTTACGCGGACACTGATGACACGGAATGGTTATGCACTGATGAACTGTCTTGAAGATGTCATGACTTGCACTATGATGTTTTTGATTCGACTCGCGATGAAATGATAATTGTTTGAGTTTAGACTCAACTGTTCTTGATAATGTTCCCAGGATAACTGCCTTCTTCCCTCTTCGATCTTCCCAACCACCGATGTCTTCACCCCCGCCATGTATCTTGGGGGTGACGGTGATTGGTCGAAGATTGTGGTGGAGGAAGTTTCGGGATGGGGTTGCGCAGTGGCAACTTCTACCAGAGGCCAAAAGTTTTGGGCCTCTGGTTTCAGACCGTTCTGGCGTGTCGAAGATGTGCTGCAGATGTTACGACCATAAACCTTTGTTCTCGGAGTTTTTCCCAAACCCGACGATGATTTCTAAATGCTTTGTTTTCCTGGTCGTAACCATCTACAGCTCGCCAGGAGGTTTATAATGGTGGCCCTTGGAGGTGCGGAGATTTATGACGGTGCGTCTTCGGGGTTGTAAAATTCGGGCGTTGGGCTTGGTGCGCGGTTTACGATGGGGATGTTTGTTAATACGTAGCCGTATTGTGTTGGTCACGTTCCGGTGCGAAATGTACAACTACCTACTTATAATATTTACAAAAATATATACAAAAGAACATCGAATGAATATTTACGAACTTGAATCATTTGGAATTAAAATGATTATGATGAAATGAAAATGAGCAAAACAATTGGAGTCCGATGTTTTCGCGAATGAGAATGAAATATAATCAAGTTACGACGTTTTCGATAATACGCCGGTAACAGCGTCTTTCGGTTCAATATGATTGGCTTAGAACATAAGATTTTCTTGATTGAAAGTTTTTTTTAGAAATGTTACTGTTATTGTTTTTTCGAGTTAATAAACTTCTTACATAACCATTTATTAGATTCATGAAGTGCTTCCCAGTACTACTACCCTAAATTCAAACTTCATGGCTTGCTTGATAATAAATTCATTTGGTCTCCAGGTAGAAATACAGTACAAAAATAGATTTTTATTTAATGTCATAGGTGAATGATGTATTTTATTTATAAAATTTAAAAAAAAAATAAAAAAATGGATCTAACGTTCGGACATTTTATTGATTAGCAGATTTTTTCCCATGTTCTTACATTTTTTAAAACATTAAAAAAAATTGTGAACAATCCCACAAATATCAACTTTTAGCGCAAAATTGTTAAGCTTAAACAACATTTTCAATGGAAATTAAAACGTACCATATCCTGAACCGATCAATTTTTCTATTTATTAAAAAAGTGATCGATTTATTATTGAATATAAAATTTATTTATTGATATGAGTGAAAGATTTTATGAAATCAGAACAGTTTGATTAAAACAAGTAATCAAATTTATCATAGTATGTGTTTTAGCGAAAAATAAAGATAAAAATGTAATCCTACAACATACAAAATTTACTATATAGAGTTAAATAAGTTTAATTTAACTTGAAAATTGTGTCCCATAATAAAACTTTAATTCAAGCTGTGTTCTCTGAGAATTATTTTTTCGGAAGAAAATAAATAGCTCGGATAGTTTCTAAGTCTGTGATTTTTATGGAAATTAAAACAAAAATTAAAACAAGATAGAAGAGCATGGAGAGAAAAATATAGAATAAAACATTGAACAAAACTCCTTACACCTAACGATAGCAAGGAACAAAGTTAACAACAAAATCGAAAATTAAAAAAATGTTGTAAATTATAAAAGAGAAATTGCTATTATTAGATAAACATTGTTATTTTAAATTTAAAATTTTGCGTGCGGAACCGGGGGGATTATCTGAACTTGTACCTACTGATAATAACATTATACACATAAATTTACATAATAATAAAAGTTTATTTAAGATATCCTTTGTCTTTTGAGCTCATTGGGTTTCGAGTTTAGAAAAGCCTAAAATATTTACTTCATGCTTAAACAAGAAGTCTTCACAGTCGTTGGGTAAAAGTGACATTTTTTTTTACTAATAACCCATTAACTAATTTAGTGTGAAGTTTTAACAGCTCTTCATCCAATCAGTGGCGCAGATAGCTTTTTGCGATAAAGGTGGATTTAACTTAATATTAGCTTTCATAAATGTATTCTTATTTTCTACAAAAACAAATTAAAACCCATTTAATTTTTACTTACAAAGATCGAAAATTCATAAATTTTAATCAGAAATTTTAAATTATATTAGTATTATTTTAATACTATATATTAATATTAATGTTGATGAAACATTTCTTAAATGAGTTTGTTCAGTCATTCTATAAATAAAATACAGTTTTCTAAACTCGAATTTTTACTTCATGCGCTACGCGTATAAATATTGAGAAGTTCAAAATAAACGCTACGTTGGTATTTGATGATATGAATTAATTGACAAAAAATTGAAAACTTAAAAAGTTTATCTTGATAAACATATTATTGTGAGGTTAACTTCAAAAATTGACGAAACGCATAAATACATATTTAATATTGTATTTGAGTTCAGTATTCCGGCATCGGATACCCACAGACGCGTTTCGGACTCAAGGTCCTCTTCAGTGTGGTCCCGACCCAGTGCTGAGGAATACTAAACATTTCTTACTATATCAAACCGATATGTGGACACTAATAAGTGAATTGGATAGCTAATGCCATCTATCGGTCCATAGTGGCATCGTCAATGACACGAATGCACAAGTGCATATATACGTCACTGTTGAAGTCCGAAACGCGTCTGTGGGTATCCGGTGCCGGAATACTGGACTCAAATACAATTTTGATATTTGGTTTCTGTGGTTACACAGAGTATAGCTCCGTGGACGAAACAGTGACCTATATATGCACTTGTGCATTCGTGTCATTGACGATGCCACTATGGAGCGTTAGATGGCGTTAGCTATCCAATTCACTTAATACATATTTAATATAAAATATTATTTTACATTTCTGGCGTTTAACTAAATATATGTTTGTGCTATTTTATAGAAAAATATCATGAATGATAATCAACATCAAACTATAGTAAAGAGACATAAAAGGTTTATAAAAAAATATTACTTAAAGGTAATTAAAAGTCATAAGGAGAAATTATGGGAAAAGAAATAATTTAAATATAGAGAAAAACATCATCTAATTATTTTAGTCTTTTGACGGTTTCAAACCTAAAATTGATTGATCCATGCTCTTTTGAAATATTGATGTTTTGACTTTTTATATCAGTAATGTATATTCCTATTTTAAACATGAAAAGTACAAATATATTATAATAGCTTATCAGTTTAAGTTTCTCCGAGCGGTAAAACCGAGCATGCGCATTGTTGCAAAACGCTCCTAAAACTGGCGCTTTCCGACCAGAAGACGCGATATAGACTAATACATATTTGCATTTCGTTTCAATTCTTTTTGCTAGAATATCGTCTTTTAGAATTATCAGCATAATTAATAGGTGCAGTTACCACAGAATTTTACCCTCAACGTGTTTAGATTTTTGCAGGCTTTAGGTTTATATCTGGTGAACGTTGTATATATGTTACAGGAAAAAACAAGATATTCCACAAAACACGTTTTATCTAGAAGAAACGCGATATGTCTAGTGCTAGTATATTTTGAACTTCACTCAAAATCAGTGTTTTATACGCGTGACGCACAAAGTAAAATTTTGTCATATCTTTTTATGAGATATGATGTAGGGTTTTATTATTTCAAACACAAATCATAGTTGACCATGACTTTAATGGCATGCATTTTTTGTACGTTATCTAAAAATATATGATTTGTCATATTTTGATTTAACTTTTTTTAATTATATAATGTTTTTTAAACTTTAAATAAATATATCAAGAAAGCTAGCATAGAAAAAAAAATATTGTAAACAACAAAAATATAATACGTCAACTGTTTTTTTTACATTATTCTATTTACTTTATTAATCTTTATACATGGTAGTTATAATTACTTTTTGCCATTTATATTTATATATATTTATTGTATTTTATAATAAAAAAAATAAAATGGAGCGATTGTCCGAATATTAAGTTAATATTATTTTCAGGTTGTTTCATATTTTTGATAATGGCTTCCTTGATAAATTAATTGAAAATAAAATAAACTTAAAATAAATAATTCAAGTTAAAACAATGTACCGTATGTTCAATTAAAAAAAATCTGGAAAATATTCTAGGTTGGCAACTCTAAAAATATACATTATAATTATTATGTCTGACGTTTTATATGTCAATTCCTAAAGTATGTAGCCAACTTAAATTTGAAGAAAGATTAAATCATGGCAATCTGGAGGTTTTTTTTATTGAACATATCATATTACAAACAGGGTTGTTAGAAAAAACGTTTTTTTCATTTGAATTAAAACAAATAGTTTTTTTTTAATAAAACGTGTTTCTTTCATTGAAACAGCGTTTAAAACATTAACAATTAAAAACATGTTTAAAACGTGTTTAAAACTAAACATACAGGGCATTTTTTTGAGTATACATATCCCGATAATTACAGCGTTTTTTAATTTTGTAAGAATTTGTTATTTAAAAGCGGTTAATTTGAGGCTTTTAACGAGTGTTTTCCACTCCCAGACTAAGCATGAAGTAAAATTTCGAGTTTAGAAAAGCCTAAGAATTTGGATTGGCCGCGTAGCGAAGCGGAGCGGCCAATCCAAATTAGGCTTTTCTAAACTCGAAATTTTACTTCATGCGCTACGCTTAATAACATTGATTTACAGTGAAGTTCAAAAATCACACATGCAACAACCTAATATACGTTAGAATTATTGGGTTGCCTGTAACAACACCATCTTATATTACAGGCCTGGAAGCGGGAATCGTGACGTCACAGCGGAAGGCCTACGCATAAGCGCGCCGCGCAAGTGATCGCTGGCCGGCGTGTTATAAAAATAAATATAATACTCGTTTAAAACAGTGGAATTGAAAATATATATAATTTATTTAATAAATGACAATACATATTCTTGTTTGCATATTTTTTAATCAATAAATGTAAATAAACAAGGACAATATAGGGGATATGTTTGTAATGCGCACTATAATATCATAATAATAGTAAAAACGAAACAATACACATGTTAAAATATACTTTATTTCTCAATGTATAGACATCACATACAATACAAAAGCAAATGTTTCGAACTTATTGATTCTCGTCAGTATGATGTATCCGTATTTAGAAATCATATACATTTGCTTTATAAAAAGCCACATAGTAAAGTTACAGTGCAGCTTTAAACAAAGCTATTTTGTCTATTTAATATGAGAATTTTAAATGTGCAATAAATCATTTTGGCTCAAATCAATGCCTTAACTATATTAATTTACTTTTTTCAAGAAATAAAGCAGATACTAACTTGAAACGAAATGGTGGAGAAAATGCTTTAGCTAAAGAACAACACGTTTGTTATAGCAAAAATTTAGTTTGTTTTTGAATATATTTGATTGCAACAATATATTACAGTAAAGTTGAAATCTTCCTTTTTTTTGCCAAATTTTTATGTACAAAATCATTTCTTGTTTTGACATAATTATTTAATAAAACATTTGTTGAGGCTTTAACAATTAAATATAAAATATCATTATGAGTGTGGCCTTTCATACAACTGAAATCCGTAAGAAAAAAATCACATTTTATTATTTCTTGCATAGAAAGATCAATTACTACATCCTTTTGTGAATAAGTATTTAAAAATGATTCTTCATACTTTTCTGATATTAAACAATCCACTGTTATATATGTAAGCATTACAGCATTAACAACATCTGAAGTGGGAAATTGAAGTCCTCCTCTATTAAGATTTCGAATAAAATTATATTTTTTATGTGAAACATCAGCATTTAACTCTTTGTCTAATACTAAATACTGCTGGCAAACATTACATTTCAAGTTCTTAATAGCAGATCTAGCACAATAACCTGCAATATATGTTAAAATTGGTAACTGATTCTGAACGGATGCAAATTTGTCTTCACTATATTCTAGATCAAAATCTAATTTTTGTGACTGAACTGATATATTTTCACTCTCATTTAAATTATTCTCAAAATTATCTAAATCGACCTCAATGTCACCAAATTTAGTGGATGAAATTTTTAATGGGAGAAGATTTTGTAATCTTAATTTTTTCTCCGATTCAAATATTTGTCTAATTGAAACTAAATACTGCGATCCTGCCAACATTCTATATTTACCAAAGCGAGCCTCTAATGCATCAGTTTGTATTTTACCTGGTAGGAAATATTTAAAATCCAACTCATTACAGCAATATTTTGTAAGTTCCAATAGGCCATATGTGGTATGTGAAATTGCCATATGTGTTTCATTAGAAAATTTGTTTTTATTACTATTTGATTTCCAAATATCTAACCACAGCACAAACTGTTGTAAAAATTTATAATTTTCCTGTTTCACTTGATAATGGTTTTTGTAAAATATTATTAAAACGGATATCTTTATAATTAGATTTCACATTTACAATACTCCACCATTTACAAATTAAATTTATAAAATCTGCTGTATCTTCATAGTTAATTAAATTATGAGTCGGCCCTAATTCCAGAAGTCCTTGTATTGTATGTTCATTAAAAATATTTAAAACATATTTGACATTTTGACGTTCTAAATTATTAGGATATAAAGAGTTCAAATTAAGTCTGTAACCATATTTTATTAACTGAGATGATTCAAGTTCATACATTTGATTTAAAGTCAAAAATGTTGCACTGGCAAGAGATAAATTATCTGAATAATTATTAAACTTTGGATAAATAATTGTTTTGTGTTGATCTTTTTGGTTAAGCCAGTTGTTTCGAATACATTTCAATATATGCACAGAATCTAATATGTAAAATAATGGTTCATTTGGGTTACAAGGATGTTTATAAACAATACTTAGTTGCCGTGGAGATGCAAAGTATGACATCCCTTTTCGATTAATAGCATTATTATCAGTAACTACACATATAATTTTAAATCCTATATTATGTAAGCCAACAATAATTTTTTTAATAATTTCATATAAACTTTCAGCATTAATAGTTTTTGTCGGAAGAATATGAACTACTTCTTTAAATGATGATAATAAACTTTGAATCATAAATACCTGAGCACTAGTGGCAACATTTTTAGTATTGTAAGCAGCTCCAACAATGTTACCCCCTTTATAATCCATGTATGGCTTAATATGAATTTCATCTACCATCAATGTAACAGTTTTGTCAGAATGTTGTAAGAAATTAAATTTTTGTTTTATATATAAAAGAAAATTCTCATCAGTTTGTTCTATGGCAGGATCTGCATTGTAACTTGAACACACTTTATGAATAGTTTTTGGATGTGGCAAAGTAATATTGTCTGCACTTCTCAAAAAGCGATACGCATGTGGTGAAATTGAATATAAAATACTACAAAATATCATTAAATCAGATGAGTATCGAAGTTGATACTTTGAATATTTTAACAAATTGATTTGTTCACGTATGAAAAATACTTTTTCAGTTTTATCATCTTTTACCAGCCCCATGATTTTTTCTAATATGTTATGAATTATGTCCAAATAATCATTTATTGTATGATCGGTTATATTATTTTCATTCTGTAATATATTTAGAGTATCTATTAAACTATTCAGATCATTAATCGCAAGTGGATACGTTTTATTTTTAAATGTACTTAACTTACTTTGTCATTTGTATAGTGAGAGTTTTAATTCTGTATTAAATACTGCTGATGATTTCACAACTGGCACATTTGAAGTGTCCAATAAGACAAATGTCACCGCACAAGTTGTTTTAATAATAGTCCATTCAAAAGGTATGTGAACATTTTCCAAGCACACTAACAATTGTTCAAATGTAGAAAAATTCCTCTGTTTCTCATATTCAGATTTAGACCGCACACTTTCTACAATAGCCAAATTTAAATTATAATTGTCTTTGCGGTGTCTCCGTTCTTCAGCACTTTCCCTCGAGGTTGGTGTTGAAGCAGACAAATAGCTCGCACAATTTGGAAAAATTGATGGTTTGGCACCCTTTCTAAGACGAGGTATCTGTAGTGGCATACTGAGTTTGTTCCCCGTTGCACTATCGTACCATTCAGTTTGTCGTTCAATTTCCTCCGTTTTAAAATGATGTTCACATACCTTAAAAACATTCATAATTAGCAAAACAATGTATAATCATTGTTAATTGATTACATTTTACGTGCATTGCATATAATATTTCAATATATCCAATGTAATATTTATAAATTTGAATTTGCACGATCAAAATATATATTTATATAAAATTTAATAAATTTAATGTATATAAACTAATTGTAAGTAACCTAACAGTTATGCATTGTTTATTAACATTGTATTTATATATCATATCTCTTACAATATAATAAATTTTCAAATATACACTATATTGTTTGTATTAAATTCGAGGTTATGTTTTTTTCGTACATTCATTTGACGACAAATTACTAACTAATGGATAACATTCAATGTATAGATTACAAGCTAATTGTGTTAATATTATATCAACTGATTGGTTGTTGAGTTTTAACTTACCTTTGAATATTTAGTTGGCCGAAAATTGTCCCTGGGAATTGCTCTTACCCACGCAGCGCAATCTTCGACGTTTTTGGGAAACGAAAACACGCTAACACGTTGCCCACCACTGTAGTTTCCCCTACAGTTGGGAACACAACACTTTATAACCATTTTTAATACAAATTGTCTATGCAATAAACGCGTGAAATGCCGAACGCTATGAAAATATGCGAATGAATGCGCTGTCATTCGATTAGTCAGCCGGCGACGATGGCCCATCTCTGTGACGTCACGGCTACGTCAGGAGCTCTGTGTTCAGGCCTGATATATTAGAAGGTGTTGCCTGTAATCACTGTTTTGAACAATTTGTTTAGCGCAGAATTTGACTCACGTTTTATTCACATCTATATATTGGATTGCTAAAGCCGAATATTTAAAACTTTGTGATATTTCAGTGTTTTATACGTGTGGCGCATGAAGTAAAATTTCGAGTTTAGAAAAGCCTAATTTGGATTGGCCGCTCCGCTTCGCTACGCGGCCAATCCAAATTTTCAGGCTTTTCTAAACTCGAAATTTTACTTCGTGCTTAGTCTGGGAGTGGAAAACCCTCGTCTAAAAATTCAAATTAATTTTTTTTCAAAAAAACAACGAATGTCGTAAAATTTACAGTGTATGCACATGTATACCTGAAAGAAAAATTCCATGTTTTTAAAAATCACATGTATGCACACATATTTGATATTCTCTTGTAATAAAATGTTATGTTAATTTTTTGTAATTTAAAATATGTTCAACAGTTTAGCTAAAATTTAAAAATGTAAACAAAAAATTTTGATGAAGTAGGTAGTATAAATATAATTTAGCAAATTTAAAATAACAAAAAAAGTTTTAAACAAATTTAACTTGTAAAACGTGTTTTAAACAAACTTAAAATTTAAAACAGGTTTAAAACAAAAACGTTTAAAACCCGACGGCTGTTTTTAAAGATGTTTAAAACATTAAACCCTGATTACATACAAATGATATATTTTTGAAAAGCTTACAAAACAGCGTAACGCGATTGAATGAAGTCATGGCCAATGATGGTTTTTATTTAAAATAATACAAATTTATGTAATATCTCATTAGAATTTAACTTGCAACGAAATCTATGATCAGGATATTCTTCATAAAAAAGTGCACGTAGAAAGTGTTTACCGCATGCCAATATCTTTATAAATAGAAAAGTTATTTCAATATTTCAAAATTGCTAAATTTTGAGTTTTGGCATATAACTCGAACAAAATTAAAAATAGATATATTTTGATTAGGTACGATATCGAGCTTATATCTCGTGCCCTGGAAGCATATAGTAGTTTTTGTCTATTATTAATATTGATGGTACTTTACTTGAACAAGCCAACAAAAATTCTGCACCCTGTACATTATGCAACATGTCGTTATTGCAATTCTTTACTTCAAAATAAATTTACTTGAATTGGTATTAGTAGCACGCATTTGTGTGTATTCTTGCAAATACTCATTCGTATATGTTGGAAATATCTCTATTGTATTTATTACGAAAATACATTATAACAGAATATTTATTGTTGGTTAATATATTATTTCGCAGAAGTAAGAAACCAGAACGCAATTACAAAGCCTTTGCCTGATAACAGCTTCCCTGCTACAATTCAAAACACCATTATACCCCAGCAAACTGATAAATACAAAGTGGGAAACAATGCATACGCACGCCTCGGGCACAACTTAATCTAAATCCCATTAACGCGCGCCCGCGAGTTTCCCCATTTTTTGCACTCTACGGCGGATGCGCCGGGCCTCTTGCACAGCCAACTTTAAACTCGAGACGGGAACGCGTCTATTCGTGACCGCAGCCAAAAGCTACACACAACTCCCAACGAATCCCGCAAATTTCTCCTCCGACGGGAACTTTGAGGGAAATTCGCGATTAAACAGCGTTAATACTTAAATGGGTCGTTTGCGGATAACGGCATCTTATCGGTGAATCGAGTTATTTGTATGCATGTAGTTTAAGGTGTATTCACCGGATGTACTCGTACCTGCAGATCTATCCAGTATGTGTATATATATATATATATATATATATATATATATATATATATATATATATATATATATATATATATATAGGTGCAATTTGCTTGTATACATACAATCCGGGAACTAAATAGATCCCAACGTGAATACCGATTCCGGGTCTTGTTGGATTGGGGATAAGGATTCGTCTTCGAAAATAAATTACTAGTACATGTGAATGGATGTATCTAAGGAAGAGAATTTATTGTTCTTGTTTATTTTTTAAATTGATTTTTTCAGTTGCATATTTGGACTGGTAACTTCTGTTATACATTATTACATACTATTTAGGTTGTCTGGTTGTAAGAATACAGGAATTTGACTGCCACTGCCACACTTTTTTATTATTCGTGTAGTAATTGTAATAGCAATTTTTAAATATTTTAGATATCGAATTAATTCACTAAATGGTTAGTTTATAACAGAGCCAGGTAGGATTCGAAAACTAACAAGTTTATCAAAACACGTATAACTAGTTTTGCATCTGGGCGACATATATTTTAAACAAGATAAATTCAAATTCAAAACTATTTGAATTCGAGAAAATAAGCTTACGCATCTTATAGTTTGCACACTTTAAACATAATACAGCGTGTAAACGAACTACTGTACAGGCTCTCTACCACATAAGGGGCAGCGTTTAAATAAACAATACCTGCATTTGAAATTACCACACCTTTAGTAGATAGCTCACAAATAATTATTAAAAATAATTAATAATAATAGGCCACATGTTTGTGGTATCTGGTATACGAGCACATTGCGTATTTTAAGAGAGATTCCACATAGACTGGTAGTTTTTAAACGATTTGGATATCGAATTACATCATCTAGAGAAAAGTGGGTCAGATTGTGAAGAATTATGTCTATGTTATCGTTTTCATAAGTACCCATTGCTGACTAAATTTCGAATAATTTCTAAACGTGTTAATGAAATTCAATATTTTTTCTTATTAGGTTCACACTTCACTTTATCTCCACTCTTATTGAAATGTTTAGATAAGAGCGGCAAGGGTGGATGATTTTTAAACATAAAAATAGTTTGCTGTTTAGTCTATGGTGAAACTTATTCCATGAAACATCTACATTTTGTAACATGGCGCGATACGTTTATTCAAACATTGAATTGGCAGACATGCAGACACAGAAACTCGGTGTAATTCCGCGGAAGCTGTAAGAATTTATCAAGAGCGATTTCCTGAACGACACTTACCACCGCCAAACCGATTTAGAAATTTATTACAAAGAGCACGCGACACTGGAAGTTTGCAGCCCGTCGCCGGAGCCGTCGGAGGTGGTGACCGTCCAATGCGATATTTGCGAGCGGAAGATGAAATTTTGAGTCTGTTGGAAGCGGATCCTGGTTTAAGTACCCGTATTATCGCCGCTCAGCTAAATGTATCGCACACATTTGTCAGCAGTGTTATCGTATAACAATGACAATAATTTTTATCCGTATCACTACCAGCGTGTACAACATCTTCAACCCCATGATTTTCCCAAAAGAATTGCATTTTGTCAATGGATTTTGGCACAAAATGTTCAAAATCCTAACTTTACCGAAGACATTTTAGTGACCGACGAATCGTGCTTTGCGCGTAATGGAAGTTTTAATTTCCATAATATGCATGTTTATGCAATAGAAAATCCTCGTGTTACGCGTAGAACTCATTTCCAGCATCGCTTCTCCCTTAATATCTGGGCAGGTATTTTAAATGATCAATTAATTGGGCCATTTATGTTCCCATTTAATTTGAATGGAGAACGATATTTACGATTTTTGCAAGATGACCTTTTAGATCTTCTAGAAAATATACCCTTAGCGGTTCTTAAAAGAATGTGGTATTTGCAAGATGGTGCGCCAGCTCACTATGAAAGGCGCGTTAGAAGATATTTGGATGATGAGTTTCCAGGACGTTGGGTTGGTCGTGGAGGCCCTGTACCATGGCCTCCAAGAAGTCCGGATTTAAACCCCTTAGATTTTTTTCTTTGGGGATACTTTAAAAGTGAAGTCTACACTACGGAAATTGACAATGCTGAAATGCTGATACGACGAGTAAACGCCGCGGCTAATACCATTCGTGAAAAACCTCGTGAAATGTTTGCTACTGTTCGTGCAAATTGGATACGTAAAGTCCAAATGTGCATTGAGCGCGGCGGACGTCAATTTGAACACTTATTGTGACCCAGTTTCATCTAGTAATTCTAGACAGTGTGTGTGTGTGTAGTGCGTGCTAAGTGATTTATACGTCTGGCAGTAGTAACAGTAAATAAACAATACCACAAATAAGTGACCTAGTTTCATCTAGTCATTTGAGACAGCGTGCGTGTTTAGTGCGTGCGAAGTGATTTATGTGCCTAGCAGTAGTAAAAGTAAATAAAAAATACAACAACTTACGCATCCACGAAAAATATCATGAACACAGGTAACCAGAAGTTCTCAAAAAGTAAAAAATGCATGATAAATTATGAAAATTCCAATATTATTTTCCGATTTTATTTTTGCTGCGATTGGTGTCAAAATATTTTGTGTATACGCCCTTAAGAGGATGTACATTAGTTCGATTACACGCTGTATATAAAATTACGAAAAAACTATTCCTGAAAATGCAAACAGTGTCTTAATTAATAAGACAATTAAAGACGATACATATCAATTGAAACAACTACCTCCCGTGCAAATACACCTCCGAATATTGAATTATACAATGAAATATTTAAAATCTTATTTAATTTGATTTGTTACAACGCTCTATTAAAGTATATGTAACGTTTAGGTCAATTTCTCTTCAAACCAACTAACAATACAATTTAAAATGACAGGAGAGATAGCAACAAAATAGAAGTGAAAGGACTTGGATTAAAACTAATGTCTTAGGCCATCTATAGACGCGTTTCGAGGTTTATCTCTCTTCAGTATAGCTTTGCTTATGACGTTTAAAAAAATTAGGAATAAAATTAAAACAAACTTGGAAAAAGTGTTGTGTGTGGAATGAACAGGTACACAGAAATAGAATAAGTGAAAATGATGGTCAGTATTTATAGATATTTATATGTATATCAATATTCGGAGGTGTATTTGAACGGGAAGTAGTTGTTTCAATGGATTTTTATCGTCTTAAATTGTCTTAATAATTAAGACACTGTTTGCATTTTCACGAATAGTTTTTTCGTAATTTTATATATTATATATTTCAAACGTTTCCTGAATTAATGTATGAGATAATTTTATTACCTAATTAATAAAATTACATACCTTTTCAAACAATGCTTTGCACCAAGTGTTCGATAAAAAACGCCCAACGCCATAACTCTGTTATTTATTGATCGATTTGAATGAATTAAAAAACAAAGTCAATCGCACTTTCAATACCATTAATTGACACTTATTATATATTTTTTCAAAATTAACTTTATTGCCAAATAAAAGTCAACTACAAATTTTTAAATGGATGCATACCGGGTATTGACTAGGTGGACGCGACATAGGAAATCGCATGTACATTTTAAAGTGTTCAAATATTGGCTTCCCTATTTATTTTAGAGACAAAATGTATTTTACTTTTTTGTAGAGAGAAAAATTTATAATTGTTCACACTTAACACTTTACGTTTCTCTAAGTTAAAATAATTAAAAAAAAGTAATGTGATTTTATAAAAATAATGACATACCATGGAATTGATACAACAATTGCGGATATTCCCTGATTAGTTTTAAAGTTCAATTCAAAGCTTTAAACAAGTGTTTTGCATTCACAGACTAAGCATGAAGTAAAATTTCGAGTTTAGAAAAGCCCCGTGAACATTTTCTGGGCTTTTCTAAACTCGAAATTTTACTTCATGCGCCACGCGTATAAAACACTAAAATATTGTGAACTCTATGTATATTTGAACATCACTTGAAATCAGTATTTTATACGCGTGGCGCATGAAGTAAAATTTCGAGTTTAGAAAAGCCCCGTGAAAATTTGTCTCGGGTCGCTGTGCGACCCTCGACAAATTTTCACGGGGCTTTTCTAAACTCGAAATTTTACTTCATGCTTAGTCTGGGAGTGGAAAACACTCGTTTATAGCTTCAAATTGAACTCTTTTAAAAATCAACGAATGTTAGAAAATTTACAGCTAAAATAATTAAGAAAAAGTAATGTGATTTTATAAAAATAATGACATACCATGGAATTGATACAACAATTGCGGATATTCCCTGTTTTTTTTTTTTAAGTTTAATTTAAACCTTTAAACAAGTGTTTTCCACTCCCAGACTAAGCATGAAGTGAAGAAATTTCGAGTCTAGAAAAGCCGCGTGAAAATTTGTCGAGGGTCGCGCAGCGACCTGAGACAAATTTTCACAGGGCTACAAATTTTCACGGGGCAACATTCGTTGATTTTTTAAATTTTCTAAACTCAAAATTTTACTTCATGCTTAGTCTGGGAGTGGAAAACACTCCTTTAAAGCTTTAAATTGAATTCTATTAAAAATCAACGAATGTCTGAAAATGTACAGTTAAAATAATTAGGAAAAAGTAACGTGATTTTATAAAAATAATGACATAGCATTGAATTCATACAACTTTTGCGGATATCAAAATAGCACAAGATATTGCTGTTACATAATTAACGACAAAAAATATCGTGATAACTGTGGTCTGTATATTCCCACTTTAATCAAGTGACTGCGATATCTTTTGCCATTTTGACATCTGCAAATCTGCCAACAAAGGTACTTAACATAGGTTAGGTAGACTCAAAACTAACAACAGTCCCAGGCCATTGAAAGTTATATTTAGCAATGAAGAAGGGGCAAAATTTGTTCGTAGAAGTAATGCTGTAGCTGAGAATAAAACATTTATGTTTCGAGCTGATAGGACTTAGAAACAGATCGACCACTATAACTCCATAAAGACTGAATTAAATAATCGAAAATTAAATGGTGAATTAAATGTGCGCGTTAAATATAAAAACAACACTCCATATATCGCTAAGGAGTATGATCAGGGATCTACTTCGACTACTACAAAAAACTAAGTATATATTACCAAAATTTCAGAGGACTAAGAACAAAACTTTTGGATTTTTCTTTAGCTGTTAATACGAATAATTTCGATATTATCATAATTACAGAAACGTGGTTATACGAAAATATCACTAACTCACAATTGCAATTACCCAATTACATTCTGTATAGATCTGAACGAACTGTTGATGGCTCAAAAAGGGGTGGTGGTATACTTATTGCCATTAATGGTAATATTAAGTCATCTTTAATTAGCTTAGATAACTCACTAGATCAGATTTTCGTTCAGATTACTTTTAATTATAAATCAATTATACTTGGTGGTGTTTATATATGTCCTGAATCTCCGTTGGAAAAGTACCAAAGACATTGTGACAGCTTAGAAAATATTATTAATAGGTTAAACTGCAATGACATTTTTATTATTGGAGATTTTAATCTTTCTGGTATTAGTTGGAATAGCGCTTCCGCAGACTTAGTACAGAAGGATGCTAGATCTATACTTCTAAGTAATTTCTATAACTTTGATAGTGCTACTCAGGCTATAAGTATTCCATACTCACGGAATGTGTACCTTGGTTTATGTTTTAGTACCCTACAAACTTTATATATTGAACAAGCTGAATTTCCATTACTATCAACTAGCATTCATCACATAGCCTACAGTTTCAGATTTTCACTAAATGCACCTGAACATCTTCAATCATTTGAAAAAAATATCTTTACCATCTTGCAGACTTTAATTTAATTATCAGCTGTTTTAATTTAACAGTTTGGTCATTTATACTGAATAATAATGACTTTGATAACATTGTTTGTAAATTTTATAATATTTTATATAAAGTCATTGAAGATTTTGTACCATTTAAATAGGTAAATTACTGTTCGAATAAATACCCAATATGGATGTCAAAAGAACTGATATCTCTAATTCGTGAAAAGAAAATAGCTCACGCGCAGTATATAAAATATGGAAGATATAATGATTACTACAAATTCTCCCGCTTGAGAAATGATTGTAATAAGTTAGCTAAACAGTGTCATAAAGACTATATGCTTAAGGTTGAATCTTCAGTAAAATCGAACCCATATTTTTTTCGGAAGCATGCTAAGAATCTTAAAGATGAAAACGGTTATCCCAATATTATGACGAATGGGGATGTGAATGCTGATAGTGGCTTGGATATTGCTAATTTATTTTCGGACTATTTTGCTACGGTGTACACTAATTATCCAAATACCTCTTACAGTTCTGACATATGTTCTGGTCTATTAACTCAAACCAATAAATTAGTGATAAGAGTACAAGACGAATTTACTGAAATATGCAACCTAAAGCCTAACCACACCACTGGCCCTGATAAAATATGCAGCTATTTCCTCCAAAATTGTATATATTCTCTCTGTAAACCAATTTACGATATATTTAATAAATCCATTTCTCTTGGTATTGTACTATCAAATTGGAAAGACAGCTTCATAATTCCACTTCATAAATTTGGTAAGAAGAACACTGTTCAAAATTACAGAGGGATCTGTATACAATCTACCATACCAAAAATATTGGATAAAATTGTGGCAAATCAATTAGCTTAATTTTCTAAGCAGGTTAAGTTAAACAAACAACATGGTTTTGTAAACGGTCGATCCACGCTAACTAATTTATTAGAGTATAAACAGTTTGTATCAAGTGCTTTGGATGATGGACATCAAGTAGACACAGTCTATACTGACTTCACCAAAGCATTTGATCGAATCAACATCAATTTACTGCTTCCTAAATTGGAATCTATCGGGCTGTGCCCCACTACTGTAGTATGGTTATCATCATACTTAAAAGAACGTAAACAGTACGTCAGAATTAAGGAGTTCGTATCTAGGCCGCTATACGCTACATCAGGTGTTCCCCAGGGATGTCACTGCGGACCGATACTCTTTTCACTTTTTATCAACGACTTTCAAGATGCCATTCCCGATTCAAACTTCTTATTGTTTGCCGACGACCTAAAAATTTTCAAAATTATTCCCTCCATTGATGACTGCGATCATTTGCAGAATTCGATAAGGCGCTTAAACGAATGGTGTATTGATAACAATTTGTATTTAAATCTTTCAAAATGCTACTACATGTCTATATACAGATCTAGGACGTTCGTAGATTATCAATACACCATCAACTCATCTGCTCTTTCAAAAGTGGATAAAATGAAAGACTTGGGAGTAATATCTGACAATAAATTCACATTCAATTTTCAAATATCAGCGGCCGTTAAGAAAGCCTTCAGAACATGGGGATTTGTATGGCAAATAGGAAAAGATCTGAGCACGGACTGTTTGAAGACATTGTACTGTTCACTGGTAAGATCTCAGGTGGAGTATGCTTCTTAAATTTGGACACCTTTTACTGTAAATAATATTGCTAATTTAGAAGCTGTACAGAAAAAGTTCTTGAGGTGTGTAGAATTTAAGCTTTGAAGGCAGCATATCCCTGGAGAATACAATTTTGTTCAAACCTACCTAAATTTAAAGTCACTAAAGGAACGCAGAGAGATTGCTGATGTGCTATCTCTGCATCGTAATGAATGGCGTTATAGACTCTCCCTCCCTCCTAAGTGCAGTGGGTCTACATTTGCCTAATAGGAAAACACGCTCCAACACAATATTTTACTTGGATGCACATCGAACGACATCCAGCCAGATGAATTCGTTATCAAGACTCCTTGGGATTGGAAATAAGTTAAACAGTGAGCCATGGTTTGACTTATTTAATAATATTGGAAAAAACTTTAAAGTGAGTTTTAATCGGGAAATTTAATAGTGAATTTAATAGTGAATTTATATTAAATTCATTATTTTCTTCTTGGTTCCATTACATTTATATTTAGGTTTATTACTTATAATTATATTTCTTTTTATATTAGGGGTTTATAGTTTTACATATAGTTTTACATTTACATTTACATTTACATTTACATTTACATTTACATTTACATTTACATTTACATTTACATTTACATTTACATTTACATTTACATTTACTATTATTATTATTATTATTACTAAATGTTTTAATTCCATGGCATGTCATTATTTTTATAAAATCACATTACTTTTTCTTAATTATTTTAACTTAGAGAAACGTAATGTGATAAACGTGAATGAATTCAGAATTTCTCCCTTTACAAAAAAGGTAAATACATTCTGTTTCTAAAATAAATAGGGGAGCCAAAATCTGAACATTTTTAAATTTACATGGGATTTCCTATATTGCGTTCGCCAAGTGAACACCCGGTATACTTTTCTTATTTTATTCTATTAGACATTGTTTTTCTGAATCCAATTATGCTCAATATGTTCATTTAAATTTGATATTTATGCCAGAAAAAATGTATAATATATCTTGTTAACATGATTTTTTGGCAATAAATGTAGTGTACTTTGAAACAAAATTAGACTTTTATTACTGATCAAAATTTATAAATAAAATTAGTATGTATAATCAGCTTAGAAGATTCAACACAATTTGTCAACCAACCAAACAAAATAAAGGGTAGTATTTTTTAAACTTAACAATTTTTGAGTGTTTTATACGCGGAGCGCATGAAGTAACATTTTCAGTTTAAAAAGCCCCCGTGAAAATTTGTCTCGGGTCGCTGCGCGACCCTCGACCAATGTTAGTTTTAGCTAAGGGTTTTGTGATTTGTTCGTTGGTATGTTTTATTACAATTAGGTTTAAATCATCTACATATTTACTGTGTTTGTTTTTGAAATTTTTTAAAATGTTTATTATCTCTTCTTCTAAGTCTAGATATGGAAAATAGAATTGATTATGGGTTCTATAGGGGAATTGTTACTTAATACTGTAGAGTTTGTTACCAACGGTACAGAAATATTTGTTGATTGTTTCTACTATGCTTTGCGGATCATAAATGTTTTCATAATTGTCATTATAAACATATATGTAACCCTTTCGCTACGAGGAGCGTATCCATACGTTTTGTTTTTATGTGCTCCATGTGCGAAGAGCGTATATTTTCACAAGCCTGTAAATCGTGAGCAGAGAGCGTACGAAGTTTGTATACCTTTTTAATGCGCAGTCTATACAGTGTATAATTAAAAACAATCCATGGCCAACTTTTGTTTGTTTTGTTTTTTGCATTCTCACAAAGAAAATGTAATGCAAGCCTATGAAATAATTACATCGTTGAAATAGCTTGGAAATGTCTATATAAAAAAGTAATAAAAATTTCTTTTCGGTACCATTTAAAAAAATTATGGATGATACACGGTATTTGCCAGTAGGAGCCTGTGGTACGAAATACGTACGGGTACGCATTCTGTTTTCGAGCACCGTACACGGGGCACGCATTTGATTTTCAACTGCAACTGCGTAGCGAAAGGGTTAATATTAATTTTTATTTAAAAAAATTATTATTTATTTATTGATTATGTTTACTACATGCATGCTAATTGTTGACTACGAATTATGGACTGTCATTCAAAAACATTGACTGCATTAACCAAATTGGGGGATAATAAACCGATATCGTTTTTGGGTTAAGTTACGGTTTTCGTTCCGACAAAAATTACGGTTTTTTTCCGTTTTCAATTTATGGTTCAGGTCCGGTTCGTAATCCTGCGTTAAACTCATATTTATGTTTAAGAAAAAATCTAGAATATTTTCAGCAGGTATTAAACAATTAGAAAAAATAAATCCATTTAAGCAAAACCACGGACGAAGAAAGAAGTTATAAAGAATTGGATAATGCAAATTTAATACGTCTCCATTCTGCATTGTCAAGGGAAGCCGTTTATAGACGTTGATGATATAAAAATAAAGAGGCACTCTCCTTATACGAATATTATTCCCTAAAGGGAGAGGCAAGATTTAAATAACGAGCCTATTTATATATCAGTGATTATATAGTCCATACATTTCTTTTCAATTCTAATATATTCACGTCGCCGCTGAATACTTTGAGGAGCAGGATGCGTGGGTGTCCTTTAGAGATAAATATATCAATATCATGAAAAAATGATAAATAGAATGATGTTTTGTATGGGGACATGAGTGATAGTTTTACTCGTATGTAAGGTCATGTATCGACAGGAGAAAAGCGGTTGAGTTATTAATTTTTGTGATTGATATACAACTGGAAGTATAAAATCATCAATTCATACGAAGAAGAAATAAATCTATCAATTTCTGATGCACTCCTTTTTAAGATACATCATTATATTTTCTTGTAAACCCATTTATGTTCTATTTATGGTGGTTTTGTTTCTCCAACGTCAGTTAAATTCAACAATAGTTATTCATCGAATTACATTTATTACTAGTTATATACATTTTGGCTGGGTCGATTTTTTTTTCAAAGAGTGAGTTTCATTTTTTCTGATTCTACATTCAATTCTAAGAAAAAAAAGTCCGTGGGACCGTAGGTCTACAATGAGTTTCGAGCCGAATTGATTTTAATTTAAGATTTTACTGCTGCTGGCTGTAATGTTTATTTATATTTCAGTTCTGATTTGAAATATTTCCTATTTTTATTTATATGTTGGGTTTTTGTGTATAAAGAGTTCGATTTTGATGTTTATTTTTGCCTTAGGCATCCCGCAAACTTTTTCACATATATTTTGACCATTTTTAAGGAATAAGTTTATACAAACGTTTTAAATACATTAATTAATTATTTTAATTATTTAGAAAATCTTATAGATACGAAGAAGAGCTGCAGTAAAATCTTCAAATAAAATTGTTTTGGCAATTCACCGTAGACCTATGATCTAATGGACTGTTTTTTGTTAGAATTAAACGTAGAATCAGAAAAAATTAGACTCACTCTTTCATATAAAAAAGTCTCACAAATCGGCCCGCCCTAAATTATTTACACTAAGCAATCAATGTGTTAACATTATGTTGCAATACGATTTGATCTTCCTGACAGAAAATACGTTTGTATAGTTTAAGATCATTTGCAAAAAATAAATATTTACAGGTTTTAAATATTATTATTAATAGCAGCAATATTTGAAACATTTATATAAACTTTTTTCTTAAAAATGGCGGACAATAGTTTGCAGCGTTATGTACATTTAATAGAAAAATCTCCAATATGTAATATGTCTAGATATATAAATAGAATCTTTGTTCACAATGACAGAGTTACAAATAATATAACTTGTACATGCGAAATTATTATTATTATTATTATTATTATTATTATTCTTTATTTACGGAATTCACCTTTTTTACAATTGAAATTAACAACATTAAAGCAATAAATAACATGTAGGAATAAAATATTGAATTAAAAGATAAATATAAATAATTATGATCACTGGTCATTGTATGAAATTTGTCAACTTAATGCGCTTTAATCGGTTTTTAAACTGCGGCAGTGAAGATGTGAATAATAATAAATTGTCATGGATATAATAATAATAGTAACAATAGTAAATCTTGCGTACATTAAACATTGAGACCTATTATATAGCTAAGAGCTGAATATAATAAGTCATTCATATAAATCAGTCAACTCTTTAATTGCTCGGCCAATAATAAATTAATTTAAAGTTTGGCATTTTATAGAAATCCGAAATATTTGATGTAAAATCACTTTAAATGGATATTTTTAAAAACTTAATTGACTTTTAGGGAATATAAAATATCACATATAGTTAAAATGAGTTTATATGATCGGAATTTATTAAGATAAGACTGTTGTTTATATTGCTATACAGAAAAGTAAAAATCTTCTAATTGCAAAGTAAAGAATTCGATAAAAAATATTTGATTTTGGAGTGAAATAATGTTTCAAAAATCATACAGTGTCAAAATTAGTATATAATATAATATAACCTTTATTTGGCATCTAATATACAATTCTATACATTGACTAAAAACAACAACTAAAAATAATAAATAATTCTCCCATAATCCCCAAAATAAATGTTCTTCCGCTGCACCGAATTAGCTACTCCTCCCTGGCCTTCCAATTGCTTTTAGTCCCTCAATCCCCTTTCCACTCGCAGGAGAGTATGTCCTTTACCATTATTCTCCAGTTTACCCCGCAATCCCATACATTCCCTCATCCAGTGCTCCCATACATCCTTCGCACTCCCATAGAACACACATTTCATGTACTCTTACCCCATCCATACCTTTCTTCCTCTTTCCTCGTTCCCACACCTGAACCGTGCAAGTAATCGTGCTTCGTCCTTGGGCAATCTCGCAAAATAGCGCGGGGGGCCATCAAACACTTGAATATCTTTATATTTAGGGCTAAAGCTGCTCTTGTCTATACGTATTTGTTGCAACTGCAACTCGACATCTTTTGTCCTCGCCGCATACTCTAGCTCCAGCCCCTTCCCAAACGCTATCTTCTGCTCTACCATTTGGCACGACCGCCCCACTTTTCTGTACAGCAACTCTCTGTCTTTCATCCATCCTATTCCCTTAGCATTCACCTTCCATTCCTTATAACACACACCCCATGCCTCCTTCACCAACCTTTCTCTCGCTGACTCCCCTTCCACAGACATTCTTTGACACTCCTGCAATAGCACATCGCTTGGCGTTGTTCGCTCCACTCCTAATATACATTTTAAGTATTGCAGGTGTACCTTTTCCACTCTCTCATGCTCAGATACTCCCCATACCTCTGACGCATACATCATTATCGCTCTTACACAGGCATCCCACCGCACTAGTTTTATGTACATATTTCTCCCTAACACTTCCTCCCATACATTCCGCATCCTCCCCATTGCCATTCTCGCCTTCATACATACGTACTCTATATGTTTTGTTCTGCCTCCGCTCTCGGCGAATATATAACCTAGGTACTTAAACTCGCTCACTCTTTCTAATCTCTCTCCCACCCACTTCAATTCCTCATCCTTTCTTCGTCCACCCCCATTCTTACATACCATCCATTTAGTTTTCTTGACACTCACAATCAACTACCTTTTATTAAAATTCAACTCCAGCCTACCTTTCATATTATTCAATTCACCCATCGTTTTTGCAATCACTACCACATCATCCGCATACGCCAAGCTCCATATCGTCCTTCTTCCCACCACTATTCTCCCTGCCTGTCCCATCTCTAGAACCTTCTCCATATTTGCGACAAACAAGTTGAACAGTAGTGGGCTCAAAGGGCACCCTTGTCTCACACCACGCACTATCTTAAACCTCTCCAACTCGCACTCACCCACTCCTACCTTACACCACGTATCCTTGTACACCTCAGCCACCTAATTTACAATCTGCTCTGACACTCCCTTACCTTTCAAACATTGTACCAAAAGGAGGTCAGTATATTTAACTCATATTATAGTACAGAAAACTAAAATATCTAGCTTGAAATTGTAGTTATAAGTTTTCAAAGTAAAGAAGTTCGTAAAAACCATTAGATTTTTCGATATGTTATCAAAATTACTTTTAATTCTTAGAATTGGTCAAGAAATAAAAAATATTTTTGACACAAAATAAGTTCAGAACATTTGATTTATTGTAGAACCGATTACTCTGATACATGTTACAATATTGTATTTTGGTAAATATTCTGCGACGCTACTTTTTAGCTACTGTGTACTTACCGCTCGGCCAAACTAACCCAGTGAAGAAGGGGGGATTTTCAAATCAAAAATTTAACAAAAAGGGCGCCACGTGAATACGGGCGGCAAGCTAGCTAAACATAAAGGAAAATCACGAACCCAGATTTTACTAATACATATGTTCAATTCCCCATAAGTAAAATGCATAAATGAAATATAATAAACTATTTTATTTCTTGTGGATCGAACAACACAAAAATATATATATATTTCAATTTAATATATGAAAGAAACGAATTGAATTAAAAAAATAAACTATTACTTTTAAGTAAAATATGGAATAATACCAAAAATAATTTTCGTAATTCATTCAAATTAATTACAAACCTCGGTAGATAAATATAGCTATATATACCCTTACAAAAATCATACAAACTCAAACCGAAATAAACATAATAAATTTAAATTCAAAGCATAAATTAAAAATATTGAAATATCTGTAATAACTTTAAAATAAACGTTTAAATATTCCTTAAACGGCAAGAATTATCTATTCTTTTATTATTATTTTTTTTCAAACAAAAAAAAATATATAAATTGAAATGCAAAGTATAAAGTGAGAATTAATTATTATTTTTCAAAATCAAAGTTTTCCAATTAAATTAATATTAATGTATATATTAAACATCAACAACAACAAAAAATAATCCTTTACGTTATAATTTAATTTTTTTTCCTTCTCTTTTTAAATTCTCATCCGAACAATTTACAAAACACGGTATGCATATATACCCAAATAATTAATCGTAGAATTTATCATCAGAATTCGAAGTTTTAAATTAAAAAAAAAAATCTTTATGTAAATACAAAAAAATGTACTTATCAAATTTCACTCGAGTCCAAGGGGTTGAAACCAGAATACGGACGAACAAAACGGATAAGACGGACGAAGGACAGCTACGACTTCTCCCTTTCCCGAACCAGAATCACAGGACAAGTCTTCGATGAAGTATTTTTCTTTCGGAACCCGGAACTAGAATCTCCCACGTGATCTCCACTGCTTATCAGCAACCATGGTCAAAATGGAATTCGAATCGATCCGGACCAAAAGTACATCAATCGAAATGTATGATTGTAAAACAACCACAATTAAAAACCTAAGAACATCCCTACGAATTAGAAATATACTGATAAGAAGAACAATGCTTACCTCTAGGTGAAAGTGAGGTTTTCTAGAACGGCACGCTTTTTCTCTCCGCTTATAGCGTAGTTAATTATTATTTGCCAAATAATTCACTTTTGAAATTAAGACAAATACGAATCCCTCTTGAGGAAACCATAACGGTTTATAATTTATTAATCTTAATTTACGCGTGTCGAACTGGACGTGTGAAACGTATACGCCTGAAGAGTTAAAAATGGACGGGACAGAGCGCAGTGTAAAAACTCCTCCGCGACACCGAATACAATAGCACAAAATCAATCGCAAAAAATTCCAATATTTAAATTCAAATGCGAAGATAAAATTGCCTATGTTAATTCATTAGAATTATAATAAATGGAATATAAATTATTCGTTTTACCAAAAATTAACGTAAGTATTCTTTTTGTTTTTTATGACTTTTGTAATGTTATGTTATTAAGGGGTAATTCTATGTCACATCATCACAGTCTTCTACTTTACCAACTCAGATTTCTTATTGCCATTACATATACAAAGAACAATATCGAATTTTAGGATTAGATATCAAACCGGTTTGAAGATATATGCATTTATTTCAGAAAACAGGGTCACAATCGCAAATTGCCAAGTTTTTAAATTACGATTACTGCTCTACAAATTGCTGAAAATATAAAAAAGGTCTCGTTTTTATTATCATTTTTCATGAACTTATCGATGGTATACAACACAGACTGCTTTTTTTAAAATTTATTTTATACAAAATCATAATAATTAAACCTCAAAAGTCAACTTAGTTTATAAAAATAAATATCCATTTAAAGTGATTTTACATCAAATATTTCGGTTTTCTATAAAGTGCCAAACTTTCAATTAACTTATTAATGGCCGAGCAATTATAGAGTTAATTTTAAAAGTTGATTTTAGGAAAAATTCTGATTTTCTTTTAATGATCGCTATGGACGACTTATTATGTTACATATTGAAGATTTTTCTATTTTATGTACATAACGTATACGCTGTCATTTTTCAGGCATACGTCGATTTCATAAAAGCGTTCAATTTAAAGTTTCGAACATGTGTTTCAACTCCCAGACTAAGCATGAAGTAAAATTTCGAGTTTAGAAAAGCCCCGCGTAGAAAATTTGTCGAGGGTCGCGCAGCGACCCGAGACAAATTTTCACGGGGCTTTTCTAAACTCGAAATTTTACTTCATGCGCCACGCGTATAAAACACTGATTACCAATAAAGTTCATTAACACACCTTATCTATAATAATAATATCGTATGTTTAATAAAAAAAAAAAAAACGTTAGACATAATAATTATAAAATAAAATCTCAGAGTTGCCAACCTAGAATATTTTCCATGGCACTCTAAAGGTTTTTTTTTATTGAACATACGATACATTGCAATTCATGAATTCATGTTTTTCTGTGATTCAAATTTATAAAGTTAACCAAAACTGACGAAAGTAATTCACATTAAAGACTATTGAATTATCAATTTGTATGTACAAATAAGTCTTATAATGCCAATTTTGACCAACTTATTTTGCACAAAATTTGATTTTGTTTCTTCATGATTTTCATTATTCTGCGAGATTTTATGTAGAACCAATTGAGGTTTCTAAGTTTTAAACTAAATTTGACATCTTGCGGATGCCTAAGACAAAAGTAAATATCAATATTGAATTCGTCACACTCAAAACCCCCATGAACCCTAAAATTGATATAAAAATAGGAAATAATATAAATCAGAACTGAAATCCTAATAAATATAACAACCGGCTGCAGTAAAATCTTCAATTAAAATTAACGCTGTAGACCTATGGTCCCATGGACTTTTTATTCTAGAATTGAACGTAGAATCAGAAAAAATTCGACTCACCCTTTGAAAAAAAAAAACTTCCTTACAATTTGACCCGCCCGAAATCAATAAATTTATATTTTTTCTATCCCCGTATGTAATTTAGGATTGAACTTTTAATGAAAATGTCAGTTTTTAGTTCCCCTGGGTCGATTAAGGTAATTTTTTAAAATGTCTGTCTCTGTGTGTGCGTTTGTCCCGACAAGACAGTTAAAACCGCTGCAGATAGAGCTCGTTCCATTTAACTAGCCAAGAAATTCGAATGCGAACATATTTGTATATCTGTGGAGTTTATCTGTGCAAAATCACTTCGTATTTGCCCAATAATAATGCCTTTTCGATAGAATAATTCACTTTTGATAAGTTAAACAAGTCACCTGTAAAATGGTGAACATGAGGGGATATTTTCCAATAATAACACTAAGAGATGTTTACTCATTGACGTCTATTGCTTGACTTATATAATTCTTACAAACTACCTGTAGAGATATTTGAATGTATAATAATTGGCGCCAAATAATTATGTTGTGCGCAAAATCGTTTTATTTTATGCACATCCGTGCAGACATTTTGTATATAGACGAATAAAGGCAGTCTTAAGTTAATCCTGAATCTGTGTGCATCATTAATTAAAATTTACCTTTTTCCTAAATTACTCATTAAAAGTAAAAGTGAAAACGTTGTTAACTCACGTTACAACATATTGGCGACGAGGATAAACGTAAAGCTAATTAAAGTAATAAAATATCGATCGGAAGAATCTGCGAATTCGAAATTGGTGTAAAAAACTGGTCAACATACATCGCACGCCTCGAACAATTTTTTAAGGCGAATAGTGTGGCAGATGATAATAAAGTGGCCGTGTTACTTACAGTCGTAGGAGACAAAACTTACGAACTGAGGGAAAATTTGTGTGATCCGGAAAAACCGGAAAAGTGTACGTAAAGCACATTAGTGAAAACAGTGAAAGAGCATTTGGAACCAGCTCCGTCAGCAATCGCCGAAAGGTACAAGTTTCGCGTAAGGAAGCAGGGAGAATCGGAAACAATTTCGGATTATATCACGGCATTGAAGAGTTTAGCAAAAACGTGTGAGTTTAAAAGTGCATTGGAAGAAAATCTCCGAGACCAATTGGTGTATGGAATTCGAAGTGAATCCATTAATATCAGTCTTTTTTCGGAGAAAACTTTAACGTATCAAAACGCTGTAAATATCGCAATCAACATGGAGCGAGCAGAAAGTGATTCGCATGTGATGGAAAAAGTGACCCCTGTGCATCATTGGGAGCGTCGATCGTTGGCAAGCGAGATGAAGACGACAGCGAAATCTGCAGCAAGGAGGAAAGGCAGTGTTGCCAGTAATGGACACAATACGTGGAACAGCAGGTACAATGCAGCCGCCGCGAGTGCAGCAGGACCAAGCAGCAGGAACTACGTCACAACACAGCAGCCTCACAACCGTTCTCAGCGTAATACGCAGGTACATTCGAAGTGTTGCCATTGCGGCATGACCAATCACAATGATGCTGATTGTTATTTTAAAAGGGCTATTTGTCATAATTGTGGACAAAAAGGACACATTAAATCGATTTGCAAATTTGTAAAGGGTTTCAGTAAATCAAATCATTTTATTGATAAAAATGTAAATACTAGTGACTCAGACTCAAACTTAAATTTATTTGTTATTCAAAATAATTCTGGGCCGATTCAAACAGAAATTAATATAGACGGTACCTGCTTAAAAATGGAAATTGACACGGGTTCAGGTATTTCAGCAATTGCAGAAAAAACGTACAGAGAGCATTTTAAACATAAAGTAATGGTAAAAGATTATAGTAATTTTAAATCATATAATGGTAATCAAATTTCAGCATTAGGGCATATTAAAGTAAATATTGAGTATAATAACACTTTTTATAATTTAAAATTATTTATTATACCTAATGGCGGACCTCCACTATTAGGCCGTGAATGGATTAAAATTTTGAAAATATCAATAAGTCATGATTTAAGTATTTTAAATTTAGTTGACAATTCAATAAAATATGAAATAAATAATTTAAATAGAGACTACTTTAAAGTATTTAGTGAAAAATTACAATAGATTTAAGTCAAGCATATGCTCAAATTGAATTAAATGAAGAATCAAAGAAATTAGTAACAATAAATACACATAAAGGTTTATTCATGTACAACAGATTACCATACGGGGTTGCATCCGCGCCAGGAATCTTTCAAAAGATCATTGATCAGATCTTCTCTGATATACAGGGTGTCTCAGTATTTCTTGATGATATACTGATTACTGGCAGAGATACAGCGGAGCACATGAATAGATTAAAGTTAGTATTAAATAAATTAAAGCAATATGGACTTGTAGTTAGGTTTGATAAATGCAATTTTTTTCAAAGAAAGATATCTTATTTAGGTTATGAAATAGATGCTAATGGTTTACATAAATCTAAAGATAAAATTGAGGCAATAATTAAAGCGAGAAGTCCAACAAATATAACTGAATTAAAGTCATTTCTTGGCATTGTAAATTATTATGCAAACATTATATCAAATTTGAGTTCTAAATTATATCCTTTGCATCAGTTACTAAAAAGGAATGTCAAATGGCATTGGAGCAGGGATTGTCAAAATTCTTTTAATAAAATAAAAACAGACATGACTTCATCAAATTTTTTAACGCATTACAATTCTGAATTACCGTTGACGTTGTCATGTGATGCAAGCTCATATGGGTTGGGTGCAGTTTTAGCACATTCTTATCCTGATGGAACTAGTAAAGTCATTGCCTATGCTTCGCGTACTTTAACTAAAAGTGAAGTTAATTATTCACAGATAGATAAAGAAGCATTTTCTATAATTTTTGGAATTAGAAAATTTCACCAATATTTGTATGGGCGATTTTTTACTTTATTAACGGATCATAAACCACTGTTGGCTATTTTTTGAAACAAGAAGGAAATTCCCATTATGGCAGCTAGTCGTTTACAGAGATGGTCAGTCATTTTAGCAGCATATCAGTACGAAATTAAATATGTTAGCTCTAGTAACAATTGCGCAGACGCATTGTCAAGGTTACCTGTAAATAATTTAAATGTTTCTGAAAATGAAAATGATGATATAGGAAATTTATTATATTTAAATGAAGCGATTAAATTTAATCACAAAACTGTAGCGTTAGAAACAAAAAACATATCACATTAAATAAAATGTTGGGATGGTGTTTACATGGTTGGCCGAATGAACTAAATTGCGATAAGGATAAACCTTTTTATATTACAAAAGATCAGCTTCATATAGAACATGGTTGTCTATTGTGGGGATACAGAATTATTATTCCTAGCAAATTACGTAATTTAATTCTAAATGATTTACATTGCTCACACCTGGGCAGAAATAAGATGAAATCGATTGCGAGATCGTATTTCTGGTGGCCAAGTATGGACGAGCAAATAGATAATTTATGTTCAAACTGCAATTCATGTAATACTTTCAGACCTAACCCTGGAAAATGTTTTTCATCGTGGCCGGTTCCTGAAAAACCGTGGTCACGTATTCACATTGATTTTTTAGGGCCATTATATGGTAACAAATATTTAATTGTTACCGATGCCTACTCTAAATGGATAAAAGCTTTTAAATTAAAAAATACTACAGCAGAATCCGTTATATTATGTTTAAGATCGTTATTTGCACGTTTTGGACTTGTAGATACATTAGTTTCAGACAACGGGCCACCGTTTACATCCAGTGATTTTGAATATTTTTTAGAAAAGAATGGTATAGTGCATACATTTTCACCACCATACCATCCAGCCAGTAACGGAGCTGCTGAAATTAATGTAAAAACAATTAAATTAGCATTAAAAAGGCATACTTCATGACTGAAAATGTAGATACCGCTTTATTAAGATTTCTGTTTGATTACAGAATTGCAAAACATAATATCACTAACGAAAGCCCAGCAAAATTAATGTTTGGACGTGCATTAAAAACCAGATATAATTTACTGATACCCAATACAAAATCAATTATTGAATTCAATAGGCAAAACGAAATACCCGAAAATAAGAATCAAGCTTTTTTTGAAAACGGTCAACAAGTGTTAGTGCGTGATTTTGAAAAACCCGCTCAGCCATTATGGCGGGAAGGAGAAATAGTAAAAAAGTTCGGTAAAGTGACGTATGACATGAACGTTGGTGACGACAAAAGAGTGAGAAGACACTCAAATCAAATACGAGCGAAGGAAAGTGCTCACCAACAGAACAATGAAGTAGTAAAAGAGACAATTTTGGTTGACACTGGAAATGTCGAAAATAAGTTGGTTGATGTTAAAACTGAAAGCATTCCAGAACCACATGAACCACCTTATTTTCTAAGATCCAAATGTAAATAATTCCTAACAATAAAATTGTATGTTTATTTTCTTTTTTGTAAATTTTTTAATTATGTTTAATTTTAAGGGTAAGGGTGTAGAGATATTTGAATGTATAATAATTGGCGCCAAATAATTATGTTGTGCGCAAAATCGTTTTATTTTATGCACATCCGTGCAGACATTTTGTATATAGACGAATAAAGGCAGTCTTAAGTTAAACCTGAATCTGTGTGCATCATTAATTAAAATTTACCTTTTTCCTAAATTACTCATTAAAAGTAAAAGTGAAAACGTTGTTAACTCACGTTACAACACTACCTACTACTACAACTAAATCTAAGACACCCCGGGTGGGGGGTTTATAGCCCGAGTGGACCCAATGCCCGTTAAGGGTGGGCGTGAGCTCCAACATCACCTCTTATGACTTTTAGGCTCGGTCGTTCCATCTTCGAATAAAATGACAGATACCTATCTTAAGAATAAAGTTATTGGAAACTTTTATTTGGCAAACAATAGGTAACTGTATTTCTAGCGTATTTTATTCTGAGGATTGTTATCTGGGAAATTAACATATGACCATATTATATTTTAAATTTGGCAGCAATGAACATCGCGTAACTTCCTTCAGAGTAGTATACAGACAAGTAACACTTTATACTAAAGCTGCATATGTTAAACAAGGGTATATTTTTGTTTCTTTCTATGGTTTCTATGTAACCACATAACCTATTCTCTATAGCCAGTTTATCTTCTTCAGTGTGCTCAAGTTGTTTGTATTCTTGTTTGGTATTGCATTATCACATCTTTAAACAATTTTATTATAATAATGTAAGTATTGTACAGTTTGTAATGTTTATGCTTAAACAATATACAGGGTGCTCGTATTTCGACAGAATGTATGGGAATCTCAGTTATTTGAAGAGATAGAGAGTCGTTTGGGGCAAAGTTGCGTATTTTAGGGCCTAGCAATTATCTGAAAACAATTTTGAAATATATTTTTTTGTTTTCGAGATATCAACCAAAAACTGATTTTTGGAAAAATCGTTTTTATTTTTTTATTAAAATACTACTGAATCTGGACATTTAGGACGTTGATAATATACAGGTACATTTAAATGAGAAATCCAATAGCATATATTTTTTTTAGATAACTATAACATTTACCCGGGGAGCATAGCCAACTTTTGTTTTGTATATGAGCGCCATTTTGTTTTTCAAATTTTTTAAAAAGAATATTTCTTTCTGAACTTAGTGATATACCACACTCATAATTTATTTTAGATTTGATATTTGATATTATGATATTTTATTTTTTGCAAAGATTTCCTTGGAAACAATAAACTCAATAAAACCATTGTTAGCACTTAAAATGAATTAATAACTGTCAATCTTTTGTATTAATAATAATAAGTAGGTAATAAGTAACTTTTTACTTAACAGTTGCACAAACTAAATGTACTCTACTTTTATTATTATTCCAAAACTATTCACAAAAAAGTATTTTTTTCATGTTTTGCTATATCTCGGTAAATATTGAACACCATCACATACATCTAAGCGTTATATGTTTTTAGCTTTACTGTAAATCAGTGGTTTATACGCGTGGCGCATAAAGTAAAATTTCGAGTTTAGAAAAGCCCCGTGAAAATTTGTCTCGGGTCGCTGCGCGACCCTCTACAAATTTTCTACGCGGGGCTTTTCTAAACTCGAAATTTTACTTCATGCTTAGTCTGGGAGTGAAAGACACTCGTTACTTTAAAATACATCACAACTGTTAAAATAAGTATCGTCGGATGCCAGTCTTCAGGGTTGATATGTAAGCAATTTATGGGTTCTAGGAGTTGTCAAATAAGTGAGTTACTCAACTGTTTCCAAGGCATTCTTTACAAAAAACAAATGGTTAAAATTTTACATATAAAATGTATAATAAAGTATAAGTGTGATACATCATTGAATTCCGAAAAAAATATTCTTCCAAAAAATATGAAAATTAAAATGGCGCCCATAAGAAAAACGAAAGTTGGCTATGGTCTCTGGATAAATGTTATAGTTACCTTAAAATAAAATATTTTATTAGACTTATCTTTAAAAAGTGCCTTTATAATGTCAAAGTTGTAAATGTCTGGATTCAATGGTATTTGAATATAAAAATTAAAACAAAATTTCAAAAAATCAATTTATTTGTAAATATCTTAAAAACGAAAGAAAATATTTCAAATTTGTTTTTAAATTCTTACTGGGCCCTATATTACGCAATTTAAATGACTATATTTTTAAATTACCGAGATCCCCATACATTCTGTTAATATACGGACACCCTGTAACTTTCTTTTTTTTTAATTTACTCTTTCTCTCACCGTATAAGGATGACGTTCAAAGTCTGTAAAATCCACTAGATCTTGAATTTCTTTGATATTAATTTCTTCAAAATCATCAAAAATGTACAATAAAGTATAAATGTGATACATCACTGAATTCCGAAAAAAATATTCTTCCAAAAAATATGAAAATCAAAATGGGGGCCATTTTGATAAGAAAAACAAAAGTTGGCTATGGTCTCTGGGTAAATGTTATAGTTATCTTAAAATAAAATGTGTTGCTAGACTTATCTTTAAAAAGTGCCTCTATAATATCAAAGTTGTAAATGACTGGATTCAAAGGTTTTTGAATAAAACAAAAATAAAGACAAAATTTAAAAAAATTAATTTTCTGACAATATCTCAAAAACGAAAGAAGATATTTGAAATTTGTTTTTTTAATTATTATTGACCCTATATTACGCAATTTAAACGACTCTCTATCTTTTCTAATAACCGAGATAATAATACTTTATTAATGCTAAACACAATTGTGGTACACAGGTCAATGGAAATTACGCGAATACAAAAATATAAACGTACAATAAATATAAATACATTTAAGAAAAAGTCGTTAAAACAATAAAAACACATTAAAATGAGGTAGTTATGTTCTGGAAAACAAAACACTTCAGATATTAGATAGCTTTTAGAATTGAGCTTAAATTGGATTCATTCAGAAAATCATCAAAGCTAAAATAGGCTTTCTCCAATAAAAATCGTTTTATACAAACTTTAAATGTTTTTATTGGCAATTCTTTAATAACGTCGGGGATATTATTGAAAAATTTGGGTCCCCAATATCTAGCTCCAGTGTGAGATTTAGTTAAGCGCATCGTGTCTATATGGATATTATTTTCTTGTCTAGTTTGATGGTTATGAATAACATTTATTTGGAGATATTCACTAATATTTTTCTTTATATTCCTCATACATTCTGTTAAAATACGGACACCCTGTATAATTCATTTTATTCGTTTTAATTTACTCTTTCTCTCACCGTATAAGGCTGACGTTCAGGGTTTGTAAAATCTACTAAATCTTGAATTTCTTTAATATTAATTTCTTCAAAATCATGAAAAATATTTATTTTCAAAATAATGATTTAAAATTAACCTAAATTAGAAAACACTCATCGGACGCTGCACTATCATTTAGGTACATTTCAACTTTCACAGGCCGCCGTTTATTCGTTGAATAAGATAAACTTATTTGTGAGATATCGCTATTGGGGACTGAAAAGAAACCATTTGTGTTTATTCATTGAATAAATGTTATTTGAAAGTTTATTCGTAGATGGAAAGACCGGGCGTTAGTGTTATAAGCATAAATGTGTTCTAATTTCTCGCCTACTTAAATGAAATGAGCTAAATTGAGGTCAAACTTCAAACTGCTATGCTAGATGATAGGTTCTAATTTTATGTTTACTAAATATTATCGTTTACAACCATTGCAACCAAATGACTCACCCATGAATGCTATGTACTTATTCTTTTTGGAAATAAATGAAATAGAAATTGAAATTGAAACTCATTTTCTTCTAGTCCGTAGGTACTGAAAAGCTTTTTGTAGAAATCCGGAAACCGGAAGCGACACTTTACTCTTAGCGTTCTTACAAAATTAATGTAAGAGAAAAAGAAAGGAGTTTTGTTTTGAACTTCATCAATGTTTTATACGCGTGGCGCATGAAGTAAAATTTTGAGTTTAGATAATGCTAAAAATTTAGTTTAGTCGCTACGCTTCGCTACGCTAGGCTTTCTTATACTTAAAATTCTACTTCATGCTTAATCAAGGAGTGGAAAACACTCGCCAAAAGCCTCAATTAGAAAGGTTTTATAAAACGGTGGCTGAAAATGTTCAGCGTATACACATTGGAGATATGTATACTAAAGGAAAAATGCCTTATAAATACTATTACTTAGGTTTCGAATACACAAAATGACACTAAACCTAAAAATTGACATTTTATTTGTAACTTTTACGCGACAGTTACGTCAAAAGGGCCAATTTACTTATATCACTTATATCATCATCAAAATTTACATACACATTAAAAATTCAGTGAAATTAATAAGTTCAATATAAAATGACTAAGATCTTTAGAATATAAAAATCTGATCTCAATTTTAGAAAATTAGATTATTACAAAGGAATTCCTTAATTTTAGTTTTTAAGATATAGGGTGCGGCAAAACAGACAGTGCAGTTTGGAACGCCTAGTACACCCCGGGTGGTAGGGGGAAACATCATTGTGTCAGGGGGTACGTGCTGTTTTTGGTCGTTAACATGGTTTGATCTAGAGAACATCGGTGCTTCGCAGTCCACACGTTTCTTAAAAATGGCCGTTCTGCCTTCGCCACCCAGCGGGCCTTCCGGCTTTATTTCAATCTTGCGCGTCGTGATCCCGTCCCTCACCGTAATTTAATCGCGAGTTGGGTGCGTACATTACAAGAAACTGGTTCCACACAAAGACGTAGGGGTTGAGAAAGACCCAGAACGGTAAGAACACCCGAAAATGTAACAAGAGTAAGAGAAGCTATCGAACGGTCACCTACGCGCTCTGCCCGGAAGCATGCAACTGCATTGGCCATTGCTGATCGCTGTCTAAGACGGATATTGCATGAAGACTCATTCTACCCCTACAAGATGATGCTTGTTCAAAAGTTAATGCCCCCTGATTATGAAAACCGCATGAATCGCTCCCAAGAAATGTTTAACCGGATCCATGCGAGGTCAACTTTTTTCAGTAGTGACGAGGCCCACTTCCATCTCGGTGGAGGGGTGGATAAACAAAATTTTCGATACTGGGCTGTAAATAACCCAAGGCAACTTCACGAGAGACCACTTCACTCCCCAAAAGTCACCGTGTGATGTGCGATTTCTAAATTTGGGGTGATTGGGCCTTATTTTTCTGAAGTGGACGAACGAACCGTAATTGTCACTGCTCAACTTTATGCTTTCATGTTTGCATTTTTTTTTTCAACCTCGATTGGAAGAACTTATGGAGGAAGCAGATCTGGGAGACATCTGGTTTCAGCAGGACGGGGCTACGGCCCATACTGCTCGAGTTTCAATGACGAAACTGCGACAGGTGTTCCCTGGGCGCCTTGTTTCTCTGAGAGGTGATGTGGAGTGGCCTGCGACTTCTCCCTGTGCGGCTACCTAAAGGAAAAGGTTTTTATGCATCGACCTCGCACCTTGGAAGAACTCAGGGATCGAATGTGGGAGGAAATCGCCGCTATACCCATCGAGATGTGCCAAAATTCGGCCGAAAAGTTCAGAGATCGCCTTCATCAATGTATCGCTGTTGGGGGTCATCATCTTTCTGATGTCATCTTCAGGACTTAATGCATAAAACGGCATAATGTACCGATTAAGATAAAATACACCCCATTTCTTTAAATGGCGCCGTTTTTTTTAATAGCCCTTCAAAACTGCACTGTCTGTTTTGCCGCACACTGTATATTGAAATATACAGGATGAATGTTTTTTTAAAAGACCCTCTATATACTGTACATTTTCAAGCATTCGTGATTTTAAAAAGCGTTCAATTTGGAGCTTAATACAAGTGTTTTCTACTCCTCGATTAAACATGAAGTAAAACTTCGAGATTAGAATAGCCTGATCATTTTGGTTTGGTCGCATAGCGAAGAGGAGCTCGAAATTTTTAATTTCATGCGCCACGCGTATAATACACTAATTTATTCTAAAGCTCAAAATATATTGATTAGGTATGTACATCATAGCCCATGTCAAGTAAATATTACTAAACCGAACTTAGGCAATTTACATGAAAAAGCGTTTTTTTGCAGATTACTGCTCCCCATTTTAAATTAGAGGGATTATAATGACACCAATCAAAGGCATTTTTTTCATGTCTTCATTTAATATCAGAATTAGTTAATGTTCAGTTGTATTTCTTTATTATTTTATCAAAAATTCAGAATAAATCTGATTATATAACTCATCATAAATTTAGCCAATAGTAATTGAGAATTTTACCTAGTTACAAGGTATGGATACACGGATATGCCCTTGACGACGTGGTATAATCACTTTGCTTTTTTGGTGGGTCCAGCAAATAACAAATAATGGATATTAATTTAAATCTAGAGCCGTGATTTAATAACTGTCATAACAAGAAAGTTTTGTATTTCTCAACAAACTTCAATTAAAATTGCAATGAGTCGCTTCGGCAAAGCTTCTAGGTTTAAAAATATGGAAAACAATTGAATCTTTAACGTTGGAAACACGGTGAAAATGCACCAATATATTTGGAAGCAGTTTTTGGCATTGTGTAATGAGCGAAAATACGAATTTCTTGAGCAGACGTCAGACGAACACTTGGCAGATATTCATTATATAATCGTAACGAAAACCACTCGAGAAGTCGTAAATATTTTTTCACTCCCCACTCGACATCCTTAAAATATCACTCGAGCTATGCTCTCGTCGTTTTTCGCAGATTACGTCTCGTTACTCGTAAAATAATCGATTATTTTCGATGCTCTTGTGATATTATAACCAGGGTTGTTAAAAAAACGTTTTTTTCATTTTAATTAAAAATAAACAGTTTTTTTTTACAAAACGTGTTTTTTATTTCCGTCTTACATTTTCATTGAAAAAAAAAACATGTTTAAAACACGTTTAAAACGTGTTTGAAGCATAACACGTTTAAGACACGTCTAAAATCTCATTTATGATGCGTTTTAAAAAAATGTGGAAAATTACTAAAACGTCGGATTTTGCAAAGAAAACATTCTTCAAAAATTGTTAATTTTATTGCATAATTTCAACATTGGCTGAATGTTAAAAAAAAGTGGCGAGATAATTTAATTTTCTTTTTATAATATATTAGTGCAATGAATTCCAAGTAAATTCTGAGAATTTCACGTTGATAGTGAAAAAATTTATTTTTTACAATTTTTTCAAAGAAAACTGCCCCAAAATCATTAATTTCATTGCATAATTTGAACTTTGGCTGAATATTTTTGGAAAATACACCAAGAAAATTATATTTTCTTTCTATGAGATGTAAGTCCAATCAATTCTAATTAAATTGTGTAAATTTCACGTTGATGGTATAACATTTTAATTTTTTACAATTTTTGTAAAGAAAACATTCTCCAAAAATTGTCAATTTTATCGCATAATTTCAACTTTAGCTTGGTGTTTTGGAAAATCCAGTGAAAATATTAAAATTTGCATTACGGTCAATCAAAGTTTATTCATTTCTGTGTAGGTTCTATAAATTTTGGGTTAATTTGATAATTCGATGAATTTTTACATTTCTCTCGAAATAAACGTTCTCTTAAAATCGTTGAATTGAGGCATTCGTTATTTTTGTAAAAGTTTAAATTGAAGCTTTAAACAAGTGTTTTTCACTCCCACACTAAGCATGAAGTAAAATTTCGAGTTTAGAAAAGCCTGAAAATTTGGTTTGGTCGCGTAGCGCGATGCGCGGAATGACCATACCAAATTTGCAGGCTTTTCTAAACTCGAAATTTTACTTCATGCGCCACGCGTGTGAAACACTGAAATAATCTGATGTTTAAAATACATTTTTTCAGCAGAATACTGATTTAGAAGTATATTTTAAACATCACATACATCAGTGTTTTATATGCCTGGCGCAAGAAGTAAAATTTCGAGTTTAGAAAAGCCTAAGAATTTGGTCTGGTCGCTTCGCTTCGCTACGCGACCAAAACAAATGTTTAGGATTTTATACACTCGAAATTTTACTTCATGCTTAATCAGGGAGTGAAAAACACTCGTTAGAGGCTTTAAATTACACACTTAAAAGAAAAATTGCATGATTTCAACTTTTGCTTAATATTTTGGAAAAATGCGCTGTCCTAATTTATTTTCTGTAAAGCATATGCAACTGCAATTGATTCTAAGTAAATGTTATGTTATTTGTATAAAACATAATTTTTTAAAGCACTTGAATTTGGGTTTGTTCTAAATTTGAACAACAAATTTATTTTACGTGTTTAAGTTTACAATTTTGATGCTTTTGAAATTTGTATGTATATTGTAATTTTTTTGACATTATGTTTTTTAGTGACAGTAATGATATGCTTTAACACTTATGACGTTTTTAGATATTTTTCGACAATAATATTAAAATACTCGACTTTACCTAAATATTTCCATGGCATTCTACTTGTTTGTCTTTCAGTTGGCAATAACTCGAAAACTGCTGACGACTTATTTTTTATTTTTCACATATTCTGAAAGAACAATGTCTTCTTAACATTTACGCAAAATTTCATGAAAATTTCTTAAATAATTTCCATGATTTAAATATCTAAAACTTTGAATTCTCTAAATATTTCTATAAAGTTCTACGTTTTTGACTTTCAGTTGAAAATAACTCGAAAATTTAGAAACTAAAGTAGTATAACATATAGTTTAGATAATTTAAGAGAATAAAAGAAAAACGTTTTAGACAAATTTAACGTTTAAAATATGTTCCAAACGAATTCAACATTTAAAACATATTAAAAACAAAACCGTTTAAAACACGATGGCTGTTTTTAAACAAGCTTAAAACACTGTTTTGAAACTAAGTGATTTGAACATAACAACCCTGATTATAACTGATTAAAAAAATCACGTTTTTGAAATGTCTAGTGCTATGTATCTATAATTAAAAATAAAGAAATGAAAAAGGCAGTAGTTAAATATTAATAAATGTGAAATAAAAGTTAACCTGAAATGAGTTAATTTCAAATTGTATTTTTAATAATTCTTACGTAATAAGTACTAAGAAATCCGACCTTTGATTATATGGGTTTAAATTTATACTTTTAAAATCAATTTTTCTTATTAAAAAAAAACTGCACTGTTCACACTGCCTTCATCTGCCAGATATGTGTTCTAACAGTTTAAGTTATCTATTAGAACACATGTCTGGCAGATAAAGGCGCACCAAATGCAACAAAACCGAAACCAATAACATTGACTTATACATATTATATTTAATTATCAATATTGACTTATACTCTTAGTACTTATCACATAAGAATTAGTTTATGGAATTAGTCAAATGGTCTTTAAAAAATCACGGAGTCATGGTTTGCCTGAAGTCAAGTTATCAGTTTATAATAACTGTCATTAATTTTTTCTAATCACGATGTTAATGAAGTTTACTAAATTTTATATTTACCAGAAATTCAACCAGAGCTTTTTCTATTCTTAAGAAAATGTCCAATTGATTTTGGCAAAAAAAAATGAAATCTTCAAATCATCGTTGCCAACAGAGCTGGGACGAATCCTCGAAAAAGGATTCGAATCACGAATCCGAATCACCTAATATGATTCGAATCACGAATACTCGAATAAAGGATTCGTAAGAGATAAATATGATTCGAATCAAAGATTCGAATCCTGTTTTTTCAAATCCTGAATACAAATGCTTTAAGAATAATTTTGATTTTATTATTTTTTCAACCATTTATATATAAATATCGTTACCAGTTGTTTTAACAAAAATATTTAAAACCTAATTACTTATTATTAACACTGAACATCGTTGATAACAGACTAACATCTGATTCCCTGTTACTCTGATTAAAAATATAATAGTGTTTTTCTGAACTTCACTTCAAATCAGTGTTTTGTACGCGTGGCGCATGAAGTAAAATTTCGAGTTTAGAAAAGCCCGAAAATTTGTCTCGGGTCGCTGCGCGACCCTCGACAAATTTTCACGGGGCTTTTCTAAACTCAAAATTTTACTTTATGCTTAGCCTGGGAGTGGAAAACACTCATTTAAAGCTTCAAATTTAACTCTATTATAAAATCGAGGAATGCCTAAAAATTACTTAGATAAAATCACTGAATATCATTATAAGCGGGAAAGCCAGAGAAAAGTCATGAAATTATATTCAAATTGACCAAAACACTAACATAAAAGCCATATGACATTATTATATTAGTCAAAATCAGCAGGCAAAATACAAAACACGTAAAAATTTATAAAATTAACTTAAATATTGACAAACTCAATGAAAACAATTTAACAAAATGGAGGTTTCCCACTGAAAAAGGTTATATTAAAAGGCCAGGGAAAAAATGTTGAATCTGGGAAATGTCGGAAAATTTTAACATTTCAGATTGTGGCCACCATGTCAGTTTTACTTCTGTTTGGATGTGAATTATATTTATTTTATATTTCATTTGAATACGCGCGACGAGGTGTTTATAAAAAAGAATTGTTTTTTTTGTGTACTCGTGTTCCGACTAAAATAAATCAGTCTTGAGTTGGCAATCAATGCGTGGGCATCTTTTATTGGTTTCCCCCCGAACTCAGTTTACAACAGTGGCGACGCGGATAAACCGATTTAAATACATATTCAAGGAATATCGTGATAAACTAAACAATGTCGATTGGCAGAATAGGACGTATATCGCGCGGCTGGAGCAGTATTTTTTGGCAAATGGCGTGTTGGAAGATATAAAGGTGGCAATTTTATTAACGGCCGTTGGAGATAATACCTATTAATTGTAACAATCTCTTTTGAATTCTCAACTAATTCTAACTGTGCATATGCTTGTGACAAATCAATTTTTGAAAATAAGATCCCTCCAGATAATTTAGAAAATAAATCATCAATTTTCGGTACCGGATATTTATTGATGTGCAATTGAGGATTCACAGTAAGACGGAAATATAAGACTTTGTGGAGATTTCCGCATTACTGTAAATCCTCAATTGCACATCAAAAATATCCGGTACCGAAAAGTGATGATTTATTTTCTAAATTATCTGGAGGCATCTTATTTTCAAAAATTGATTTGTCACAAGCATATGCACAGTTAGAATTAGATGAGAATTCAAAAGAGATTGTTACAATTAATACAAGTTTAGGCTTATTTAAATATAACCGACTTCCTTATGGAATTGCATCAGCGCCCGGTATTTTTCAAAGATTTATCGAGGAACTTTTTGTAGGAATTTCAGGGGTTACCGTATTCTTGGATAATATTTTGGTAACGGGGAAATCCGAAAAAGAACATTTAGATATTTTAAAATTAGTTTTAAATAAATTAAAAAATGCTGGTCTGAAAATAAGTCAAAGTAAATGTTTGTTTTTTCGAATTTAGGTCACGATATTGACAGAGATGGTATACATACGAATTCAGATAAAACGAAAGCTATTTTAAATGCAAAATGTCAGGAGAATGTAACAGAACTTAAATCATTCTTAGGATTGATAAATTATTATTCAAAATTTATTCCAAATGCAAGTTCTATACTTAGTCCGTTGTATTCATTATTAAAAAAGAATTCCAAGTGGAAATGAACACAATAGTGTAACCAAACATTTAACAAAATTAAGAATATGTTAGCTTCACCTAAAGTATTAGCACATTAGAATTTAAATATGCCCATCACTTTATATTGTGATGCAAGTTCTTACGGACTAGGTGCAGTAATCTCGCATACTTATCCAGATGGATCAAGTAAGCCAATAGCTTTCGCTTCACTTTCAATGAAAAAGGTTACTCGCAAATCGACAAGGAAGCGTTAGCTATTATATTTGGAATTAAAAAATCTAACCATTATCTATATGGACGACACTTTATCTTATTTACAGACCACCGACCATTATTAGCCTTATTTGGTAATAAAAAAGGTATACTAATTTTAGCGGCAAGTAGATTGCAGAGGTGGTCAATTATTTTATCAGCGTATCAGTATGACATAAAATATGTTCCATCTAATAAAAATTGCGCAGATGCTTTATCAAGATAACCTTTACCGTTTACTGATTCAAAGTCAAGTGATTTTGGTCGTATCCATTATATAAATGAAATGTTGCCAATTTCGTATAAAGAAAATGCGTATGAAATTAAAAAAGATAGAATTTTGAATTAAGTTTATGGTTTTTGTTTGCATGGTTGGCCAAATTTTCTAAAAAATAATCAAATGAAACCGTATTTAATTCGAAAAGATCAGTTACATATTCAACATGGTTGCTTAATGTGGGATTATAGAATCATAATTCCACCAAAATACAGGGAAAATGACTTGAAATAAAACACTTTTTCTCCTTTCTTCACAAGTTTATTTTATACCAGATGTACATTTCGGTCACCATGTGACCATTATCAATGGTTTGATACTGATATCAAACCATTGATAATGGTCACATGGTGACCGAAATGTACATCTGGTATAAAATAAACTTGTGAAGAAAGGAGAAAAAGTGTTTTATTTCAAGTTATTATCATCTTCACGTAACTCACCCAAACTCATTTACAGGGAAAATGTTTTAAAAGATTTGCATTCTTCACATTTAGGTATAAATAAAATGAAGTCATTTGCACGATCATTTTTCTGGTGGCCTTCCATGGATTAACATATTGCAACATTATGTGGTCAATGTTCTAGTTGTAATTTGTTTAGATCAAATCCTGAAAAAAATGTAATTCATCCATGGACGGTACCTAGAAAACCTTGGTCTCGAATTCATTTAGATATTTTAGGACCAATATTTAATAAAAAATATTTATTAGTAATCGATTCATACACTAAGTGGGTAGAAGATTTTAAATTAAAAACAACTACTGCTGAAGATGTAATAAATTGCTTACGAAATTTATTTTCACGGCTAGGCTTGCCTGATATTGGGGTGAGTGATAATGGTCCACCATTCAATTCTTTGACGTTTGAAAATTATTTAAAGATAAATGGAATTGTAGTGAAACATTCTCCACCGTATCATTCATCAAGTAATGGTGCAGCTGAAGTTACAGTTAAAATGATTAAAAATGCGTTAAAAAAAGAAACAGTTGTCAAAAGAAAATTTAGACAGCGCTCTCGATAAATTTTTATTTGACTACCGTATAGCAGCACATAGTAGTACAGGGGTGAGCCCAGCAAAATTATTATATGGTACGGAACTTAAAACCCAATTTCACTTATTAAGACCCAAAACGGATAGAATTATCGAAAATAGTAATGATAAATCTGTTGACAAATGTAAACAAAAATCAAAATATTTGATTGGGGAGAAAGTGTTAATCAGAGATTTTAAGAATCCTACCGAAACTCGATGGCAAGAAGGTAAAATTGCGAATGCAAATTGTCACGTGTCTTATGATGTCAACATTGACAACAATAAAGTTGTAAAAACACATTCTAACCATATCTTACCATTGAAGCGGAAATCAGTGTTATTACCACTTAATTTTGGAAGTAATAATAAATTAAGAGATAATATGACGAGTGAAATTAAAACGAATAATAGTGAAAACTTAAATACAGAACCGGCATCATCATTAGTGGAAACAGTGATTAAACCACCGTACAATTTTCGTCTGCGTAAAAATATAGATTATGCGATTTAAAATATATATATATATGGATTTGTATTTTTTTTTAAATAATTTTTAGGCAAGGAAGAGGATGTTAGGATGTGAATTATATTTATTTTATATTTCACCTGAATACGCGCAACGAGGTGTTTATAAAAAAGAATTGTTTTTTTTTGTGTACGAGTTCGGACGAAAATAAATCAGTCTTGAGTTGGCAATCAATGCGTGGGCATCTTTTATTGGTTTCCCCCGAACCCAGTTTACAACAACTTCAAATAATATTAAACATAAGTTTGAAAACTAGATTATTAACATTTTTAGCATTCAGTTTGAAGTTTCGAGCGAGCGTTTTCAATCCCTGTGGGTCTTTTTGAAATTTCGCATTTACCACAATAAACCACAAACCTTGCAAGTCTTGAAAGCCAATATTGAAGAAGAAATCTCCAATTTGGGGCCAGATGTTTTACGAACAACAATTCAAAATGTTGTAAAACCAGCACAATCAACGTCAACTCAGGAGATGGTCATTCGACCGATATCATTTTTTTAACTTTATATTATCAATTTTGCACCTTTAAATTAACTTTCAGTCAAAACATTGCCCATCATTTCTAATAAAATGGCAGCCAATTCATAATTTGACATTACTTTTGCCTTATATTACACGATACAAAAAGTTTATACCTTAAAAAATGTTAATTTTTCTTTTTTAACATATATATATATATATATATATATATATATATATATATATATATATATATTTTTAGAATTTTCTAAACTCTATATATATTACTTCGTGCGTAAACAAGGATAGTACATCATCCTTGTTTACGCACGAAGTAATATATAGAGTTTAGAAAATTCTAAAAATTTGGTTTAGTTGCGTAGCGAAACGGATAAAACACTGAAATATTGTGAAATTGAAAATATACTGGTTTTTATTTATTATGTTTGAATTTCATAGCAAATTCAGTTTGATTTTATTAGAAATATCGATGTCCCGAGAAATACAGGGAGTTTTTCTGACGTCACACATGAAATTCCTCGCGTGACGTGAAAAGTCAATGTAATTAAACTAACAAGGTCGACTCGGTTTTAAATTAAGACAACCTTTTACACTAACCACCTTGATTTCTGAGGTCTTAGGAAGTCCTCACGTGACGTCAACAATCAAGGTAATTAAACAATACAAGATCGGCTCGGTTTAAATCAAGACAAACTTACTTACACACCTTAGTTCATGTCGTCACGCGTGGAAATCCGTACGTGACGTCAAAATGCGAGGTTGTCTCGATTTAAACCGAGCCGACGTTATCACGCGCGGAAATCCTGACATGACGTCAAAATCGAAGTCATTACTGTATAAGGTCGACTCGGTTTAAACTGAGACAGTCTTGTATAAGATTGTCTTCATTTAAACGAGTGTTTTCCATTCCCAGACTAAGCATGAAGTAAAATTTCGAGTTTAGAAAAGCTTTTCTAAACTCGAAATTTTACTTCATGCGGCACGCGTATAAAACAGTGATTTAACGAGAAATTTAAAAACACCCAAAAGACATTTTTCATATTAATTCTCACAATTAATTCGATATATTTTTGACAATTCAAATCCATTTGTAAGTATTCGAATCCTTTTATACATATTCGAATTCTTTTATAAATATTCGAGTCCTTTCATAGGGATTCGAATCCTTTTATATGGATTCGAATCACCCACATTTGAATTCGAATACGAATCCTCTTAGAAAAATGTAACGAATCCGGATCACGAATTCAGTTCAACTAAAGTATTCGAATGCCTCTTTTGAATCCCCTAAATGGATTCGAATCCAGGATTCGAATCCTGAATGATTTGAATCCTGCCCAGCTCTGGTTGCCAACAGCATAAAGAATCTGTCACTTGAATGACGTTTAAATCTGTTTATTGTCTTACGAGTCATGGCTGAACATGATTTTCCGAATTGGATTTATTGCGAATTTTTGATAAAATAATGAGAAATATAATGGAAAATTAACAAATTTGCATATCATTAAATGAGGAAAGAAATATTCTTTCGGTCGGTGTGATTATAAACAATCTAAGTTAAAATGGGGAGGTGCAATCTGTAAAAAACCGCATTCCATGTTAATTGCCTATGACTTAATAAAGAAAACACTTGGTTAAATTTCACTAATATTTTGGTTTTTTATTCCAACTAGATTCGACTTTGAGTCAGGAAAATTACATTTTTAAAAACATTATATACAAGAGAGTGGTTAATTTAAATTTTATGGTTAGGCAATAAGGGCTGTCATGATGGGTGAGCTCCACAGATCTTCGATGTCATTAACTATTGGTTTTTCCTGTTTTATAATTAATTGCCTATGTTCAGTTTCGGAATATTCACCCGGTATGTGCGGGCGCTCGTGAATAGCACTAAAAAGTTGTTCTATTTTAAATATGTTACAACGCATCAGTAGCGGATTTAGAAAAATGTCAAGGGGGGGGGGGTTGGAAATAAATTGATTTTTGATCGTCAAAGTAAGCGTTGTCGCGGCCCTTGCTACACATGAACGAGTTTAAAAGCGATTCAAGTTAATTTGTTTGCCTATCCATTAAATATTGCATTGACATAAATATAGAATATATTATATTTTACAGTAAATGAAAACCTTGCACGCAAATAACAATTTATGAAAATAATTTCCATTATAATAAACAGCAACCTACGCATATCATATAAAATTATAACTGACACACGACCGTTTAATATAACCGCGGCGCCTGTATTAATTACATGTTCAATTATCCTGGGCCTCATTACTCATTACCCCATTACTCATTAGCGTCTCACTAAATGTCCAATCGCAATGCATACGTATAAACGAAACACGAAATTAATGCGTCACGCCAATAATTGACTGACCCAATTTACCGGACGAATACGAAAGGTGTTAATTGTCCAGTTTACACACGCCATTGTTTAATTCGAACAGCAACTACTCGATTGTGTATGTACACAGGGGCCTGCTGGCACAGCTGGACACCGGGACATTTCCCGGTGCGCCCTCCTTACCGTCCTCACGGCGCACAGTATATGATTTGACCGTTCTAGCGGAACAAAATTCAAATTATTGAAATATGAAAATTACAAGTCTATCGCCACAAATTATTCCAATACAGGGTGAGTCACTAAGCGGAAATCGGTCTTTAGTTGGGGTATTGTTGAAAATAGCAAAACGTTACCTGAAGTTTTACGAGCATTTGAAGATCGACTTGCCTATTGTCAGAAATTTGTCTACAATTTGAATATTAAATTTAGTTTATTGTTCTGTTTTTTTTCCATAAATCGTTCCCCAGAAATTTTTAACTGTTGTGTTGTACATTCCTAATTAACCGTTTAAAATGCACCAACTAGTTAAGGAGGAAAGATCATTTTGAAGTAAAAGACAATCACCAATATCGCAGTATTCATCCATTGATAATGGTCACATTGTGTCCGAAATGTACATATGGAATAAAAATAAAATTGTAAAGAAAGGTTATTAGTGCTTTATTTATCAATTAATATCGCGTATTTCTCTAAACAACTTTAGATCATCAGTAAACCAAAAAAACTGAGTATTAAATGGATAAAGAGATGTCATTAATGAAAATTAAGAATAATAAAGGACGACATTGCGACCCCTGGGGTACCTCAGAAAGAACGCAAAAGATATCAGAGAGATGGTTTTTTATTTTGACACATTGTGAACGGCCTTGTAAAAAGCTCCGAAACCATGAGAAGATTGATTTGTTAAATCTTAATGCACTTAATTTTGATAATAAAATATTATGTGATACCTTATCAAATGCTTTAGAAAAGTCGAAATACACCGTGTCAACTGAACACCTATTTTCCATAGAGTTGGTAATATAATCTTGAAAACACAATAAATTAGAAGTGGTAGATCGGCCTCTACGAAAATCATGTTGTTCATCAATTAATACATGTCTAGTCACCCATTCCAGTTTTGATGATATAGGTTTGTCTAAAAGCTTGAGTATACAAGATTGTATTCTGATAACTCTACAATTACAAATATTGTCTTTACTGCCTGATTAAAATAGGTGTTATATAACTTTTTTTCCATATGTTGGGAAAATACTTTTATTTAAAGAATAATTAAAAATTAGGAAAAGAGGTGTAGTTAATGAATAAATACTTTTTTTTATAAAAATAGAGGATACACCATCGGGCCCTGGGTTACTATTAGCTTTAATAGATTCAATACCACTAAACACTTCATTTTTAGTGATATTCCAAGGAACATCAATCACCTCTTTGTCAAAATTCTGCATAGGTATGTTTGACGTTGTATTATAATTGTAAACTGATGAAAACCGCAACCAAATCGCAAAAAGAATTACGCACTCCGAACTATCACTGCTAGTTTCATTATTATAGTGCATTATCTCTGGGTAACACGAATCGCGATTTGTGGCCCTTACAAAACTCCAGAACTGCTTCGGGTTGTTTAAAATATTGGAATTGACTGATTCAATAAATTTGTTATTTAAATTAGTTTGTAGATGATCACAAGCATTTTGCAGTTGTTTAAATTGACGATAATTGTTAGACACTTGATTGCATTTATATATTTTATGAGCATTTTTTTATCATGACTGAGCCTAATCAGATCATTCGTAAACCATGATGAATATAATAATTTTCTTTTGCGTTTGATTGGGGTAAAAGCAGAAATAACTTCAGCTACTATTTTATAAAAACATTTCACACGATCATCAATATCATCACCCTTCAAATGGCAATTATATTACCATTAACTACCATCTTGCCTCCGTAGATTGGGTAAACATCTACGGAGGCAATATGGTGGTTAATGGCAATATAAATGGCTCTAAAGAAGTCGCAAATATATTCTTCAAATTAAAGGCGTTTTGTTGTTTCACTGAAATGTGAACTTATGCAGTATGGAATATGATGATGGCTAATGGGAAGAATTAAGTCCATCGCTTTAGACACAGAGAACTCCGGTATTGCAAAAACTAAATCTAAAAAAAACATTATTCTCGTTAGGAATTGAACAAATCTGGAGTAGATTGTGATAGACAAATCGTGAAATAATTATATTTGCTGGTTCAGGATTGGAAAGAAGTGTTGTACAATAATCCTAGATCACCATTAATCCAACGCGCTGATAGGATACTGTAGTCGCCGCATATTAGAAGTTTCGATTGACTATAGTGGCTAGCGACGATATCCACTGTATCACAGTGAAATTCGTACTTTTCTAAAGATGAGTTAGGTGGGATATAGACAGCACCCACAACAAGACCCTAAAACAATGTTAACAAACATTTACTCTACGCAATTATTAACTATATTAACTTGTTCGCTAACAAGCCTGTTTTGAACTGCTATTACCACGCCACCGCACAGTGGTCCCAAATCCAGAAATGCTGGCTATAATATAAGGGCTTAAGGCGATGTGTCTGAAATTGCAAATATCGGGGTTTTTGAGCATGCTGATTCAGAATCTAATTTTTAAATCTCAATAAACAAAATGGCGGACCGTATATGACGGACAAAACAATAATTATGTTTCTATTTTCCAATAAAAACAGTACACCCGTGTTTTTTCAGCACACTAATTCTGAATCTGATGTTAAAATTTAAAAAAAACAAAAACAAAATGGCGAAGCAAATCTTACACACAAAAAAAATATAAGTTTTGTTTTATAAAAAAAAAAAAACAGTAAATCCGTGTTTTTTTTTTCAAATGAATTGTTTGGAATTCGGTCATTCACCTGTATGTATAGATTATTGTATTAAAAGAATAAAGAGGAATTCGAATCGGTTAAATTTGAAACTAACCCGCGGCCGTGTTCGTGTTTGTTGTGTTAGATTTCCATGAAACTTTTTTAAATTTCTGATTATACTCTGTACAATAACAAATGTATTCTTGCTGAAAAGATCTTTATAATTACTGAGAGGGGGCGGGGAATTTGGTCTATGCTCCGGGCGGCTGAAACCCAAGGTACGCCACTGCTATAATGACAGTTGACATTAAGTCGGTGCAAGCCGACATTTAGTCCATCGTGTCAACTTGACATAAGTCGGCGTCAGCCGACATTTGGACTATAATGACAGATGACATATAAGTCGGCGCCAGCCGACATTTGGACTATAATAACAGTTGACACAAGACGGCGGTAGCCGACATTTGAACTATAATGACAGTTAATATAAGTCGGCGCAAGCCGACATTCAACCAATCGTGCCAACTTGACGCGAGTTTGAATTGAACTATAATGAGATCGCCATGTTATTTTTTTTCTTTGTGGCAGTTACGATACACATTTTAGGACTTGTGACACATTTTAAAGTAACGAGTGTCTTCCACACCCAGACTAAGCATGAAGTAAAATTTCGGGTTTAGAAAAGCCCCGCGTAGAAAATTTGTCAGACTGCAACTGCAGACTGCTGCGCGACCCGAGATAAATTTTCACGGGGCTTTTCTAAACTCGAAATTTCACTTCATGCGCCACGCGTATAAACCACTGATTTATAGTAAAGTTAAAAATATATAACGCTTAGATGTGATGATGATCAATATTTACCGAGATGTAGCGAAAAAATGTCCTTTTGTGAATAGTTTTGAAATAATAATAATAAAAGTAGAATAAATGTATTTAAGCAACTAACCAGATGGGCCCGCCGTGGCCGAACGGTTGAGCCGCTGGTTTCGCCAATCGTTCACGGCGGTGATCTGGGTTCGATTCCCAGCCGGGGCGAGTAATTTTTCCAACGAAAAATATTCGTCCCGGAGTCTATAAACAAATGTATGCAAATAATAAAAATTGATGATGGCTAATAGTCTAGTAACTAAGGCCAGGCAAAAGCCAAACCCAATAAAAAAAAAAAACTAACCAGATAGGACCCCTAATAAAAAAAGCTGCACCCCAAACGAAACGGCACCTAATGGCAGCTAGTTTTTTGCTGTTTATTTTCACAATAGCATTACAAAAAAGGTGGCGTTAAGCTTTTGACCAAACACAGCAGAACAAATCACTTTTTCCTTGTTTAAAATAATATTTTTATTACCTCTTAATGCAGATTTTCATTGCAAAGATTGTTAAATATCAAAATAATAAATTATTTCTACAATTTTTATTATGCAGTCAATAAATCTACTTACTTTAAGGAAATAAATCGATTTCACAGATCTCACTTCCGTTAACTACCTGCTTATCAATCCACGAATACAAAACTCGTAAAAATCCCGCAATTGTGGTCGTCAGATGTGCACCGCTAAAGGGTTAATTTTAAAATTAGCACTACGGTTAGGTGTAATATATAAACGGTAACTGCATAGAATATTTGATAGAACTAATACTAATCTATCGAAATAGTAATGCCAAAGTCCACAGATAGAAATTTTATTTTATTTACTTTTGGCCAGCTTTTTGGGATTTTGATTTACTGTGCACCGCCACGAATTTTATTACTGGTATCACTTTTTGCATTATATCTCGGTAAATGTTGACCACCATCATATATAAGCGCGCGGCGCATGAAGTATAATTTCGAGTTAAGAAAAGCTCGCAAACCAAATCAAATTTTGCGTACTTTTCTAAACTCAAAATTGTACTTCATGCTTAACCCGGGAGTGGAAGACACTCGTTAATTTAAAATACATCACAACTGTTAAAATGTGTATCGTAACTGTCTTATTACAACGAGTGTCTATAAACTGTCGGCATTTCGGTTTCTTTAAAAAACAAATTACATATCTTAGATTATGCCATACGAAACAGTAAATCTTGGAAACGTCAAATACATTTACTTCTATGTCATTGGGCAGTGTCACAGTGCTGAATTTAATTACGACGTATATTTCTGAAATCAGAACCTACTGGGATGATGACAGTTTATAGACACTCGTTAATTCAATTCAAACTCGTTTCAAGTTATAACGATTGACTAAATGTAGGCTAGCGTTAACTTATGTTTACTGTCATTGTTCAAATGTCGACTACCGCCGACTTGTGTCAACTGTTTTTATAGTCTAAATGGCAATGGGGGATGCCCGGGCCCCCCTTTAGATACCAAAAAATCATTCATTAAAATTGTTGCAGGTAAGTTTTCACTAAAATTAAACTAAATAATTAATCAAGACTGAGTTGTATTGAAAATATGTGCTTAGCACTCGAAATATGTATGTAATTGAAAATAAAATGTTTTTAACTAAGGAAATTATCTACTTGAAAATTGACAAGAAGCTATCAAAATTGATCAAAATTTATTAATAGAATTAGTATGTATAATCAGCTCAGAAGATTTAACACAATTTGTCATCTAGCCCAACAAAATAAAGGCTAGTATTTTTTAAACTTTACAATATTTCAGTGAAGATTTTTCTTGGGTCGCTTGCGCGACCCTCGACAAATTTTCTACGCTGGGCTTTTCTAAACTCGAAAGTTTACTTGATGCTTAGTCCGGGATTGGAATCACTCGTTCGAACTTTAAATTGAACTCTTTTATAATATTAATGAATGTCCGCAAATGTACAGGGTATACGAATACATAAGGATATGATACATAGAGCTTAAAATTATGTGTCACTTGACCCCTCTTGCCATTAACATTTTTTGAAAGGGTGGCTGTGGGCCCTAGAGGGATGCAGAAATAATTTTAAAACTAAGATAAAATTTGGTCCGTCTTTAAGTAAAAATTAACATAAATATAGAGTATATTTTATTTTACAGTAAATGAAAACCTTGCACGCAAATAATAATTTATGAAAATAATTTCTATTACAATAAACGGCAACCCACGCACATCATACAAAATTATAACTAACACACGACCGTTTAATATAACCGAGGCGCCTGTATTAATTACATGTTCAATTATCCGGGACCTCATTACTCATTACCCCATTACTCATTAGCGTCTCACTAAATGTCCAATCGCTAGAGGAATGCAGAAATAATTTTGAAACTAATATAAAATTTGGTCCCTCTTTAAGTAACAATTGACCTGTTCAACAGTTTTTTTTTAACATTGGACCTAGTCGGAGATTTAATTAGTTGCAACTTTTGGTTGGGACACCCTATATATAGCATTGTATTGGGCAGGTCCGCGCGTAAGTTGCTGGACAAATAAAGCCCATATCCCCAGAATTTGTCGTTGAAGTAAAAAATAATAAATACTGTAAATATTTTAAGAATTAGACGCATTTAAAAATAACTTTTCATATTTCAACTTTTTTTATACCATTTTTGCTCTATGTAAGTTTATTTTTTTCTAGAATTTTAAACAGATTTTATTTAGTTCACCGACATTGTAATTTCATGAAGTTACAGTCTGATGAATAGTTTTTTAATGAGATGTCCAGCAGTGTAAATAAAAGTAGTTTTGAGAAAGACGCGTTTAAAGATTTGATTTTTATATACCGGTTACTCGGCAATTTAACGTCAGCGGCTGTAACTTCTAAACGGCTGTGAATTTTATTTTAAAAACATATTTTTACAATGTTAAAGTATAATTTTATGCAAAGAATAAAACATAGAAAATGGATTTTATTGAAATTTAACATTTATTTTCGATGTTCGAGCGAAAATAATTTATTCTTGTATTATTCATTATTCCAGTGATCTTTAAATGAAATAAAACAAAATGTTCGCAGTGACTTTATGTCAACATAAAATTCAAATCTGTTGCGTATACAGGGTGTCTACAGTTTAATTCTTAACATGCGGCTATGCGTAATTATAAGAGATAGAGATTTGGTTAAATGGAATTGTAGCTCCACTCGGGTTCAGGCGTTGAATAGAGAACTCTGGTGTTGCAACAAGTTGTAATTTTATTTACATAGAACACATATACTAGTATTCGATTTTAACATTCGTAGTTTAAACTTAATACAAACACTTGCAAAAGAACGGTATGCGTTACCCGTTCGTAAGCGGTACGTTCGTCGGCATCTAAATAGAGTGCGGGGTCTTGAGACTGGTACCATTTAGAGGTGAGCCTAAAAAAATGAACTCTCTAAAAGGTTCACGCCCACGTATTGGAAAATACTGCAAAGAGCGCTTCTGGACGGCCATTACGCCAACTAACTCGAACAATTTTTTTCCGAGCGGTTCGGTATATTCGTTTAAATTTAAATTGATTTGATATTTCAAAAATGAATAACACGATTTAAAAAATTGTTACGTATTAATCATTCATAACCAATGAAAACTCCCAATTGATAAATATATATTTATGGATATCACTTACCTTTTTTTAAGAAACTAATTTAGGTTTATAATTTTTATGTACAGGGATTTAAAAAGAATTAGGTATAAAAGTAGATTCAATATTAATGGCATTTATTAAAAGTAGTAGTAAAAATAAATTATCAATCGTAATTCATGAAAATAACTTTTCCCATTATTCGTGTAGAATTCTTTTAATCCACATTTGTGCTAATAGATAGAAAGAAAGAAATTAATATTTAAATTAAAACTTGAATGTACCTTTGTTTAAATATATTCCAAGTATTCACAATATTTATTGATTTAAACTTATTCTATATTTATGAATATGTTTAAATGTGAAAGCACCCATAAGACCCGTGATGAGAACGTCTGCTTGGAAGCAAGTCCTTGTAATAATATAGGGCTGTGTGCACACATCTCTTTATGTACTAAATCATATCGTTCTAGTGAAAAATGTTCTCAAGAAAAATATAGATAACATATCCTCCTCCCTTATTAAATCAACACTAGCGATAAATTATCTAAATATTTTTTATCACATGCTACAAGCCGTTGAAGAAGTGTTACCATGTTTTTCATTGATATCAAAACGAAGAGTCTCTATCAATAAATTTTATCACCACAACCTGTGATTACACAAGCCTTGTTTCGAGGCATTTTGTCATAATTGTACTTACAAGACAACATACATAAGATATATAATATTAGGAATCAATCATAAAACACTATTAAATACCTATGCTAATATGTTGTATTTTACCTCACTAAATTATTTTGTAAATAAACCATTAAATCATGTTATAGCTAACACTATGCAATGATTAAATGAAATAAGAAAAATATTCAAACATTTTATCACAATTTTGAAAAGTGCAGAGAAAGCTTTTGTCGCAATTATAGTAAAACACATGATGGATATAAAAAGATAACAATAACAAAGAAATTAGGTTAAGAATGTTTTGTCCGTTTTCCTTTGTGCGGCTGCAGTTTACTACTTTTTATGGGGGGAAATTTGAAAAAAACGCCAGCGTCATCTGCTGAGTATTACGGCTCGAAGTTTTCCATAGTATAAACAAGTCCCATAAGCGTGAACCGACCCTGGGGGTGAGCGCCAGGTATTTGTAAGCGCCAAAAGCCATAAAACGGTCCGGTCGGGCGGGGCGCATCCATGCAGCTGTGAGGTACGTTGGTGGGGTAGTACCGCGAGGTGCGTTACTGTGCGAGAGAGCAAGTATTCGTGCGCGCGTCTGCATCTATCCTTCTCGGCGGTACAGGATGAAATACTTCGTAGCTAAAATTGCAGTACCCCCTCCCCCTCAAAAAAAAACTATTGATATTTTACGTAGCAGAAACGCACAATTTTCTTTATTCTATTGTTTTCAGAGTCTTCAATTGTTAATCTGTCAGTGTTAAAATAATCTATTTTGTGGTTTGTACCATTAGTTTTTATATTATACATCACAAATTATACATTTCTGAAAAGCAAAAAATATCTCTTTTTAGTGGTACCATAGCCAACTATAACCCATATAAGAAAAAACAAAGTTGACCCTTGTAACTCAAATCTAATAACAATTTTCTAAAGTCTGAGTACACCATGAGATTCCTATTAAAAAAGTGCCTTAAGAACATGCAGTCTGAAAATAAATGAGCTATAACAGAAAACACAAAAACCAAAAATACTTCTCCCCATATTCAAAACAAAGGGAAAGTATTGTTTTTGCAAACATTTTCAAATCAAAAGTTGTTAAGGCCATTTTTGAAAAATATCTGTAATTCTGTCTTTCTGTCGCCACGATAAAGTCTAAACTGATTGAGCTGTTAAGATGATACTAAGCTTTTTATTACAATAGTAGTAGTATTCGATCAAAATGCGGAATCCGGAAGTTTACTTGGAATGTATTTTTTTATTTTTCTTTAGCATTTATCGTATAAAAAATCTTGTTAAGAATAGTTGTAGATAATCAAAAATGAGCATTTAATGTAATATATAAAATTACGAAAAAAACTATTCGTGAAAATGCAAACAGTGTCCTAATTAATAAGACAATTTAAGACGATAAATATCCATTGAAACAACTACTTCCCGTGCAAATACACCTCCGGATATAGAATTATACAATGAAACATTTAAAATCTTATTTAGTTTGATTTGTTACAACGCTCTATTAAAAAAAAAAAAAACTATTCGTAATTTTATATATTATGTTTAAAGTGTGCAAACTATAAGAAGCGTAAGCTTATTTTCTCGAATTCAAATAGTTTTAAATTTGAATTTATCTTGTTTGAACTGTACCGTAAGGTAAATAATAAGGTCTCACATTCTTCATACATATGTCATTAGCATAATCCCCTTTTTTACCTATAAATACCGACCATCATTTTCACTCATTCCATTTCTGTGTACCTGTTCATTCCACACACAACACTTTTTCTAAGTAAGTTTGTTTTAATTTTATTCCTAATTTTTTTTAAACGTCATAAGCAAAGCTATACTGAAGAGAGATAAATCTCGAAACGCGTCTATAGATGGCCTAAGACATTAGTTTTAATCCAAGTCCTTTCACTTCTAATTTGTTGCTATCTCTCCTTTAATTTTAAATTGTATTGTTAGTTGGTTTGAAGATAATTTGACCTAAACGTTACATATACTTTAATAGAGCGTTGTAACAAATCAAATTAAATAAGATTTTAAATGTTTCATTGTATAATTCAATATCCGGAGGTGTATTTGCACGGAAAGTAGTTGTTTCAATGGATATTTATCGTCTTAAATTGTCTTATTAATTAAGACACTGTTTGCATTTTCACGAATAGTTTTTTCGTAATTTTATATATTATGTTTAAAGTGTGCAAACTATAAGAAGCGTAAGCTTATTTTCTCGAATTCAAATAGTTTTGAATTTGAATTTATCGAACATTTAATGTGTATACACTTTTTGTCGTAGCGACGCTTTTTTGTAAATATCTCGAAAACTATCGACGGGGAGTTTTGATTTTATATATTCTGAAAGGGCAATATTTAGTTGGTTTGCACACAAAATTTCATAACGATATCCTAAAAATTTAAAAAGTTATGAATGTCTGAAACTGGGATTGCATTATGACTAAAATAAAATCACCGTACAATGTCTTTTTTTTTGGTAGATACGTTGAAAACTGTCGTTGAAGTATTTTGATAATTTGACATATTCTGATAAAGCAATATTTTCTTAGCATCCATATAAAATTTCATAAAGATCTCATTTAATCTGTTGCAGCTATGATGTTTTTAAATTTTACAATCCATAAAATTTGATTTGAAAAAAACGCATTTTTGACAATTAGACGAAAATAACAAAAAAAAAAAACTATCGATGGACATATTTTGATAGAGCCATGTTTTCTTGATAACCACACGAAATTTCAGGAAGATCTAATAAAAATTATAAAAATTACGATCATTTTAATTTTTACAATCCATTAAATTTCATTCATATAAAACACGTCTTTTTTCATTACACAGCAAAAATAATCGAAGTTGTCGAGTGACAGGTAATTAAGTCATATTGGTCAATATAGACAAATAACAGTCGATGATAATTAATATAGTTAAATGATAACATTGTCAATGTAATAGATGCAGTCTGTACTGTCAAAATAGTCAACATAATCAATGCAAACAATATAGTTAGTAGTGACCAAATGGTCAGTATAATCCATCTGTCAGTATAATTAGTAATGTCAAAATAGTTAACATAATCAATACGGTCAGTACTGTCAAAATAGTCAATATAATCAATACGGTCAGTACTGTCAAAATAGTCAATATAATCAATACGGTCAGTACTGTCAAAATAGTCAATATAATTGATGCTGTGTATAGTCAGTACTATCAAAATAGCAATCATATTCGATACAGTCAATATAGTCTGTCAGTCAGTATTGTCAAAATAGTCAACATAATGGATACAGTCAATATAATTAGTATTGTCAAAATGGTCGATATAATCGATCTGTCAATATAATCAGTAATGTCAAAATAATCAACATATGCTATACAGTCAGTTCTGTCTAAATAGTAAATATAATCGATACTGTCGATATATATTCAGTACTGTCAAATCAGTTATTATAAATAATTCAATGAAGTGCAAGTCTACTTATAGTTAGTAGTCTTTATAGTCAGTACATTCAAATTACAGTATTTCGTGTGTTTTTTTTTTTTCATCGAAGTGTAAACGATTGTCAGTGTCATTATTAATTTGGAATTTTCAAATTTTTAACAGAAATTACAATTTTTTCCAACCCTGACATTTCAGGATATTTTTGAAAATTTATAATTTAATAAAATTGAGTAAGGTTAGATGCCAAGTTACGATGAAACTAATGTTATTTTTCTAACCTAACCCCACGCTGTTTGCATCATGACATTTTGATTATACGTGACGTATTTGAAATAAGGATCATTGTGACATACTGTGTGTCAATTTTTTATTGACCATTATGAAATGTTGTCTTAAAATCACTTAGCATTTTGACTGTGATAGTATTTTATCATTAAATCTATTGTAACATTTTGACTGTAGTTTCATTATTGAAATATTTTGATAGTATTTCATCAGAATCGACTGTTGTTTCACTATTATGGCATTTCGATCGGATTTCATCATTAAATGACTTTTGTAACATTTGACGGTAATTTCGCTATCATGACATTTTGATAATATTTCGTCATAGTCGACTGTATTTTCACTACTATGGCATTTTGATAGTATTTCATCATCAAATGACTATTGTAAAATTTTTACGGTAATTTTATCATTACGGCATTTTCAAAGTATTTTATCATTAAATGACATTCCGTTTTAACAATACAGAACATTCTTCGTCAATAAAACGACAATAAACTTATTACGTCAATTTTCAATTGTTTCAATAATGAAACAAACGAGTGTCTTCCACTCCCAGACTAAGCATGAAGTAAAATTTCGAGTTTAGAAAAGCCTGAAAATTTGGCTCGGGCACGTAGCGAAGCGGAGCGACCGAGCCAAATTAGGCTTTTCTAAACTCGAAATTTTACTTCATGCGCCACGCGCACAAGACGGTGATTTAACGTGAAATGGTCTTTAACCACTTTACAAGTGAAATAAGTTTGGTATGCCAATTATCAATTGTTTAGATGATGGAGAAAGTGCTATGATAGACACATTACTATTTTTTCGCTATAGCGCCTATTCTACTTGAAATATCAAACGATTATTTAAGGGATTTAGTACAGGTTTGGCTAAGGAGTATTTTATCCCCTTTAACTAAATCTATATCTCTTATGATAAGGGAGATCCCTATGTTGAGAATGAATCTGTGGACACCCTGTATAATAAATGTAGCCAACTTCCCTAATTTTGTTTTCACTTTATTATTTTTAAAATAAATTAGGTAAAGTGTTTTAATATTAAATTATTGGAACTGTTTGTCGATTTTACGCGATTTGTTAAAATTATTTTATTGATAAAATATCATTGATGTGTAATTCGACAATTTATTGTTTGTGAACAAAGTTTGCTATTAAAAAATTGCGCAACAGCAACTTGCGCTATAAAGCAACTTGCTGTTGCGCGTTTTTTTTAATAGCAAACTTTGTTTACAAACAATAAATTGTCGAATTACCGATCAATTTAAATTACCTTAAGCTAAAATTTTGTTGTTTGGAAATGTAACTTGTTTTCGAAAAAATCCGCAAAAGAAAGTTGCAGCTGAAAATGTACAAGTGTAAAAGCACCATTGGGATTTTGTTGAAATTGACACAGTATGTGATAATTGATAACTGTATGTTTTTGAAATAAAAAGTGAAGTAAGGAATAACAGTCTTTTTCATGTGTAATAATTACTTCACGGAAAAATTATTACACATGAAAAAGACTGTTATTCCTTACTTCACTTTTTATTTGTATCGTTAGATGTACATTTCGAAACACAAGGTGCTCATTATCAATATCAAACTGTTTGATAATATTGATAAGGAGCATCTTGTGTCTCGAAATGTACATCTAACGATACAAATAAAAAGTAAAGTAAGGAATAACATTTTTTATATGTGATAATTATATGACATGAATTACGATATGCATGTAATGTGCTAAAATTAAATGTGTGAAGATTAATTCATATGTCGATTAAAGTGAACACTTTCCATGTAATTAAATTTTATTCATGTTTTTATGTAAGTAAGTAACTACGAGTGCGCGTAATTCAAAAACCACATCTCTAATTCCAATTAATCTCAGCATATTTGATTTCATACATCTATATTTAGTTCCCGTTTTCCTTCATTAGTCTGTAGCATGTTTGTGAAACCAAATTCCATGCAATGAAATTTCACAGTGAACATTTCCCAGAGGACTCGAGCAATTAGTAATAATGCAGACTTAGGTATTTGCTAATAATTATTATTATAACGCTCGCCATTCGTAATCAAGATGGACCAGAAACTGCGGTTTTCTAATTGAATTACTCCTTAATTACAATTAAGAGGATTGCGATGATTTATTACCAGAAATTAATATAGTATTTACCAATATTCAACGGAGAGAAACACAGCAGTATGAAGTTTATGCCTTATTTAAAACAAATATAAGCTGTAACAAAAATCTTTTCCTTCTCTTTACTTTAATAGAAGCGGCAGTGTTACCAACAAAGTAAATGAACTACTGTACTTAGTTCAACATTACAGATGTTATGCAATTAAGCTTCCGGCATACTAACTTGTCTTTATAATGAACAACATATAAAGTAGAAAATAAACATGACCTCGTAACTTTGGGGGCCTTCTAACATATTTCTCGTGTCCTTTTTCAAGCAGGAACGGACTAATCAATTACTCGTTTGTAATTTTACATTTTTGTCAATTTGTTCTAATTTTCACAGTTCTCAAATTTTCACAGAATTTAATGATGTGTGTTGGTTTTGACGATTTTATTTAATAGTAATAATTATTTAAAATATGTGATTTTTCTTAAATATTTATATACCTACGGGAACTTTTTTTTAAAGTATATTTTCAGCCATAATATAACAAGTGGTATGATTATTATTGATGATATTTTGGAGTTGAAACCGAGCTGCATATTCAATGAGTGCGCAGCACGAGTTGAATGTGCTGCTTCGGTTTCAACGACAAAATATTATCGATAATTAATCATATCACGAGTTATATTTACTGAGAGAATATAATAATTGAAATAATGCGAGTTCCTCAACATTATCGACAGCTGTGATATTGTTGTTTCCCTATTGATTGTGATTTTTTCAACCGCACAAAAGTTCGTAAACTGCCGCCATTGCGATTCTTTGTATATGACGGTATTTTTTGGCGTCGCACAGTAGGCCGAAATCCAAAAAACGCGGACAAAAATCCGAAAATTACTGTAATTGGAACAGAGAGTGGTATAAAGGGGTTTTCGAGGTCGCTGATTACGAATTTGATATTATTTTTTGAAAATTCAAAATGGCGGATCCAAAATGTCGGTCAAAAATCCAAAAAAATTACTATAATTGGAACAGAAAGGGGTGTATAAGGGTTTTCGAGGTCGCTGATTATGAATTTGATAATATTTTTTAAAAATTCAATATGGCGGATCCAAAATGGCGGACAAAATTCCAAAAATTACTATAACTGGAACATAAAGTGGATAAAATGGGTTTTTATGTGCACTGATCATGAATTTGATCATAAAAAACAGTCTTTATTTGTTATATGTTCCATTTATTTTTGTACAGTTTACATGTTACGTCTTAATAAGTTAATTGCTAGTCAATGGAGCTGACGTCCGAATCAGAAGTCTCCGAACCGCCGGGTACATATGAATTTAATAACTGTACGGCCTCGTATGAAAGGCTTTCGCCTTTTTTCGGGGGTATCGTTCGCAAACTCGAGATAACTGGATCGGAAGACACAAGTAGCCACTGAATCACGTCTCTTATAGTGCTATCCCTGGAGTTTTTTCCGCGAGTAATTTTCCCTGTATTTCTTTACGTCCTTGTTTCGCGATTCTTGCCCTTCCTCGGACAGTTGACCTATCAGCAATGGTGCCCATTCAATGATGAGAGCACCATGAATCAACAATTCGTGAATGGACGTTGGCATACAGTACCACGGAAAACTTCCTACTAACTTTTTCGCAGTTTCGAGGCAATATGTCTTGAAGAGATCTACATTCACAGCGTAACTGGAAGACAAGACTTGCATTATGATGTGAGCACGATGTAGCAGCTCAACGTCCAAACCCAAAATTTGGGCCGAATCAGACGAGTTCGCAAAAAAACGCCTAGCGGTGTTGCCATCGTTACTGTTGCCGAATCCACCCACTTTTAGAGTATCAACATTTAGCCCCAATTGCGATTTGAAACCCTTTTGGATGTACTGTTTTCGCAGGTTCACCAGTTCTTTGTCTTCTAATGATCGCGCTTGCCATTTCTTCGTCTCCAGTTTATACCCCAAGTGTAAGAAGTACTCCATAAAGTGGATCCAGGCATGTAACGTAGCTAAACCGTATTGCAAATGGTTTTCATTGACTGATAACAAACACACTGCGTCGAGATCGTTGAACTTCATAGACGTAGCCCCGCATAAATAACATCGCATGTTGGATTTCGTCATCGTTATCGTATTCCTGACTTTACCGTCAATCATCGTATAAATAAGCATAAAATTAACAGTAATTTCTTTTCCGGCGACACATGTCACATACGGGGACAGTGTAGTTATTTGATCTTTTACATAGCTATCTTCGTTCAAAGTCGAAGTAACGTTTTCGCGTATATATCGCAATTTAATTTGAGAGCAAAATCTTGGAGAAGACGGTCGAGGATTTTGCCAAAGCAACACATTTTTATCGTCACTGCTGGTTATTCTTAATGGCACAAGTGAGGTCAATAAAACACTCGCGTCTGACGCATCCTCGTCTTCAAACTTCTGTTTGTATTGCTTTTGTCCAGACGAACCGTCAAATCCATATTTTGCAGTCAATTCTAGATTACGGACTTTATCATGAGATAATGCAGAAATTACGTCATACTGTACAGAAAGAATTCGTGCGGTTATGTGGTGCAATAACGATTGTAAGGGAACTTCCGCTAAAGTCTCCGTGACCTTGATACCCGCCGGATAACAACGAGTTTTTGCTTCAGAAACTTTATGATATTAAGGGTAGACTTTAACGTGGTTCTTCAGTTCTCTATTCCGAAAGAGCTGATACGTTTTTTCGTCATTTTCCCTTCTACCAAATCGGATAGAGCTAGGTCGGCGGAGATTTCTGTGCTCTGAGGTTGATCGAAAGCTTTCTTATACGCAGCAGCAGTAGATGACGTCTTTAGAACACATGATATATGTCATAAACATTGCAAATTATTCATTAGTATTTTTGTCCAATTTTCAGTGCAACGGTTATACTGTGCGCTGTTTGGTCATAGGAAAAGCAGAGTATTAAACACGTTATTGCGAGTTCGTAAATGCAATTTAGTATTCGCATGCAATACGAAGCTTTCAAAACTTGTCAAACAATCTACTATTGTTTTATTGGCATTTAGACACAGGGGAATAAACTTTTGAAAGGGACATTAATTTGATCGATTTATACAAAAAATCGAAAAGATTATAATTACATTTTCTTTTTTGTTGAAATTCTCAACATTTACGAATTTTCATAATTGATTAATTTTTGGTTGTTCCTTTTGACGATTTAATTTAAAATTTATGTTTTTTGACAACTTTTAGAAAATGTATTATGATTGATTTTGAATACTTTTTTATTTAATTTTAATATTTGTTTATCAATTCTACCAATTTTATCGTTTAATAACAATCCACAAAATTTCATTTCATTAGAATTTTGACGATTTCTCTATTTTTTTAATCAATTTCAGTCGTTTCTTTTTTGATATTTGTTCAATAAAGTGAATAAATATCAACAAAGAAACGACGCACAGTATGATATTTTACGAATTTACCGGGACTAGACCCGCACAATCGACAATAAATATTTATAGAGATTTTATATTAAAAAAAGTTAATGAGCTAACTTAGCCTTTTAGAAAGACTGAATAAATATCACTTAACTATTGACAATTGAAGTTTATGTTGTCTTCTGCCTTCGGAACCATTGCACAGTGGTCTTATAACCAATTTGTTTGGCCAAAACTCAGAATTCTATAAAAATAATATTTAATACAAAAACATGCCTTTAAAAGGTAAGAGATAACTGTTTCTAAGCGATTTAACAACAGACTTAATATTAAAAATCCCTTGAATATTAATAACCTATATCGTGCGTTTTATTTAAGTATGGCCATAAGGATTTACATGGTAAAAATTGTACCCCATGTTAACTTTTGCTGTCGTCCGACTTATTTTTTTTTGTTTCTATTAATAAATTAAAAACTTTTCTAGAAATATTCATTGTTAAAAAGACATAAATATGTTAGAATACTTTATTTTGGCTTTAGCAAAACAAATACTTACATTATGACATTTTGTTAATTTTGTAGCTTTATTATTTGTATTATTATTACAGCGAATTTTTCTTTTAAGTGTACATATCGTATTAATTATGGCGTTTGATAAATTTGTATTTTTTTATAATTTAAACCTTCTAACGAGTGTTTCCACTCCCAGGCTAAGCATGAAGTAAAATTTCGAGTTTAGAAAAGCCCCGCGTAGAAAATTTGTCTCGAGTCGCTGCGCGACCCTCGACAAATTTTCACGGGGCTTTTCTAAACTCGAAATTTTACTTCATGCGCCACGCGCATAAAACACGGATTTCAAGTTCGAAAGTAAAAAAATACTTCTAAAGCGGTATATTTTGACATTTTCTTGAAATCAGTGATTTATAGGCGTGGCGCATGAAGTAAAATTTCGAGTTAAGAAAAGCCTAAATTTGGATTTGGTAAAACCAATACTTTCATTATGACATTTTCGCCAAATTGATTTTGTGGCTTAATTATTTGTATTATTAATTTCAACGTTGAAACCTAAAATAAATAAACCTAATATTTTAATGTCCTTCTAGCATTGTAAATTTCGTAGAACCAATGTTTTATATTTATACGACAACAAAAGTTTACATAGAGTACATTTTATACCATGTAAAACCCTATGGCCATACCTAAATAAAACGCACGGTATTTACATGTTATAAGTAAGTTATTCCTAACTATCAAGAACCCTCCCCCCCCCTTTCTTGTGTGATCTTAATTTATATTAAAACACTCTTAGAACTAAGGTAAGCTTCTTTTGTTTTACACTCGTTATAACAATATATTAAAACGAAAAATTAACCACGGCAATTAACCACTGTTAAAATATATTGCTATTATTTGTTTTTAATAAATACGATCATACATACCTTGTTTAAGTGGCGTAGATAACTTTTTGTGATAGGGAGGGGATTTGAGTTAGTATGTTGTTTCATTAATTTATTTTTCTAGAGTTATACAAAAACAAGTACAAAAAATGATTTTATGTTCATTATAGCACAATTTCCGTCATGGATGATTGGCGTACGAAACGTATATATTTCACTTGTTAATTGGTTGGTTAAAGACCATTTCACATTAAACCAGCGTTTTATACGCGTCGCGCATGAAGTAAAATGTCAAGTTTCGAAAAGCCTAATCTGTCTCAGTAGCTCTGCTGCGCTACGCCCGAGCCAAATTTTTAGGCTTTTCTAAATTCAAAATTTTACTTCATGCTTAATCTGGGATTGGAAACACTCGTTAGATGATCAATCATAACCAGGGTTGTTATGTTTTAAAACCTTTGTTTTAAAACAGTGTTTTAAACATGTTTAAAAACAGCCGTCGTGTTATAAAAGGTTTTGTTTTAAACATGTTTTAAATCTTAAATTTGTTTGAAACATGTTTTAAACGTTAAATTTGTTTAAAACTGATTTTTAATTATCTTAACTGCTAATAATAAATATTTGCTAAATTATATTTTATATTACTTCATCAAAATTTTTTGTTTGTTTTTGAATTGTAGCTAAATTGTTGAAGATATTTTAAATTACATTATCAAAAGCAACATTTTATTACAATAAAACTGTGTGTGCATAAATGTAGTTTTTATATACAGGATTTTTTTTCTTTCAGGTATACATATGCATACACTGTAAATGTTTGGACATTCGTTGTTTTTTTTTTATTCAAGATTTCAATTTGAATCTTTAAATGGGGGTTTTCCACTCCCAGACTAAGCATGAAGTAAAATTTCGAGTTTAGAAAAGCCTAAAAATTTGGATTAGCCGCGTAGCGAAGCAGAGCGGCAAATCCAAATTAGGCTTTTCAAAACTCGAAATTTTACTTCATGCGCCACGCGTATATAACACTAAAATATCGAAAAGTTTAAAATATAGGGCTTTAGCAATCTAATATGTAGATGTGGATAAAACGTGAGTCAAATTCTTCGCTGAAAAATTGTTTTAATCAGTGATTATAAGCAACCTAATAACTCTAACGTATATTAGGTTGCCTATAATCGTTGTTGTAAGTGTGTGTTGTTTGAAGTTCACTATAAATTAGTGTTTTTAAGCGTGGCGCATGAAGTAAAATTTCGAGTTTAGAAAAGCCTAATTTGGATTGGCCGCTCCGCTTCGCTACGTGGCCAATCCAAATTCTTGGGCTTTTCTAAACTCGAAATTTTACTTCGCGCTTAGTCTGGGAGTGGAAAACACTCGTTTAAAGCCTCAAATTAACCGCATTAAAACAACGTTTTCCCGCAACTTTAAAAAACGCTGTAATTATCGGGATATGTATACTCAAAAGAAAAATGCCCTGTATATTCTGTTTTAAACACGTTTTAAACGTGTTTTAAACATGATTTAAGCACGTTTTAAACCCTGATCATAACCTTAAGTTGCATTTTTTTATTGCTAGATTAGCGTGCTTTATTTAATCGATTTGATTAAAACGTAACCAAATAATACCATTGCATAACATATTAATTAATGAGGTTAATTGTTGGAGTCATCAAATAAACATGAACGACTGTTTAAAGCGCTTTAAAAAGGTAAAAAAAGGGAAACTAGCTGCTATTCTAACAGATAAGGTCATAAATTGTAACATCAACACACCATAAATTGTGGTTTCTTTTCTTCCATTATACTCCCGCGCTTGTAGAGGGTGTCTCTTCAAAATTTGCTGGATTAGACATTTTGGAGAGGCCCTTTTTTAACGAGGTTATAACTACTCCCTCTCCTCCTTTTTCATCCTGGCTTGGGACAGGCACTGGCGGAGTTTATACTAATCTGAAATATTGAAATCACCAATAAAAATAACATTTTTGTTGGTAAATTGAAGCTCAATACGTTCAAATAATATTGCATAATATTCAGGTGAAGTAGAAGGTTTAATGTGAACACATACAGATAATTTTCTTTTTAAGTATGCATATCCCAATTACGTGCTGTACATTTTCAGATGTTACTTGTTTTTTTTTTTATTTCAATTTGAAGATTTAAACGAGTGTTTTCCAGTTCCAGGTTAAGCATGAAGTAAAATTTCCAGTTTAGAAAAGCTTGAACATTTAGTTTGGTTCTAAACTTGGAATTCACTCTCCACGCGTATAAGACACTCATTTTAAGTGAACTTCATTTGCTCACAACATTTTAGTGCAGTTAGTGATAAATACGCGTAGTGCATTAAATAAAATTTCGAGTTTAGAAAAGCTTGAAGATTTGGTTTGGTCGCTACCTGACTAATAATTTGAATATCAGTATACAGTGCGTTTTATTTGAGTATGGCCATAGGGACTTACATAGTAAAATTTATACCCCATGTTAACTGTAGTTGTCGTACAAATATGAATTTTCTTTGGTTTTATTAGTAAATCAAACATTTTTCTACGAAATGTTCATTGTTAGAAGGATATTTGTAAACATATTGGAATTCTTTATGTTTGCTTTCAAATTTAAAACTAACAACACAACCAATTAGGTAAAATGATCAACTTAGCGAAAATGTCATATTAAAAGTAAATGTTCTAAGGTCCCTTCAAAGTTTGTTGTGTTTTTTTTTTAAAAATGCCTCTTTCTACCATTAAAAAACGTTTAGAAGTTTTTACGGCGTTATTCTTTAATTATAATGGTAGGATTTACTTGCTGTAAATTATAAATGTTTCAACATTGACTAAGTTAGCTGTAGAGTTTTAAAAACCTGCATAAACATGTTTAGTTAATGTTTCATTTATTTAATAAAGCAATAAATCTATAAAGATAAGTTCCTTTGACAATTGGAATACATGTGAAACCCATGTCTTCTACAATTAAACTAAAAAGAAAAAAAAACCTAACACAATTTAAACAAAACATTATTTATTAGAAAAATTGTTCAAATCGATCGTAAAAATGAGTTCGAGTGTTTTGCAACTCTCTCGCTGTGATGGAGTTGCAAGCTTCTGTAATTCGTATCTCTAGTCCTCTAGATTTTCAGGCTTATCTCGGACATTGTCTTACACTTTATTCAATAAATGACCCCATGAAAAATATCGAGAGGAGTAAGGTCCGGGCTTCGGGCAGGCCATTTAAATGTTCCAAATCGGCCTATCCAACGGGCTCCATCCTGTTGGTAAATAATCTAGCCATTAGGTCTTAAATCCTCTAGGCTAGGGCCCACTTCCATTTAAAGTAGATCTAAGTATTTGTTTTGATTTAGACTGTCGTCAATAAAAAGTGGCCCCAAAATGTTGTTACCGACAATTCCAACCCACACATATTAACTTTTCCAGGCCATTATGTGGGCGTCTCTTGCATTTTGTATGGATTTTCTCTTTCCCAAATGCGTCGATTTTATTTATTTACTGTCCCATTTAACACAAACGTACTCTCATCAGAAAATGGGATATTGTTTATAACGTTGTGATCATTATTATTTTTTTCCATACAAAGTTCACAAAATTCCATTCTTGGCAAATAATCTCGTTGTAATAATTTGTGCACAGTTTTAATTTTATATGATTTATACTTTATTATTTATACCATTTTTACCGTCCTAATGCAACTACTTTTTGAAAGATTAAATTGATCCGCAAGTAGATTCAAGGTGTTTAAACCCTTATCATCAATCGCCAAGCACATTCGTTTTCAGTCTCTTAGTACACGAGCGGATTGCCCGCGGGGCGGGTCAGGAACGTTTTTATCATTGGAGTTAACGAGCGTTCCCGCATCGTCTGTGAACGCTCATATAACTCCCCCTATTTAATTTTTTCCGTCCTGACCCGCCCCGCCGGCAACCTGCTCCGTGTGCGACGGGGCTAACAACCAAAGATTTTTTCACTTTACATGCGCAACATTCATATAACCTTTTGTGCGAAAATGTTGGTGTATTTTAAGCACTGTAGTCTTACTTGGAATAGGACGATTTGGATGTACCGCAGCGAAGTTTTCCGCAATTTCTCGGCTTCATATACCTCTTAATGTAGTAAATAGAGTTTTTCTCAAAAAATCACATTAACAAAGTTTCGTGCGATTTCGTAACATTTACTTGTCAACAAGCATTATGACATTTTCGCCGAGTTGATTTTTTGGCTTAAATATTTGTGTTATTCATTTCAACTTGGAAAGCGAAAATAAAAAAATCTAACTGGTTATGTCCTATCAACAATGTACATTTCGTAGAAATATGTTTGATTTATTAATAAAAAAAAAAACAACTCTTTCAAATGTGTACGACAACTAAAGTTAACATGGGGTATAATTTTTACCATGTAAATCCCTATGGCCATACTTAAATAAAATGCACGGTATAGCCATGTATCGGTTCAAAAATAAATATCATAGTCATTGCACAATACCTTATCATAGAATTCACATATTTTACTGTTTAGTTCACGTATATTCTGGTACACCACTGACATGGCTAGTTGTTGTTAGGCAAAACTTAGTTTTTTCCCTGCATCGAACATTTTTTGAACAATTTTAGGTATGTTATGAAAATACTTAATTTTGAAATCTTTACCTTGTGGTTTTCATACATTCATTTGTGTAATTAAACTATTTAGTTCTTTGCGCTGCGAGGAAGTACGATCTGTGGTAATATTTAATTTATCAAGTTTATCAGTATTTTTCATTACTAATTTCAAATGAAAATCGACGAAATGTCATAACAAAAATTACCAAATTCTCATTAATAAAATTGAGCAAATCATTAAATTTGTAAGCAATTATTGAATATTAATAAAATTTAAATTATTAATACCCTGTATTATAAACGATTAATAAATCATTAGATAATTTTTTGTGGAGTAAATTTATTTACCAAGTGAACTAATGGGCAAATAAAATTGCGTATTATAAAGCAAACCTAAAAAATAAATAGCAATTCTAGAAATAAAGAATTTAATCAGTAGATTACAGACCGAACTGATACATTTTCATTGTGGCTATAGCTGGAACCACCAATTTTTTTAAATTGAATTGTCAATATTTCAAATTAAATTGTCAATCAAATTGGAAATTTAGTATAATTCATTTTAATTATGAAGAATTGCTGTGGAATAGGACAGAATTTCACAGAACAAGAAAAAAAGCTTATAAGAAATTATAAAAGACTTAACCGAGTGTTTTCCTCTCCCAGGCTAAGCATGAGGTAAAATTTCGAGTTTAGAAAAGCCTGAAAATTTCGTTTGGTCGCGTAGCGCGAAGCGCTTTTCTAAACTCGAAATTTTACTTCATGCGCCACGCGTACAAGACACTGATTTCAAGTGAAGTTCACTTTTTCACAATATTTCAGTGTTTAATACGCGTGGCGCATGAAGTAAAATTTCGAGTTTAGAAAAGCCTGAAAATTTTGTTTGGTCGATCCGCGCTTCGCGCTACGCGACCAAACCAAATTTTCAGGCTTTTCTAAACTCGAAATTTGACTTCATGCTTAGTCTGGGAGTGGAAAACACTTATTTAAAAATTAAAATTGAACTAATTTAAAAATAAAGCGTATTCATAGGTATAAAAATCCCTGGTTATGTCTGACTTGAAAAACTCTAGGTCTTCGACTCCTTAGAATGTCTTGTGGTTCGAATTAATCACTGTCAGGAAAGCTACTATGAGCGAACTTTAATCTGACACGGATGATATGATAGACATGATAACCGTAATGAAATTAATAAATACAAGTAGTAGAATCTAAAGTAATTATAATAATATAATACACTTTTGACTTTTAACTGCCAAATTATTTAGAGAATAAAATTTACTTGGTAGAAAAACAAACAAATAATTTACTAAGGAGATTTATTAGCCAAATAAAGTGTTTATAATTTGTGTTTATAATACCGTGTTTATAATACAGAAATCTTTATAATAAATTAATTTGTTCCTAAAGTAAATTTTATTTAGGGAACAAAACGGTCTACAATACCGGGTATTAATGTAATTTTTATTACAAGAATAAAAAATACTTTCTATCGAACACAATTTCTTGAAGGCTGTACATTTTTATTACTATGCCTTTTCAAGTTCAAGTTGTCACTAAACAGATTCAAGTTGTCCATAATGAAAATCATGTTGTCTATAAACAAATTTAAGTTTCACCGTAAAGTAGTTTTATTTGAAATCCTAACAGTTGACAATTAAAACCGACTTCTCTGGGCGAATATTCACGGCAACCCTACGGCCAAGAGTATTATAAAAATTATGTTTAAGCGCATGATTATTGTGTAAAATCAAAACTCCTCTTACATTTTCATATTAAAAGAACTCTGACAAGTTTCCATTGAACGAAAAATAACATATTTTACTTATGATAAAAGTTATCGCAACTCCGAAACTATATATTTATTAGAATGGGCTTTTTCCTATGGTTATTGTTCGGCATGAGGGATGCAAGTCTCGCACACAGAAGAAACTCAACTTTTTTGCCTTATTATTTGAGTTATGTTACATAAATAGGATTTATGGGGTTAGACGCCAATAGAGGGGGATTCTGTTGGCTCAGATTTTCTGGCAGCGTGTTTACGTTTTATTTACTATCGAATGTGGAGAAATAAATCCGGCGAAAACCGATGTCCGCAGCGAAATTCCACACCACTGTACATAAGTCTCACGATCACCAGAAATTGAATCAAAAGACGGCCAGTCGTAAAGTTTGCTTTACTAATAATATAGATCATAAATAGTTTTGATTTGTGATAAAATAAATTATTATCTATAGCATTTAAACACAGGAATAAAAAGCGCGTGTATTAAAAAATACTAAGACTCATATTTTTTTTTTTTTTTGTTTGTTTGGCATAGGTTCTAGCCATTCAGCCACTAACGATGATTGTATTAATTTAACATATATTTGGACGTCACGACACATTCACACCACACCCAGGGACACGACGAGAAATTATTTTGAAATAAAGTCTCCCCGTGCACACTAAGACTCATAATCTTGTTTTTTTTTTTTTTATTTGAAATTAATAACCTGTGCAGTAGCTCAATTAAAATTAAAAAAATACTGAGACTCATAATCTTGTTTCTTTTTATTTGAAATTAATAACCTGTGCAGTAGTTCAATTAAAATTTAAAAATATTTCAACCAGATGTTGTTTCTGCCTAAAACTTCAATGAAAAATTAGCTCCAAGAACCGTTTGAATTATTTTTTTGTCGCAATTTCGGTAAAAACCAGCTACATTTTTAATTTTGTACACCAATATATTTTAAAGTATTTTTTGTTTTCAATAACAATTTTTTGCGGCTCATATAAACATAAATATTGCTTATGTGGCTCAAGATATCTTAAGGTTTGACATGCATGAAGTACACTGTTTCTTTTTTTTATAAAAAAAAAATATTTTAGATTTACATCAAAAATATTATGAACATACATAAGTATTATGTATTCGAATTAAAGTAAATGCAGTTTCAAAATATAAAGGTGAATACATTTGAAATTCAGTTGAATGTACACATTATATTGCTGGCGCATAAAATATAGAATCTGATATTACGTTCGAGGCGGAAAATGTATATAAATTCTCGCAAGATAATGCACAGTCGGGATATTCTCGTTTTACATTTGGAATGTGACAGGGTAAATATTAATATCGGCTGTGGGAAAAATAAATCTATTTGCAGTTTTCTTGTGCAGTGTATTTCTTAAAAATGCGTTTGTGTGAATTGATTTTTTTTCACTATAACCAGGGTTGTTAAAAAAACGTTTTTTTTTTTATTTGAATTAAAACAAACAGTTTTTTTTTCAAATCGTGTTTTTTTAATGAAACAGTGTTTTTTTTAATAATAATAATAATAAGTATTTATTGCCCAACAGGAAATTTCCCAATTACAAGACAATGATAATACAATAACATTAACATTAACAATTAAAAACATGTTTAAAACGTATTTTTACCATAACCAGTCTTATTAATAGACCTTAGCATACAGCTTTAACACAGTTCTAAGAATAATATTTATATTTTCGAATAAATAAAACGTTTTAGTAGATTACTATTGTTAGTTTACAACTAATAATTTAATAGCCCTAGTTTAAGTCTTATACATACCCTGAACTGTTATAGCAAAATAGAGTTATTTAGAATTAATTTAATAATGCAATAAATCTTAAATGTATAATTGGTATGTTTTGAACTTCACTTGAAATCAGTGTTTAATTCGCGTGGCGCATGAAGTAAAATTTCGAGTTTAGAAAAGCCCCGTGATTTTTTTTTTGTTTTTTAGAGATAACTGGTGGCATTTGTAGTTTCGTTCATAATAACACTTTTATGTTTGTCAATGAGAGAAGACAGTAGATGTTTTTCTTCTGAGGTATAATTTGCTCTGCGTTTTTTTCACCTATTTTTTAATGTAATTTTGCAAATTTATTTTGTGGCAAAATACAGATGATAAGTTATAAATTACAATCTTCTCTTTTAACGTTAGCCGATCAACATCTGTATCGATACAAAATACGAAATTTTACGTCACTGTCTGTTATCTGCAACTTTTATTTTAACATAACAGTCAACTTAAACTTAACGTTTGAGGTACGGAATCGGGCGGATTTTGTATACAATGTGTCCATCATAGTTCTAACTGCGTAACATTATTCATGTAATAGTTCGTCAATGATGTTACGCAGTTAGAACTATGTTGGATTATCGTCTTCACAAATAAATTGTTATTGTGAAATACTACTGTAAAAAATAGTAATGTGTCAATCAAAGTTATTACGTACATCCATTACGAAACAATTTCTGTAGAAATCGATAAAACATAATCAACAAACACTGTTTCCTTTTATTCACGATACTATTTATCTTGATCGTAGCATAATCCGGGAGATAATCTGCAAAATACACACCGCGTCATGGACTTGTGGATTAACACATTATTCTATTTGGATGTTTAGCCCACATACATAGACATTCCTATTCGCCAGCCCTATTACCATACACGTTGATCTATTTAGGGACGAAAACGCATCCGGCCGACATCAGCACAATTGCCGCCCCTGGGTCGGGGAAGCAATTTAGGTCAGAGGGCATTAATTAGACTAAAAACATTCAATTTTCCCGACGCAAAGTATTAATCGGTGATGAAGGCAAAAACGTACATTATTGCACCGATAGTATCTATTTACGAGTCAGCACATGCCCACAAATTTTCCGCTGGTTCTATACTATAAGCTAATTAACTTAATCTAAAGCCACTGAGAGAAGAAATATAAATTGGCATTTACTTATGTTTTGATAGAATATGTTTATTATTAAATAAAACTCGCAGTGTTGCGTTAATGGCGAATACCACAAATACAGGATGTTTATAAATTAGCCATCTAAAATATAAATTAAATTGAAAAAATCGCCTATGCAGGTCAATTTTAGTTATAAGGAAATTGTAATGTTGTCTTCCCATTTTATAGTAAACATAAACCTTACGGTATTGCAACTAAACGAACCCTCTCATATTGTTATAAGCATGAAGTAACATTTTAAGTTTAGAAATGCCTCAAAATTTGGATAGGTCGCGTAGCGAAGCAAAGCGGAATTTTTAGTTTAGTTACTCCGCTTTGCTACGCGAAAAAACAAATTTTCAGCCTTTTCTAAACTTGAAATTTTACCTAATGCTGAATTATGTAGTAGTGACACTCGGTAGAAGCTTTAAATTAAACACTTTTTGAAATCAACGAAGGGCCTGAACATTCTAATAACAAATGCAAAAGTTATAAGCAAATGACGCTATTGTGCGGCATACGCGCGTGCTTTTTGTAAAAATAAAAATAAATAACATTCATAGAATCAACACACAAATGAATACAATTTTAACAGGCTATATTTAAAATTTAAATATCGTCGCGAGATATTTCATAATATCAAATTAAAAAGTTTGTTTTAAAATATTTATGAGAATTTTTTTATTGAATTTAATTCTACCCATTTTGAATATTTTCTGATAATTTTAAACTTTTGCAATTGTTTATTAGGGTTAATTTTACATAATTTGGGCTTTTCCAATTTGCTCGTCGAAGTTTAGTAACACACAAATAATTCACAGGAATTTGTTTTCGTTCTAAATTTAAAGTAAGAAATAACATCAACTCTATTTATTTAATTTATTTTACATCATAAATTTGACAATAAAGGAAATTGCAAACTAAGTTCCTGATTGATCGTCCAACGAAGGTTTCCACTCCCAGATTAAGCATGAAGTCAAATTTCGAGCTTAGGAAAGCCTGAAAATTTATATTTGCGAGCGAAGCGAGTCGGGCCCCAGCAAATCCAAATTTTCAGGCTTCTCTAAACTCGAAATTTTACTTCATGCGCCACGCGTATAAATCACTAACTTCAAGTGACATCTTTAACCAATTGGATAAAGTAAAATAAATGTAGTATGTTAATTAATAATTGTTCAATATTGTTGATTGCAGCGTCATTTATCAAAGTAACAAAAAATGTTTTTAAATAAAACTTACTTACTTTTCTACGCTCTATCCAAATCTCTAATAAAAAATAGGGGTTAGCATTTAAAATTTCAAAGCTACCTCCCCAGCTTCCCCTGGAGGGGATGGGGTTGAATTTTCTTACAGATTTGGATATCCCCCTCCAAATCATTAAACTTTTATCTAAAATAATTTTTCATTCGGTGCATGGTTTTGAAGATATTCCAGGTGGTACTTTAAAATGAGACACCCTGTATAGTGGTGCGAGTGAAAGTAGGGAAAACACGTAAATTAAGAGATCGGCCAAAGGGATGAGGGTGGCGCCACAAACCAGGTTAAGGGGATTAGGGGGAAAACGCAAACTAAGTTGATACAATTAAATCTAACAGGGTATTATAAAGTGGACTTAAATCAAAATTTATTAATTAATTTTTAAGTTTCTTTATTTTAATGTCTTCTAATACGTTTAACCGATAATTTGACGATTGTTTAATCATTTAATATTGTTATTTTATGATTTTGTGGCCGGTTTCTAATAAATGTTTAGCAGATTTTTCATGATTAAAGTTTTTGGTATGTTACGCTGTGTTTGACCTTTACAGGGAATTTTTCTTTCAAGTTAAAATTCGTTGTTTCTTTTAAGAATTCAAATTAGAACTTTAAATGAATATTTTTCACTCCCAGGTTAGGCATGAAGTAAAGTGTTGAGTTTATAAATCACTATAAACTCTATTTTATGCGCCACGCGTATAAACCACTGGTTTAATGTAAAGTTCAAAATATACATATTTAGCATATTGCTTTTTTAAAATCATTTGAAATCAGTGGTTTATACGCGTGGCGCATGAAGTAAAATTTCGAGTTTAGAAAAGCCTGAAAATTTGGATTTACTGTCACTCGCTTTGCTCGTGACGGCAAATCCAAATTTTCAGGCTTTTCTAAACTCGAAATTTTACTTTATGCTTAGTCTGGGAGTGGAAACACTCGTTTAAAGCTTCTAAATTAAATCTTTTAAAAAAATAAAGAGTATCTGAAGATTTATAGCATATACAGTATATTGGGATATGTATCCTTAAAAGAAAAACTCCTGGTTTAAACTTTATTACAATTAACACAATTGATTGAACAAATGCCAGATTAGTCAATTTTGTGTAGTTTGTTAAAAGTTGCTAAAGTTTAGCATTTACATTTTTTATATAATCTGTTAGAATGGTTTTCCGAATTAGAGAATTAAATCAAAGTAATGAATTTTGTATTTGTATTTGTTCGGTGTAAGGAATGTGGTAATAAAGCAATTAAATCAAATTTTCAGGCTTTCTAAACTCGAAATTTTACTTCATGCTTAATCTAGGAGTGGAAACACTCGTAAGAAGTTTCAAATCAATCACTTTTATAAAAACATTGTCCATTATATCGTCAGGAATAACTATCAAAATTCCATTGCTCTAGCAACCACTTGTTTGACTTTTACGTACTACTTGATGTGTGAATTTCTTGTTTGGCTTCGTGTTACTCTTCTGTTTTGTTCTTCTAATGATGTAGTAGTGACAATTTCAATATTATTTTCGGAAGGGGTTGGGTTTTGAATTTCTTGGTTGTTGTTCGGAGATAATATATTTTGACCAGAATTTATACAAGTTTTCCAAATTGGTGGTAGTCTTTGAGCATCATCTCTTTGATTTAGACTGTTCGGCCTCTTTTCAATTTCTATCGCTTCTCTAATAATCCTCGCGTGGCAGTAGTCTGTCTTTTTTAAAATTCTCGTTTTTTCGAAATTTATTGTATGTTTAGAAATGTTTACGTGTTGAAATAAAGAAGATTGTGGATCAGACTATCTTACTGCTAAAATGTGTTCATCTCGACGAGTACTAATTTTCCGGTTTGTTTGTCCTACATAGCTCTTCTCACACATACCACATGGAATTTCATATACGCCTTGAGCTTCAAGTGGGATAATTTCTTTTGGAGTTCGGAGTAAATTTTGAATTTTTGTGTGTTTATTGAAACAAGTTCTAATATTGTATTTGGAGAGGACTTTTCCGATTTTATCAGTTGTTCCTTTAATGTAGGGAATGGTGACGTTGCTACACGGACTTTCACTTCTTGTTTTTGGACTTTTGTTTCTGTTTAACTTATTGATTGTTTTTTTGGAAAACCCATTTTGCATTAATGCCTTTTTGACATTGGATATTTCAATATTTAAGTGGTGTTCGTCCGATAGCGTACGTGCTCTTAGTAGAAGAGATTTTGCCACAGACGCTATTTGAGCTGGATGGTTATGTGACTTCGCATTCAAGTACCTGTTTGTGTGTGTAGGTTTTCGGTATACGGTGTAATTTAAGTTTCCACAAGGATTTTGGATAATAAGAGTGTCCAGAAAGGGTAAACGTTTGTTTTCTTCAACTTCCATTGTGAATTGAATTTTGTTGTGGATATTGTTTAGATGCGATAAAAAATGGTTGAGGTTCTCAATACCATGTTGCCAAATAACGAAAGTATCATCCACGTATCGTAGCCAAAGTTTAGGTTTTAAAGGGGAAGAATTTAGTGCTTTAGTTTCGAAATCTACCATAAATAAATTTGCAACTATTGGTGATAGAGGAGAACCCATTGGTGCACCTTCCAATTGTTTGAATTTTTGTCCTTTATATGTAAAGAATGTGTTTTTTAGGCAGTGTGACGCAAGATCTAAAATTTTGTTTGACTGATGATATTTGGATTTTATTATTGCTATCGTCTCGTCAATTGGGATTTGTGTAAAGAGAGATTTAATATCGAAACTTACTAATATATCATTTGCATCTAAAATTTGATCTTTAATTTTGTTTACAAAATCTGCGGAGTTGATTATGTATGAATCAGCGTCTTCAGTTAGTGGCTGCCATTTTTTAGCAATATATGCTGCTAATTTAACTGTTGGGGAACCAATTCCGGAGACGATTGGTCGTAAAGGAACACCTTCCTTGTGTATTTTTGGTACACTATACATTTTTTTTTTGGCAAATAGAAGATTTTTCCCTAGGAATCAGTTTCAACGCTGTATTTTTATCAATTTTGGAATTTTTAATTTTTGATTTCGTTGTTTTTTCTAAATAGGTGATCGGATCTGTCTCGATTTTTTTGTAGGTTGAATCATCTAAGAGGGAACACATTTTTTTGTCATACTCGTTTGTTTGCATAATGACGGTGGAATTACCCTTGTCCGCAGGAAGAATTATAATAGATCTATCTTCTTTTAGTGATTTAAGAGCCGATATTTCTCTTATTGTTAAATTATTTCGTGGTGGTATGGCTTTTTTTAAAATAGTGGCTATTTCTTGGCGAATGTTCTCAGCACTGGTATTATCTAATCCTTTTATACCCATTTCAATATTGCAAATAATGTCCTCCTTTTGAATGAATTTAGGTGTCACCGCAAAGTTGAAACCTTTTGAAAGAACTTTTGTCTCTGTTTCGTTTAGAATTTTGTATGAAAGGTTACACACTGTTTTTAATTTACAATCCGGGAGTTTTTCTTTATTACGTGATTGGAGTTTATCAAATTTTTGTTTTTGGTTTTTTGATTTTAAATCTTTGCTCGTTTCTGCTCTAAAAGCTGCCAATCTTTCAATAATGTTCCAAATAGATGGATGGATTAAATTGCTGAGATAAAGATGAAGATTATATAAAGTTGTACCTACTTGGTTAATTTCAGATCTTTTTCGTTGAATTGATTACCTTCCGAAAATAATATTGAAATTGTCACTACTACATCATTAGAAGAACAAAACAGAAGAGTAACACGAAGCCAAACAAGAAATTCACGCATCAAGTAGTACGTAAAAGTCAAACAAGTGGTTGCTAGATCAATGGAATTTTGATAGTTATTCCTGACGATGATGACTGCGACGTCATCGAAACGTCGAATTAAAAATATAATGGACCAGAGCCAAGAAAATACGCGGGACCAAACCCGAAGAAACAGTGATACATGTTACGCCCGCGAAAATCTACGTTTTAACATATTATATATATATATATATATATATATATATATATATATATATATATATATATATATATATATATATATATATATTGTGCTAATGCCAGAGTTTACACACGTCAGTCACAGAAATATAATAAGCATATAAAATAATCAATTAAAACAAAGAAATTATACAATGCAAAATAAATATAAGGTAAGACATTACAATTAAAAGAATATATCAGGGAAACCATCAGGTAAACATTGCTGAACTGAATAAAATGCTTTTCTTTGAAAGTACGTGTTCGGTGCGGTTTTAAAATGCTGATTTGGCAATGTCTTCAAAGACTCGGGGAGTTTATTATATAATTGAGGACCATAGTAGTTTGTGTCATTTTTCTATTTGGTCAGGCGTAAGTATTTGATACATATGTATGTCCATTTTATTCCTTGTATTGCGATTATGAACGCTATGTTGAGTATTGTATGTTAGGATGTTTGTCTTTACATGCAACATATACTACAAAGCATTAATACAGGGTAATGTTAAAATCGTATGGTGTATGTATGCTTGTTTACAGTCATCCCTTTAACCAAGACATAGCATGACACGAAATGCACGTCATTGTATGCTAAACAAGCGATTTATAGTGCTAGTATTACCCCAGGATAATATACTATACGTAATATGCGAATGAAATAACGCAAAGTAGGCGGATTTTACAGCCATAAGTGGTAGGTGGGATTTTAAATGACATAGCAAGTAGATAGCACTATTTAATTTACTAGCGGTGTCTTGCCCATGCGCCTGCCAATTTAACTTACTATCTAAAGTAATTCCTAAAAAAAAAACGAGTTGTTTTTACCTCTATGCCATACTTAAGGAAAAATGTAAGATTTATAGTTTTGTCAGGGTTAACAGATAATCTATTGGCGGTAAACCATTCCGATATTATCCTATTGGTGTTGGTGTTATTAACTTTGGTAGTAAGTCATTAGATGTATTTATGCATGATGTGTCATCTGCATATAGAATTATGTTAGACTTGGGGGCAGAGCCTGGGAGAACATTTATATAAATTAAGAAAAGCAGGGGCCCAAGAATGGATCCCTGGGATACAAAGTACTTGATCTCTGACTTATAGGACTTTTTTATTGAACATTACTTGCTGCGACCTGCGTCCAAGATAGCTGTTTAACATTCCACAACTTTTGAGACTTAAATTGTAGAAATATAGTTTACGTAGAAGAACATCGTGGGGAACACAGTCGAATGCATTGGTAAGATCAAGGAATGATGCAATAGAGTCAGAATGATTTTCGAATCCCTCCAAAATCTCTTCTACAAACGCAACCACCGTGTCCCCAGTCGATCTTCCTCTGCGGAAACCATATTGGTTGCAGCATAACAAATGATGTTTGTTAGGAAATGTGATTTGATTTGATCAGGTAAAATCATTTCAACAACCTTAGAGACAATTGGCAGCAATGAAATCGGCCTGTGGTTGTTGGCGTCAGTTGTAATACCTTTTTTGTGTATCGGAATGATACATCCTGATTTCAGCCCGACAGGAAAAGAGCCTATACTTATGCAGGTGTTAATCAATGCTGTTAGTGGTGAAATGTATTACATTCTATGAAGTTTTCTTTTAAATATAAATAATGTATAAGCTGTAAATGTAAGGCATTCGTCTATTTTGTATAAAAACGTGCAATATAAAGTTTAGAACGTGTATTTCCACTCCCAGACTAAGCATGAAGTAAAATTTCGAGTTTAGAAAAGCCCCGCGTAGAAAATTTGTCGAGGGTCGCGCAGCGACCCGAGACAAATTTTAACGGGGCTTTTCTAAACTCGAAATTTTACTTCATGCGCCACGCGTATAAAACACTGAAATATTGCAAAGTTAGAAATACACTGAAAACATTTTATTTAAATGAGTAATTATCAAGATATTTAAATAACAAAATATTTACGTTTTTCTTCATACATTTTCAAGTCAAGTTAAATAATATAATATATCAAATTAAGTTATTTAGTAATTTAATCAACATAAAATTAATAATGTTGCGTATATGCATCAATGGCACATAATGGGTTAAGCATGAAGTAAAATTTTGGGTTTATAAAAGCCTAAACGTTTGGATTTGGACTCGAAGCGTCCAAATTAAATTCAGGCTTTCCTAAACTCGAAATTTTACTTCATGCGCCACCCGTATAAAATACTAAAGTATTGTAAAATTAAGTTTATTGTTCAGCGTGATATTTTTAAATCCTGCTTTAGCAATAAGTATTTTTTAATACTGATTTCGTAGTATATTTTTAATTACACAAAATTTCAGTGTTTTATACGCGTAGCGCATGAAGTAAAATTTCGAGTTTAGAAAAGCCTGAAAATTTGGTTTGGCCGCTCCGCTTCGAATGTTGACTTGGCGGACGCAACATAAGAAATCCCATGTAAATTTTGAAATGTTCAAATGTTGACTCCTCTATCTATTTCAGAAACAAAATGTATTTACCTTTTTTGTTGAGGGAACAATTCTGAATTCATTTAACGTTTATAACTTTACGTTTCTCTAAGTTAAAATAATTAAGAAAAAGTAATGTGATTTTATAAAAATAATGACATGCCATGGAATTGAAACAACACTTGCGGATGTCAAAATGGCAAAAGATATCGCTGTCACTTGATTAAAGTAAATGTTTTTGAAACTATTTACACTATACAAGAAAAAATCCTCAATATAAAGTGATATTATGCAGACCACAGTTATCACGATGTTTGCGATGTTGTGTTTTTTGTCATTAATTAAGTAACAGCAATATCTTGTGCTATTTTGACATCCGCAATTGTTGTATCATTTCCATAGTATGTCATTATTTTTATAAAATCACATTACTTTCTCTTAATTATTTTAGCTATAAATTTTCTAACACTCGTTGATTTTTGAAAAAGTTCAATTTGAATCTTTAAACGAGTGTTTTTCACTCCCAGATTAAGCATCAAGTAAAATTTCGAGTTTAGAAAAGCCCCGTGAAAATTTGTTGAGGGTCGCACAGCTTTTTCTAAACTCGAAATTTTACTTCATGCACCACGCGTATAAAACACTGTAATATTGTCAAATTTATGTATATTCGAACTTGAAATCTGTGTTTTATACGCGTGGCGCATGAAGTAAAATTTCGAGTTTAGAAAAACCCAGAAAATGTGTCTCGGGTCGCTGCGCGACCCTCGACAAATTTACACGGGGCTTTTTTAAACTTTCTTTAAAGCTTTAAACAAGTGTTTTCCACTCCCAGACTAAGCATGAAGTAAAATTTCGAGTTTAGAAAAGCCCCGTAAAAATTTGTCGAGGGTCGCGCAGCGACCCGAGACAAATTTTCTGGGCTTTTCTAAACTCGAAATTTTACTTCATGCGCCACGCGTATAAAACACAGATTTTAAGTGAAATTCGAATATACATACATTTGACAATTTTTTTGTGTTTTATACGCGTGGCGCATGAAGTAAAATTTCGAGTTTACAAAAGCTCAGAAAATTTGTCTCGAGTCGCTGCGCGACCTTCGACAAATTTTCACGGGGCTTTTCTAAACTCGAAATTTTACTTCATGCTTAGTCTGGGAGTGGAAAACACTTGTTTAAAGCTTTAAAGAAAGTTTAAAATAGCCCCGTGTACATTTGTCGAGGGTCGCGCAGCGACCCGAGACACATTTTCTGGGTTTTTCTAAGCTCGAAATTTTACTTCATGCGCCACGCGTATAAAACACAGATTTCAAGTTCGAATATACATAAGTTTGACAATATTACAGTGTTTTATACGCGTGGTGCATGAAGTAAAATTTCGAGTTTAGAAAAGCCCAGAAAATGTGTCTCGGGTCGCTGCGCGACCCTCGACAAATTTACACGGGGCTTTTTTAAACTCTCTTTGAAGCTTTAAGCAAGTGTTTTCCACTCCCAGACTAAGCATGAAGTAAAATTTCGAGGTTAGAAAGCGCAGCGACCCGAGACACATTTTCTGGGTTTTTCTAAACTCAAAATTTTACTTCATGCGCCACGAGTGTTAAACACAGATTTTAAGTTCGAATATACATAAATTTGACAATATTATAGTGTTTTATACGCGTGGTGCATGAAGTAAAATTTTGAGTTTAGAAAAGCCCAGAAAATTTGCCTTGAGTCGCTGCGCGACCCTCGACAAATGTTCACAGGGCTTTACTAAACTCGCAATTCTACTTCATGCTTAGTCTGAGAGTAGAAAACACGTGTTTAAAGCTTTAAATTGAACTTTAAAAAACAACAGGGAATATCCGTAATTGTTGTATCAATTCTATATGTCATTATTTTGATAAAATCACATTACTTTTTCTTAATTAATTAAACTTAGAGAAACGTAAAGTGTTAAGTGTGAACATTCATAAATTTAGAATTTTTCTACAATAAAGTGAAATACATTTTGTCTCTAAAATAAATAGGGTAGCCAATATTTGAACACTTTAAAATTAACATGCGATTTCCTATGTTGCGTCCGCCAAGTCAACACCCGGTATATCTCTAGCATATAAATTTTTGACATTGTGGATCACGTTTCTTACTTCTATTTGGCTTACTTCATAAAAATTAAAATATTCATTCAAGTTAATAAATTCATTGCACATATTACGTATGGGGTCAACATTGTTTTCAAGTAACTTATAAATCAAGCTTTCCGCAATTGTGCTAAAAAATAAATTAGATTCATCTGCTTCTATGTTGTATGATGTATTACTATTGCTTGGCTTATTATTAATCAGTGACCACATGGCCTAAGGCTTATTTTTACTGTTATTTACAAAGTTGATTGAGGCATCTTTTCTAGTTTTTATTAAAAGTTGATTATTGAATCGCTTATAATTTAAAAAAAATATTTAAGATCTGGATATCTCTTACAGTCTGATGTTAATAGCACGCGTGTTTCTCGGACTTGTCTTAGGTGGTTATTGTACCAATTTATTTTTTGTTTATTATTTATTTTAATAACCTTATTGGGAAAACATTCTTGTATATATTTGTCAATAGTATAAATTAAAGATGAAAATGTATGTTCAATATTTAAATTAGATTTTTTAACATATGAGAAGTCAGCATTACTTATAGAATTAAAAATAAATGTTTACCTTCCATTGTAATTGGTCTAATAACCTTAGTGTTGACACATGATTTGCCTTCTATTTTTAGCTTAACGTGGACCCCCACATGATCTGATAGTCCAGAATCAATTGGATGTACCATAATAAATTCCCCATTCGAGTTTGAGAAAACATTGTCAAGAAGTTATTTTTCCTTGTTGGAAAATTGACCTGCGCATAAAGCTCATAAAATGTCGCATGTCGCAAAACAGTGCAACACGTTGGTCCTCTCCATTAAATTTTACATTGAATTCACCACCTATGATTATATATTTATGAGTATTCAGGTTATCTTATAGTCTACCAAGGATTTGTATAAAATCATGAAAGTCCCCAGAAGGGGAACGGTATAGCAGTATAACGTTAAGATCAATCAATGGAAGAAAAGTTGCAGCTATTTCACATGATTTTTCTTTTGTTAAATTATTTAACTGTGGTAGATTGTTGTAACTTAAATAGCTGCAGCACACTCCCATGTTGATATTCAGTACGAGCGAAGTACGATCGGATAGAATAATTATCAAAATTAATTTGCAGAACTTCATTTTCATTCAACCAGTGTTCCGAGAAACAAACAACGTCAAAAATAAAATTATTTCCAATGAAAAATGCTTCCAATTCGTTCACAATATTACACATGCTCTGGATATTTGTAAAATAGATGTTCACGAGTTGATGTTTACAGAGTATGCATCGGCATATGTATACTTAAAAGATATATTCCCTGAATTTAAGATTTCTCGCGATACTGTGGATAATGTTGAATTCCTTTCTTTGTTTTTTTGTGGACAACGGTATGCTCAAGGCTTGAAATAGTACTTTATGCACCACACTGAAATATTGTGAAGTTTAAAATATAACATTTTAGAAACATTTATTTATTTGAATTTGTTGAAAGTTTTATCAAAAGTATGTTTTAAGATTAACATAGTTTAATGATCCCGAATATTGTGGTTTCTGCTAGGAACAAAAACATCATAGTGGTCCCGGGTGAAAATAAAGTTGGGAAGCACTGCACTCAAGCAACAAAAGTTTGACATTATTGATCTAATTGTTTATTTTTTTGACACAATAAAAAAATCAAACTTCATAAAATTATTTTCATGCACCAAGAAACTAAAATCATTATTAAACCGATTGAAAATTCAAATAAATGCAATTTTTAGCGTACGTACGCAGAGCACAGTAAAGTTGAATTGGATTCCTTTGCCATAAGGGATGTTTTTCATTTCAATCCATCCACGACTCGGAAAAGGAGAAGAAAAGCTCCGTCATATACTCGTATATTAGATACACTCTCAATATTAGATATAATCCCCCATCGCATCCCTTACGTATTCATGAATTCCGGCAATTGAGGCCACCTACTACTCAATATTAAAATTTATGTTTCCGTCCAGCCAAAACCCCATTTCCATACCGCAACTTTAATTCGGTTATGAATATTAATAGTTGTGACATTTTTCGCTTTTCGTGATTGATTGATCTCTCGCGCCCTTCTTTCCGATTGCGAATCTGCAATCAGATGAATTCATTAATCACCAGCTCGGTAATTGCTCTTCTCTTAAGGTCGTTCTCAAGTCGTCTAATCTGCTCCTGTTTAAATATTTACTCGCATCGATTGAGTACCATTAAAACGTCGAAACAGGGCTTACATAATGAATTCGCCCCGTAGCCGACATAGATCGTGGATGCCCTGTTGAAAAGTTAATTGCTCGTAAACAAAGTATTTTATAGGGAATGAGGGAGGAATGTGCTTCTAGTCGATGGGATAATTTATTTTGATAAAATTCCGAGCTCTCCTAATTGATAGGAATTGCTCTTTTAGCGCTCGCACGCGACCCAATCTCTTTACTTGAATTAAACGGTTTGGATGTTATTTATTTTATGAGGATTTTATCATGAAACTGCTGGTCTCTAAGGGATAGTTGCATTAAATATTTAAATAGCAGCTATCTGTGACTTGTATATCAATATTTAATTTAAATATCTTTTGTGCAATTTAAACTTTATTGATATTGGTGTCCTAACTAAAAATTGCACTCTATTCGGTCCAAGTTTAGAAAAAATGCTGAATCAAGTCAATTTTTATTTAAAGAAGGAACACATTTTATCGTAGTTTTTAAGTTATTCTGCGTCCCTCTAGCGCCCCCAGCTACACCTTCAATAAATTTAAATAGTAAGAGGGGTTGAATGACACATCATTTTGAAGTTGCTTTCATTGTCTATGCTTACCAGGGTTGTTATGTCTAAAACATTTATTTTTAAGACAATGTTTTAAACATGTTTAAAAACAGCCGCAATGTTTTAAACGGTTTTGTTTTAAACATGTTTTAAATCTTAAATTTGTTTAAAACATGTTTAACACGTTCCTTTTGTTATCTTAAATTTGCTAAATTATATTTTGTACTACTTCTTAAGATTTTTTGTTTATGTTTTTAAATGTTAGCCTAATTGTTAAAGATATTTCAAATTACATTATTAAACATAACATTTTATTACAATAAAATATAACAACTGCACACACAGTGCAATGTGATTTTTAAATACAGCGAATTTTTCTTTCAGGTATACATATGCTTAAATATGACGACTACTTGGTTTTGTAAAAGATTTCATTTTGAATCTTCAAACGAGGGTTTTCCACTCCCAGACTAAGCATGAAGTAAAATTTCGAGTTTAGAAAAGCCTGAAAATTTGGATTGGCCGCGTAGCGAAGCGGAGCGGCCAATCCAAATTAGGCTTTTCTGAACTCGAAATTTTACTTCATGCGCCACACGTATAAAAACACTGAAATATCGTGAAGTTTAAAATATACGGTTTTAGCAATTTAATATGTAGATGTGAATAAAACGTACGTCAAATTATGACCTGATCAAATTGTTTAAAACAGTGATTATAGGCAACCTAATAACTATAACGTATATAAGGTTGCCTATAATAGTTGTTGTATGTGTGTGTTTTTTTAACTTCACTGTAAATTAGTGTTTTCAAGCGTGGCGCATGAAGTAAAATTTCGAGTTTAGAAAAGCCTAATTTGGATTGGCCGCTCCGCTTCGCTACGCGGCCAATCCAAATTCTTAGGCTTTTCTAAACTCGAAATTTTACTTCATGCTTAGTCTGGGAGTGGAAAACACTCGTTAAAAACCTCAAATTAACTGCTGTAGAACAACGAATTCTCGAAAATTTAAATATCGCTGTAATTATCGGGGTATGTATACTCAAAAGAAAAATGCCCTGTATGTTCTGTTTTAAACATATTTCAAACGTGTTTGAAATATGTTTTTAATTGTTAATGTTTTAAACGCTGTTTTAATGAAAAAACAAGTTTTGTAAAAAAAAACTGTTTGTTTTAATTAAAATGAAAAAAAAACTTTTTTTTAATAACCCTTTTGCTCAATTATCATTGAAATTCCTAAAAATTCAACGTTTGGGTTGGCATTCTGGATGACCATATTATCGGACCACTTTTTGTTGAAGGCAATTTGACTGGTGATAGTTATTTGCAGTTGCTGGAAGATATTATCACCCAATCGCTTGAAAAAGCTATAAATTACCAAGAAACCAACTTTTCTTTCATCCGATTTAACCTCTTCGGGTTTCTTTTTGTAAGGCCACTTAAAGTCTAAACGCCACCTGAACATCTTTAAGTGCTTCAAAACAAAATCGCTCCAGAGTACCGTCTGAGTGCCGTAGTTTGAAGAAGGGAATGAATCCGAAAATGAAAGTTTTGGGAAATCACAAGAACACTGCAGTTCAACCATGCATAACTGGAATCACAAATAAACGATTCTAAAAAATAGATTGTATCATGAACATCCCTGATGTCCGAGCTCATGTTATAGATGTTTAACTATAACAAGCTGCAAACTTAAACTGGCCTTTCCTTTAAGATAAGTATAAAAGTGAGCAAAATCTGTCTTGATGTCGTGCATACAAAACACATATAGCCAAAATGTTATCAAATAAAATAATTCCTATACTGGAATTTTCAGCGACAGAAGGTTTTGTACATTTGAGTAACTTCTTGTTGATTAAAAAAAAAATAGGCAAACTCCTAGTGAATAGCAAAACCAAAACTGATAAATTTAAAAAGTGCGGAGTGTATGATATCCAGTGCGACGATTGTGACTCAATATACATTGGCCAAACCAGGAGGAATTTCAAAAAACGATTGGAAGAACACAAAGCTTCAATCCTAAATAAAAAAATATTGGACTGGGTTAGCTAAACACTGTAATGACAATAATCACTTCTTTAATAACCAAACGCTGAAGATTTTATACACAGGCAATAAAGGACGTCATCTCAACTATCGCAAAGGGCTGGAAATCCAGAAAGCAATAAAACAGGGAAAACTAATAGTTAATAACACCGAAGATCTGTGGAGCGCACCCATCATGACAGCCCATATTGCTTAACCATAACATTTAAATTAACCCCTCTCTTGTATATAATGCTTGTAAAAATGTAATTTCCTGTACTCCTTGGAAATGACTCAAAGTCGAAACTAGTTAGGATAAACAACTAAAATATTAGTGAAATTTAACCAAGTGTTTTCTTTTTTTAAATCATAGTTAAATATGTTTTACCATGGGAAAGATGAGAAACTTGTTCAAGATAACTTCTTGTTGTTTTGTATACATTTATTGCCTAGCGGAGGGTTCATTCAAGTTCAGAGGTTTAATTCAATTGCGGAGATTTCATTTTAGTTTCTAGCCCTTCACAAGGGGAGTAAACGTCCATTTGAGGACGTCCCAATCTGTATCCAAAGTTCTAATTGTAATGATTTCTGAAGTAATCATATTTAACTCTCCAAGCCAAGTTGGGATGTTTCTTAGCGAAAAGCTCGTACATCGTCTTCACATCTGTTTGTTGTTATAGTGTGACACCTTGGCTGGAAACGAAGAAATGTGACCAATAAGCTAGTTAAGGATAACTTGAGGAATAGCGATTCCTCTGTGACCATGTTTTCTTCGTAAACCAAGGGGCAAACTTCAATATTGTATCGATAACTTTCCGTGAATAACCACGTGGTTAATTTCAAAATACAGGGTGCCCCTATTTCAACAGAATCTATGGGGATCTCAGTTATCTGAAGAGATAGAGAAACGGTTAAATTGGGGCAAAGTTGCGTATTTTAACAATAATCTGAAAACAATTTTAAATATATTTTTTTGTTTGTGAGATATCAACAAAAAACTGATTTTTTAAAAATCGTTTTTGTTTTTTTAATCAAAAACTACTAAATCTGGACATTTAGAACTTTGAAAATATAAGGCACTTCTAAATGTAGAATCTAGTAACATATTTTTTTTAAAGATAACTAAAACATTTCCCCAGGAACCATGGCCAACTTTTGGTTTTCTTATGATCGCCATTTTGGATTTATATGTTTTTTGAAAGAATATTTTTTTCTGAACTCAGTGATGGACCACACTCATAATTTATTTTAGATTTAATATGAAAAATCATGATATCTTCTTTTTTGCATAGAGTGCCTTGAAAACAATGACATATCTCACATATCTGTTAATCAATAACCTATAAAATCTTGAGAGCAGTCAATCATTGTTAGCACTCAAAATTAATTAATAACTGTCAATCTTTTGTAATAATAATAATAATAATAAGAATCGAGTATCACATAAAAAGTTGCACAAACTAAATTTATTCAATTATTATTATTCCAAAACTATTCACAAAATAAGTAAAATGCAAGCATGTTATCTCTACATCTGGGTAAATATTGATCACCATCACATCTAAGCATTTTATATTTTGAACTTTACTGTAATTTAGATGTTTGTGCTCGTGGCGCATAAAGTAAAATTTTGAGTTTAGAAAAGCCCCGTGACCCGACACAAATTTTCTATACGGGCTTTTCTAAACTCGAAATTTTACTTCATGCTTAGTCTGGGAGTGGAAAACACCAGTTTAGAATACATAACAACTGTTAAATATGTATCGTCGGATGCCCGTTTTCAGGGGTGATATGTATGCAAATTATGGGTCCTAGTGAGTTACTCAACTGTTTCCAAGGCACTTTTTACAAAGAACAAAAGATTGAAATTTAACATATAAAATATATAATAAACTATAAGTGTGATACATCATTGAATTCAGAATGAAATATTCTTCCCAGAAATATAAAAATCCAAAATGATGCCCATAAGAAAAACAGAAGTTGGCTATGGTCCCTGGGTGAATGTTATAGTTATCTTAAAATAAAATATGTTACTAAATTTCTTTTTAAAAAGTACCTTTATAATGTCAAAGTTGTAAGTATCTGGATTGAATAGTTTTTGAAAAATATGTCTAAGAAACGAAAGATGATATTTCAAATTCGGTTTTAAATAATTATTGGACCCTAAATTACGCAACTTTGTCCTAATTCAACCGACTCTCTTCAAATAACCAAGATTCCCATATATTCTGTTGAAATACTCCCTGTATACACTCACAGACAAAAATATTGCATATTTTATTTTCGATCTATATTGTTTCTAATTTCTAACTTCTACGATGTTTTTTACTTTAATGTGTTTTACTTTAATATTAATCAAATAAATTCACACTGAAGATTTACAACAAATTCGTGGAGGAATTAGTACAACAACCAGTATATAGCTAAAACATTGAATATAAAACAACAACATTAATCTCCCGTAAATACAATAACAATGCAACATAATAACATTTTAATACTTGGTATTGTCTCCTCTTGCTCAAATGATAGCCTGCATACGCCTATCCATGCTGCGCAAAAGATCCTTGATGGCATCCTGGGGAATGCGATTCCATTCTTCAGTGCAACAATTCTTAATTCTGCAATTGAGTTATCGCATAATGCACTTATAAAGGATATATCTTAACATTATTTTATCTGTAATAAAATGCAAAATACGTAAAACAATTCAGTGTACAAGATTTAGCAATTTAAATCACAAAAGTTTCAATGACAAAAGAAAATAGAGTCTCAAAAATACGCAATATGTTTGTCTGTGTATAAATAATGCGACTGTAACGCCTTGCTGCGGTCGCGCTACATTTAGGGAAGACAGTGAACTAAATCAGGATGAAAAAAGATAACAAAGACCGAACTTAGTTCCGTTTTTACACTTATAGTATTTTGTGAGCCAATTTTAACCCTACAGGAGATCGTCTTCACTTCCTTTTTCCATTTCACATTGTGAGCTCACTTGGAAATGTTTCGTTTGCACACAAAAACAAATATCGATTATTTGGTTTTTGTTCTCTTC